>CM034147.1:27284309-28484309 GCA_019776745.2 Taxus chinensis
CCTGGCCAACACCTCCAGAAGGGCCTGAAGAGGTAGTAGCCGATCACAGGGTAATGGATGTAGGAACGACAGAGGCCTATAGATTATGGTGGGTAGCAGAACTGCTGAGCGCCCTGACATAGCAGTGATTATAGCAGAGAGGGATCATCTGCAGCATTTGGTTCAGCAGCTCCAAACGCAGGTGAATGAGACAAGAGGATTGTTAGTGGTTGCGGAGTCACGGGCGGAGAGACTAGAGGCTGGAGTCCTCCATACGAGAGGGCGTATTCATATGTTACAGGAGAGATTGGCAGATCAGTGGGTGGTACCAATAGTCGTGGTACCTTTGAGGACAGAGAGGCCCGGCGAGAAGGGGTCGACGATCACGATCATCACCTAGTTTCCGGGATGAGGCGTGGAGGGTCTGAGTAAATGTTAGCAAGGTATAAGAATAAATAAGAGTACCGACCTACGTGTCGATGATAGAGAAGATGTATTTGTTTAACATCTAAATAAAACGAGATATGTATGTTGATTTGAGTTATAATAATAAGAATGTTTTTGTTTTGACTTTCGGTGTTTTGAAAAAGGATAAAGAGGAATGTGATTAAATAGAAGTACACAAAAATATTTATATTTACCACACATGATAGGTTATGGTAGGGGATGGTCGAGCTAACCTTGGGAGACCCCATGTCTCCAAAGTGCTGCCTACATAGCCCTTTGCACAAATCAAGGAGGGGCCTCAGACCGATGTAGTTCTCCCTTAGGATCAGGGAGAGGCGAATTCAGGCAATTTGGTATGGTTTAGGCAATTGGTTGGTTGGTAAAAATATTAAGATTAGTAAAGGTAAGGTTGATGGTGTTGGTAATGAATTGGTGATGTTGTAAAAGGTATAAGGGAAGTGAAAGTTATCCCTACCCAAGTAGAAGGGAAATCAAATGTCCTGATTAAGATCAACACACAATCCTAGATGCGAGGCAAAGCGGAAAGAGTGCTTCGTAGGTGAAAAGAGCTAAACAAACCACACAACGTAGACAGCCTGAAGCCGTAGGTACCGTGCATAGCGAGAGTCAATAGTGAAAAGAGTTGTATGATCACAATATATCAGTTGTACGTCACAATCCCTTGAGTTTGAAAACAGATGGTGAGGTGAGGGTGGATGATATAGCTGAGGTACGGAGAACTCATTACAAAGTGAGTGTTCTGACAAAAGAGAACCTACCCATAAATAGACAAAGTCCATGACTCAAAATTTCTTCTGAATGAGGCTTTTATTTTATTGGAATATAGACTGATCGATGCGGAAGTCTACCAGGGATATTGATTGTTTTAATTCTTGAGGTCTTCCCGAAGCTTGATCATGCGAGAAGCTTCGTTAAAGGTGATGTGTTAAGACTGTCCTTCGGGGAGCAGTCTTATTTATAGTAGCAGATATGATGTTAATGCATAGCTATCCTTCGGGGGAGCAGCTTATATAATAGTAGCAAATCGTTTGGCATATAGGCGAGCCTTCGAGGGAGCAGTCTATATTTAAATTAGATGACTAGATGTTCTTTGGTCGTTGACGCATTAGTCTAGTTTGGTAGGAAGTTTGACTCAAGAAAATCCCATAAGAATACGGCTTATTTTAATACTTTGAAGTCATGGACTAGACTAAAAAGGGAAGGCATCGTTAAGGGGAGGTGAGAAGTGAACTTGATTTTATTATGAGGTGTAGGAAACGAAGTGCATGTGGTGGTATGTGAGCTCAAGGGATGAGCGCCAGGTAGATAAGAAGTGATATAACACTAAATTAAACAGTAGAATGGTCGAAGATGCAAGGCATTAAGGGATTTAGGCTCAGGCTTACCATTAAGCGAAGCTAAACGATAAGTGCCTGATCCATAGGTGTGAGTGATTATGTAAGGCCCAATCCAATTGGGAGCAATTTTTCCACGTTTGCTCTTTTCTAGTTTGGTGACATGTTGATTCTCTTTGAGGACAAGATCACCAACCTAAAGGTACGCTCATGAAGTCACTTATCATAAGAACGTTTGATGCATTTTGATAGATTTGAAGGTGATCAAGAGCTGTAAGACGACGATTGTCAAGGAGCTCCAATTGGGCTAACCGCTCTCTTGGCGGAAAATCATCGTTGGTGGAGAATATCCTGAAGAGATATTCTAAGGGAGGGTATTTGTATTTCGAGAGGAAAAACAACCTCGGTACCGTATACCAAAGAAAAAGGTGTGGCATTAGTAGAGGTACGAATGCTAGTACGATAAGCCCAAAGGGCAAAGGGAATGTGATCGTGCCAATTTCTTCTTCGGATTCATTGACAGCTTTCATGAGGATTTTGGTTAGGGTTTATTAGAAGATTCAGCCTGACCATTGACCTACGGATAATAAGGTGATGAGAAACTAAGTTTGATACCAAAGTTGTCACAAAGGTCTTGTAACAACCTGTTTTTAAAAGATTTACCATTATCTGTTATTAGGCGATGAGGAATACCAAAACGACAGATAATGTGATGGTTAATGAATTCGACAATTTTTTCCTTTTTGATCGAAACGAGTGGAATGGCCTCCACCCATTTTGTGTAATATTCGGTGCTGTGATTATCCATCGGTGACGTTGTGAAGAGGACGGGTGAATCTCACCTATAAGGTCTAAACCCATTGTGAGAAGGGCCAAAGATCTCGAGCGACCTGGAGCGGGTGGCTAGGAGTATGTTGAAGGTTGGGCATGTTGCTGACACATAACACAATGCTTAACATATTCGTAGCAGTCGTTATTGAGAGTAGGCCAATAATAACCTAGGTGAAGGATTCGTTTTTGTTCTTTAGCCATGGCAAGGCCACTAAATGTCCACCACAAATCCCGTCATGGACTTGTTGGATGGTATGGGTAATCTCCGCACCGGTTGATGCTGAGACATCGAAGGAGGATGTCATCAAAGCCACGTTTATAAAGGAGTCCCCCCATAACTACATAACGAGAAAACATGTTTAAGAAAAGCACGTTTACCAGTACTAGTAAGGTCAGAAGGGAGAACAGAGGTTGTAAGGTAGTCATGAAATTGGGTGATACCAAGTATCCTGCGAATTAGTAGACACAGTATTATCGTACAAACAACCGGGGCTGAATAAGATGGGGCAAAGAGTTGTTGGACCACGACGAATAATTCAGAGTCAGTTGATGAAGCTGGAATTTGCGAGGCTAAGCAAGCCATAGTATCCGCAAATTTGTTAGTGGAGCGGGGAATGGTTTGGGATAGAATAGTGAGTAAATAAGGCTAGAAGTGAGTCCACGTAGTATTTTTGTATTTTTGAAGTTCCTCATTTTTGCATTGGTAGATGCCCATAACTTGATTGACTACCAATTGAGAGTCACCAAAAATATTGATAGATTTGATACCTAAGTGCAGCACAACCTGGAGACCCAGAACAAGGGCCTCGTATTCCGCTGTATTATTAGTGCAAGGGAAATCGAGTCAGAATGAAAGAGGCATAGGCTCGGCGTCGAGAGGAATAAGAACAACGCCGGCTCCTCCACCGCGTTGGCATTTGGATCCATCGAAGAAGAGAGTCATTGGATACGACTCCTCCTTGAATGAAAGAGTGGCGATGAGTTCGTCAGGGAATGTAAAATTGGTAAATTGTTCTCCAGGTAAAGGGGCTTCCGCAAGTTGGTCTGCGATGGTTTTTTCCTTTGATTGATTTCTGGTGGATGAACTCAAGGTCGAGGTTGGCGAGGAGCATGAGCCATCAGGCGATGCATTGTTTAGATGAGTTTTGGCATACATGTAATGGATGGGGTCCGTGTTGGTGATGACGAAAGTTTTATGATTCAGAAGGTAGTGTCGGAGTTTGGTAGCCACGAATGATAGGGCTAGGCACAACTTTTCTACATGTGTATACCTAGTCTCATAATCCACCAAAGTACGACTTATATAAAAACGGCTTGTTCTCGATTTTCAGAGTCACGATGTGCAAGCATGGCCCCTACAGCGTGGTCAGTGGCGGAAAGGTAAAGGTAGAAAGGGTAGTCGTCTTGAGGTGTGGGATAAGCACGGGTGGCTGCAAGAGATAAGTTTTGAGAGCTTCAAAGGCTTGGTGGCACTCTTCACTCCATTGAAACTCAATGTCCTTTTTAAGGAGGTGATGGAAAGGTTGACATCGATTCGAGAGTTGGGAGATGAAACGTCGGATAGATTGTAACTTACCTTGTAAGCTGCGCAATTGTTTGAGACTAGTAGGTGGGGGAATTTCTATGATAGCTTTGACTTTAGATGGATCGACCTCGATGCCATGCAAAGAGACGATAAAACCAAGAAGTTTTTCCCGAAAGGACACCAAAGACACATTTCTTTGGTTGAAGATGGACAAAATATTGTAACAGGCGATCAAAAATAATGGTTAAAAACATCGAGATGTTCACTGCGATGTTTAGACTTTCCAAGAAGATCGTCGACGTAATCTTCAAGGATAGTGTGCATAATGTCATGAAAAATGTAGTTCATAGCCCGCTGATAGGTCGCACCAGCATTCTTAAGGCCAAATGGCATTACACGGTAACAGAAGGTTCCCCAAGGAGTTATGAAGGTAGTTTTGTGTTGATCGGCAGGGGCAACCAAAATTTGGTTGTATCCTTAAAAGCCATCCATGAGAGAAAGCATTTCATGTCCCGCAGTGAGATCAACAAGTTGATCAATACTTGGGAGGGGGAAGTCATCCTTAGGGCAAGCGAGGTTAAGATCCCGGAAATTGTGCATATCCGAAGTCCCCCCGTCGCTTTAGTGACAGGTACGATGTTAGAAATCCATTGAGGATAGTCAATAGGCAAGATGAAGGAAACAGAAAGAAGTCGTTGAAGCTCTTCTTTGACCAAGAGGGCAATGCGTGGATGCATTTTCTCAGTTTTTGTTTGACTTGTTTGGAATCGGGGTTTAGAATGATGTTATGGATGGCAATGGTAGGATCAATTCCTGGCATGTCAGCGTAGGACCAAGCGAAAGCTTGGTTGCGAGCACGGAGGAAAGTAGTAAAGGTGACTTGTTCTGATGCGTTAAGGGATTGTCCGATCTTCACAATGTGAGGATCCTCCTCCGTGTGGATGTTGATTTCTATAGTAGATTAATTCAGCATGGTTTGGGTTTCCGATGGTAAGGCTCGTTGAATATAAGAATCATCCGCGCTAAGGTAAGTGAGGATGGAGTCATCATCCTGACACTCAACAACATTAATCAAAGGTGAATCCTCTTCGATCATGTCTGGATACAGAAGGGGAAGAGAAGATGGGTCCTCATTATCACGTTGATAAGTGAGAGGACCTATGAAGATAGCATTTATGAAAAAAAAAAAGTTAGGAGGGATAGATTCAGGGTCTATAGATTCTGTGGGTGATGATGGAAAAGTGGGTGATGATGGTTTGGTAGGGGTGATGTCGCTTCTTCCAGAATATAGCTGACACGAGGTGTCTCCTGTGTAGGTGTGTTCAGGAAAAACCGAGACCACTGCGATCATTGTGTTTGCGGGTAGTCACGGGAATGAGTGTATGTCAGCCTTGTTCGTAAAGACCAAAACCAAAGCCTTTCCAAGCACAGCGAGTCAAGAAGGTGAGGGCGAAACGACGATTTGTCAAGTATTGAAAATTAGATTGGAAGGGAACCACACCAAGAGGAGGTTCAGGGGTAATGGAGGATGCGTCAACACCCCCATATGTTAGGTTGGTGCGATGATAATGGGGTGGTCCGTAATAGATTACCTCCCCCACGCGACGGTCGTAGGTGGGATGTGCATGTAATTGTCCGTACTCCTGCGGGGTAGGGGGGAAAGAAATAACGTTATATAGGTGGTACTCCCCCAGTGTAAGGCATTGAAAAAACATCTACTAAGGGGTCGGAGGGTGGGATGTTAGCTGCGGGAAGGGAAGTGGTTTTTGCGACGGTGGTTTCATCAGTTGAAGGCGTAGGCACAGTTGAGGTGGATGGTTGAGGTACATTTGAAGAGGATGGTTGGGTTGAATGTATGGGTGTCTTGATTGGTATAAGCACATCGTTAGGGTGGTATAACATATTGTAGCTTTTAAAGGGGGGAGGATCAGATTTTACGGTGTAGGGACTTCCCCTCGTACTCAAATTTATGCATCTATGTAATGTTGAGGGAACGCATCCCATGGCCCGGATCCAAGGACGACCCAACAATATATTATATTGGAACTCTCCCTCAAGGACATAGAAGAGTTTGGGTAAAGTACGTGGTCCTACCCGAATGTTGAGGATCACGGTGCCTAAGGTAGAGGTAATAGCGTCATTGAATGACCGCAACATGATGGGGTTGGCACACATGTAGCTAGAAGGGATATTCATTTGTTGAAAATATTTTGAAGAGATGATGTTTAGGCTAGCACCCCCGTCAATCATAACACGACGTACATGAATGTCCCGGACGTAAGCTGAGATGAACAGGGCATGGTCAGGATCTTCTGTACCAAAATCGACAATTTCATCTTCAGAGAAACTGACACAGCAACTTGTGGTACAGAGACAGAAGTGGTTGGGGCGGTGGGTTGTTTGGTGAGAGAGGCTGAAAACAACATGATTGGGTGTTAGAATGGAGGCAACGGGCAGGGTTTCATTAGGTAAGACCTCAATCCCCTGAAGAATTTCAACGAGAGCTTGTCGATGAGATTCAGAAGTCTAAATGAGATCATATAGTGTCATTTTTACGGGTGATTGGTGAAGCTGTTTAATCATGGCTCGATGGGTGGCTCCATTAGGGACGGGGTAAGAAGGTCCACGAATAACCACTTTGGGTGGTGGTGCAATCGGGATGCTGGACGGAGAAGGAGAGGACGCAGGTGTGCTTACTTTCGCTTTCTCATTATTTTTTTGCGCTCGAGTAGCAACACTAATCATATTAATCTCGTAGACCAGAGATGAAGAAGATGATTGGGATAAATCATGGTCTTCAAGAGGCGGGGTTGTAATAATGATAGATCTTGGTGAGGCGGGGACAGATGGTATAGGAGAGGGAATGGAAACTAAAGGTCTCCCCCTTCGTAAGTTGTCTTTCTTAACCTTTCTATCTGGGAGAGGTGACTGACGAAGGATGGTTTTTAAAGCTTTTCATCCCTCCACATCGTGTCCTGGTGTGCGGCGATAAGCGCAGATCTTAGACTCATCATAACCTATAGGTCGAGGTTTAGACGGGTCATAAGGTCTAAGTGGGGGTAGGGAAATGGTCGCATTCTCTACTAACATAGCAAGGATTTTGGCGTAAGATCCTTTGAGTGGGTCGAAATCAGAAGAGGATGAGGGTATTGATTGCGCGGGTTTTGGTAATGTTTGGGCGTGGTTAGTTCATATGGGTGGTAGTTTAACCGAGGGGTGTTGATACGTGTTTTTCACTAAACGTGGTTTCTTTGGCGCAAAAGCTATATTGGATGATGAGGCCACAGATGGTGTGGTATCAGAAAAAAACCATGGGGAAATAGGAGTGACCGAAAACAAATATTTTGATGATGGAATTTGTTTAGGGTTGATAGGTGGACAGGATACGCGGAGTGATAATGTTGATATACCCTTTGATCCCTGTATGGGTGCAGAAGGCGTAGATCGTTTTGAAGAAAACGCAGGAGGTATGATATATTGGTGCAAGGTGGAAGGATGAGGTCCCAATATGGAAGGTAGGTATGACGATGATGGTTTTGATTGTGATAGAGGCACGGGTTGAGTGTATCTCCTAAGTGGCGGGGTGGCTTTATTCTTGGACAAATCTAGTCGCTTAGGCGGGTGTGTTAGACTGGGTATGGGTAAGGTCCCAAGCGTAGGGGAAGATTTGGCTAAGTTAATAGAAGTGGATGAGGCATTTGGTAGAGGTGAGGGGGGGTGAAGGTGAGAACATGGGAATTTTAAGCTTCTGTAACATAGCATGGTTACGTGCGATTCGTGGATAATAGCAGATTTCACTTAACCCCAAACGATTTATCAATGTCCATTCAGCTGGCGTTACATCCGCTCGGATTCGTGACAACAGTGCTGGCACGCTATCATTCATCCTCAACCTTGCCTGAGCCTGCATACATCAAAACAACAAACAACCATTCAATTCCTCCAATCCCCCAGGGTTTTTTCTCACATTCTGGAAATTCCTACAGCAACCGGTATCGTTTACAAGCTAACCGGTAATCGGTTGAGTAACCGATACCGGTTTATCCCTAACCGATATCGGTCCCTGTTACTTTCATACACCTTGCCTAAAACAACCACCTACAACAGTAATTTGAGCGTCTATTCCTCTCTCTATACCTACAAACATACCTAAAACCCCTGATTACCTACCCCGTAACACTCACCCCATTTATAACCCTTGCTATCATGTTTTCTTTTTCATATCTACCAACATACTCTCCCCCATCTTATTCATAACACATGCAAAAGTCAAATCATAACCAAAACGTTTACCTCTTGGGTTGCAGTAGCTTGAGGTGGCCCTTGTCTTCCCTCTTGTCCCTGCCTGCTGGAGGTTTCTCCTCGTCCTGCCATTCTCACCACCTTTTTCAAACCTGCCTTTCTGTCTTCTGAATCTCAGATCACAATCACTTTCCCTGTCTCTTTACTCCTAATCACTCAAATTTCTCATGCAATTACCTGTCTCAGTTGTCAAAAAGCGTCGCGTTCGCGTATTTAACTTCTTGCATGGCTCTCAAAATTAGAACTTAGGTTACCACCCTAGCTTTTTTATTTTTAGAAAAGCTCATACCTAAATAACCGGTATCGGTTATGTAACCGATATCGGTCTACTACCTACCGCCGTCGGATACCTAACCAATATCGGTTACACACCTGGCCCTTTTGAAACATGGTTCTTTTCTTCATTTTTTTACCTAAAATTTTGTCGCGCCCACCTCTTTTTCCTGCATCACAACACCATTATCCATATTTGTCTATCCACCACACATATCATTACAATTTCGTTAACATCATCTATTTTACAAAAACAAACAAGTCATCAACTAAGGATACACATCTACACAAAACAAAAAAACTATCTATCTATACAACATTTGGATCCAACTCATCAGATACATATATCACAATGTCACAAAACCAGCCCACAACATGCAACATTTCATCATATAACATGTCATCCTTATATACATGCAAAAAACAAAAACATCAACATCATCCATATATCAACATGTCAACTAAACTCATCCTACATTCTATATCACAAACCATCGACAAAATACGTAAACACATTTTTTGAACACTGCATGTGGATTAAAACATCATCTCTATATATATATACAAATTTTCAAATATATAATGTGCCCTGCATCGGGGCCTCTATGATCTCATCATACAACTAAGCCGACACGTAGGCCGCAATAACTATCCAAAAATCTTGACTCGGCTCGCAGGTCGGTCCCTCCTATCAAAAAAATACTCGGCTACGCAGGACTGGTATCAAATATACAACCCATACTCGACTCGCAGGCCGGTATATAATGAATAAATGAATCCATACATGAATAAATGTACGGCACGCAGGCCTCTATCAACACAACCGATTCACAGACCGGTGCCCATTGTCCTATATACAAAAACAATACAAGGATCCCTCAGCTCTCCCCACCGCCCTCGGAACCCTCTCCCTGCTGGTCCCTGTGGTGCCTCTCACCTTCTGCCTGTAACGGACACGCCGGTTGTGGCTGTACCTCCCTGAGATCTCTGGCTGTGAGAGGTCTCTGCTCTATGAGCTGCATAAGGCTGATACTCAACTCCGGTACTATCAAGAATATCTTGATAGTATCGGGCCTCTGCTCTAACCTCTATGTAGCTATCCCGTGCAAGCCACTGAAGGAGCTAAGGCTGGTCCCTTGGACACCTAATACTAGTACCCCCTTGTCCCTGTGCTGGCGGTGGCTGTGGCTGTGCTATTACTGGCGGTGGTATCTGTACCTGTGCCTGGGGCTGTGGCTGTGCTACTGCTGGTACTGCTGCCTATACCTGTACCTGCACCTGTGGCTGTGCTGCTGGTGGTGGTGCTGCCTGTTCCTGTACCTGAGCCTGGGCTAGCTGCCCCTGTAGGACACCTATTTGTGCCTGTGCAGTAGCCAAGCTGTCCCTGTAATAGCTGCACCTGACCCCTGAGCTGATCTCTCTCTGCCGTCACCACTGCCAAGTCTGGCTGTGCGGGCTGTGCTACCCTCACCGCTCTCTGACCAGCCCACCAAACCCTGTATGCTCCCGTGCACCCAGCATCATCTACGCCATCATCTGCTGGCCTCTCTGCAACCCAATCTGGATCCATGGGTTGTGGTACAGGCAGTGGGGCCTCTACATCATCCCTCCTGTACTGAGGGAAGGGAGGTGGCTCATCCTATCGCAGCCCCATCTTCCTGCGTACCCTCTCTAGGGGTATCCTCTCGTACTCTCCCCGGCCTCCGTCTTGCTATCTAGAACAGTGTACTGGATCCAGCGTAACTATACTTGGCCTCCTCTATGTGGGTGATGGCCTCTGTAAGGTCTCCATACGATATCTACCACTGTCAGGCCCTCTAAACAAATGTCCTGTAGTAGGCAACGTCTCTCCCCGCAAGCACTGCTCGTGGCTGCCCCACGACTCCCAACCATCTCTGAAAGCCATATCTGTATATAACCTATGGTCCTGGCTGCTGGGGTAACCCTACTGGCCTGATGCATATGATGTGCTCATATGCCCAACAATGTAGCAAAAATGTCGAACAGATACTGAATTGCCTCATCTGGCGATAACCCCAGAGCTCTTTGTATAGACTGCACCAGATATACTGGTGCCCCAAGCATAGCATAGGTGTGCTCCTCCACCATCTCATGAAGCACCCCCATTAACGCCCATGGAAAGCGGCCTCCCTCTGAGTCTGGGAGGGCGAAGCAGGTGATCCCAATCATCATCAGCACAGCCAGCCCGTGTCTCGTGTCGATGCACACGGTACATGTCACCATACCCAATGCTCGCGCTGTGATAGGTAACTAGCGCGGCTGCATCTCCAAAAAACCTGTAATATGCTGTCCATGGTAGTCTCGGAATCTACCTAGAAGACTACCTCTCCCTCAATAGGTAGTCGAAGGATGCGATACACATCCTCCAATGTAATAGTCATCTCCCTAGTCGGGAGATGGAACACATTGGTCGCGGGATCCCATCTCTCGATGAGGGCGACCATCAGGATGTGATCTCTCTCTATCGCTCTATACCTCTGGACTCCACCAAGTCCCACCTCGCACATGATCGCCCAATGAGTTGCGTAGATACATGTGGTAACCGCATCCGCACCAATAGCGGGGGCATCCTATCCTGCATCGTCAACTGCTGACGTGCCTGCAAAACCAACCCACATCCTTAGACCTACTTTTTATCACAACATCTACTTTACCCTCTAAACCCCCTTTTATCCCCCCGACCACACCCCGACTCTCTACCACCCAACCCCAAAACAAAACAAACCCAACCCACCTAACCCCAAAACAAAACAAACCCAACCCAACTCACCCCACCCAAAACTCAACCCAACTCACCCCACCCAAAACCCAAACCCACTCCACCTAAAAACCAAACCCACCCCACACCCAAACCCACCCAACCCAAAACACAAAATCAAACCCAACTCCACCCACGCTCACCCAAAACCCAACCCAACCCACACCCACCCAAAACCCAAACTCACCCCACCCAAAACCCAAACCCACTCCACCTAAAAAACCAAACCTGACCCCACAGCCCAAAACCCACCCAAACCCAAAACACAAAACAAACCCAACTCCACCCACACTCACCCAAAACCCAACCCAACCCACACTCAACCAAAACCCAACCCAACCCACACCCAACCAAAACCCCAACCCAACCCACACTCACCCAAAAACCCAACCCAACCCATACACATACAAACCCATAACCGACCCCGGTCCCCCCTCCCACCGACGTCGGTCAATGATCAACCGGCATCGGTAACCCACAGACCCACCATGCCCTACAAAATTCGCGACCGATGCTGGTCGCTTAGCGACCAACATCGGTCACATGGAAATTTGCCGGGATCCGAACCCCCGACGCGGCTACCCATTTCTTCTTTTTCCATTATTTCTACCTCTCTACCCAACCAAACACCCTAAAAACCTACCCACCCTAGCCGACCTTGGCCTATTTCACCTATCTACCCTCTCCCTTTTTCCAATCATTTCCATTTATTCATTATTTTCTACAAAACATGTATATTCCTACCCAAACCCCCAAAACCAACATAATGTACCATTAAAATGCACAAAATGAGGAGTTTCGAACTTACCCGTATGATGACACGTCGTCGTCGTGGGATAGGTGGTGGTGGTCCAGCTGGTCCAGCCCCTCCTGCTCCTCCTACCTGTGCCATAGCTCCAATTCTGACTCTGCTGGGTCCCCGGCCAATCAACTGCTGCCCTCCGCCTCCTCACTCGGGCCTGCAAACAACTCACCTCCTCCACCAAAATAGCTCCACCTCACTCAATAAACCTCCAATCTCAACTCTCCACATCAGACAAGTCAATTTGGTTTTCAAAATAACAAAGTGACAATGACAAGCCGTATTTTTCTTTTTATAGGTTTTTCAACCCATAACCGATATCGGTTTCATTTTGCCCTAATGAACCGGTATCGGTCCCTTGACCGATATCGGTCATTTAGAATCGACATCGGTTTTCTTCTGCCAACTTTCCCCCAATATTTTTTTCCTCTATTTACCATTTGCCCCTTTTTAACCACATTTCGCCTATATCCTACCTTTGCTGAACACCATTTACCTACCTACCCATTCGGCCCGACCTAAGGCCTCAAACCTACCTATTCGGGCTGACCCAAAGCCTCAACCTACCTAACCGGCCCGACCCAAGGCCTCAACCTACCCATTTGGTCCGACCCAAGGCCTCACCCCACCCATTCGGCCCGACCCAAAAGCCTCAACCTACCTATTTGGGCCCGACCCAAGGCCTCAACCTACCCATTTGGCCCAACCTAAGGCCTCAACCCCACCCATTCGGCCCGACCCAAGGCCTCAACCTAACCTATTTTGGCCCGACCCAAGGCCTCAACCTACCCATTTGGCCCGACCCAAGGCCTCACCCCCACCCATTTGGCCCGACCCAAGGCCTCAACCAACCCATTTGGCCCGACCCAAGGCCTCGCCCTAACCTATTTGGCCTGACCCAAGGCCTCACCCTAACCTATTTGGGCCCGACCCAAGGCCTCACCCCACCCATTTGGCCCGACCCAAGGCCTCAACCTACCTATCCGGCCCAACCCAAGGCCTCGCCCTAACCATTTGGCCCGACCCAAGGCCTCAACCTACCTATCCGGCCCCACCCAAGGCCTCGCCCTAACAATTTGGCCCGACCCAAGGCCTCACTCTACCCTTATGGCCTGACCCAAGGCCACAACCCAACAACTTGGCCCGACCCAAGGCCGTATCACTTCAATACCATACCCACAATCAACGTTTTATTTTATCCATCCATCATGTACCTTTTGTTCATTCGAGCTCACCTGTTCGTGTTTTAGCATGATTAGGGTCCTTGACTTGATCTGTCGACCAACTTTTCCTAGACCTAGACCGTGACGTTTATCTCAACCAAAACCAACCATTTGGTACTCGCCGAACATGCCTAAACATTCCTGTACCTTACCTGTTATATACCCTGGAGCTACTTCCTATGCCTTGGATACCAGGATTATATCACCCTTGTTTGGATAAACTATCGACCTTTGCCTATACATTGCTGGTTTGCTCGTCAAATCATGTACCCTAGTCGTACTATTGCATTTCAACATGCGTCTGCTGCCTTGGACCTACCCCACCACCTTACCATCCTCTCTACACCATTTACCCTTTATCAACCCTATCCCTGATTTCCCGTTCGCTCAATCTGTGCTAGATTTGAGGGGGATTACCTATATCCTTAATAGGAGAAAACACTTCATATTATTGTCCGTGCAGCTTTACAAAACAAGCTACATGACAATAAAGGGGCTAATGTAGACACCAAAATTCGTGTCTTACGACCCCTTGTGACCCGCATCCCATTCCGCAACCTAACCTCATTACCTAAACCTTACACAATTATTTATTAATTACCTTGTAATTGATAAATCCCCATCACCTCACCTGCCACCTCATTTTGCCACCTCATCATGACCTAGCCCTAATCCTAAAACTAACCTAATTAAGACCTAATAACTTGGTCCACACCTACACCCATAACTAATGACCCCTTTCTCGCACCCAAAACCGACCTTCTAGCCACTTGACCAAGCCCGCAACTGATCTCTTGGGAGAAAAGCAGGGAAGGTGGGCTATTTTACTAGAAATAGCCTACTTTTTCCTTACCAATGCCGGTTCCTACTCGACCGCCGTCAGTTACGCAACCACCATCGGTTCCCTCTAAATGGGCTCCCCAAACCAAAACAATGGATCGAAATTTCATTTTGGATCAAAGGAAAGGATTTTTGAATCAACAGAGATCATTGGGAGTGAGAAACAGAGTCCAGATCTTCACTTGACCGAGCAGAGACGAGTGGAGATACCAGAAGTGTTTACAGCAAAAGAGATCAGCTTGCATCTTTGTCAAAACTAGTAAGTCACATCTTGCATGTCCTCTGTTATAACATTTCTTATGCCTTCTTGAATCACAGTCCTCATAAACCCATCCCTGAATCCACTACCCAACATGCATATTACCTCTAACTATCATTCATCTACTTCTCATCACCTTATTTCCTAAATACCATCCTATATACTAGCCTTACAAACAACACAACTACCCCATAAAGTGACCAACCTACAGATCCTAGAACCCACCGGTATCGGTTATCAGTAACCGGCATCGGTTATCAGTAACCACCATCGGTTCCTCTGATCAAAACCAGAAAACCAGCCTTTCCCCTACCCAGTTCAACGAAGCAACTTAATTGATATTTTATAGTCTTTTGTGTTAATTCATATTAGCAGGGGAAGCTGACCACCCTCGAAAGGAAGTTTTATATTTCCTGGGCCCAAGGCAGTTTCCTCATTTATTGTCTAATCAAAATCTTGTGGTCTTGTGTTCTTATTTGCAGGTAGTCCTTCCAAGACAAAAAGGAGTTCTTCGCAATCAGCCTGATCTTTCTCTACAGTACGCGCACACCATCTCAACATTCTACAGGTATTCCTCCTAGCCCCTAACCTTATCTATTTCTAAAAGGAACGAAACATTTCCGAGTGAAACAATCTTGACTGTTACCGCCTCAGGTTCTAGTGTTAACTTGGGCATCCATTAATTCTATATCATGCGCTAGATTCTAACCATCCCTACACCCTTGTTTTCTTGCTTGTGCTACATACTGAGATGCTCATACAAGTCCAGAAACTCTTCATAACTATGCCCTTTTCCACAAAATGAATAGGAAATATTCTACAAGAATTCACACTTATAATGGTTAGGTGAACCACATGTCTAGCAATTTCCTTAAGGGAATTCACTCCTTCCTCCACCTCAGCCTCATCCTCTATATCTACCTCGGTATCCTTATCCCCTTTCATGAACCCCTTAAAACCTTCTATCATTCTTGTCATAACATGTTTTATTATAATCTTTATCCTGATGCTCATTCTTCCCTTTAGAATTATCATCCACACTCGCCTGTCTTACCCTAATATCAATGGCATCATGGATCTGGCCAATCAATCTATAGTCCTTAGTATCATGGGTCGTGGACCTAAAAATTTTATAAAAGGAGGATACATTCTTTCTGATCACGCGTTGTAGTAGGGTGCAGTGACTAGCATCATGATTCAAATGGAAAATCTCACAGTCCAACAATAACAAACGTATAGTTCTGTGAGGGAAACTATCATTGGTGTGGCCTTCCACTTCACAATCTATACACCAGATTCCTGAACACGTTTCATGAGCTGAGTTTACTGATAATTTCTCTAACTATTTCACCATAGCTACTATCTGAGCTTCCAAAAATGGACTAACTCCAGTGTCAATACTCCCAAATGCTTCAGTGCGTAAAGCATCCTCCAATGGTTCTTCAGGTTGGTATAAGTGTGGCATTCCCATTTTAATACTTTAGAAAAAAGGTTTTTAAAAAAAAAAATTTAATCAATGTTCTCTGTTCTAAATACATAATTTAGAACTCACATCACATTATAATAATTCTTATAATAGATTACCATATGCAACTGTATTGACTCAATTTACCATTGATCTATTCATTTCATGACTCGGTGAACTACCGATCTATTCATGCATAACATTGGGTTTGAAGTGTTCTACTAAATACTTCATATTTTTGGTTCTCTTACTATATTTCAGGTTCTGAATGATCTGTCCAAGGAACCTAACTGAATAATTGTTACCAATACTCATCAGCATCATGATCCTTAGACTAGGTGACATAGGACAACGAAATCAGCAACTTGCAATACTTTGGCGAAAGAATTAGAACATACTATTCATATTACTTATTCCTTGACGGAATACTCGTCAATCTAGAATGCATCCTTCACCCCACTCTATTGTTATATAGAATGTTTTACACCAAATTCTATCAGTCCCCTTACCCACAGTCTCACTCTAGTTTGGATTAACATCATAAGTCATGTTATGAAGAAGCTCTCAAAGACTAAGGGTAAATTGGCATACTGGGTCAACTTGAGCTAACCCCATGTGCTAAGGTACCCTGAATCTCAAAGGGCTATCTCATATCGTGATTATGGTCCTAACCAGTCCTGGAGAGAAATCTTGATCAAGTTCAAAATGTGTAAATCTCAATGATCAATGCAGAAGGGTGTTACCACATGTCATCTACATTATTGTATCCTCAAGAAGATCCTAATCTTCTCAAAGGTACAACCTTGCAGTTGACATGTGTCAACATCCTATGAAATAACCTCGAAAATATGTGCATACCTCCAAGAATTTACTTATGTTAAGTTATGTTTGCATTAAAAGACTACATATTATGACAACCCACCCAAACCCTGGGTCCAACATTATTTTAAGTTCCCTTTTGAATTAGGATTCAATTATTCAAAAAGATCTTAATTAACTTAAGGTTGCTTCTAGGTTTTTAGTTCGGACCTAACAACCCATTATCCAAAAATAGGACAACAACTATTTATGTTCAATTATTTTAAATAACTTATCCAATGAAGGAAGTGTAACAACCTATTAGGCTGATATATATATATATATATATATATATATATATATATATCATACTTACTACCATTAAGTCTTAGGGATTTATTGTCATATACTCCTTTTATATTTATTTCATTATAAGAGAGGAAGGTCCTCTTCCTCTTCATAGATACATTTTAGGGATTAACCCACCCTCAATGTTCCTTGTAATTGCAGTGATTTGTATTATAGTTTTAAATCACATCATAAGTTATAATGATTCACTTAATCAAGAATGTAGTATTCAGCCACTTAATTAGGTATGGCTTACTTAAGAAATTCATCTAAGTTTTTTTTATTAAGGGCAAATAGTTTTGAAGGGACTATACCCGGTATACAAAAGGGCTCAAAAGCCAGATAGCATAGGTAAGAGAAACAACCCAAAGAAGGGAAAAACGGTCAACCTAAAAGGGCTCAATAGCTAGATATGACAACACATGAGAAGAAAGGATGTACATGTATAATGATCCAAAAATTAGTAGAAAAGATAAAAAAGAAAACAAAAGATATTCATCATATAATAACTCCACTAAAAAAACAGCTCTAGAACCGCTAGATAACAGTAACTTCACAGCCAACAAATAGCATCACAACAACTCGTTACTTGATAGCCCTGTCAATCTTGGTTTTGATAGCCTGCAACGACATGAAGAAGGAAATTACAGTGGCCTGAGAGGATTCTTTCATATCTTCCTGAGCAATTGGAATATCCCTTTTCTCTTTGGGGCCCCAAATGTCTTCATTAATCCCACTTAAACTGCAAACACTATGAACATGTTGTTCAATGAAATTATAAATGCTTTTAAGGGAATATAGTATGCAGTCATTATGAATTTTTACATTACGCATTCTGCCATCCAAAGAATGTAACTTCTTGAAAACTTCAGCAATAATCCCCTCCTCATCATCACTTTTAAGTATTCCTTTTCCCTTAGCTTTTTCCATATTTTTTATAGTCCCTTTGAGCTCTTGTATTTCCTTTTCCATCCTGTCCACTGTTCCCATCAAGTCCTCCTCCTTGGGTCCTCCATCGGTTGGCTAATATGCAGGAGTTTCTTAGCAAGCTCAAGATCTTTGTGACTTCTGAGAACCCATTGAGAAGTAGGGATTTTAGTTTTTATGCTCTTTCTTTTCTTGCTAGAAGCATCAGCTTCAATCTTCCTTTTCAGTAGGGGGGAGTGAAGGTGGTGTGAGCAGGTGGAGGTATGGAGGAAGAGGGTGGGGTAGGATTCATGCAGGGCTAGTTTGAATAGTGGTGATGGATCAGCAAGATTAGCCCTTGGTGCAGAGGGACAGCCCTAGAATGGCTCTGAACTTCCCTAATTGATTTCTCCAGTGAGTTTATCAAGTAGTGAGGGAAGCTGATGATAATATTTCTATGAAAGTGATTAAGAAATATCAAATGTTTTTGAGGTATAGTCACAAATCTTCCTTCAAGAGTTACATACCTAACAACCATCCTAGAAAGCTCAGCAAAAGGCTCAGGAATCGATTCCACCTTGATGCCAGCCGTCACAAATTCAAGATTCTCTCTAGCATCTAGGAACTTCTTAGTCTCCACCTCCCTGTCAACCTTCTTATTGAAGAATTTGGTGCCCTCAATGCTGAGTCCCGTGATCTGGGTGATGAGCTCCTCCATGATCTCAATCTCCATTTTGATGTATTTGACAACCCGATTCTTCCATCCCTAGGTGAATCTAATAGAAATATCTTAATCAAACCCTTGAATCCTTTCAATTAAATTTGACAGACCCCCTATTTGAAGGTAGTTCCAAAGCACCGTATCCTCTTTCCATGCCGTATTTTGGGTGGGTTCAGTTTTGCATGGTAGACCCCCCATTTTTCCATTGTTTCCGTTCCTGTTCTCAATGGTAAAAATGTTATCACTATGCGGGGTAGGCTGAACTTTGTTGTTGGTTTTTGAATCTTTCCCTTCCAGTGAAAGTAGATTTAATTAATATACCATGCTTGTAATTAGTGCCTCATTCCTCGGCTTTCTTTCTATGCCAAGAAATGATGACAGTCCAGTTCACACATATCGCATCAATCATACATATCTTATGTGATGTCATCATACTATACTTGGGGATCCGCACATTATAATCCACATTACAGCCGTTAGTGTTGATTTTCTTTGCCATGTAAATCATTGATTATGGATTTATTGATTTGAGTGGGCAAAGCGTCCCCCCTTAGCCAAGTTTGAAAAGTATTAGTAACACCAAGATTTTCCAAACTATTTGCAACCCTATTTCCTTCCCGATAGGTGTGGGTGATTTTAACATTTTCGAAGCTCTTGCATATATCAATAGCTTCACCAATGAAATCTCTAATTGACCAGCTGGGATGTTGCTTTTTGTTTAAGAGATTCATGATATTTAGAGAATCACCCTCAATTATAATATTCAGAATATTACAATATCTGGTAAGTCTTATACCCCAAAGAGCTACCAGGGCTTAAGAGTAATTGTTAGTTTTCCTACCCATTCTCCCAGAAAAAGTAGCAAAAAAACAACCTCTTTGATCTCTGATGACTTCTCCACCTCTAGAGTCTCCTGGATTTCCTTTTGAGGCCCCATCAAAATTCAACTTGTACCAATCAGTGGGAGGCTTAATCCATTGGACAGTTCCATTGTATAATATCAATAAGAATACACATTCAATCATAAAGATAATAAAAAGATCATCCCAAACAAGATAATTTACAAAATTAACTTAAGTAATTTCTCACTTTTCCATTCATTTCCTAACCCATAAAATTACAACTTATGCATTTTAAGCATACATTAGGATAATATCCTTCAAACAAAAAAACATATCTTTTCTTTTCATAACACAATTTAGAAATCAAATCAAAATTCTTCATAGGAATCAACTTAGAGCAGTCTATGAATCATATAAGATTTTGCCTTCCTTTACCACTTATGAAGTCCATCTGCAAAAATTACTAGCACGGGTCAGTTCAATGAACTGAGCATGATAGGCACTAATCCTTAAAATAATTGCATTTCACTAATTGTTTCAATTAAACAATCCTATTATAATGCCAACAATTACTTCATACTCTCTAAGCTTTAAGTAATGTCAAAATAAGAAAATTCTTAGTACATTGTTTAAAAAAAAGTGCACATGATGTATATTCTATACTACCTACCCTAAATTAAAAGTGTAATTGATTCCAATAATTCATAATGTAATCTACTCTAGTTTTTCTTTCCTTACATTTATAATACAGCTCATATCATAACTTAAGTCATAAATAATTTCAACTTAATCTATTTTGGATGAATCATCTCATTTCATGCAAGAAATTAAGAAGGAACATTTTGTTTATTAAGTACCTAACCATCCAAAAAATCTGAAACAATGTATATCATGATTTGATCAACTTCTATTTAAAAACTAAACCATTGAAAGTATTCATCCAAACAGGTTCATACAAAAGCAATTCAAACAGAAGGGATGGATTAACTACCACCTGCAATTTTTCCTACCAATCTATCCTCCATCTCATTCTACTTGATTTTCATTCAATGAAAAGTATGCAAGACATTAACTACTGAATTCCCTTTTTGCAAAAAGAATAGTAAACAACAAGTCTAAAACAAGATCTTAACACTGCTATAAAATGAAAAAAGTCTTCCACGTTAGGATCCCAACTCCTACTATTTCTTTCAACTTAATATAACAGTCAATTCATCTCATAACCTTACTATTTGAATTCCTTATAGAATTCTAAGGAAGAGCACACTAACATTCAAAAAGAGAGTATTAAAACTTTCTTATTTTTAAAACCTGTTATCCAAAATTCACCGCTCAAGGTAATTTTGATAACATGCATCAAATTCTTTAGTCCCAAGTAATTATATTGATTCAGGGCGAAAAGTCATGTTTCTAAGGTCCCCTAAGATTTTTTCTAACTCCCCTGTCCAAGAAGAAGAGAGCAAGTTCTGAGAAAATATAAAAAATTGCAAAAACAAGCTCGAGCCAGAAAAAATCACGAAAAATGGCCAATTCCTAGTCCAGGCGGTCCTTGGGACAGTTGGGACATCTGGGCGCGAACCGGCCGAAAGGCCGCCAGGTGGTCTGCGCAGCATTTGGGACAAGTGGGACAAAGGGACGCGCGGGACGTGAAAATCCGAACTGGCCGAAAAGTTGAAAAAATTGACTAACTGTTGAAATAGGCAGCCTGGGACATCTGGGCAATTAGTACGCGAACCGGCCGGATCGGCCGAAATGAGTCAAGGAAGCCCGGAGCAGTTGGGCCGAAGGTACGCGAAGTACGCGAACCGGCCGGATCGGCCAAAATGAGTCAAGGAAGCCCAGAACAGTTGGGCCGAAGGTACGTGAAGTACGCGAACCGGCCGGATCAGCTGAAATGAGAACTTTCAGTCAGGGATGCGCGGGACAAAAGTACGCGAATCGGCCGAACCGGGCGAATCGAGAAAATTTGTCCCAAACGGCCTGAAAGCAAATGGGACATCTGGGTCACGAGTACGCGAACCGGCCGGTTCAGCCGAAATAGGGAACTTCAGCACTATGCCAAATGGGACAAAGGGATGTGATGGACACAAAAAGTCGAAGCGGCCAAAGGCAGAGAAGTAAAGTCAACATTTGACCTGAGAAACTTCAAACGGCCATAACTTTTGACTCCGAGCTCCGATTTTCACGAAATTAGACTTTCTGGAATGAGCACGACGTCCTCTACGCCAAAAAAACTAGATTTCTTAATTTTAATGAGGGTAGATATACTTAAATAAAAGAAACATATTCGGCTCCAGTCAGTCAATGCTCATTCCCGTCAAATGACAGAAAACGCCTGCCAGACCCAAAATAGCTGCCCGCACTCAGAAGGCCATAACTTTTGTATTTCTCAACGAAATCACACAAAATTGGTACCGTTGGAATCGTGGTTCCGAGCCTGATGCACATAAATTAAGAAATTATGGATTTAATTTGAAATTGATTGATATTTTTAAGGAAACGCTTCCGGGTTTAGAACAGTGTTTTATTTGGTAGCTGGGAGTGCAATTAAGAGGCATGATCATCGTTCTTTCTCTTCTGCAGCACATGGGACAGTATGGGGAGCCTTTTGCAAGTAATATACAATCATTTCACTCAATTTAATGCCTCTTATAGGTGGTTGAAGGACAGATTTCGGGATTTCCATTTTCCCTTCTCTTCTCCTTCTCATTTTTTCTATAAATTGGAGTGTTGGGCTCATTGTAAAGGAGAGAGTTTTTGGGTAGTAAAGCTCTACCAAAATTTCTTTGTGAAGCTAGTGTGTTATAGGCCCTTGTAGAAGACTCCTTGCATGGTGATCCAGGCCCTTATCTTGTAATAGATTGAACTGTGCATATCATGAAGCAATAAAATACCAGTTTGTGGATGTATCTTCCCCTGCTGTGTTTTCTTGCATTCTTCTTGCCCCTTTAATCTTTCTATAAGAATATTGTGTCTATTTATTATGTTCTTGCAGGGATTCATTAACATTGTGTATGCTTGGAATATTGTTGTGAATGCATTTTACTAGATTATGGTGAACTGTCATCACCTCTTCTAGTGTGCACTTTCCCTCTGTATTTCACACATTTGGAGACTACTCTAACACCCTGCTTTTCTGGTGTATCACCTCTTTAGTGTAGGCTTTCATTTTATGCATTCTCTCCTCCCTGGTCCCTTGGAAATTTAGATTAGAACAGTTAGCTTATCCTGCATTAGAGTAGATTGTGGCAGGTAGTTTAGGAGTAAGAACCAACTTTCTCTGGAGGTCTATCTCAAGTAGCAAGTCCCACAACTTGGAGATAGTACCCATGTTATCCAATGACACTGTGAGTTCAAATATATGCACAGGGGTGCTGTGATTCGGTGATAACAAAACCCTTTCACAATTTTCCTTTTCATCTCAGAGAGAGAAAACAAAGAAGATCAAAACACTATTATAATCGAGTTTAGAATGACATCAAACTTCTAAGGAGTAATAAACATTCATTAGTCCAACAAGAAAGGAGAAGATGAGTAATTCTAACACTTAAGTTCACCCATTAGCTCAGGTCAGGTAGAGCCATCTTATTGGTTTGCCAATAGATCCCTATAGGATCCACAACTATACATCCAATAAAATCCAATAACAACTTTTAACATAAAACATTACAAACCGATCAAAACTCAAACTATAATCCCAATCCAAATGAAACAGTCTACATTTCTTCAAAGATTTGAACCATTCGAGTTTAAAATCAAGTTAGGGTAACTTCACATTACCCTCATTTACCAAAGAATCGAAGACTAAATCATTTGAACTATTACACTATTTGGTTGCTATTTTATTACAAGACACTAAAAAAAAATGCATATACAGTATTACTAATCGTATTCGAAATACATATTCAACAATACCCAAAAGCCATACTATTCATATCATAGTAATGAATTATGCATTATCAATCCAGAATAAAATAGATCTTTCAGTTGCATTCAAAACATTATGACCCTAATTCCAACTTCAAAAGGGCATGTAATAACTAGACATTGATAAAACTTGTCGACTTTTAAGTTAGATTCGAAAAGAGTTTTCCACCATTGTTTAATACAGCATTAAGAACTAGATTTCACAATCATGTCAAAGGTAAACATTAAACACAGTCTTATCTATCCAAAAATATTAAACATAATTTCCTATTAATGATTTTCCAAGATCAACCAAGAATTCACCAAAAAAACACAACTCATCCAAGTACTTTTCCTCATGTCCATAACCGTATTACTAATACTCATGGTTATTCTCAAAAACAAGCAAATAAACCATATACTACCTTACTGGAAATACCTGCGAACTTAAAAACATTCAAACCACTTCGCATGAGGAGGTATAGACTTAATCCAAATACAATGTTTCTAAATCACACAACTTATAACAGTCAAGTTTCACAAGGTAATACCATCAAACCGTTCACGAATTCATTCATAGACCAAATAACTATAAAGTAAAAATGTGAATGTAATAAGAAAGTATACATAAACAACACTGTTCCATTTGCCGAACAAGTTTCGATTCAAATAGAATCGACACAGCTCATATGATTCTAGAAATTTAAAAGGAACAACTGTTCGAACTCCAAAGTTAACGAGAATAGCTAGATCTATTTCCATGATAAATACTTCTAAAGACATTGACATCAATAACCAATTTCAACCATTTAAAACCCTGTGAAGTTTCCAGATTTCCTCAAATGTTCACAAATCCACCACGAATGGAATGTAATGCAAACAAATTCCCACAAAATTCAAGTAAAACTCAAGATTTAAGCCAAAAATCCAAGTTCACACAAACCCACAAAAATCATTTTTACCAGGCAAGCAAAAATACACATAAATCATTAGAACAAAGTTCGTTTAATAAAAACATTTAATGGAAAGCAAGGTTTTAATAGTTAGGGCCTATCATGCCTAATAGTTTCGCTAAAAAAAATCAAAGAAGACCTCTGGCTGAGCCTACCTCTTCCCTCCTTTTCCATGAAAGATCAAAAACCAAAATACTACTTCCTCCATGCCTTATATATTCCCCACAAACTAGAAATAGATTTGAAACTTTAAAAATTTCCATGCAACGAAGCAAAAACTGTTGGTTCGAAAAACTAGTGTACATGCAGAGCAAAAAATGAAATGCATGATCAATGAAACAACCAAGAAAAATTCCATTTACATGCCTCCTAAAGTAATCCGAGCTTGATAACCCATGTAAATTAATTGCATTAACTCCATTTCTCCTGCCTATTCTCCATTGCCATCGTCCGCCAAAATTGGCAAGCCTCAAATTACAATAAACAAGAATTTCCATTTTTAGAGGTGCTACCACGTATACCCCCACTAACCAAATTAACCTCTACCAAAGTTGGTAGTACTCCATGTCCCCTCAACCTTATCCCCATCTTAAATGCCATAGAAACCACCGCCCAACACTTGCAACCCCTTAGGTTCCCATTCATAGAAATAGTTTAGGATAGGTTAATGACTTAGGTTAGATCATAGGAAATTAAAATTTAACACCTTAGGACATAAAATTAGTCAATTACCATAGCATTAGGTTTAGATAAACCCTTAGGTAGTATCCAAAATACATAGTTTAGGAACTAGGTTAGATTGACCAACCTTGCAATAACAGGTTCTAGTTTAAATTAATGACTAATAACCTTTCTAGATTCATGTTTACGCCAAACTTAGATTAGGTTGAAATCATCTTTCATAATTTCAACAAAATCTTACGTTCCAGATTAGATTCTAGATTTTTACATCAAGTAAGATAGCTTTAGATTGGAACAACAATATCACTTACCTGGCTTAATTCCAGGTTCTCTCCTTAGCCATAAATGGCTTAAACCAAAATTTGATTACAATGACCTACCAGGGTCAATTTCAAAAATCCAACAAAACTTTCCACAACCAGAAATATTTTCATATGAAGGAGAATAAAAAGAACTTATATATTCTAAGTTCAGTTTAGACTTATTAATTCATGAAATGTCAATACATAATATTTCATTTTGAATATATTTAAAACATCCCTTGGATCAATGTAATTGATCTAAGGACGAGTCATAGAGATAGATAAGTTTACAATCTTCCATAAGTCAGATTGCACTCACATGTGAGAAATGAAAGAAAATGAATCCAAGCATATTCCAGTTCAATAAAATATCTCAAGAGCAAAAAAGACAACCAAATCAAGCATGACTTCCTATAATCGAAAGAACATATCCTCATAAGTGAAAATCACATATCAACACTTGAATGTAAAGGAGGAAATAACAATAGTTTAGGGTGTTACATGCTTCCCTTCTAACAGAATCATCGTCCTGATGATTATAACCTTTAAATTCCTTATGGTCATTCAATTCTTTTACTTATCAAAATCAACTATTTCAAACTTTATAGTTCCAGAAATCAGTATCATATTACTGTTTACTCAAATTGAATAAGTGTTTTCCCAAAACTAGCTTACTTAATGTCATGTAAAAGATAAAATATTTTTTTATTAGTCAACAGATTTAGTTTTGTTCAAGAAGAAAAGGAAAATTAGTTTTCATATCTTCCATACTTTCCCAAGTTGTACTTTCTTTATTAAACCGGTCCAACTGGACCTTACATTGTCTTATTTCATGATTTCTCAAATGCAACTGGCGAGTTTCCAACACTCAAGTGGGTTTAACCAAGATTATTCCTAGGTCTTGAACCTGTAAGGAATTCCAATTTAACACATGTGATAAATTTAAAACGTATTTCTTAAGCAAAGAAATATGGAAAACATCATGCATTCATGACAAATCAGGTGGTAATGCTAATCGATAAGCTATGGGGTTGATTACTTCAACGATTTCAAAATGTCCCACAAAACATGGTGATAACTTGGCAACCTTGCCAAAAGTTATAGAACTCTTTCTTAGTTTGACATGAAGAAAAACCTTTTCACCAAGTTCAAATTTTTGATCAACCCAATTTAAATTAGCATAACTCTTATGTCTATCTGCTGCTTCTTTCAAGCGTTCATGAATCATTTTAACTTATTGTTCCATTTCCATAAGGATTTCAGGTCCAATTACTTCTCTATCCTCAATGTTGTCCCAACTAATAGGGGTTTTGCATTATCTTCCATAAAGTGCCTCGAAAGGTGCCATCTTAAGAGAAGCATGATATGTATTGTTGTATGCAAATTCAACTAATGGGAGATACTCTTCCCACTTATACTACTGATTCATGCAATACATCCGTAACATATCCTCTAACACTTGATTTACTCTTTTTTTCTATCCATTTGTTTCTGGATGATACAAAGAACTAAAGTTCAATTTAGTTCCAAGAGCTACATTAACCATTTGCCAAAATCTTGACATTATTCTAGGATCTCTATCTGATATAATCAATTTAGGTACTCTATGTAATCAGAAAATTTCGTGTACAAATCTTTTAGCTAAAATAGGATAATCATCCTTTAGATTTCTAGCAATAAAATGAGCTACTTTCGTTAGTTTATCAACAACTACAAAAATAACATCATGTTTATTTCTTGATATAGGCAATCCTTGTACGAAATCCATGTTTACTACTTGCCATTTATATTGTGGTATGCTATGGGGATATAACAAACCATCCGGGTGCATATGTTCCATTTTCACACACTGACATTCAAGGCAATGATTCATAAAATTAACGACATCTTTTTTCATCCCCTTCTAGAAATATTGTTGTTTTATATTAGCAATCATTTTAGTAATACCTGGGTGTTCAGAAAAGGGTGAATTGTGAAATTCAGCTAACAATTTATTTCTCAAATCATTAAGAAAAGGTATGTATACTCTATTTTCATAACGTACGATTCCTTCATTGTCGAAATGGAAACCTTTATACCTTTCATCTTTTAGATCTACAGCAAGCGTTGTTTTTACTTGTTAAAAGTATAAATCAAATTCCATTGCACTTTTTACTTCATCTTTAAACTGAGTTCTTAATTTTATAAGAGCAAAAATGTGCTTCCTACAACTTAGAGCATCTGCTACTCTATTTTATTTTCTTTTTATGTAACTTATATCAAAATCATATTGAGACAAAAACTCTAACCACCTTCGCTATCTTGCATTCAGATTTAGCTGAATGAAAATGTACTTCAGCCCAAGATGACCAATTTTCAACTCAAAAGGTTTACCAAGTAAATAATGCCTCGAAACTTGAAGTGTATGAACTATGGCAGCAAGCTCTAAATCATGTGGAGCATAATTCAACTCATGTAACTTAAGTTTTCTACTTTTATAAGCTATAACATGATCATTTTGTAACAAAATACCTCCAAGGCCTTCCCTGGATGCATCTGTCACAATAGTAAAGTTTCCATTAGGATCAAGTACAACCAAAATAGGTGCTAAAGTCAACTGAATTTTCAGATTTATAAAAGCAGATTCACATTTATCATTCCAAACAAATTTCTTATCCTTTTTTTACAATGAAGTTATTGGTGGAGCCGCCTTAGAAAAATATTTAACAAATTTTCTATAATAACCAACAAGGCCCATGAAGCTTATTACTTCATGTACATTCTTTGGTGTAGGCCACTTGGTTATAGCCACTATTTTAGATGGATCTACAGCAATCTCATTCTTACTTATAACATGACCCAAATAATGAACTTTGGTATCAAAGAAAGAACATTTAGACAACTTACCATATAACCTTCTCTTTCTCAAAATTTCCAAAACTTTTTTCAAGTACTCCTGATGCTCCTCAATTCTTTAGAATATATGATAATGTCTTCCAAGAATACAAGCACAAAATTGTCCAAGTATTCTTGAAAGATATTGTTCATTAAGTTCATAAAAGCTACAGGTGCATTAGTTAATCCAAAGGGTAAAACCATGAACTCATAATGCCTATACCTTATCCTGAAAGCTATTTTATGAATATATTCATCCTTAATTCTTAATTAATGATATCTAGATTGAAGATCTATCTTGGAATATACTGATGCTCCATGCATCTGATCAAATAAATCATCAATTCTAGGAAGTGGGTATCTATTTTTTTATTGTTGATTTGTTTAACATCCTATAATCAATACATAATCTAAGTGTTCCATCTTTCTTTTGCACAAATATCACTAGTGCTCCCCAAGGTCAAACACTTGGTCTAATCAAGCCTTTAGACAAAAGTTCTTGCAACTCAACCTTATGCTCAACTAATTCTGTGGTAGTCATTCGATAAGGTGCTATAGAAATAGGTTTTGTACCTGGTTTGATTTCAATGGTGAAGTCAAACTCCCTTTTGGGTGGTAAACTTGGTAATTCTTCTAGAAATACATCACTGAAATTATATAACAATGGGTAATGTTCCATGAAATCATTGTTTTCTTCTGCAGACTCAGATATTTTTACTGCATAAAAGGTACAACCTTTATTTTTGGCCTTTTTAAGTTACATAGCTAACAATTTCTTAACTAAAATTTCTTGTTTTACACCTTGAATCTTTGTTATTTTCTGTAGATCATCCAAACATCTTATATGTTTTTCAAAGCACTCCACTTTTTCTTTATGCTCATCTAACCAATTAACACCAATGACAATGTCATAAGATCCCAAAGGTGCAACATAGAGATCAACTTCAATGGAAAAAATAGGTAAGTCAAGGACTACCCATAAAAGACACATACTAACTGTATGAACCGAACTATTACCATAATGTACAGTCCATGATTTATCTATTTTTCTAGCTTTTCTTTTAAGTTTTGAAGCAATTTTACTAGAAATTAAACATTTAGTAGGTCCCGTATCAAAAAGAACAGTTACAGGTATGCCAAATAACTTACCAGGAACTTCAATAGGTGAAGCTTGCTTTTCATCTTGCTTGTTAGCTACTATAGCATGTATCTTGTGCTGCTAATTATGGTCATCCTTCTTCAAAGGACATTGATTTGTGTAATGATCTTTGCCACAATTATAGCAACCTCCTACAAGTCCCTTTTTAGGCTCATAATTATTTCTAACCTTAAAATTTTCATGTTGACCTCCATAGGACTTCTACCTGTTATTATTATTCTTGGAAAAATTATTCCTTACATTTCTAGCAGGCTTGTTCATAATTTTTTTGTTATTATTATTAGCTGAAAACTTATTTTTGTTACCAAACTTTTTCCACGGTCCCTTCTTGGGTGCAAGAGAAGCTAAAGAAGAGTTTGGAATTTTCTTCCGTACTTCCTCTTTATGAGTAGAAAAAGTTTTTAATTTATGTTCTTGT
Source organism: Taxus chinensis (assembly GCA_019776745.2). Taxonomy (NCBI): domain Eukaryota; kingdom Viridiplantae; phylum Streptophyta; class Pinopsida; order Cupressales; family Taxaceae; genus Taxus; species Taxus chinensis. The sequence continues at coordinate 27,314,298 of CM034147.1, forward strand.
CTTATGGCTTCTTTTACAACCCCTTCTATAGTGGTTGGGCTATGAACATCAACCCCTCCCCCAATAATAGGATTCAACCCCATGATAATTTTTTATATTTTGAGCTTCTCATCAGTTTGATACTGAGGTACATACTTGAGGAGTTTCGTAAATCACTCCCAATACTCAGTTACAGTTAGCTTTCCTTGGGATAAGTTCTAAAATTCTATCATTTTCTGATCATAATAAAGTTGTGGCAGCCAACATTTCTGAAAATAACTTTTAAATTGATCCCAAGTGATGTTAGTTTCATCAATATTTAACTCAGCCTTACAATTGTCCCACCATGAAGATGCTTCATGGGAAAACTAATATGCTCCCCAAATAGCTTTGGTTTCCTCTGAGAAGTTTCTTATTGCAAAGTACTTCTCCATTTCACTAATCCAATTCTCAGCTCCATCTCTTAATGTGGTGTCATCAAATTTAGGTGGACTTATCCTTTTTATATCATTAGTGAGTTTCGCTACCCACCTTACCTTTTTGTTTTCTGGTTGGATAGGTACATTACCATTTTTATTACCAACACTTACATCGGGGTTATCCTCAGGAGGTGGATGATTGTTATTACCAGATTCTTCTTCCTCCTCATTTCCCATCACTTGCTATTCAAGTATAGCCAAATGATCTCTTGTGTCCAACAGGGCAGCAAGGATCTCATCAAGTTTTTGGACTATTGCTGCTCCTTCATCAAATGGAGCATTATTCGTAACATTCCCCCTTGTTCTAACCATTTTCTGTTACAAGAAAATCCAAGTTTTTATCATATTATAGACATAACAGGTCCAAGAGCTACAACCTTCAGCTATGATACCAAGATGTGGCATTCCCATTTTAAGACTTTAGAAACAAGGAAATTCTTTTTTTAATTTATTTATCATTGTTCTCTATTCTAAATACATAATTTAGAACTCACATCACATAACAATAATTCTTATAACAGATTACCATATGCAACTGTAATGAATCAATTTACCACCGATCTATTCATTTCATGACTCAGTGAACTACCGATCTATTCATGCATAACATTGCGTTTGAAGTGTTCTACTGAATACTTCATATTCTTGGTTCTCTTACCCTATTCCAGGTTCTGAGTGAATTTTCCAAGGAACCTAACTGAATAATTATTACCAATACTCATCAGCATCATGATCCTTAGACTAGGTGACATAGGACAATGCAATCAGTAGCTTGCGATACTTTGGCAAAAGATTTAGAACATACTATTTGTATTACTTATTCCTTGATGACATACTCGTTAATCTAGAATACATCCTTCACGCCACTCTATTGTTATATCAAATGTCTTATACTGACTTCCATCATTCCTCTTACCCAAGGTATCACTCTAGTTCAGATTAACATCATAAGTCATTATATGAAGAAGCTCTCAAAGACTAATGGTAATTTGGCATACTGGGTCAACCTGAGTTAACCTCATGTGCTAAGGTACCCTGAATCTCAAAGGGCTATCTCATATTGTGATTATGGTCCTAACCAGTCCCGGAGAGAAATCTTGATCAAGTTCAAAGTGTGTAAATCTCAACGATCAATGCAGAAGGGTGTTACCACATGTCATCTACATTGTTGTATCCTCAAGAAGATCCTAATATTCTCTAAGGTACAACCTTGTAGTTGATATGTTTCAACATCCTATGGAACATCCTCAAAAATATGTACATACCTCCAAGAATTTACTTACGTTAAGTTATGTTTGGGTTAAAAGACTACATATTATGACAACCCACCCAAACCCTAGGTCCAACATTCTTTTAAGTTCCCTTTTGAATTAGGATTAGGTTATTCAAAAATATCTTAATTAACTTAAGGTTGCTTCTAGGTTGTTAGTTGGGATCTAACAACCCATTATCTGAATACATGATAGTAACTATTTATGTTCAATTATTTTAAATAACTTATCCAATGAAGGAAGTGTAACAACCTGTTAGGCTGATATATATATATAAGACTTAGTACCATTAAGTCTTAGGGATTTGTTGTCATATATTCCTTTTATATTTATTTCATTATAAGAGAGGAAGGTCCTCTTCCTCTTCATAGATACATTTTAGGGATTAACCCATCCTCAATGTTCCTTGTAATTGCAGTGATTTGTATTACAATTTTAAATCACATCATAAGTTATAATGATTCACTTAATCAAGAATGTAGTATTCAGCCACTTAATTAGCTATGGATTAATTAGGAAATTCATCTAAGTTCCATTGTATAATATCAATAATAATACACATTCAATCATAAAGATAATAAAAAGATCATCCCAAACAAGATAATTTACAAAATTAACTTAAGTATTTTCTCACTTTTCCATTCATTTCCAAACCCATACAATTACAACTTATTCACTTTAAGCATACTTTAGGATAATATCCTCAAAAAAAAAAAAAGATAACTTTTCTTTTCACAATACAATTTATAAATCAAATCAAAATTCTTCATATGAATCAACTTAGAGTAGTATATGCATCATATAAGATTTTTCCTTCCTTTACCACTTATAAAGTCCATCTGCAAAAATCACTAGCACGGGTCAGTTCAATGAACTAAGCATGATAGGCACTAATCCTTAAAATAATTGCATTTCACTAATTGTTTCAATTAAACAATCCTGTTATAATGCCAACAATTACTTCATACTCTCTAAGCTTTAAGTAATGTCAAAATAAGAAAAGTCTTAGTACACTGTTTAAACAAAGTGTGGACAGGATGTATATTTTATACTACCTATCCTAAATTAAAAGTGTAATTGATTCCAGTAATTCATAACGTAATCTACTCTAGATTTTCTTTCCTTACATTTATAATACAACTCATATCATAACTTAAGTTTCATAAATAATTTCAACTTAATCTATTTTGGATGAATCATCTCATTTCATGCAAGAAATTAAGAAGGAACATTATGTTTATTAAGTACCTAACCATCCAAAAATCTGAAATAATGTATATCATGATTTGATCAACTTCTATTTAAAAAATAAACCATTTAAAGTATTCATCCAAACAGGTTCATACAAAAGAAATTCAAACAGAAGGGATGGATTAACTACCACCTACGATTTCTCCTACCAATTTATCCTCCATCTCATTCTATTTGATTTTCAATCAATGAAAAGTACGCAAGACATTAACTATTGAACTCCCTTTTTGTAAAAACAATAGCAAATAACGAGTTTAAAACAAGATCTTAACACTTCTATAAAATGAAAGGAGTCTTCAAGGTTAGGATCCCACCTCCTACTATTTCTTTCAACTTAATATAATAGTCAAGTCATCTCATAACCTTACTGTTTGAGTTCCTTATAGAATTCTAAGGAATAACACACTAACATTCAAAATGAGAGTATTAAAAATTTCTTATTTTTAAAACCCTTTCACAATTTTCCTTTCGTTGGTATCCATATTTAATCTCCTTCACAACTGGAACAACATCATGAGCTTGCACAAGAAATTCAAGGATAGATAGATGGTTAGTATGTCATTTTTAGCAAGGGAGCACACCTATCTGCTTGTTTGCGTTCAATATTTGAGGGAGTGGATAACACATTTATAAGATTTTAGGTTGTGCCTATCAACCAAGGCAAGAGGAACTATATTGCAGCCCTTGTGTGGTAAAGGAGGTAGAAATATCCTTGTGTTTTTCATATGATATGAAAGAGGCCTTGTGAAAACATGATCAAGTATCCATTATCCAAACTAAAAGGAGTTGTCACTACTAAATGATGGAAATATTTTCAAAGTAAAGCTAGAGCTGTTAAAGACATGATAGAACCCTGACCAACTTTGTGCATTTTTGTGAAAGCATTGATTTCTTTTGTGAACACACAATGCAGATGTAGGTGTATTGTATGTAGGATGAGTTAGTTTAAAATAAAGTTCTGATGAGAGATGTTGGGACAAGAGTAGCCAAAAATCACCACCTTCTTTGGGAAACTTTGCAAATGAATAACAACACATAAACAACAAAGATGTCTTAATGAATTTGAAGTGCTCTTTCAACCAGGATGTGTGCACACATGAATGCCCAAATCAGCACTATTCCACACAAACTTTGATAACCTGCCACAAAAGATTGAAGCAAAATATAAATGAAGCATTTAGAAACCCTTGTTAGATCATGACCTAAGGTACACCCAAAGGTTTACAAACACCCTCAATATTAAAGGAAAGTAAGATGAATTTGAATCTGTTTATCTTCACTCAAATGAATGCTCTTCCAAATGGAAGATTGAAGATACATTCAAATCCTATACAAGAAATGAGACCATGTATGACCAATAAATATACCAAACATAAGATTGCAACATGAGCATGAAACACAAATTGAAAACATACTAAAATACAAGTGTATGCAAGCTTTGCCAAGAGATAAAACAAGTTAATCCAAGAATTTGATCAAAGATATCAGCAAGGGAATGTTATTTAGACAATATCAAAGCTTTTTGATGGCTTTATAGCTGAAACCAACTCAACATGATGAAAATTTGATGTAAAAAAGAATCAAAAATGGCTCTCAGGCAGTTTCTCCAATAGAAAATGGACTCCTTCAAGTTTTCCTTGTGAAAATTCTTCTCTCTTTTCCCAAAATTCTCAACAAAACCCTTTAAAAATGCCTCCAAACTACATAATATACCCTATTCCAACCTGGATCCTTACATCCGAAGAAAATAATATGCTCAAGGGATAAAATTTGTTATAAAACCCTATCCATTTGATGAAAATGATATAAAACTATAAAACAACTCGCAAAATGCCAAATATGCACAAATAATTTAAAATATTGCATGGATTCAGATCCTTATCCATCCCAGGGTCAAATTTTTGGCATTCATACATGCCAACATGCTTTTGTAATCATTTTTCACCTTTGCAACCTTTTATTTTCACCTTTGACATTTTTCTTGGGTCTAGGGAAAAATTTCATCAAAAACATCACAAGCCATCAAATTATATCAAAAGAATGGTGCCATTGTTCTCAGAAGGCCAAGGGGATGTGGATTCATATAAAATTTCATGTGAATCGGTGCAAAAATGGTAGATCCAAACTCCCTGGAGCTTCCGTGGCGCCCAAAAAATGAAATTACATAGTTGCCGTCAATTTTGGATAAAGGAAACACCAACTGTCCACGTATCAAATTCACATCCCCTTCAAAAATGCCAAAATTACCTTTTTTACTATAAGGATAGGGTGAGACATGTGTCACAACATGATTCTGGTAGGCCCCCAAACCTTAAAATGCATTTTAAAACCTTTTGAACTTTGGGAAAATGTTGAAAATTTTCCCCGCGAGCTCCCTGGACGTGCCACATGTCCTCCAGATGGCCCTACTAAAAACCGTGGGCCAAAATGATGACTTTTTCTAATTTTTTGAGAAAAGGAAAATTTCCTCCAAAACCTCCATGGGCCCAAACACTCACTACTTCTTCTACCACATGGCGGTCTCCCATTCATTGTGGAGATGACCCATCCAATTTTCCTTCATTCCTCTATGAGCACAAAATCCTTTATGGGCCCACGCACTCCATCTCCGCTCTTTGAAATGTGCCATGTGTCACCCCCTGATTGGATGTGGGGGGACACATTCACCTTTTCCTATTGAGCCCATGGAAAAGTTTTTGGTTTTGATATTTTTCACCAAAATTTGTAAATTTTTCAACATTTCTTCCACCAAATTCGGGACACGTGTCCATTGTTCATTGGAGGCAGGACTCTCGAGCCAAAAATTTCCTTTTACCTTTTGAAGTTAAAAAACTTCAAATTCCTCCAAACCTCAGCCCCTTCATTTTATCCCCATGCATATGTGTCACTTTCCTATTTGTTGTGGGCCTTCGGATAGAAAATTGACCTTGAGAAATTTGCAAAAATGAAGGAAAATTTTTTAAGTGACCTCCACCACCAGCCTGACCCTCCTGAACACGTGTCGCCTTCCCATTGGGCACGGGCTCATGGGCCAAATTTTGAGAGTGAGAATTTTTCAAGAATTGAAAAAATTCTAAGTGACCCCCGCCATCCACCAGTCCATCAACCAATCAAATCATGCCACGTAGGCACATCACTCTAGCACTGCGGGGCCACGGAGCAAAATTTTCCTTTTGCTAAAAGTCCAAAAATGACAAGTTATATCATTTTCCTGCACATCCTCAAGCCAATAGGATCCTGCCATGTTAGCAACATCTTGCAAAGATAATTTTGATGGGCAGGTGACATCCGTATACTCGTTAAAAACATAAAAAATACATGGGATGCCCCTGAAATCAAATTTTTTCACAAGGAAAGTGGATTTTTCGATTTTGAATTCAATAAAACATGATTTGACAATGATTTAGGATTGATGAATGAGATTTTAACAACAAACAACCTTAGTTCGATGCACTTTAATTTTTTGCATGATTTTGACACAGGGAAAATGGCTCAACCCAAAAAAATGAAGAAATTAGGGCACAAAAGAGGGGAACTTGGAATTTTTCTTCAATTTAGGGAAAAATCATGAAAATGTGAGCAATTCAAAGGCATTCAATTGGGTAAAACAACCTGCAGATCACCCACTGGAGCAAATAAAATGTTTTGACCAAAAATGGATATAGAAAAATTAGGGAAAAGTGTGTAAACCTAGTAATTACACCAACATTGGATCCTTCTTGGGGATGGGCACTCCAAGTGACTACCAAAAGATCACAATGCAGAACAATTTCCAAAAATCCATTGGGCAAGGAGTCAAAATAGAGATGCATCCTAAAAACATGAAATACCATAAAAAATGGACCGACAAAACCACTCCAAAAATGGTTGCCATGGACAAAAGGAAAACCATGAGCCAACAATGGAAAAGGACAAAACAAAAACAAGGAATATACAAAATGTATAACTTATGCATACCTCACATGGGGATTTAATCTAAGAAATATTTTAAATATTTTCCATTAACAGGTAACTCCAGCAAATCCCCATCCAAATCCTTTAGAAAAAATGTATTTTCTCCAATCCTAATATCAATGGCATAAGGGCCCATTTATAGAGCATCAAACTTGTCGTGCTTGCCCTTGTCTTCATGCCTACTATCCCAAAGAAAAACTAGATCTCCAACATTGAAGGTTCTATGAGTGACCTTCTTATCAAACAACTTCTTCAATTTTTCTCTAAATCTGATATGCCTTTGATGAGAAGCTCTTCTTTCTTCATCTAGCTCAATAATTTGATTTACCCTTGATTCATATGGGTCATGTTGTTGATCTTCTAATTGCTGGACAAATTGAAATGTGGACAATTGCAAATGTAGGGGTAGCAATGCTTGTGTTCCATAGACCAATTCAAATGGACTTTTACCAGTTGCTATTTTTGGAGTTATTCTATCAGCCCAAACTGCAAATTTCAATTGCTCTCCCCACTTTTTCTTGTTGATTTCCAAGGTTCTTCTAATAATATTGAGAAATTTATTATTACTGGACTCAGCTTGTCCATTTCCTTGTGGATTGTAGTTTGAAGAATAACTCAAATTTATCCCATATTCATTACACATTACCATCAAAGGCTTGGCTCTAAAACACATAGCATTATCAGATACAATCTTAACTGGAACTCCAAATCTGCATATGATATGATTCAATAAGAAATCCATCACCACTTGGTGTGTTGCCTTTCTAGATGGAACGACTTAAACCCATTTTGTGAAATAATCAATGGAAACAAGGATCCATTTATGACCAACACTAGAAAGATCTAAGATCTCACCTATGAAGTTCATTCCCCATTGTTTGAAAGGGGCTTCAACTGATACAGGCTGCAAAGGAAGGGAGCCTGAAGCTTTCAATCTTCCAAAGAAACATTGGCAACTATCACATCTTCTAACTAGCTGGTTTGCATCTTTAAAAAGTGTTGGCCACCAATAACCAGTTCTAAAAATCTTGTGTGTTGTCACTCTACCAGTAGAATTTCCTCCACAAACTCCCCCATGGAAATCAAAAATCAACTTGGGAGCTTCATCTTAAGTTATACATTTCAAGAGGACACCTTCAGGGTTCTTCTAAGCCAGCCCAAGGTCTATTATGATATATTTCTGAGAAGCCATCTTTAGGTCTCTTTTCTAATTTTTATTCAAGTGACTAGGACAACATAGATTCTTGTAGAAGACCACATCCTTATACCATTCAGAATTCATCAATTTGTCAATAGATCTACCCTTTCTTCCTCTAGCTGATTCACTTCTACATTTTCCAAATTACTCTCTGCCATGAGCTTGACAAGACCCAAACCTCTTACCAGCTTTGTAATCTGAATGTCCATGTCATATTCTTGAAGTTTGTTAACCCACCTACATCTCTTGCTTGATATTTCCATGTCAGATAAGATGTTTTTAACCATTGTATGAGGAACATAGGCAATAACCTTTGAACTCAAAATGTAAGGCCTGAAAATATTTGTTACTTTTACTAATGCAAATGCCTATTTTTCTATGATTGTATACCTCAACTCAGCCACTTATAAAGCCTTTGCTAAAGAAAGCAATAGGCCTCTCATCTCCATTCTCATCCTTTTGTAACAAAACGGAAGGAATAGTAAATTCAGATGCAAAAGAGAAGATTTGGAAAGGTCTCTTATAGTTTGGAGCTATTAAAATAGGTGCATGCTTGAGTGCATCCTTTATTCCTTCAAAAGCTTGGATGGCAGCCTTTTCCCACTTAATAACTTGATCCTTTCTTAGCATGCTTGTGATTGGGAGAGTTAGCTCATCAAAATTAGAAACAAACCTTCTAATGAAATTGATTTGGCCAAAGAAATATTACACACCTTTCTTGGTTCTTGGAATACTCACATTGCTGATTGCTTCCGCTCTCTCAAGGTCTATCATAACACCTTCCTTGGAAATAATATGTCCCAGCAACTTGGCCTTTTACACACCAAAATGACACTTCTTTGGATTAAGTGAAATGCCATACTCTCTACATCTGATCAGCATCTTCTCTAGGTGTTGCAAATGGTCTACTCACTGCCTTGAAAAAATAGTCACATCATCTTGATAAACTGCAATAAACTCATTGATATAACCAGCAAAGGCAACATCCATTTCCCTTTTAAAAGTAGCACCAGCATTCATCAATCTAAAAGGCATCCTTACAAAAACATAATTTCCTGAAGGAGTAGTGAAGGTTGTCTTTAATCTTTCTGATTCTTTGACAACTACTTGATTGTATCTGGAGAAACCATCCAAAGTAGAAAGCATCTCTGACCCTGTTATAAGCTTTAGCATATTCTCCATGTTTGGCAAGGGTTAATTGTTCTTCATAGATGTTTTTTTTAGATTCCTAAAGTCCACACAAAGTCTGATATCTCTGTTCTTCTTTCTAACTGGGACAAGGTTTGCCACCCAAGATGAGTATCTAGTAGGCTGAATGATACCACCATCTCTCAATTTATTCAAATATTCTTGCATTTTCATGTAAAACAATGGCTTAATATACCTTTTTTTTGTCTAAATGGATTAGTATTGGCCTCAATTGGAATCTCATGTTAGAACAAATCTTCTCTATATGCCTTCAACTCTGAATAAGACCAGGTAAGGCAGTCTTGATACTTCTTTAAAAGTTAGGCATAGGAATATTTTTCTTCTTTGCTGAAATGGCTACCCAACCAGATCTTCCTTGGTTTATCCTTGGTTCTCAAATTGTGCTCTTCCATATCCCTTGAAGCAAACAAGTTTCTATTAATGATACAACCAACATTGCTAAATTTGGATTCAAGTGCCACAAGGCCTTTGGGAATGGTGTTTGTCTTCAATTGTATAATATCCTTGTTAAACAAAGTTTCTCTACCTTCATTCATGCATACCATTGGTTCCCAATCAATATTCTAACCAGAAAACTCACCTTGGCATTGTAAGAATCTCAATACTTGTGCATCATCATCAAAAATCTGCCAATGTTTCACATTATCTGGGACAGCAGGCCTTGTTAGTACTTCAATGTTATATTCACAAAAAGGTGAAATGGTGCAATTATCAAATCTAGAACCAAGGATAGCTAGCCTATCAGTAGAAGCATTAAGACTTCTATCATGGTAAAAAATGTTAAAGGAATCAAAAATTTCAATCAAGTCCCAAACAACATACTTATATTGTTTCATACGCTGATTTTTTGTGGCATATAACTTTCTTACTTGCTTGAAAACCAACTCTGAATCCCCCTTGGCAACAATATCCTTCACTACATATTTCCATGCAATCCTTAATCCCAATAATAATGCCTCATACTTAGCAATGTTATTAGTGCATTCAAAATTGAGCTTGAAGGAGAAAGGAAACTCTTCCAAACTAGGAGAAACCAACACTATACCAGCAACATTTCAAACTTTGGAGCAAGCTCCATCAAATAGTAATGTCCATGAAGAACCCACCATACCAAGGCATTTTTATTTGTCCATCTTATTCTCTTTTCCATAAACAAAACCAATGAAGTTTTCAACATCTACATCAGTAAACAACACTTCATAAGAAACATTGTTGGGATCTTCAATCAAGTGCAACATCTTCTTTTCACCATAGAGTTTGACAAGGCTACCCTCAATGGGAATGGTGGTGAAAGACATTTCAATTAAAACACTACCACCAACACTTTCAGCCATTTTCTTGACAAAACCATACCCCATTTGGCAGGGTAGTCAACAATTACGACATCAAGTTTTAAATTCTTACCCGGATAGGATGCAAGTTGCACTACTAACCCCTTCACACAACCAACAACTAGCATTTCCCTTGAATCCATGGATGTACACTTCCCATATGCTACTATCACTTTGATATTGAATTCATTCATGACTTCTAGAGGCATGCCATTACATGATGCACCAGAATCAAACATGCAATTGTGAAGCAACCTATCTTTTATGAGAAAAGTTGTGAAAAATGGATAAACATTAAATTGGGAATCAACCAAGGATGTTCACTAATACACTTTAGGTACATCTCCAAGATCTTCCATTGGTGGTGGTGTTTCAAGGCTAGCAATGCTTTGAAGAGGATTCTCAACAATATTCACATTTCTACTTGGTATACTCTTTTCTTCCTTCAATCCTAAGTATTCAAATGCTCTCTTCTTGTGCTTGGGTATTCTAATAAATTCAATAATTGGAACACTCACTTTAATTTGGCTCAAAACATGGGCTATATCATATGGGACATTCCTTGGTAAGACAACATTGGAAGGGAGACAAGAAGGTTCATCAGATGGAGAAGTATTCTTGGCAGCCTAGTCATGAATAGGACTGATATTTTTGCATGGGATGGCAGGGTTCTTGGCAATTGTTTCTTTTCTAGGATTGTCTTTGGGAATGATTGTGAGCAAGGGTGTCTTTGGTTTAGCTTGAGGACCAACTCCTCTAACAACTTTACTTCTAGTATTGTACTCTTTCTCTTGACCAACCACAACATTCATTAAAAATTGTCTATCTTCCTCTGAAGGAATACCACCATCATACTTCTTGATCATTAAAGCCCTTAGATATTCAAATTCATTATTAGGAATTTCAAAGGCCTGAACTACATCTACATCATGAGTTTGAGGAAGAGAAAGAAATGGTACCCTCTTTATGCAATCCCAAAAGGTTGCTGCAATCCTTACACTTATCACATCTATTGATGTTGCTGCTTGTTGTGAGCCTGAAGAGATGCCCATCATACAAATTTCATCATCCATTTCATTCTCATTATCATCATCAATATCTTGCTGGCCCATTTCACATGGAGGACGAGGAAGAAAACATCTATCACACCAATCCATATCAGTAATTTCTTGAATAACAACAACTCTTGTAATCAAAGGGTCAGGCACCACTCTATTTTCACGTGCTTGGGGTTATGTACTTGTAGATCCAATAGGCCCTTTACCTCTATCATCTTGTGTTTGATCACCCATAGGATGATTTCTAAATTTATCATGGTTTTGAGTTATTTTCTGTCCTTGTGAACTTTGCCCAATACCTTTCTCAGCGTAGGCTAACTTGTAAGAGATTTCTTTGACAGCCCTTGCCAAAGTCTTAACAACATCTTCCAAATTATCACCCTTGCTAGCTTGTGGCTTCTCATCATTTATCATCTTCACACCATCCCTCTTAAGTAGTTTACCAATAGCTTTAATATTATTTTCAATTTGAAGTGCCATGGTGAAAGCATGCCTCAAGCTTGTAGGATTTTTATCTCCCAATTAATAGGCTGCCTTTTTATCAAATGCATATACATATTTGATCAAGTAAGATTCATCACAAGGCCTCAAAATGATAGGAAGACTTCTCAATGTTTTATTAAATCTTGTATTAAAATCATGAATGGTCTCATAGGGTTCTTCTTGATGTTCTCAAACTTGGATAGAAGGAACCTTGGATCTGTTTTGTCTCCATATTGTAATATGAATGCATTACTCATCTCTTCCCATGAATCAATAGAGTTATCAAGCACATATTTATACCAAAAAGTGTATGAATAAACAAATTGATATACACATCCTCAAATTCTATTTCAAAATATTCCATCATGTTAACAAAGAGTTTGAGATGCTGATCTTCAGTTATGGCATTGTTACCTTGGAATTTTGGTAACCTGTTTCTCACATCCTGTGGGACAGCATTTGGATAACCATCCATTCCTCGAAAATTTATAGGAACAAAGGTATTTACAAAAAATTGAGGTCTAGGTTGAGCCATATTGTTTGGTGGGGGTGATCTTAGATGTGAAACAAGCTGGTTAGGAGTAGTAATGGGTCTAATTGGAATAGATGAGTGATCTTTAAAATGACAAGCCCCCAAAGGCTCTCTCTCTTGATAAACTTTAGAAAACTTAGAAACCAAAGGAGTAGATCTAGAAGAAAGTTTTTTAAATACAAAAGAAGGTCCCTCACCTGATGGAGAATGAAAATCAGCAAGAAGATTTCTTGAATCAGATCTACTTGAAGAAGAATTGTAATCTTCAACAACAGGATGCTCTCATCCAAATTCAACTATGGGGATTTATTTTCTTGCAACCAAATCACCAACCACTTTCCATACTCTTCTTCCTTCTAGTTCTGAGCTTTTTTATTCGTTGAGAAACTTCTTAGAAGATTCCTTGATGAAGAGGGATCTCCTTCCCTCCATCTTGACAAATTTAAACAACAAGTTTCAAATGATAGAAATGTGAAAGATAACTGGTATTTCAAGATCCTAACAGCATGGAGTTACCACTAAGGATTTCCACCTTAGTTGTGTAAGAAAGCACTACAATATTCTATCAAATGTATGCTATGACTGAAAAATTTGCAAGGATTTACAAATTAGTTCTTCTTCTTCTTCAGTCAACCAAAGACAATGCATCCAAATCATATAAACTACTGGTAAATAAGAGGAGCAAGATGAGTTTGAAATCCTTTTTACCCAAAACATGCAGATCTGAAGTATGAAATGATATCTCAAGAATGTAACAACTCACACACCTTATCACACAAATGCTCAAACTTTTCAAATACTTCAAAACCACTAAGAAATCAAAGACATTCCTTTGAAATGACGTCACTCTGGTGTTGGTATCCAAATTTAATCTCCTTCACAACTTGAACAACATCATGAGCTTGCACAAGAAACTCAAGGATAAATAGATGGTTTGTATGTTGTTTGTATTTGGGGAGTACACCTATCTGCTTGTTTGCATTCAAGATTTGAGGGAGTGGATAACATCTTCATAAGGGTTTTGATCTAATCCTCACTATTTTAGGTTGTGCCTATCAACCAAGGCAAGAGGACCTATATTGTAGCCCTTGTATGGTAAAGGAGGTAGAGATATCCTTGTGTTTTGCATATGATATGAAAGAGGCCTTGTGAAAACATGATCAAGTATCCATTATCCAAACTCAAAGGAGTTGTCACTACTAAATGATGGAAATGTTTACAAAACAAAGTTAGAGCTGCTAAAGACATGATAGAACCCTGATCAACTTTGTGCATTTTTGTGAAATCATTGATTTCTTTTGTGAATACATAATGTAGATATAGGTGTATTGTATGTAGGATGAGTTAGTTTAAAATGAAGTTATGATGAGAGATGTTGGGACAAGAGTAGAGAGAAATCACCACCTTATTTGGGAAACTTTGTAAATGAATAACAACACCTAAAGAACAGATATGTCTCAATGAATTTGAAGTGCTCTTTCAACCAGGATGTGTGCACACATGAATGCCTAAATTTGCACTATTCCACACAAAATTTGATAACCTGCCACAAAATCTTGAAGCAAAATATCAATGAAGCATTTAGAAACCCTTGTTAGATCATGAACTAAGGTACACCCAAAGGTTTACAAACACCCTCAATATTCAAGGAAAGTAAGATGAATTTAAATTTGTTTATCTTCACTCAAATGAATGCTCTTCTAAATGGAAGATTGCAGATACCTTCAAACCCTCTACAAGAAATGAGACCATGTATGACCAATAAAGATCCCAAACACAAGATTACAACATGAGCATGAAACACAAATTGAAAACATATTGAAATACAAGTGTATGCAAGCTTTTCCAAGAGATAAAACTAGTTAATCCAAGAATTTGATCAAATATATCAGGAAGGGAATGTTATATAGAAAATCTCAAATCTTGTTGATGGCTTTACAGCTGAAACCAAATCAACATGATGAACATTCGATGTAAACAGGAATAAAAAATGGCTCTCAAACGGTTTCTCCAACAGAAAATGGACTCCTTCAAATTTTCCTTGTGAAAATTCTTCTCTTTTCCCAAAATTCTCAACAGAACCCTTTAAAAATGCCTCCAAACTACATAATATACCCTATGCCAACCTAGATCCTTGCATCACAAGTAAATAATATGCTCAAGGGATCAAATTTGTTACAAAACCCTATCCATTTGATGAAAAATGATATAAAACTGTAAAATAGCTCGCAAAATGCCATAGATGCACAAATATTTTAAAATATTGCATGGATTCGGATTCTTATCCATCCCAGGGTCACATTTTTGGCATTCAGACATGCCAGCATGCTTTTGCAATCATTTTACACCTTTTACTTCATTACTTTTCACCTCTGTAACCTTTTATTTTCACCTTTCACCTTTTTCTTGGGTCTAGGGAAAACTTTCATCAAAAAACACCACAAGCCATCAAATTAGATCAAAAGAATGGTGTCATTGTTCTCAAAAGCCCAAGGGGATGTAGATTCATATAAAATTTCATCTGAATCGGTGTAGGAATGGTGAATCCAAACTCCCTAGAGCTTTCATGACACCCAAAAAATGATATTGCATAGTTGCCATCGATTTTGGATAAAAGAAATACCAACCATCCACGTGTTAGATTCAAATCCCCTTCAAAAATGCCAAAATTACCTTTTTTACTATAAGGATAGGGTGAGACACGTGTTGTAACATGATTGGGGCGGCCCCCCAAACCTTAAAATGCATTTTAAACCCTTTTGAACTTTGGGAAAATGTTGAAAATTTTCCACGCAAGCTCCCTAGACATGCCATGTGTCCTCTAGTGGGCCCTATTGAAAGGTGTAGGTGAAAATGATGACTTTTGATAATTTTTTGAGAAAAGGAAAATTTCCTTAAAAACCTTTGTGGGCCCGAACACCTATTGCTTCTTCTGTCATGTGGCAGTCTCCCATTTGTTGTGGAGTTGACCCATCCAATTTTCCTTCATTCCTCCACGAGGACAAAATCCTTTGTGGGCCCACGCTCTCCATCTCTGCTCCTTGAAATGTGCCATGTGTCACCCCCTAATTGGATACAGGGGACACATTCACGTTTTCCCATCAGGGCCATGGACAAGTTTTTGGTTTTGAGATTTTTCACCAAAATTTACAAATTTTTCAACATTTCTTCTACCAAATCTGGGACATGTGTCCATTGTTCATTGGAGGCGGGAATCTCGAGCCAAAATTTTCCTTTTACCTTTTGAAGTTCAAAATATTCAAACTCCTCCAAACGTCCGCCCCTCCATTTTATCCCCATGCATATGTGTCACTTTCCTATTTGTTGCGGGCCTTCGGGTAGAAAATTGACATTGAGAAATTTGCAAAAATGAAGGAAATTTTTTTAAGTGACCTCCACCACCCGCCTGACCCTCCTGAACACGTGTCGCCTTCCCATTAGGTGTGGGCTCATGGGCCAAATTTTGAGAGTGAGAATTTTTCAAGAATTGAAAAAATTCTAAGTGACCCCCGCCACCCATCGGTCCATCAACCAATCAAATCGTGCCACGTAGGCACATCACTCTAGTAATGCGGGGCCGCGGAGCAAAATTTTCCTTTTTCTAAAAGTTCAAAAATGACAAGTTTTATCATTTTCCTACACATCCTCAGGCCAATAGGAGCCTGCCACATCAGCAATATCTTCCAAAGATAATTTTGACGGGCGGGTGACACCCGTATACCCGTCAAAAATGTAAAAAATACATGGGATGCCCTTGAAATCAATTTTTTTCACAAGGAAAGCAGATTTTTGGTTTTGAATTCAGTGAAACATGATTTGACAATGATTTAGGCCTGGGGAATGAGATTTTAACAACAAACAACTTGGGTTCAATCCACTTGAATTTTTTACACGATTTTGAGAAAAGGAAAATGGCTCAGCTTGAAAAAATGAAGAAATTAGGGCACAAAAGACGGAAACCTAGAAATTTACTTCAATTTAGGGTAAAATCATGACAATGTGAGCAATTTAAAGGCATTCAATTGGGTAATAAGATCACCCACTGGAGAAAATAAAACGTTTTGACAAAAAATGGATATAGAAAAACTAGGGAAAAGTGTGCAAACCCAGTAATTGCACGAACACCTTTTCAGCTCAGAGAGAGAAAATAGAGAAGATCAAAACACTATTATAATTGAGTTTATAATGACATCAAACTTCCAAGGAGTAATAAACATTCATTAGTCCAACAAGGAAGGAGAAGGCAAGTAGTTCTAACACTTAAGTTCAGCCATTATCTCAGGTCAGGTAGAGCCATCTTATTGGTTTGCCAATAGATCCCTAAAGGATCTATAACTATACATCCAATAAAATCCAATAACAAATTTTAACGTAAAATGTTACAAACTGATCAAAACTCAGACTATAATCGTGATCCAATTGAAATAGTCTACATTTATTCAAAGACTCGAACCATTCGAGTTTAAAATCAAGTTAGGGTAACTTCACATTACCCTCATTTACCAAATAATTAAAGACTGAATCATTTGAACTGTTGCTATTTTTTTACAAGACACTAAACAAAAATGCATATACAATATTAATAATCATATAAAAAATATAGATTCAACAATACCCAAAAGCCATACTATTCATATCATAGTAATGAATTATGCATTATCAGTCTAGAATAAAATAGATCTTTCAATTGCATTCAAAACATTACAACCCTAATTCCAACTTCAAAAGGGCATGTAATAACTAGACATTGATAAAACTTGTCGACTTTTAAGTTAGAATTGAAAAGTGTTTTCCACCATCATTTAATATGGCCTTAAGAACTAGATTTCACAATCATTTCAAAGGTAAACATTAAACACATTCTTATCTATCCAAAAATATTAAACATAATTTCCTATTAATGATTTTCCAAGATCAACCAAGAATTCACCACAAAAACACAACTTATCCAAGTACTTTTCCTCATGTGCATAACGGTATTACTAATACTCATGGTTATTCACAAAAATAAGCAACTAAACCATATACTGCATTGCTCACAATACCTGTGAACTTAAAAACATTCAAACCCCTTCACATGAGGAAGTACAAACTTAATCCAAATACAATGTTTCCAAATCACGCAACTTATAACAGTCAAGTTTCATAGGGTAATACCAGCAAACCATTCATGAATTCATTCATAGACCAAATAACTATAAAGTTAAAATGTGAATGTAATAAGCAAGTATACATAAACAACATTGTTTCATTTTCTGAACAAGTTTCGATCCAAATAGACTCAACCCAGCTCATATGATTCTATAAATTTTAAAGGAACAACTATTTGAACTCCAAACTTAATGAGAACAGGTAGATCTATTTCCATGATAGAGAATTCTAAAGAAATCGAAATCAATAACCAATTTCAGCCATTTAAAACCTTGTGAAGTTTCCATATTTTATCAAATGTTCACAAATCCACCACGAATGGAATGTAATGCAAACAAGTTCCCACAGACTTCAAGTAAAACTCAAGATTTAACCCAAAAATCCAAGTTCACACAAACCCACAAAAATCATTTTTACCAGGCAAGCAAAAATACACATAAATCATTAGAACAAAGTTCGTTTAATAAAAACATTTAATGGAAAGCAAGGTTTTAATAGTTAGGGCCTATTATGCCTGATAGTGTCACTAAAAAAAATCAAAGAAGACCTCTAGTTGAGCCTACCTCTTCCCTCCTTTTCCACGAAAGATAAAAAAATAAAATATTGCTTCCTCCATGCCTTATATATTCCCTATAAACTAGAAATAGATTTGAAACTTTAAAAATTACCATGCAACAAAGTAAAAACTACTGGTTCGAAAAACCAGTGTACATGCAGAGTGAAAAACAGAATGCATGAAAAACAAAAAAACAAAGAAAAATTCCATTTGCATGCCTCCCAAAGAAATCTAAGCTCGAGAACCCATGCAAACTAATTACATTAACTCCATTTCTCTCATCTATTCTCCATTGCCACCACCCACTAAAATTGGCAAGCCTCAAATTAAAATAAACAAGAGTTTCCATTTTTAGAGGTGTTGCCACGTATACCCCCACTAACCAAATTAACCTCTACCAAAGTTGGCAGTACTCCCTATCCCCTCAACCTTATCCTCATCTTAAATGCCATAAAAGCCACCGCCCAACACTTGTGACCCCTTAGGTTCCTATTCATAGCAATAGTTTAGGATAGGTTAATGACTTAGGTTAGATCATAGGAAATTAAAATTTAACATCTTAGGATATAACATTAGTCAATTACCTTAGCATTAGGTTTAGATAAACCCTTAAGTAGTATCCAAAATACATAGTTTAGGAACTAGGGTAGATTGACCTACCTTGTAATAATAGGTTCTAGTTTAAATTAATAACTAGTAACCTTTCCAGATTTATGTTTACACCAAACTTAGATTAGGTTGAAATCACCATTCAGAATTTCAACACAATATTACGTTCCAGATTAGATTTTAGATTTTACATCAAGTAAGATAGCTTTAGATCAGAAAAACAATATCACTTACCTAGATTAAGTCCAGGTTCTCTCCTTAGCCATAATTGGCTTAAACCAAAATTTGATTGTAATGACATGCCAAAGTCAATTTCTAGAATCCAACAAAACTTTCCACAACCAGAAATATTTTCATATGAAGGAGAATAAAAAGAACTTATATATTCTAAGTTTAATTTAGACTTATTAATTCATGAAATGTCAATACATAATAGTTCATTGAAAATATATTTAAAACATCCCTTAGATCAATGTAATTGATCCAAGGATGAGTCATAGAGATAGATAAGTTTACAATCTTCCAGAAGTCAGATTGCACTCACATGTGAGAAATGAAAGAAAATGAATCCTAGCATATTCCAGATCAATCAAAGATCTCAAGAGCAGAAAATACATAAGAAAATCAAGCATGACTTCCTATAATCGAAAGAACATATCCTCATAAGGGAAAATCACATATCAACACTTGAATGCAAAGGAGGAAAAAACAATAGTTCAGGGTGTCATAATAAATTTTATGTGACAGTACTCTTCTAAATGGGGTAATCAATCCCTCGACAAACCATTATGCATGTTGACTCACATGAATGTCATAAGAGAGTTTGGATAGAAGTGTTTTAAAATGGGCATCATACTCATGTACACTCTCAGTAGTGCCTTGCTTTATATCTTTGAGTGCACTTATAATTTTCTACTCAAACTCTGGGATTTGAAACTCTTTCAAGAAATAATCTTTCAGTGTTGCATACTCAATACAAGTTTGATTGGGATCAAACTTCCTATACTAGTTGTGTGTGTGTGCCTATAATGTAGTAGAAAATTGACTTGAGTTGCATTCGGAGGCCATAATACCTTTCACGCACCACAATATTTCACACATATGAACATGTTCAGTAGTATCCTTGATACCTTTGTACTCTAGGAGATGAAGGGATATCTCCATATAAATGTTCTGGGGTTGCTGCAGGCCTTGACAACCTGACCGAAAACCTCCTTGGTTTCCTCTTCCTCCAAAACCACCCAAACCACTGGAACTAGAACTTCCCAAACCACCTGATCCTCCTCTAGGATTTGGAATAGTGCTCGTGGATGCACTCCCCTATGTCCCAATAGTGGTACTATACTAGACCACTACAGTCTATGAAGTAGTCCCAATTCCAAAGGTGAATCCCACACTCGGTGTGCTCATATTATATGCAGATGATGAGCCTGAAAACATACCATCAAAGAATAATGAAGTTGTTTTTGTTTCCATTGATGTAATTGATGTCTGACCTATTTCTATGCTTTCACTTCCTAAATTAAAATTATTTTTACCTGTTGTACTAGATACTGGAAAACCAAGCGTAAGGGCTAGGTCAAAAGGTTGGCTTAGATGTGCACCCATGGCCTAGGTCATATCTACTAGTGTGCTTCCATGTGAGGTTGGATAGGGTTCTCTGTCATGCTTTCCTAGATGGGGGAGTTCCTAATGCTCTTGTTCTTCTTCCTCCCCATAAGCCTCAAATCCTTCACGAGCCATCTCTCTCCACAAGACCATCCATTATACAATTTCTTGTTTCTTGCATAATTCCCTCTCAAGCACCTCATCATACTTCAGCCACCTCTCTTCCCTTTATTGTGTTACCACTAGGTCTGCCATCTTTCACCAATCCTATTCCTACCCCTACTTGTGGAGATTCTTTTATCTTTCCATGGGTTTAGCTTCCAAGTTCAATGTTACCATTAGTATTTTGATAGCCATTGGAATACCTTGCAAATACGTCCCTGTAGGATACCGTAGGAATTGGAACTCCACTACCTCCGGACATGAATAAGTCAAAATTGAATACTCCAAAATATAGTTGTTTAGGACACCATGAAACTAGGTATCTACTACACGAGTCCAACTCAAGTCAGCATCATATAGTGTTTGAAAATATTCCTGTGTCCAAACAAGTGTGTGATACCTTCAATTCCACATAGATGCATATGCAGTTAACTATTCATACAATTATATTAGAAAGATAGTAAAGAAGCTTTTGTATAAATTGTCATACATATTCTGCTCTACCCAAGAAAGTGCACTAAATCCAAATCTAGTGTCAAACCTCCATGCGTATTCTTCCTCTATATCATGAATCCATTCTTCAATGCTTGCCAAAGTTAGGCAATATGTCTTCATCATGAACCATTATGAAAACAACTGAAAAAGAGCTCTCGACAATGGAACCAATGATGCAACCTAGAATTCTTAGTCAACACCTAGTCGCACTGGCATATCAGTTAGCATAGGTTGAGTGCTCACCCAAAGCATGCAAAGGTACCAGGTCCCTCTTAAGAGTTGTTGTAGTAGAATGGTAGAATGAAAAAGCAATAAACATATATTTTTAATAACTAATCCATCTATTCATCATTGTACTGAACTAGATCTATAAGTGCTTAAATGTAAATCATCATGATAACAACAATATACATTGACAAAACAAATCAGACACTATTGTTTTGGCCAATAATCTTTATATATTCATCACACCAACAGTACAAAATATTCATACAATACCAGACATGCGTGCATGGATCTATTACAACTATCCAGTCTCATGTACTCGTGTATCTCTCTTTCTTCAAATCATGTGTCTCTGTATATCTCTCTATTTACTAAGTAATTCATTACATGTATAGGGTGGGGGAACTAGCCCTTCACCACTTAACTCTACAAGAAATAGGTTGCATGCTAATAACAGCCATGTGCCTTTTACAACTATAGCCATACATAAAAGTATGATATCTATAGATCGCTGACAATTAATTAAAGTTGTGGATCTATTCTTAGCTTATGCCTATGCAAGAGTGAGTTGACATGTTCTTCAAAAATATCCATGAAGAGTGGGCACAAGTCTTGGCACCGCTTTGTGTGCTCCACAAGTCAATCTCTAAGAATAGACCTGATCTCCAAAATCAGCTAAGTTTTGAAAGTTTGACTCTACACCTCCGTGCATGATTCCTTCCTACACTTTGGTGCCTTTGCTCATGTGTTGTTCTTCCACACAAACTTTGTGTGCAAGTTCAACTAATTTTTTTCTCTGATCAACAACAGTGGACTATTAAAGACACTCAATCTACTCATTTAATCAAGCCACCCAAGCCTTCTTAGATCACTTCTCAATCAACATTGTTAAGAGGGTCTCCATGATTGATCTTTATTCCACATGATAGTATGAAGATGAGTCTATCGCTGAATTTTTCGCTTGCTGGCGTAGCCTAATTAACTAACTCACATTTATATTACCTCAAACTAAACTCAAGTGTTGTTTACTCGGGCTTGTGCTAGACACATCTCACCAACCCTTCAAGTGCACACTTTTCACACTTTTGACAAGGCATTCACCATGGCCCATAAATATGAAATTCAAGCTATCAAAGAGAATAAAATTCAACTTTGTAACAATAACATCACGTTCAAATCAAATGATTATTCTTCCTCTTCAAAACCCCAAAATATTTATTCAAAACCCAAAGGATCTTCCAATGCCAAAGTTCTCAAGGTTGGCCCCCCTAATCAATCAAACCCATCCAAACCTCCTTCTAATCTCTCTCACATCCAAGCTTTCCAGTTTAGATGAGAACAATGAAAGTATACTTCAATAGGAGAATATTATACTTATTTTTTGGAAAATCTTATTAAAGATGGTACCATTACCCTTCCACCTATAAAACCACACACTTGTTTAGACCCTAAGTGCCCCATGCTTACATGGTATAAAGAACATGACTTTTGCAACTATCATCATGTCAAAGGTCATATCAACAAAAATTTCATCACCATCAAGAATAGCGTCCAAGAAATGTTATATAATGGAGATCTATTCTTGGATAGCCTGAATGCACCCACTAACCAAAACCTACATATCTTAAAGAATTCTTTCCCTAATCATGTTGCATCTTCTAACCAAACTGGTGACACTTCAACTAATGATAACAGTGTCTGCGAGGTCCATGCTATTTTTGATGACATACCAGTTGCTTCCCAATTTCCTCATGTCCCTTCCATAGATAGAATCTTAGCCCGAGCTCCCCTACCTACACAAAAACATATTTCATCCACTCCTCTACCTAGAGAGGAATCCCCTTTATTTTCTCCTTCACGCATGGAATATCCTATAACTATCATGCCACCTTTGACCCCTCAAATTTATGACCAGTTGTCAGTAGCACCCCTCCTACTCATAGGATATACATGTCCACAAC
Organism: Taxus chinensis; assembly: GCA_019776745.2. Classification (NCBI taxonomy): domain Eukaryota; kingdom Viridiplantae; phylum Streptophyta; class Pinopsida; order Cupressales; family Taxaceae; genus Taxus; species Taxus chinensis. The sequence continues at coordinate 27,337,810 of CM034147.1, forward strand.
CTACACCATCACAAGGAGAGTCCACCTCATCTATCCCATCCTCTCCTCAACCCATGTAAGATCCTATAGAAATACCATTTCCTTTATTTTTCCATTCACCATCAGAACTTCAAGATCTCCTCGATCTATTGTTAGCTATCTTACTCATAGAGTTCGAGGGTAGCCATTTACCTATATCTCAAACACATGTTACAGGGATTGCTGCTTGATCCACATTGGCCCCACCTATATCAGTACCATTTTCATGCTTGGTCGATCACCTAGACTATGTCGATAGATCCTTACCTTAGTGACGCCTTATACTTCTAGTTTCAACCCAAATGTAACTGTCACTCACTAACACCTCCACTATCTATCCAAAAGTGTTTCAAGCAACCAAACCAAAAAAAAATTCCAAAACTAACACTAAAATTACCCTGTTCCCTAAAAGGAAGACCCAACATCCTAAGCCTCATATACCAATCTTGCCTACCATGTCATTATCAGCTTCACCCCTCTCATCCATCCCAGGACCTCACCTCTCGACCCTAACAAAGCAACCTCCGTCCACCGATAAACTAGGAACATTGCTCCCCACCTCTTCATTATGGATGTCTAAAATACCAAACTGACCCACATAACCTTTGCCATCACCCGTAACCTTCTTACCACCCATACCACCACTAACATCCATAACTTCTTCACTATCCAATATACTTTCTTCCCTTCCACTCACACCTTCTACTCAACCTCTACTGACCACCTCCACAACAAATTGGTTACCCTTGTGGGTAACCTATCCTCTTCTGCCATTCTCTTTTCCATCCACACCTTATACACCCATGTCACTTTTTCCCAAAAATAGGTAACCTAAAGCTAAAAATCTGCTACTCTTCAATAAGGTAGTTAAACCAACCAAAGCTTCCATCACCAGCTCTTCTACCATGCCCATACCCAAGTAGATGCAACCAAAACCTAAGACCACACCACACACCAAAGTAGTAGAACAACCCACTCCCCCTCCTGTAAAGCCTCTTCCTCCACAATCATTCGTACCTGTACCCAAACCCAAATTCACCTCCCATTTTGATCCACTACCAGGGTCCTACACTAAAATCTTAACCAATCTCCTAGAAAATTTTGTCATCACATTACCACCTCTTAGACCTTACGATCCACTCAAACCAAAACAAAAAGGGTTTGACGAAGCTAAAATTTATGCCTACCATCATGTGTAAGGACATGATGTAGAGAACTTTAAGGCTATAAAAACTACCCTTGTCCAATTATGTCCCCCCAAAGAAAATTTTGACGATGATGATATTCTTGATGAGAACCCCATCTCTCCTGCACCAATTTCCACATATCTTCTCCCATTACCTAGTCAATGACCAAAATCTACACCCCCACAACTCTTTGATCCACCCTCGAGATTCAAGATTAACATGGTCTGTATAAGAGAGTTGGCCAAACCACCACCCAAATGCTAATACACCCTACTCATTTCACAAGGATCTTATTCCTCACTATGGTTTTTTCCCTCATTCCGCTATACCTTCTATGATGTAACCTCTTCATCCACCTCCCCTCAAATTGACATGATCAACATTGCCACCCATGTTTAGAAGTACAAGGGAAAAGAAAAGTAAATTGTCCCATAAACTAACCCTGTACTGAACATAACATCCACACCCATACCAAAATTCATCATTCAAGGTCCTGTATATCCTTTTTCCGATGGGGTCACATGTCTGCGGAGGCACCATTGGTATCGGCCCCTGTACCTATCTCTCAGGACCCTTTCCCTATTCCTGTGCCTATCTTGAGGGACCATGTCCTTCCCCTACATATATTTTGGTCTGAAGGGCCACAACCTATGCCTATGTAGTGGCCAACTAGCCCTACAAACATATAACCTACACCTTTAGGGTGACAACCGATACCCCATCCCCATCTCCACCCTATGCAGGTGCCTATCCCTATGTTACCTGGGATTTTAGAGTGACCACTTATGCCTATATAGTGGCAAACTATGCCTCTGAACCTGTCAATTGCCCTTGCACTATCCCCTAGAGGGAATCTCTTTTCACTATGATGGTGGCCAAGTCTAGCTGCCCCAACCTTAGTGGTATGGCTCACAACCATGCTGCCCACTATTATCTGTACCCATCTATAACTTTGGCATCACAAATCTGCTAGTTGACCACCTACTCCTCCTACCCTGTAGGTATTATCGGCTATGGTAGAGGCATAGGCCTCTCCACATCATCCCTCTTGTACTATGGGAATGGTGGAGGTACATCTTGCGGAAACCCAAACTGACATCTAACCCTATTAGTGGGTATCATCTCGTGCTCTCCTGCATGATGCCCCTCTATCCATTAGAGAAACTATAGCTCATCTAACTCTATAGACATCTTCATGTACGATGGCAAGCCTGTATATGGCCTCAAAATGATGTCTACCCTAGAAAAGCCCTCTATTATCTTCCTCTAGTGGGATACATCATGAGTAGCCCTAACCCCCCACCGCAGCCCACCAACTAGAACCCATTTCTTGTAACCAACCTAGACCATACATGGATCAAATGCATCTAGTCGATGAAACCCAATCGTACAAACACACACAATGTGCTCGTATGCCCAATAGTGAAGAAGAAAAATGCAACATAAGATGAACCTTCGTAGTCTCCTGTAGGCCCATAGATACTAAGTAGGTAAGTGCCTAGGAAAAATAGGTCCTCTCCTCCATCATATCATGATGGGCTCCCATCAGTGCTTCTAGGAATCTCCCATCCTCTACATCTAGTAGTGTAAAACAACACACTACCTCCATAATCAAGACTACTAGCCTCATCTCCTCAGAATGGGCTGTGTACATCTCTCTATAGCTTAGGCTAGGGATATAAAACCTCATATCCACCATCCCCTCTCCAAATACTATCACCATAAACTCCTCTGATGCCTCTAAAGAAATAGAATACACCTACACCCCTACTATCGGTAGCCGCATAATCATATAAACATCCTCTAAGGTGATGGTCATCTCACCTATCAGTAAATGGAACATGTTGGTCATGAAATCCCATTTATTTATGAGAGTGACCATCAGACTCGGATCACGAGCTATATGCCTATAATTCTAAATCCCAATCAGACCCACCTTGGTCATGTGCCTCCACTCCTCATTGGTCATATCCCCCCGAACATCTAGTAATAAGGGAGGTACCCTATCCCGCATCCATAGTTGGTCCCTCATCTGCACCCAACAAAACACACTATTGTCAAAACCTTACCATACGAAACACATATTGTACCCAAAAAACCTTGTCCCCAACCTTTATTACTTATTGTACCCACTCTACTAATTTTCCCTTGCTAAACCAATTTTTTATGCACCTTATACCTATTGCCTACTCATTACCCTTTCTAAACATATTACCTTTCCCTTATCACTCCCTATACTTCTATATCCCATCCTTTATCATTATTTTCCCAACCTTTTCTACCTATTGATCTATTCTCCTCTAAACCCAACTAGAAACTGTTCCTTATGACCAATATCAGTCCCTTGTGACTGACATCAGTCACTTGCTACACAACCAATGTCAAAAGTTTCCAACCAAGTTCAACCAACCCTTGATTGGTGTCAGTAACTGTCGCGGAGCCAAATTCATTTAAAACCCCCCTATTTTTCCAAAAAATTTACAAACTAGCCTAATCACCCATTCTACCTTACGAAAATCTAACCTCATCACCTCCCCACCCCTATTTACCCAACCTTAGACCTCCCCCTTCCTCATTTCACCAATTTTACCCACACATTTAATTATATTTCCCTACCCAAAAACTCATACCCATATCACCCTTTTCAATTTACATACAAAGAAAGGTTGAGAACCTACCTCATCCTGATGTTGTTGTCATGGTGGCACATCTGGCCACTACGCCAATGGTTAACTCAAACACTCTCCCGCCTCCGCCATGCAACAATATACCTCTAATATCTCCACTAATCACCTTGCTTTTCCCGATCTCATTGACCTGTCTACCTAGCTCCTCTAACAAACCAGATCTCTCCACCTCAGCAGGGTCTCGTCCTCATAATTTTTTCTCAAAAAAGCACAACTCATTCAACATTCTATCATTTTTCCCACAAGTTAACACATACAAATGACTCCGTATTATACGGATTTTTCTTTTTTATACCCAAATTGACATGACCGACGGTGGTCAATTTATGCCCTACCTAACCAGTGTCAGTCATTACATAACCAACATCGGTTACCTGTCATACTCCTGTCAATACATTTTACCCATTTTTGACTAGTATTTACCCTTCTCACCACCTTCTTAACCTTACCCACCCTTATTTCGACCTACCTCCTCACCCATCTTACCTACACTTGCCTTAAATTACATTTAGGGATCTGTTGTTTTTACCCACACCTAACCTCATGTGCCATGACCTATATGCCTTGACCTAAAACATTTTTAGTGACCTTGAACCATTGTAATCACTATACCTTACGATGTAGTTACAAGTATTTGTTTATCCTACTGACCTTACATCACCTATTGCCATGTTGTGTATCCTAACCTGACCCTTGGTGTGTTTCCACACTATATCCTATACCTTAGATACTGAATTCAATTTAACCCTATTTGGATAGACATATCGACCTTAGACGATGTAGAGTTTGCAATAATTTCACTTGGGTACTGTGCCACCATTTATATGTGTGCGTATGTTCGAATGTCACTACCTTTGACCCTATCCCATTTTCCTTGTTTTCCTGATTTTACCTTTATCTAATTAACCATTGTTACCTCCATTTAACCAAGCCACACATATCTACCTAACCATTAATTAGGTGGATATTACTATGTCCTCACCTATTGCATCTTGTGATGATGGTACCTATTTTACTCAGCCTAAAAGCGTTACCTTTCCTATGGCCATGACTCTTATCCAAATAAACCTTGACCTTTTGACCTTTTTTATGTACCATAACCACACCTACGCATTCTTGTATCTTGCCTCATTGAGTGCCCAGAATGTATCCTCTACCCTAGATACCAGATCTCAATAACCCTTGTTTGGATGAATTTTATGACCCTAGCAAACATACATTTTTTATGTTGAGAAACCCTTGTATCTCATGGCATTTCGCAATGTGTACATACATCTAAATGCTATACCTAATCACCCACACTACCTCTTACAATCACCATACCTTTGACCATCCCTTTCTTCACACCTAACCCTATTTTCTCAAACCACCCACCTCCTCATTTTATCAAACCACTCACCATTTCCTTCTCTCACCTCATCGGTTCCTAGTTTGAAGGGGGTTACCTTCACCCACACTTTAGCAAACATCACCTTCACTCACACATGGGGCAACCACATCTTATTTTTTTTAGCATCACTTACTAATACAAGCTACACAATAAAATGAGGCAAAATTTAGACACCAAAATTGGGTCACACTCCCCTTAGTCCCCCGTTGAATAGCCAACTCAAACATATTCACCTAACCATGGCCCCTTCCACCCCAAATTAATGTAAATTTAATTAACTTAATTATTTTAATCAAGCTAATTTCCACCTCATCTAGCCACCTCACCCTAGACCTATTCCTAACATATTTCCATAACTAACTAAGACTTGGTCCCACTTACCTTAATGAGCTAAGACTTAGTTTAACCCTAAATTTATGCCTATTATCCCTCAAACCACCTTCCCTCTCATAAAAAGGTAACATCGATTTGGATCCATTGAAAAAGGAACAAACCTAATCCAAAAGATGCGAGATCTACCATTTTTAGTAAACCTAGGGAATCCCACCTTAACCGATGCTGGTAACCTTGGAACTGACACCAGTCAGCCTAGAACCCTCATTGGATACCATTTATTCACCTTAACAACCTTTTTATTGGGTTGGCAGATTCTGAGATCAAGGAGATGAGAAGAGAGTTACATGCAAGCTGAGCTAGAGTCTTTTCATGCAGCTAGACATCCACAACCAGCACCAAGATAGATCCAGAGGTATTGCACTCATGGAAGCATTCTAAGAAGCACTACTATGGTATAAAATTCCATCACCATTTAACCATAAAACTTGTATTAGAGTAATTATACCTTCTACCATCATAGTCCATTCTAGTATAGTAGGCTTTGTTACCTTTATTACCAGTTTATACTTTGCATGTCCATTTCCCATCTCCTACCAACTTGCAGATTCAGCCACTTCTCTACCCACACCACCAAATCACCCATTCTCACCTACTACCTACCTTTGAGTATACCTGAGACTTTCGTAGACCTCCTTGTCCACCCTTTCATCTATTTTCAACTCCATTTTAATCCCCACAAAAAAATCTTATTAAATTCCTTTCACCCCGACCCTGTCGATGCCAGTTATCTATGACCATAGTTAATCCCTTTTAAACCATCATCAGTTATACCCAACTGACATCGGTCTCTATGTTTCATACCCTTTTCCAATAACAAAACCACATAACATATTATCAAGTGACCTAAACAACCTAGAACCTGACCTTGACTAGTCCCAGTACCCTGAGACCTACCTACCATTTAGGTATGGCTATAGCTGAGCCTGTTATGTTAGATTTTCTTATTGTTCTTGAATGAAATACCTAAATCATATCAACTACAGTAGGCATTTTATTATCTTTTACATTAAGTTATTTTAAATAGTAGATTGACAACCTTCTAGGGAGTATCACACTTCTTGGATCTAGCACATGTTAGGTAGTCCACTGTCATATATTATTTAACTCTTCTTTTTTAGTCTTGTTTTCTATTTCAGGTAGTTCCTCCTAGCCAAAAGTAATCTCTCAAAGTTAGCATTTGATTGAGAAGTCAAAACGTGCACAACAATCAAAAATCGACCAACATAAATAGGTATTCCTCCTTGGCCCTTACCTTTATTTGTTTCATCTCAATAAAGTAAAGAAAATGGTGAAATAGAATGAGGAGATGAACTCCTTAGAACAAAACCAAAATTGGGATTTGGTTAAGTTGTTAACAAGTAAGAGGACATTATAGAATAAGTAGGTTTATAGGACTAAAGTAGAATAGGGTGGATAGAAAAGGTACAAAGAAAGGCTTGTAGTAAAGGGATTTACACAAAAAGAAGGTATTGTCTTTGGTGAAATATTTTCTCCTATTGTAAAGATGAATTTTATTCGTACTGTATTGAGTATAGTTGGAGAAGAAGATTTGCATTTATAGTAACTAGATGTGAAGATGGATTTCCTTCATGGTAATTTTGATGAAGATATTTATAGGCAATAACTACTTGGGTATGAAGTCAAGGGTAAGGAGAAACTAATTGGAAAGTTCAAAAAAATCCTATATGGGCTCAAATAATCTCTAAGGAAATGGTACATGATGTTTGATAGTCTTATGCATGAGTATGGTTACTTGAGATGTGAATCTAAACATTGTGTTTATTTCAAGAAGCTTAAAAATGGGAGCTATATTATTTTGTTACTGTATGTTGATGATCTGTTTATTACAGTATCTAGTATGTAGGATATTTGTGAGGTTAAGGGAAATATAGTTCACAAATTTCCTATGAAGAATTTAGGAGATGGAAAAATAATCCTTGGTGTGCAAATACTCAAAGATAGGAAGAATAATAAATTGTATTTTCCTCAGGAGGATTATATCTACATGGTGTTAGAAAGGTTCAAGATGCAAAATGCAAAACTTGTTAGCAAACCTATGGCTGGATACTTTAAATTGAGAAAAGATCATTGTCCTTCATCACATGAGGAAGTCAAATACATGACACAAGTACCATATGCTTCAGCAGTTGGGATTCTAATGTATGTTATGGTTTGTACTAGACCAAACATTACACAGGAAGGGAAGTTGTGAGTAGATATATGGGCAATCTAGGTAAAGATAATTGGAAATCATTCCAATGGATACTCAAGTATTTGAAAGGGACATATAGCATGTAGTTATGCTATAGAGATTTATATATTTCATTATGTGGCTATGTTGATTTTGATATGGATGGAGATTTGGATGATAGTAGGAGCACTACTAGATATATTTTCACAGTAGGTGGGATGACAGTTAGTTGTATTTCAATATTTCATAAGGTTGTAGATTTTTCTACTAAAGAGGGAAAGTATGTTGCAGTTACAGAGGCTAGTAAGGAGATGATATAGATGAGTAGGTTCATGGAAGAGTTGGGAAAAGAGCAAGATGATTACAAAATATTCAGTGAAAGTCAGAGTGAAATTCATTTGGAAAATAACTTAGCATTTCATTCGAGAATGAAACACATTAAGTTGAGGTATCACTTCATATGGAAGGTATTGGAGGATGGATAGTTTAATCTAGAAAATATTCATACGAGTGATAACCCTGTGGATATGCTAATGAAGCCATTACCAAAGGAGAAGTTGGAGCTACAATTCACTTCTATTGGTATTCGAGTTTAAGACTTGAAGTGAAAGAAATAAAGGTAAGGAAGGATTCAAGAATGATGTTGTATAGGTATGATGTAGTAATTAATCTCCAAGTGGGAGATTGTTGAGTTGTGGAGCTTAATTACTTCAAATTAGAATGCAATTTGAAACTTGTTGGAAAACACAGTAACCATCATCGATTATGTAGGGACCGGCATCAGTCACCTATGATTGACATCGGTCAAGCAAGGAGGAACCATCATCAATTAGGGATAACTGGCATTAGCTACCTGTGTATAAGTGTTTTAATTAAGTCTTGAGAATTAGATCTATTTTTAGTATTAAAGTAGATATACTGATTGTAATTGTATGGCTAAGTGACCTAAGTTTGTATACACCTATATAAACATGAAATCTAGGGTTTAAATTAAGAATTAAGAACTTGCAAAAATTTGATGATTATTGTGAGAGAGAGAATTCTTGGACAAGAAGTAAAATATTGAGTGAAAGAAAATAATTTACATCTGAGAGGTGTGGAAGATTGTAAATCTTCAATTGTATATCTTGTCAAATATTTAGATAATAGATTGGTTTGTTTCTTGGTGGATGTAGTTCACACTGGGTGAACCATATTAAATATGGCGTTTATTTATATCTCTTGTTTTCTATATTTATTCTGGTAGAATATCCACTTTATATCTCTTGTTTTGATATATTATTTTATACAACTGGTGTGATAACCCCAAAAAATAGGACATTGGTAGCATATGAGCTAAATTATCCACAAATCAAGAAGGATTTTCTAGAGTTGGTGTTGTCTTTCTAGAAGCTACATCATTATATGCTTAATAATAAAATCAAGCTAATTTCAAAAGTTGAACCTTTGAAGTATTTATCGTCCAATCCAAAACTAACCAGAAATATGGCTAATTGGATCATTTATTAAGTGAGTTTGACATTGAATACATTTATCAAAAGTTAGTAAAAGGAAAGGTGTTATCAAATTAACTAGAAGAAGCTCCATTACTAGGTATTGAACCCTTGAGTGTAGAACTACCAGATGCATCCATTATGTACCTCGAAGAATATAAAGTGTGGAAAATGTAATTCGATGGCTCTTTTACCTTTCATGGTTCAATTTTTGGATTTGTGCTAGTCACTCCCATGGGAGACTTGATTTCACATGAATTTTTAATTGGATTCCCTTGCATGAACAATATAGTGGAATATGAAGCTCTCATTATAGGAATGAAGTTTACCATCAAATGGGATATTAGAAAATTAAAATTCATTGATGATTCAATGCTTATTATCAAACAAGTAATAGATGAATATAAAGTAAAAGATGAAAATTTAATTCCATATACAAGAATGGTTGATTCCTTGAAATAATTCTTTAAGAAGATAACATTTGAGAAAATGCCAAGAGCTCAGAATAGAGCAGTAGGCACCATGGCTATGGTAGGATCTATGTTGATCATTCTGTCAAAGAGCAATGATATACCATTCTTTGTTGAAAATATAAGAACAATGGCATATGACGTACTAGACTCTTGTTGTAGACACCAAAATTGGGTCACACTCCCCTTGGCCCTACCTTGAATAACCAACTCAAACATATTCACCCAACCATGGCCCCTTCCACCCCACAATAATATTAATTTAATTAACTTAATTAAATTAATACCCATTCTCACAACATTCATTACTTAATTATTTTAATTAAGCTAAATTTCCACCTCACGCTAGACCTATTCTTGGCATGTTTCCATAATTAACTAAGACATGATCTCACTTACCTTAATGAGATAAGATTTGGTATAACCCTAAAAGCACATGCCTAATATTTCTCTAAACAAATTTTATCTCATTAGAAGGGAAGCTTCTATTATGATCCACATGAATAAAACCAACCTAGACCAAGAAATCAGGGAGATTCACCATTTTTAGTGAACCTAGGGAATCCCACCTTAACCAACATTGGTCACCCCTAAACTGATGTCATTCAAGCCTGAAAAATCATCGGTTACCATTTATTCACCTTAACAACCTTGTTTTTGGGTTTGAACATTCTGAGAGCAAGTAGATGTGAAGACATCTGCATGGAAGTAAAATGAGAGTATTTTCATGCACCCAGACATCCACAACTAGTACCAGGAAAAATCCAAAGGTATTTATTTCACAAAAGCATTCCAAGAAGCACTACTATGGAACCAAACACCATTCTTCTGATCAAGTACCATAACCATTCATCCATCAATCATGTATCAGAGTAAGTATAACTTTTACCAGTATAGTCTATTTCAATATAATAGCCTTGTTACTTCTATTATCATTTTATGCTTTACATGTCCTTTTCCCATCTTCTACCTACTTGTATTCTCATCCATTCCTCTACCCTCACCACCAAATCACCCATCCTCACCTCCTACACCCCTCTAATTATACCTGAGACTTTGTAGACCTCCCTATTCATCCTTCCATCTTCGTTTAGCTTCATTCCAACTCCTACAATAAGATTTCATTTGATTTCCTTTCACCCCAACCATACAAACACCGGTCACCCATGAGTATCATTGGTATCCCCTAAACCATCTTCAATTATACCCAACCGACATTGGTCTCTTTGTTTCATACCCTTTTCCAATAACAAAACCACATAACCTACTACTAAGTGAACTAAACAACCCAGAATCTAACCTTGACTAGTTCTAGTAACCTGACACCTACCTACCCTTCAAATCTAACTATAGCCTAGCTTGTTATATTAGATTTGATTATTGTGTTTGAATGAAATACCTAAATCATATCAAATAGAGTAGGAATTTGTTTATTTCTCACATTAAGTTTTTTTAAATAGTGGATTGACAACCATCTATGGAGTATCACACTTCCTGTATCTATCACACGCTAGGTAGTCCAGTGTCATATATTATTTAACTCTTCTTTCGTGGTCTAGTATTCTATTTTATATAGTTACTCCTAGCCAAAAGGAAGCTCTCATAGTCAACATTGGATTGAGAAGTCAGAACACATACAACAACCATTAATTGACCAACATAAATAGGTATCCCTCCTCGGCCCTGACCCTTATCTGTTTCATCTCAATAAAATAAAGAAAATGGTGAAACATTTTGGCATGCTCGGTGGAACCTATCAGTGGTTCTATTGCATTTTCTTCATTCCTAGGAAAAGGTTGTGTGTTTGTTTTCCTTTAAAAGGATTACACATTAATATTCTTCTCTGGTAATCTTCTCTTCTTTCTAATTGTTGTAAATGAAACATTTCTCTTAGTGCATTTAAAAATAATTGTTATTATTTCCTGCTTTCTACATTTAGAGAAAGAGCATACCCTCTCCTATTCACCATTTGGTTCATTGAAGGTAGTTTTTTTGATTTGGTCTTAAAATTGATTGCATTACATTTTGATTTGTTGCATTTAGCTCACATTAAAATGAGGGAAACCTATATGCTAGAAGTCATGCCCAGCTGAAGGTTGACACAAAGAATCGTAGAAAACACACACACTCTCTCTTCGTGTCTTACAAAACTGCATAGATTTGAAATATACACATCTTTCTTAAACAACATATTACCTAGGAATGCATCTTAGTGATCACATGAACAAAGGATTGGTAGGTAATCCCCAACTCGTTACTTCTATCGAGTCATTATCTCATAGAATGGCCTTCCCCCACTATAACATAACCTGAAACCTCTCCTTTTAGATATCCTTCTTCGTAGGAATCCTTCCTCACCAAAAAATATATTCTAAATTCATGAGTTAGTATTCTAAATAGCATAAGATCAACACATTAAAAATAAATTCTTAGGTACATATTTTTAGCATTATATTGATGTGCATTTTGAGGTGTGAGGATATGTTTCTCCATTTTTCCATTCTTTTGCCTTACACAATCCACAATCATAGTTGGAGTATTCTGACTTATTTTGAGTGTGGCAGGACTTCATTGCATCATCTCAAGACCTCTAGGTTGATTATTTATCTCACTCAAATTCAAAAAAATCCAATTTTCATAGTAACTTGCATTGCTTACCCTTGACCGGCATCAATTTTTCTTGACCAGAATCACTTTTTATGTTCTTTTGGGTTAAATTTCCTAAAGAACACTTATTTCATTTTCTTTATTATAAGAGTTATTGTGAATCTCTATACTCTTTAGGCTTTGATAAATAGTCATCATACAAATTTTCCATCTAAATGTCAATAGTATTTGCTTCATCTACTAAAACTATTCTTGTCTCATAGTAATTGACATAAGTTACCCCTGAACTGGTATCGGTCACCCTATTGTCGGTTACCTTGTGTTGAATCTCAGTGTATACATTACCAAAATCCACCCATAAACACATGATTTCTTCATTCCCACTACCTTTTGTGTCATCTGTAGGATACAACATCACCTAATATAGATTCACTCACATGGTTTTGACTTGCAATCAAGCTAATGCTCTTATATTTAACACTAGTTGTCAAACACTCTCGCCTATTCATTCACCACCCTCTATCTTATCACCCATAGATCCAATCCTACCTACCACCATTGTCACAAGAAAATGAAGAATTTGCATGACTCCTTGATCAGAATTTCATGGCCTTATTGTTCTACCTTTCCCACTCTTCTACCTAGGACTCCTCAGGTCAGTTGATATATTGCATGTAGTATCCATCTCTCCTGTCATTATTCCCACTTCTGTATCATCCCTTACTAATACGATGTTACCTTCACCTCCTTTACCTGCAGTAGTTTCACATCTTGGCCCCATACCTGCTATGACCACTGCATCTAAAGTATCAGTCTCACTTGTAGTATCTATTGTCCCCTCATCAACCTCCTAGACCATAACCTCATATGCACCCATTGTCTCACATATACCAATTGCAGCACAACGACCTATGGTGTTGGTGACCCCTACTCCATTTCATAATATTTTCCTTTCCATCATGTAATCTCTACCCCCAATCGCTACAAGAGTCACTATGAGCATCCCACCTACATACACATACTATTAACAACCCCCTATCTCATCTATCACCAATCCTGGATATATTCCTTCTATGTTTGTCCCCTATTCTCAGCATCCCTATTCACCAACACCATACAATGGAATGCCATCCACATCACATGTTCAGTACCAGCCCCCTTATGCCATAAGAGGATCCCTTCCATCACAACCTACTAATGATCTCATCAAATTAATGATGGAAAAGATACAGATGCTAGAAGCATTAGTTTCTGGCTCAAGAAATTCTCTCGCCTATGATGAAATCTGTAATGAGCCCATTCATCCATCCATACCTATTTTCCCATACCCTGTACATTGGGAAATACAAAATTTCAACCATTTCACTAGTAGAGAAGACCCAGAGAAACATTTGTGGTCTTTCAAACATGGGTGTTATCTGATCACCCATGATGATGATTTATTACTACGGACTTTGCCGATGTCCCTGATAGGACCTGCATTAGATTGGTATAGTTGATGTAGCCTAGAATTCTTAGTCAACACCTGGTCACACTGGCATATCACTCAGCCTAGGTTGAGCACTCACCCAAAGCGTGCAAAGGTACCAGGTCCCTCTTAAGATTTGTTGTAGCAGAATGGTAGCATGATAAAGTAGTAAACATATATTTTTAATAACTAATCCATATATTCATCATTATATTGAACTAGATCTATAAGTTCTTAAATGTAAATCATCATGATAACAACAATATACATTGAAAAAACACATCAGACACTATTTTTTGGCCAATATTCTTTATATATTCATTACACCAATAGTACAAAAGCTTCATACAATACCAGACATGTGTGTATGGATCTGTTACAATTATCTAGTCTCATGTACTCATGTATCTCTCTTTCTTCAAAGCATGTGTCTCTGTATATCTCTCTATTTACTAAGTAGTTAATTACATATATAGGGTGGGGGAACTAGCCCTTCACCACTTAACTCTACCAGAAATAGGTCACATGCTAATAACAGCCATGTGCCTTTTACAACTATAGGCATACATGCAAGTATGCTATCTATAGATCTCCGAAAGTTAAATAAAGTGGTGGATGTATTCTTAGCTTATGCCAATGCAAGAGTGAGTTGACATGTTCTTCAAAAATATCCATGAAGAGTGGCTCACAAGTCTCGGCACCACTTTGTATGCTCTGCATGCCAACCTCTAAGAATAGACCTGATCTCAAAAATTGGCTAAGTTCTTGAAGTTTGACTCTACACCTCCACACGTGATGCCTCCGTACCCCTTCGTGCCTTTTCTCCTATGCTTTTCTTCCATGCAAACTTTGTGTGCAAGTTCAGCTAATTGTTTTCTCTGATCAACATTACCCCACACTAATCTCATTGTCAGCCCGACAATGGTGATGTCCAAAACTTACACAAAGAATGGATAAATCTTGAATAAGGTATACACAGCTAACAAAACTGTTCAAGCTTTAGGCCCCTCCATTTCATCTTGAAGTAGCAACTATGGACATTCTTCTTTGATATCGGCTTCCAAGTTCTCCCATGCCATCAATGCCACTCCTGCCACCTCAGGCACATCTGTAATGATAGACTGCAACTCTTCCATAGTGATTTTCCCTTGTTCATTTTGTATCACAAGAATTAAACTTGACATAGAGGTTTGTACCCCTTCCCATACATCCATATTTTGAGCAATGAGCTTTTCAAGATCCTCTAACCTCTCCTTATACGGCGCCTATTCCTTAGCTAGTGCCTCATGCTTTTTCTTCACCAAAATCAACTGTTCAATGCGACCTATGGTAGTATACTTCATAGCCTTATGGACCTTATTTTCCTCCTCCAATTTTTTCACCATGATTAGCACATTTGAGGCTGTGCATATTGTTAGTGCATGATCGGATTTCTTTAGTTTGTCATGGGTGGCTTGCAGTAGGCCTTTATATGTAGCAATCTTCCTTGCTACTATAGCCTGTGCTTTCTCTAACTTTTCCATAGGGTCCTTGGACTGTGTTTATACACGTAACTTTTCATCCTCCAACACTAATGTTATTACTGTTTTCACGTAGTACATCACAGAAGGAAATTCTTTTGGTACCTGGGATTCCAAATGTGGCCGTACCTTTAGAACATCATCTCTAATTTCCTCTACCATATTAACAAAAGTGTCATATTTTCTTTTGATCAGGTCCTTCTCCTGTACTAGGTGCACTATCTCCACATCCTTGGATTTCATTTTCTCTTTCAGTGCCTTAATGGTAGCAAATTTATCAATATTTCTTCTCGCTACTTTAGAAGATACCTTTATTAGAGCATTGCTCACCTGCTCGTCTGACATCATCATTGGCTTAATTGTCATGTGACACATTTCAGGTGCCTTCTTCAACCGTCTTGACATGCATGATTCCTCACCAACATCAAATTCAGGCTCGTCTATATGTGTGTGTATAGGCCATGAAAATTACTTCCTTGTGCACAAAGTCACTTTGTCCTTGTCCATGAGTACTCATCCAAATAAATCTTTTTTCTCGATGGTGCTCTAAAACCGAGCATGAATAATCAGCTTTGGGTCTTTGACATACCCCATGGTATGTGCCTTTGTGTCCTCCCCTATTCGATGGGATTAGGGCCCTTTGGGAATGACTGCATCAAGGTTAGGAATACTAGATGTATTCCATCCTTGTCCTGTGTAGCCTCTGACTATTATCCTTCTTCTTCTTCTATTTTCTCCTCCTTGTGTTGAGGCTCTTCTTTGGCTGGAGATGAAGGCACCTTCTCCTCAGATTTCTCTGTTTCCTCACTTAGCCTAAGCTTTCTTTGTTTCTTCTCCTCTGTCTCCTTCACCTACGGGGTCTCTCCTTGCACCCTTTTGTGCTTAAATACCTTCTTAAACATTTGGTCACCCTACTCCTCCCTCATTACTCCTCCTTGGTCATTTTTCATGCGCTCCTTCTCTTAGCTAGATGGCCAATTCCTTCTTCGCACCAAGCCACCACTATCCTCGTGTTCTTCATTCTATTCCTCATCATCTTGCTTGGGTTCAGAGGGCCTAGGTGCTGAAATGTTATTCATGGTATGCTTCCCCTTTGGTGGCCTTGGAAGTGTGAACTCATTTTCCACATACTTGTTATTCTCCATTTTGGGCTTCAACTAGAGATATATTAGCGCGGCCCTGATATCTACAATGGCTAGTGTTTTTGACTTAATGCTCAAAATCTCTGAGATATTATTCTCATTGTATGCATTCCTCCTTGGATATCCATACGTCTTCTGTAGGGTGTGGTATTTATAGTCCACCTTGTCTACATTAAACACTAACCTACATGTGTTGGTGAACCAAAAAACTGTAGCTTGGAAGTATTTCTCTGGAAATGCGTAAGGTAGTTTGCACTAAGGGCTCCATGACCCATCTACCATTGAAAAGCACACAATATAGAAATGTTGGTAGACTGTAAACTATACTTGCTTCCCAAGGACCGAAGGAAAATCCTTGGGTATGTGCCATTCCTCTCCAAACGCCACGTAGAGCTTATCATACCACATTTCTACGCACTCCTTCACCTCCTCTGTCATTGACCCCTTGCAAAGATACTTGTTGAATCATTCAGCTGGAGACTTATGATTCATGGGATATTCCCATTTGTTCTCTTTTGGGCCATCTGGTACCTCAATCTCCATGAAGACTAAACTTAGTAAGATACAACCAAAACTTATTTTATTTCCCACACGTGCTTCCTCTACTATTTGTTCTACAATGAAGCTGGAAATGTTATAAATGGTTCCTTCTGACATGCACTTTGCCACATACAACCAACATAGAATTAAATTGGGACCAACATTCTTGGTCATTCAATTTTGTGACTAGGTGTGCTATTGCCTGTATTACAGGACAATTTTTCATCTTGGTAATGTCCATTTTGCGCAGTCCTTTCTGATAGCCTAGTGCTTTCTGTGTTTCCAAGATGGGCCTTTTGTTAGCTAGGTCAATCTTAATATCTTCACCTATTTCCCTTAATCCGGTTATTGTGGCAATAAGAATGGGTGTCAATATTACCCTTCATCTTGCAAAGTAGAATAAATCCTCATGGACTCAGCTCATCAACCATCTATACAATGGTGCGTACTTTCCAAAGTATGGCAGCTCATATAGCTGGTAGACAGCATTCCATTTCAGTACCTTTTCAATGGCATCATCATATATTGGAATGTCATCCTCAGTTCACTTGTCTGTTCAAGAAGTGAGCAGGTCATCTAGTTTCTTCTAGTTTTCATTAGTCTGGTGATTATATTCACTTATCTTACTCTGTCGGATGTGGGTGTCCCATTCCTGGCCCATAATAACTTCCTCAGGATACTACATTTCAGAAAAATTACTTTCTAGGGGCATCTCTTCATCTTCCTCCACCACCACCTTATTTTTCTCCTTTACTAGTGTTGCTTTCTTCTTTAATGCCATTCTTATTTGTAGGTTTTATTTTCTAGACCAGTTACTATGTGTCTTGAGTAGTTTGCTTTGAACCCTAACCTGATTCAATCGTGCCCTAATTTACAATTGTAAAATTGTGCACCCTAGCTCTATTTCGTTACTCTGCTTCGTTCAAACCCTTTTCCTAGGAGATTCAGGCCCTTCCAATAAATAGATCTATCTTCTGTGCCTAGTTTTCTTGCTTTGTACCTTAAATCGGTTAGCTTATGCTCTTTGCATGTAGGATCTTTGTTGAATTCTCATATTCGTAAGGGTAAAAATGAAATCACATCCCATCCTTATATGTATTTCTACTTTTTAGTACATTAATTACTCCTCCACCTACCAAATTCTCCTCATTTATGACCCGTTTTTATCATTTTCACGTGGTGTACCTTTGCTTCAAATACTATAGCCTTCTAGCATGCCCTTTTACCCTTTATCATAGACTTTTCATCAACACACACCCTAGAGCCTAAGTATCTCGTCACTACATCATCTCCAGGTAGTTACCATGGTCACCAATTACCTCATGTTATACGTTCTGTCTTCCATCTTCATCCTTTCTTATCTTGAGAAGCAATCTTTTGTCAGTTACCCTTAACAACCTTCTTTCTCAACACCCACAACATGACATCTTTGCAAGATATACCTAAGAGTCACCAACAATCCACCCCACATGAAAAGGATGTGTAGTCCACTTCACATCAGCATGCTTTATATTGTAGTTAGCTTCATGCGGGCAATCGTGCTTACTACACAAACAAGAGATAAATTGACAAAGTATAGCGATGATGAAAGGAATACATTAAGGAAATGCATAAAGGGAAACCTAATTTTTCTGGCAATACTACTTGATTACAAACACCAAGAAGACTTATTTATAGTAGGGCTTTAACCTACTCCTGTTAAAGTAACCAAGCAACTGTGTGCCATCAATTGTTTCTAACTGGAAAGCACCTGAATCAAGTTTATGAGTGATAACATATGGCCCATACCAATGTACCTTGAGCTTTCCTAGATGGCACAAAAACTTGGAGTCATACAAAATTACCATTTGTCCCATTGCAAGTTTCTTATCTCTAATGTGGCAATCATGCCATGCCTTTTGGCATGCTTTCTCCCATTTCTGACTCCAGCATGTGATGGCTTGGTGCTCATCTAGTTGAACCATCTTCTTGATCTGTTATTCCAAGGCTTGCTCATCAGCTAGACCTCCAATGCATGCAATGCACAAAGAAGGTAACATAAATTCTATAGGAAGAACAACTAACACACCAAACACCAATTAAAAAGGTGTGGCTTTGTTCAATATTATGTATGTTGTTCTATAATTCTAAAGAACAGTGGATACTTTATCATCCTAATATTTCCTTCCAACATGTCAAATCTTGGTCAATGTGTGGCTCAAAATCTTGTTAAAATCCTCAGCATCCCCATTTTCCTGAGGGTGATAGGGTGTAGTTTTATGGTGGGCAACCATAAAATCGTCTAAAATAATTCGTATTGTCTCATTTAAAAAATGTGTGCCCCTATTAGTTGTTAAAATTAAAGGACAACCATACCTTGTAAGAAAATTCTCCCATAAGAACCTTACTGTTGTAGCCACTGTATAGTCCTTTGTAGGTGCTACTTCTGTCGATCAGGTAAGATAATCTATAGAAGTGATGATATAGCACGATCCAATCCTGTGCACAACTGGTAAAATATGCCTGACAAATTCAATTTCCCATTTCTCAAAGGGTTTTGCACTTGTAATTTTGTGTAGAGGCATCTCATCCCTTTGTCCTGGTTGAATGAGGCATTGAAAATGGTCACAGGTCTTACAATACTCTTTACAATCCTTGTACAATGTTTCCCACCACAAACTAGCAAGTAGGATCTTCACGTTATTGCATCACCTATATAGTGGCCACCTGTAATACCACCATGTGTTTCTTCCATTATATCTTTTTGTTCATGCTCTAATACACAACAGTGTAACACCTCGTCCCTACCTAACTTGTACAAATCACTATTGATTAACATGAATGGTGCTGTGTGAATAGCAAATTGCTTCTTCTCTAAATATTTCATGCCTTCTGGTGCCATACCAGTCTTTAGAAGGATAGTAATGTCCTCCAATTCTTATGGTATGCACTGTAACCTATACAGTTGTGCATCAAGCATGGTCTCTTCTATTATTTGTGCCTCTTTTCTGGATTGAATTCTAGACAAGTGATCTGGTCCAGAATTACTTTTGCCTAGTTTTACCACAACTATAAAGTCAAACTCTTGAAATAAGAGTATCCATCAACATATACACCCCTGTAATACAGGATTGTTCACCAAATAATTTAATGCCATGTGATCTGTATAAAACACAAATGGTATAGACAATAGATACTGACGGAATTTGTGCAAGGCATAGATCATGGACAATTCCTCGTGCTCTATAGTGGTATAATTTTGTTCTGTAGGGGTCAACTTCCTACTAGCAAAGTAAATGGGATGATCCACAATACCTTCTCCTGGTTGAGCTAAGATGGCACCAATGGTTGTGCCAGAGGCATCCACATGAACATGAAAAGGTTTATCGATTGAAGGAAAGCACAAGATAGGTGTGATAGTAAGTTTCTCCTTTAATATCTCAAATGCACGCTACTATGACTCCCCTCAAAAAAATGTACCTTTTACCTTGAGCAATTCCTCCAAGGGAATGACAAATTTTGTATACCCTTTTATAAACTTCCTGTAATACCCTGTATGAACAAAAAATCCATGAACCTCACGCTGACTGGCTGGTGCTTTCGAGCCTATGATGACTACAACTTTAGCTAGGTCAACCAACAACCCTTCCTTGTAGATAATGTGTCCTCAAAGGGATTAGAAAAGATGTAGTTCTTGATGTTCAATGAGATACTCAACTTTTGACATATTTGAAACAATAAGTGTAGATTGTCACAATGATCCTTAATTATCCCATAGATGGTCCAATCATCAAGATAGACCTGTAAAACATTATGAATAAAATCCTTGAAGGCTTGTACCACTATCCTTGAAAATACAATAGGTTCATTATTCAATCCAAATGGCATCACAGTATAGGCAAAGTTTCCCCATTCAGTAGTGAAGGTGGTCTTCTCTTGATCTTCTGGGGCAATCCTAACCTGATGATACCCTGAAAACCCATCTGTAAATGAATATATCTTGCACCCATGCACTCCTAATATTTTCTCCATGAATGGTGTAGGAAATGGATCTGTAACACATGCTACATTCAACTCTCTATAATCAACACAAATCTGCATCCTACCATCCTTATTGATGCTTGTCACCGTAGGACTGACCCATTCTGATTCATTCAATGGTCAAATGATCCTAGATTTCAACATCTTGTCAATCTCCTCTTTTACCTTCTCACGTAAATTTGGATTCATCTGATATGGTCGATTCTTAACAGGGAATGCACCTTCCTTGAGCTTTATCTTCATTTCTTCGAGTGATATATGCATGCCTTTAAGTTCATGGTATCCTCTTATGAATAATTCCTCATAGTATTGAAGTAACTCTATAATCATTGCTACCTCGGATTTTGACAAGTAATCCCCAATTATCACCTCCTTAGGTTCAGCTTCTATGCCTATATTGACCTTTGTTGTCTTCATAGGTTCATGATATGCATGCACATCTACATCTACACTGGCTAACACTTCACGTGTTCCATGTGAATGATCCACATCCAAGTGCTCAAATTCCTCCTCATCAATTATGTAAACCATCTTCCCTTTATCTTTTTCCAGGGAAGTGAACTCAAGTAGTATGACATCATCTTCTTCATCCATAAAATGTGCCCTTGTCTATGTCTCACCAAATAATTTCTGAATATGTTCTTCCACTTTCTCACTGTCTCCAATGGTTAAGTTCTTGATAAAGCTTAAATTTTTGTTCACTAGTGGTGTAGATTAAAAGAAGTCAAAAGTTTGGATCATCCCTATAGTCAAAGTTTGCTAATTACCAATGTCGTGATGTAATTCAGCATATACATACCAAGCACATGCATAACCTTGTAGAGTAGAATAAAACTGGTGCACCCAAAGTGAGGGTGGTAATGCTTCCTGCCCTACTGTCCAGATTCTCTCACACTGTTGGATATGATGTTGAGCCTATTGATCACCATGATAAGGGAGAATATTTATAGGGGCATTACTTCTTGAAAACCTGGTTGATAAGGCAGTCCCAATTGTTCCCCACTCTAAGATATTATCCCTGTGGACCACCCAATAGTGCACGGCTATCTAGTCTAGAGTATATGACAACATAGCATGTCATTTAAGCTGGTCAGCCCAATTTGTTTCCATGGCCTATAAGAACCTAACAAAATCTTTGGATCCAGTATAGTGGGGTACTGAGTGACCTACACATTAAACAGATTGAAAACCCTTTTTGTAAGCAACTGCGTGCTTAACTTCATGCCCCACTAGTTCATAAGTGCCATGAGCCCAATTATCACAAGCAGCATTGGTAGTATCACTAATTAACTAAGAATATTCCCAATGAAGGATTCCTTCCTTAGATGGATCCTCGACCTTTGGGTCCTGAATAACGCATATATAGATTCTTTTCAAGTCCTCTTCACTTAAAGGTTCCACATATGGCATGGATTTCCCATCATTCAATGGTATTATAACCCTTTCCTCCTTTTTCTCGAAGCTGGTATACCCCTTGTTAAACCTCAAATAAGCATTGTTCGCATAACACCAAGGGCACCCAAGTAAAGCTGGGAAGCTATCTACTTCTGCAAGTGCTAGCACTTCGAAGTCTCCTATGAACTTGGCCCTTTGTATAGTGATAGATGCATCCTTCAAAACTCCTATGGGAGTAGCTTTTGTTCTATTTGCCATGAAAAAGACATTAGATGATGGCTGCAATGGGGGTCTCCCCATTTGTTCCCACGCATCTAATGTAAGTACATTTACTTCCGCACCTGTGTCAATCAAAATATTGATCAACAACCAACCGTCTACAACAACATTCAAAGTGATCTCCTTGTCATAATTCTTACTATCAGGGGGAAGATTCACATGAATTATTTGTCTTTTAGTCTTAGTTCCCATGCAAAGATTATTCCCTTTTAGCCAATTTCCTAACAAAAGAATAATATTCTAGTGGCACAAGGTTCTACATACCTCTCTGTCGTTAATATTTGATGGGGCTTGTACTGTATCCTTATCCTCTAATTTATGAGACTTCTCTTTCAAACCTTATATCTCCCCTTGAAGGCTTCTAAGGACCTCCATTGTTTCCTAATAAACTTCTTTCTAATGAGCTAGATCTAGATACCTAGCATGTAAAAACTCCTCCCTAGTGATTGTCAGTTTCTGTTGTAACACCTCTCTTACATTTGCCACCTCAGCTCATGTGGTTATATTTACTATTACCACCTCAGGTTCTATTGTTAACTTGGGCATCCACTAATTCTCTATTGTGCGTTAGATTCTAACAATCCTTGCACCCTTTTTTTCTTATTTTTTCTGCTTACTGAGATGCTCATACAAGTTCGGACACTCTTCATAACTATGCCCTTTTCCAAAAAATGAATAAGAAATATTCTATGGGCATTTGCGCCTATAATTGTCAGGTGAACCACATCTATAGAAATTTCCTCAAGGGAATTCACTCCTTCCTCCACCTCAACCTCGTCATCTATTTCCATCTCAGTATTCTCATCCCCTTTCACGAACCCCTTAAAACCTTCTTTCATTCCTCTCATAGCGCGTTTTATTATAATCCTTATCCTGATGCTCATTCTTCCCTTTAGAATGATCGGCCACACTCACCTATCTTACCCCAATATTAATGGCATAATGGATCTGGCCAATCAATCTATAGTCCTTAGTATCATGGGTCATGGACCTAAAATTTTTACAAAAGGAGGATACATTCTTTCTTATCACGCATTGTAGTAGGGGGTAGTGACTAGCATCATGATTCAAATGGAAAATCTCACAGTCCAACAACAAAAAATGTATACTTTTGTGGGGGCAACTATCCTTGGTGTGGCCTTCCACTTCACAATCTATACACCAAATTCCTGAGGGCATTTCATGAGCTGAGTTTTCCGATAATTTCTCTAACAATTTTACCATAGCTACTATTTGAGCTTCCAAAAATGGACTAACTCCAGTGTCAATACTCCCAACTGCTTCAGTGCATAAAGTGGCCTCCAATGCTTCATGTGAGTTAGTATAAGTTTTATGCGATAGTGCTCTTTGAAATGGGGTAATCAATCCCTTGACAAACCATTGTGCATGCTGACTTGCATGAATTTCATAAGAGAGTTTGAATAGAAGTGTTTTAAAATGGGCATCATACTCACGTACACTCTTAGTAGTGCCTTGATTTATATCCTTGAGTGTGGTTATACTCTTCTACTCAGACTCTTTTATATGAAACACTTTCAAGAAAGCATGTTTCAATGTTGCATAGTTAATACGAGTTTGATTGGGATCAAACTTCCTATACCAGCTATGCGTGTGTGCCTGTAATGTAGTAGCAAATTGACATGCCCTACACTTAGAGGATATAATACCTTTCACGTGCCACAATATTTCACACATATGAACATGTTCAGTAGCATCCTCAATACCTCTGTACTCTGGGAGATGCATGGATATCTCCATATAAATGTTCTGGAGTTGTTGTAGGCCTTGCCCACCTGACCCAGAACCTCCTTGGTTTCCTCTTCCTCCAAAACCACCTAAACCACTAGAACTAGAACTGACCAAACCACCTGATCCTCCTCTAGGATTTGGAATAGGGCCCGTGGATGCACTCCGCTATTTCCTAATAGTGGTACTATACTAGACCTCTACAGTTTGTGAAGTATTCCCAGTTCCAGAGGTGAATCCCACACTTGGCGCGCTCATATTCTATATAGATGATGAGCCTGAAAACATACCCCCAAAGAATAACAAAGTTTTCTGTGCTACCATTGATGTACTTAATGTCTGACCTATTTCTACACTTTCACTTCCTAAATTAAAATTGTTTTTACCTGTTGTACTAGATACTGGAAAACCAAGTGCAAGGGCTAGGTCAAAAGGTTGGCTTAGATGCGTGCCCACGACCCAGGTCATATCTACTAGTGTGCTTCCATGTGAGGTTGGAGATCTTTCTCTATCATGATTTCCTAGATGGGGGAGTTCCTGATACTCTTGTTCTTCTTCATCCCCATAAGCCTCAAATCCTTCATGAGCCATCTCTCTCCACAACACCACCCATTCTGCAAATTCTTATTTCTTGCATAATTCCCTCTCAAGCACCTCATCATACTTCAGCCACCTCTCTTCCCTTTATCGTGCTCCCGCTAGGTTTGCAATATTTTTCCAATCTTGTTCCTACCTCTGCACGTGGAGATTATTTTAGCTTTCCATGGGTTTAGCTTCCAAGTTCAACATTACCATTATTATTTTGATAGCCAGTGGAATACCTTACAAATACATCCCTCTAGGATACCATAGGAACTAG
Source organism: Taxus chinensis (assembly GCA_019776745.2). Taxonomy (NCBI): domain Eukaryota; kingdom Viridiplantae; phylum Streptophyta; class Pinopsida; order Cupressales; family Taxaceae; genus Taxus; species Taxus chinensis. The sequence continues at coordinate 27,363,218 of CM034147.1, forward strand.
AACTCTGCTACCTCAAGACATGAATAATTCAAAATTGAATACTCCAACATATAGTTGTTTAAGACACCATGAAACCAGTTATCTACTGTGTGAGTCCAGTTCAGGTCAGCATCATATAGTGTTTGAAATTCTTCCTATGTCCAAACAAGTGTGTGATATCTCCAATTCCACTTAGATGCATATGTAGTTAACCATTCATAAAATTCTACTAGAAAGATAGTAAATAATCTTTCGTATAAACTGTCATACAAATTTTTCTCTACCTAAGTGCGTGCACTAAATCTAGATCTAGTGTCAAACCTCCATGCGTATTCTTCCTCCATATCATGAATCCATTCTTCAATGCTCACCAATGTTAGCCGGTATGTCTTCATCACAAACCACTCTAAAAACAACTGAAAAAGAGGTCCCAGAAACAGAATCAATGATGCAACCTAGAATTTTTAGTCAACACCTAGTCACACTGGCATATCACTCAGCCTAGGCTGAGTGCTCACCCGAAGCACGCAAAGGTACCGGGTCCCTCTTAAGAGTTGTTATAGCAGAATGGTAGCATGATAAAGTAGTAAACATATATTTTTAATAACTAATCCATCTATTTATCATTATACTGAACTAGATCTATAAGAACTTAAATGTAAATCATCATGATAACAACAATATACATTGACAAAACACATCAGACATTGTTGTTCAGCCAATAATCTTTATATATTCATTCCACCAACAATACAAAATCTTCATACAATACCAAACATGCGTGCATGGATCTGTTACAATTATCTAGTCTCATGTACTCATGTATCTCTCTTTCTTCAGAGCACGTGTCTCTATATATATCTCTATTTACTAAGTAATTCATTGCATATATAGGGTGGGGGAACTATCCCTTCACCACTTAACTATACCAGAACTAGGTCGCAAGCTAATAACAACCACATGCCTTTTACAACTATAGCCATACATGCCAGTATGCTATTTATAGATCGCTGACAGTTAACTAAAGAGGTGATGTATTCTTAGCTTATGGCCATGCAAGAGTGATTTGACATATTCTTCAAAACTCTCCATAAAGAGTGGCCCACAAGTATTGGAACTGCTTTATGTGCTCCACACACCAATATCTAAGAATAGACCTGATCTCCAAAATCAGCTAAGTTCTGAAAGTGTGACTCTACACCTTCGTGCGTGATTCCTTCCTACCCCTTCACACCTTTGCTCCTGTGTTGTTCTTCCTTACAAACTCTCTGTGCAAGTTCAGCTAAGTGTTTTCTCTTATCAACAATAGTGGACTAATAAGACACTCAATCTACTCGTTTAAGTAAGTACCCCAAGGCTTCTTAGATCACTTCTCAATCAACATTGTTAAGAGGGTCACCATGATTGATCTTTATTCCACATGATAGTATGAAGATGAGTCTATCACTGACTTTTTTTCTTGTTGGCACAGCCTAATTAACCAACTCACATTTAAATTACGTCAAACTAAACTCATAGATTTGTTTACTTATGCTTGTGCTAGACACATCTCACCAACCCTGCAGGTGCACACTTTTCACACTATTGACGAGGCATTCACCATGGCCCAGAAATATGAAATTCGTACTATCATAGAGAAGAAAATTCAACTTTGTAACAAGAACATCACGTTCAAATCAAATGATTATTCTTCCTCTTCAAAACCCAAAGGATCTTCCAACGCCATAGTTCTCAAGGTTAGCCCTCCAAATCAATCAAACCCAACCAAACTTCCTTCTAATCTCTCTCACATCCAAGCTTTCCATTTTATATGAGAATAACAAAAGTATACTTTATTAGGAGAATATTATGCTTTTGTTTTGGAAAATCTTATTAAAGATGGTACCTTTACCCTTCCACCTATAAAACCACAAACTTGTTTATACCCTAAGTACCCCATGCCTGCATGGTATAAAGAACATGAATTTTGTAACAATCATCATGTCAAAGATCATAGCAACAATAATTTCATCACCTTCAAGACTAGCGTCCAAGAAATGTTAGATAATGGAGATCTAGTCTTGGATAGCCTGAATGCACCCACTAACCAAAACCTATATATCTTAAAGAAGTCAATCCCTAATCATGTCCCATCATCCAACCAAGCTGGTGACACTTCAACCAATGATAGCAGTGTCTACAAGGTCCATGCTATTTTTGATGACATACCAGTTGCTTCCCAATTTCCTCATGTCCCTTCCATAGAAAAAATCTTAGCTTGAGCTCCCCTACCTACACAAGAACCTATTTCATCCACTCCACCCATAAAGGAATCCCCTTTATTTTCTCCTTCACTTGTGGAATATCTTATAACTAGCATGCCACTTTTGACCCCTCAAATTTATGACCAGTTGTCAGTAGCACCCCTCCTACTCATAAGAGATACATGTCCACAACCTACACCACCACAAGGAGAGTCCACCTCGTCTAGCCCATCCTCTCCTCTACCCATGGAGGATCCTATAGAAATACCATTTCCTTTAGATGGCCATTCACCATAAGAACTTCAAGATCTCATTGATCTACTGTCAAATATGTTACTCATAGAGTTTGAGGCTAGCCATTTCCCTATATCTCAAACACATGTTATGGGGATTGCTACATGATCAACATCGGCCCCGCCTATAGTAGTACCATTTTTATTCTTGGTCGATTGCTTGGACTATATCAATAGATCCTTACTGTAGTGATGCCTTATACTTCTAGTTTCAACCCAAATGCAACTGTCACTAACTGACACCTCCACTATCTATGCAAAAGTGTTTCAAGTGAAAAAACCAAAAACAACTTCCAAAACTAACACTAAACTTACCCTGGCCCCTAAAACGAAGACCCAACATCTTAATCCTCATACACCAATCTTGCCTACCATGTCATTCAGATTCACCCCTTCCATCCATCCTAGGACCTCACCTCTTGACCCTAACCAAGCAACCTCCATCCACTACTAAACTAGGAACATAGCTTCTGACCTCCTCATTATGGACATCTAATATACCCAAGTGACCCACATAACCTTTTCCATCACCCATAACCTTCTTACCACCCATACCACCACTAACATCCATAACTTCTTCACTATCTAATATACTTTCTTCCCTTCCACTCACACCTTCTACTCAACCTCTACTGACCACCTCCACAACAACTCAGTTACCCCTGTGGGTAACCTATCCTCTTCCACTATCCTCTTTTCTCTCCACATATTATACACCCATGTCACCTTTTCCCAAAAAGGGGCAACCTAAAGCTAAAAATTTGCTACTCTTCAATAAGGTAGTTAAACCAACCAAAGCTTCCATCACCAGCTCTTCTACCATGCCCGTACCCGAGTATATGCAACCAAAACCTAAGACCACACCACACACCAAAGTAGTAGACTAACTCAATCCCCCTCCTGTAAAGCCTCTTCCTCCAAAATCATTCGTACCTATACCCAAACCCAAATTCACATCCCATTTTGATCCACTACTAGGGTCCTACACTAAAATCTTAACCAATCTCCTAGAAACTTTTGTCATCACATTACCACCTCTTAGACCTTACAATCCACTCAAACCCAAACCAAAAGGGTTTGAAAAAACTAAAATTTATTCCTACCATCATGTGTAAGGACATGATGTAGAGAACTTTAAGGCTTTAAAAATTTCCCTTGTCTAATTATGTCCTCCTGAAGAAAATTTTGACGATGATGATATTCTTGATGAGAACCCCATCTCGCCTTCACCAATTTCCACATATCTTCTCCCATTACCTACTCAATGACCAAAATATACACCCCCACAACTCTTTGATCCACCCCTGAGATTTGAGATTAACATGGTCCGTATAAGAGAGTTGGCCAAACCACCACCCAAATGCTAATGTGCCCTACTCATTTCACAAGGATCTTATCCCTCACTATGGTTTTGTCCCTTATGCCGCTATACCTTCTATGGCATAACCTCTTCATCCACCTCCCCTCAGATTGACATGATTAACATTGTCACCTATCCTTCTATCCCATCAACTAACCATGTACCCAACATACCATCCACACCCATACCCAAATTCATCATTTAAGGTCATGTATATCCTATTTCCGATGGGGTCACACATCGGACAATGGTAAAACAATTACATTAATCCCCTCTCAAAACATCTTTATATGACCTCATTCAAACCTTTGAGTCACATCATCAAGCCCTTATGGAGGTCATTTAATCTATTGAAGTTTTACTAAATGACCCCACACTCACAACCTCCATCATTAACCCTCACCATATTGCCTCTCTCACTAGGTCATCACCTTCCTCTACGCCTCCACCTACTCACCAAGTAGTCACCCTCATCTTTTCAGATGAAGAGATTTCTCCCTTCTAGTCCAATAACCCCGATCCTACTCTTTTCATCTCCAATAATATATGCATACGATGTGTTATGATTGATGGTGGTGTTATTATTAACATCATCACCTCCCATACATATGAAAAAAGGAAAATACCTACCAATTACATGTATGATAACCCATTTATGTTGTGCTCCTTCAATGATGCCATGACCTCTACCCTTGGTACCATCATTCTCCATGTCTGCATAGGTCCCCACAATCTCCCAAAACTTTTCTGTGTCCTAGAAGGGGAGTTCTAGTATAATATGTTACTTGGCTGACCTTGGATCTGTGTTATGGGTTATGTCCCTTTGAATTTAAATTGCTGCCTAAAATTTGAACATGAGGGACATAATTACACCATCCATACAGACCCATTTCCTTTCAAGACCTATAAAATTCTATACTTTCCCAATGATGTGCTAGTAGCAATCAAGGTATCTGCCACTCTCACTATTTCACCTTTACTTACTAGCCCATACTTCCACCATCTCTGCTGCATCTAACCTTGTTATCCCTACTGTTGTTGTGGCCTCTACTGCTGACTCACCTATTTCCCCATCATCTATCAAGTTTTCCATCCCTGCTACCCACATACTGACTAGAAATCGCTTAGAAGGTGTTTTTAATGCCTCACTCTAAGGGAATACCGCCTATACAATATCAATACCTTCCTCACCACATAAGAGTATGGGAACCTACATCAACACCCTAGTTATGACATCCACATCAGAGACATTTTTCCTTATGGACCTCCCCACCTTCACACTAATCTAACGTATGTGGGACTTGTTATGGCCACCTATAAAGCAAAACCTCCATCCCAAACCCTACCATTTTCATCTGACCTACACTCCCTCACTAACCACTGCTTTGCTCACACCTTCCTCCACCGGTGCACATGGAAAGGTTTTGGCTTAAGCTTTCATGAACAAGGCCACCATACTATCATTTCATGTACCTCTCGTAAACAAAATGACTGTAGTGGCATTGTTTTTGACACTATACCTTCTAAGAAGGTTCACACCAACCTCATATAGGAAGAAAAATCTTCCCCACCTCATTCACCCACATTACCATCTTCACCCACAGAGTCCATAGATCCTGAATCTATTCCTCCTAACTTTGTTTTTTCATAAACACCATTTCCCTAGGACCATTGACCTATCAACACGATGGCAAAGCTCCCTCTTTTATCCCATTCCTATATCCTAAACCAATCGATGACGACACACCTTTTATTAAGGTCATTGAATGTCATGACAATGAATCCATCCTCACTTACCTTGATGTAAAAGATTCTTATATTCATCATTCATTACCCTCTGAGATGCAAACCATGTTGAATGAATCGACCATCGAAATAAACATTAACACTCAAGATGACCCACACATTCTAAATATAATCCAATCCTTAGACACTACTAAATAGGAAGCCTTCACATCTTTCCTTCGGGACCATAGCAACGTGTTTTCCTGGTCTTATACTGATATACCTGGTATTGACCCAAAAATCATGGTCCATAATATCGTAACCATTCTTGATGCCAAACCTATCAAACAAAATCTGTGAAAAATGCATCCTCGCATTGCTCTTCTAGTCAAAGAAGACCTTCAGTGCCTTCTCTCGTTTACATTCATTCTACCCATTGACTATCCCCAATGGATTTCTAACATCATTCCTATCACAAAGGTGACATGGGGACTCTAAATTTGCATGGAATTCCATGACCTCAACCTCTCCTGTCCCAAAGACAATTTCCCCCTATCAGGGATCGACCAACTAGTTGATTTCACTTCTCGCCACAAAATGCTATCACTTATCGATGGTTTCTCAGGCTACAATAAAAAATTACTAGCTCTAGAGGATCAACATAATACTACCTTCATCACCCATTGGGGGACTTTCTACTATCGAGTCATGACTTTTGGCCTTAAAATTTTAGTGCGACATGTTGGTGTTAAAATTGATTCTCCCTTGGAAACTGAGCAACATCAAATATTTAGCAGGACACTGAGGGACAAAAAAATCATATTATGAGTGGTTTTATAGCTAGGGAGGGGATTTGTCTGACTCTTTATCACTCAGGAATTAGAGAAATGGATAACACCTTCATTAAGGATTTGATCTATCCTTACTACTTTAGGTCGTGCCTTTTGACTAGGGTGAAAGGACCCGCTTTGTAACCTCTGTCGGTGAAGGAAATTGAAGATATCCTTTCTTACACAAATTTGAAAGGGGACCCTATGAAAATATGATCAATGCACCATAATTTAACCCTCACAAGTTGTCACTTCTAAAGAATGGTGATATTTCCTAGATAGGGCTAAGGTTACTAAAGACATTATGGAATCCTGATTGCTTTTACATATTTCAATAGTAGAGTTTATACATTTTTTGACAAATAGGGAAAACATGGGTAGTTCAAAATGGATTCATGGTTTTTGAATAATTTTCATGGGAGGTTAAGTAAGATAAAATTGATTATACCAGATCTTTGAGAGACTTCAAAACAATTAGAATTCTAAATGACAGAAAGCTTCAAAATAGCTAAGATATTCCTTCAACCAGAAGGTGTACATCAGTCGAGGCTCAGATTCACACAGTTTCACACAATTCCCAAGAATTTAACATGGAGAATCAAGTTAAAAACTCAATAAAACATAAAATACCCCTAGTTCCTCATGCCTAAGATACACTCAAAGGATTACCAATAATATTTATCAACAATTGATAGTGAAGTGATTTTAATTTTTTTAATCTCATCATAAGATGAAAGATCTTCTTGAAATGAAATTGCGAATGCCACTAAACTGTCACAAGGATGATATCATGTGTGATTCAGAGGAACTTTAACACAAGATTGAAATAGGAATAAGAAAAACTAATTGTAAAAATTTTACAATAAAGCAAACACAAATTACTCCTAGATTGACACGTGTAACTCAAAATTGATTAGATTCATCAGTAAGGGAAGGTTTCTTTGAATAGTCTTAGAGATTTTCAATGATTGTATAGTCACAACCAAATTGACGTGATTAAAATCTAAAACACAAAAAATTAATAGGTCTCTTTGATTGGTCTCTCAGGAAGATGGGCTCTCTCAAATTTTCTCTTAAGAATTCGACCCCCCACCATTTGCAAGAGTATTCTCATTACATTTATACATTTTACTTTCCCAAATTCCCCCCCCCCAAAAAGAAGAATATTCGAGGTACCTTTTCTTGTTACAAATTTTCTTCAGAAAGTGACATTTAACAAATTCACATCCGAAAGCTTCCAAGTGGAAAAATGAACTAACCATGTTCCTTAGACCCTTGACTAATGACTAGGATGCCATACGACAAGTGTTTGAAAGTTCTTCTAATCATTCTGATTATGTCATGAGAGAAATCCCCTTTTTAATTATTTTTTGGAGACTCTATATAGCTAGATCTGGTAGGTAATCCTTTTCACCCTTGAGGAAACACCTTTTTCATCCTTTACACCTGTAACCTCCATCATTTCATCATTTTCCTTCTCTTTCCTCTACAACATTGTCCTGCATCCATCTTCTCTAGTAATTAACATTTTTGCAAGTGCCCAAGTAATTCCAACTTAAAAATATCAACCTTAACAATCCTTGGACTCACAAATTAATCTATAAATCCATTCAATTGGCACTTTGTAGATAAAAATGACAAGGAATTTTATCAAACAAAGATGAAAAATAGTGCGTATTCACATCTCCAGGAGTCTTGGAGAAAAAATGGTGGAAAAATAGATGCAATAAACAACAATTGTTGATTCTGCCCCTTCCCGACTTTAGATTAGAGCCGTCCACATGTTTCGTTGGTGCAACTATAAAGGTGAGGTATAGAGGTAAGTTTCCAAATAAGAGAGGGCCTTCCACGTGCCCTGGGCCCAAGAAAATTGTCTTCTGGCCTTTGAAAAGTCTCAGTATCAAAAGGAGCCAATGAAATCTTGCACCTTTCTCGATGGCACACTTTGATATGGCCCCCTAAGAGTAGAGACCCCAAACAAGCATGGGCTCACCACATGTTTCAATCTGATAGTGTTTGCTGACAAATTTGAAGAATCGGCAAAAGGTACCATGTGTCTAGGGTCCGAGATAGTTTTCCTTGGCCGTTGAAAAGTCCATGCAAGGGAAGAGTGAGTGGAAGCCTCCAAGTGTCCTTATGGTGCTTCTTCAAAATAAAATTTAGGGGTAGGTCCCTGAAGAGGCATGGTTCCTCTACATGTCCATGGTCTGCCAAAGCTATACTGGCTGCATGAAAAAAAATATCTAAGTCTTGGAAAGGCAACAAAAACCTCCACATGTCTCCCCAATGCAACTCCAAGGTCAAACCAAGAGGTGAATTTTTAGATTAGTGTTAGCCCTCCACATGGAGAAGATTTGAGTTGAATTTGGCCTTAGAGTTTCAAAGTGCCCCATCGAGTTGCATCGAACCAAAAAGGGTCACATTTCCACAGATGCTGAGATATAAATTTGATGGGGAAAAACACACCCATCAAACCATAAAATGCATGGAAAACACCATTTACACCTGAAAATGAATCTTTCTTCAAGGACAGAGAATTTAGAAATGATATAAGGCCCAAATGTGATCCTCCGAGCCACATCCAATCATGTTTTCATAGATATTGGGATAAAAATTGGTAGGGAAAACAAAACGTGACTATGGAAAAATGGAAGGATGGGAAAAACCTTATTTTACGCCAAAGTTACAAATTCTTCCACTTGGACAGAGGAACGAAAAATAAATTCTAGCCTTAAAGTGATCCTTAACCAAATGAAGGAAATAGCTTTCATGCATCAATACAGGGAGATAGAAAAGATGAAAAAGTACTCAAACTGAATAATTTCAAGGACAAATGGGTTGAGATCAAATTGAGCACCAAGATCAGATCTGACTCGGGGATGGGCACTACCTATGGATGCCACAAGAAAAAATAGTAGACCAAGTGCCAAAAAGAAACCTTTGGGTGATGGAGTCAAAGAACAAGCTTGCAGAGCAGAACAATAATAACCAACTCCCCCAAGGACAAACCGAGAAACCAACAAAATAAATGCCAAGGACCAGGACAAAACAAAATAGAAAAACATGAAATTAGAAAGAAAATAAAAGACTATACATTATACAATGGTTTATATGTTGATTCTAAGAAATCAATCAAGGAAATGTTTCAAATGTCTGCCATTAAGATAAAACTCAAGCAACTCCCCATCTAAGTATTTTAATAAGGTATGTTCACCTATCTGAATGTCAATTGAATAAGGGCCGATCCAAAATGCATCAAACTTTCCAAGTTTTCCCTTATCCTCGTGCATGCTATCCCATAATAGCACAAGATCTCCCACACTAAAATCCCTTAGATTCACTTTCTTATCAAAAAACTTCTTCAATTTTTCTTAGAATTTCACATGACTCTGAAGGGATACCCTTCTTTCTTCATCTAACTCAACAATCTAATTTATGCAAGCATCATAAGGACTAACCTCTTGATATTCTAGTTATTGAAGAAATTGAAAAGATGAAAATTACATATGCAGGGGAAACAGAGCTTGAATTCCATACACCAACTCAAATGGGCCTTTTCCAATAGCTCGCTTAACAGTGATTTGATCAGCCTAAAAAAAATTCAACTACTTACCCTACTTCATTTTTTTCAACTCTAAATTTCGTCTAATTATCTTCAACATATTCTTATTTCTGGACTATGTTTGTCCATTTCCTTGTGGATTATAGTTAGAAGCATATGTCAAATTGATCCCATATTCATGGGACAGAGCCACCAAAGGTTTAGCTGGAAATATCATGGCGTTATCAACAACTATTTTGGCAGGTACCCAAAATCTACAAATGATATGATTCAAGACAAAATCCATGACAATTTTGTGACTTACCTTCTTGGTGGGGATTGCCCCACTTGGTGACGTAATCAATGGCCACTAGTATCCACTTATGGCCTACACTTGAAGGATCAAAAATTTCCCCAATGAAATCCATTCCCCATTGCCTAAATGGGGCTTTAACTGATACAGGCTACAAAGGAAGGGAACCTAAAGATTTTAGTCTTCTAGAAAAGCATTGGAAACTTTCACATCTTCTCACCAACAAATTTTTATCCTTGAAGAGAGATGGCCACAGATAACCAGCCCTCAAGATCTTATGAGTTGTGAATCTTCCAACAAAATGCCCCCCAAAATATCGTTCATGGATATCAGCAATTATCTTAGGGGCTTCATCTTCAGAAATGCATCTTAAGAGAACTCCCTTAGGTTTCTTCCAAGCTAACCTAGAATCAGTAACAACATACTTTTGGGAATCTAACTTAAGTGCTCTTTTCTGATTCTTGCTCAAATGTTTAGGGCATTGTAGATGTTTGAGGTAAAAAATGATGTCCTTGTACCACTCATATTTTATCAGTTTTTCAAGTACATTCAACCTTTCTTCTTCAACTTTATTTACCTCAATTGTCTGCAGATTGCTCTCTGCCATAAGTTTTTCCAAGCCCAAACCTCTGACCAATTTTTTTGTTTGGATATCCATATCATACTCTTGCAATTTGTTTACCCATCGACATCTCTTTCTTAAAACCTCCATTTCTGATAGGATATATTTCACCATGGTGTGGGGAACATAAGAAATTATTTTGGAACTCATAATATATGGCCTAAATACCTTTGTTTCTTTTACCAAAGAAAATGTCTGCTTCTGCATGATAGTATATTTTAGCTCATCTCCTTGTAATGCCTTACTGAAAAAGGAAATTGGTTTCTTAGCTCCCTCATCATCCTTCTACAACAATACAGATGCAATAGTATTTCTGAAGCAAAAGAAAACATTTAGAAGTCCTTATAATTTGGAGCTACCAAAATAGGGGAATTATTTAATGCTTCTTTAATCCCAGCAAAATCTTGAATAGCTTCCTCTTCCCATTTCATACTTTGGTCTTTCTTTAGCATGCTAGTGATTGGGATAGTTAGTTCAGCAAAGTTGGAGATAAATCTCCTAATAAAATTAATCTGCCAAAAAAAGGATTGAATTCCCTTCTTGGTTCTTGGAATGGGGACTTTGTTGATGGATTTTACCCTTTCAAGATTAATCATGACCCCTTCCTTTGACATAATGTGTTTAACCAACTTTGCTTTATGAACTCCAAAATGGCACTTCTTGGGATTAAGTGAAATATCATACTCTCTACATCTTAACAACATTTTTTTCTAAGTGTTGCAAGTGGTCACTCCTCTGTCTAGAGAAGACAGACACATAATCTTGATATACAACAATGAAATCATTAATATAACTAGAGAAAGCTACATCCATTGCTCTTTAGAAAGTGGCACCATCATTCATTAGAAAAAAAGGAATTCTAACATTTACATATGTTCCCCAAGGAGTGGTAAAGGTAGTATTGATTTTCTCTAATTCCTTCACAACTACCTAGTTATATCCAGAAAAACCATCAAAGGTGGATAAGAATTCTGAACTAGTGACCAATTATAACATATTGTCCATATTTGGCAGAGGGTAGTTATCCTTCGTTGATGCTCTATTCAGGTTTCTAAAATCCACACACAACCTTATGATAGGTACTAAGTTTGTAACCCATGATGAGTACATTATGGGCTGTATGATTCCTCTATCCCTCAATTTTTTCAATTCTTCTTGCATCTTTAGGGAAAGTAGTAGATTTATTGGCCTCTCTTTCTACCTAAATGGATTGGTAGAAGCTTCTAAGGAAATTTCATGCTAGAGAAGATCCTCTTTGTATGCTTTCAATTCAAAATAATACCATGCTAAGAATTCTTGGTATTTCTTCAACAATTAGACATACGACTGTTTTTCTTCCTTTCTCAGATTGCTACCTAGCTAGATCTTACGTGGTTTATCCTTTTTTCCGAGGTTGTTCTATTCAACATCCCTCAAGGATGACATGTGTCTATTGACAATGCAATCTGCATTAACAAAGTTTGATTCAAGTGCAACCAAACCTCTAGGAATTGTATTAGTATTCAACTAAATGATGTCTTTGCCAAATAGAGTCTCCTTCCCATTAGTTGTACAAACCATTGGCTCCTAATCTATATGTTGATTAGAAAATTCTCCTTGGTTATGCAAAAAAAATTTCACCTGGGCATCATCTTTGAATATTTGCCAATGTTTAACATTGTCAGGAACATATGGCCTAGTCAATACCTCAACATTATACTCACAAGAGGTGGATATAGTATAATTTTCAAATTTGAACCCTAATACAACCAATTTGTCTACTTGAGTATTTTTCTTCCTATCGTGATGTATTATGTTTAAGGAGTCAAACATCTCAATGAAATCCTAGACTGCATGCTTGTACTGCTTCATTCTCTGATTTTTTATTGCATACAGTTTTCTAACCTATTTGACAATTAGCTTTTAATCTCCTTAAACAATGATGTCTCTAATACCATACTTCCAATTAATTCTCAAACCCAATAATAGTGCTTCATATTCAACAAAATTGTTAGTGCACTCAAAGTTGAGTTTAAAAGAGAAAAAAAACTCTTCTTGGCCTAGAGATATCATAACAATACCAACACCAATTTGAAATTTAGAGCAAGCCCCATCAAACAAAAAATTCTAAGGAGAACCTACTTGATTAAGAGATTTGCATTGATCAATTTTTTTCTCTTTACCATCAACAAATCCAACAAAGTTGTCTGCATCAGTGTCAGTGTATAACACTTTATAGGATGCATTATTGCGATCCTCAATGATATGTAACATCTTCTTTTCACCATATAACTTTACAAGGCTGCCTTCAATAGGTATAGTGGTAAAATACATATCCATTTACACACTACCACCCACAATAGCATCCCACTTTCTTTATAACAAAATTCGCCATTTGGTAGGGAAATCAACAATAACAACATCTAATTTTAAGTTCTTTCCTAGGTAAGATGCAAGTTGTATTATCAGACCCTTGACACATCCAACCACTGGCACCTCTCTAGAATCCATGGAAGTGCACTTCCCATAAAAAACTATCACTTTGATATCTAATTCATTAATGACCTCAAGAGGAATAACATTGCATGATGCTCCAGAATCAAACATATAATTGTGTAACAACCTATCCTTAATAATCAAAGTAGTGAAAAATGGATCTACATTCAGCTGGGACTCAACTAAGGATGTTCCCAAATATACTTCAGGTGGCTCATCTAGTTCTTCTAGCACTTGGGGTTTTTTCATCTCTGAAATGGTAGGAGGAGTCTCAACAATGTTTACATTTATGCCTTGGGTATTCTTTTCTTCTTTTAATACCAAATACTCAAAGGCCCTTTTCTTGTGCTTAGGAATCCTAAGCAACTCAACAATTGAAAAAGAAATCTTGATCTGACTCAAGATTTTGGCAATGTCATAAGGAACATATTTGGGTAAGGCAGTATTTAGACGAAGACTAAGAAACTCATCTAATAACAAAGGATTTTTCATGGTATGAGCATGGGCAGGGATACTGGTTCTGCTTGGGGACACAAGGATTTTGCTAGATGTATCTTTCTTAGGAGTTTCTTTTGAGATATTGGTGAGAACTTGAGTTTTTTTGTTTAGCTTGAGGCCCTGTCCCTTTGATAACTTTACTCCTAGTGTTATAATATTTTTCATGGCCAACTACAACATTCATTAGCAAATGCCTATCCTCCTCAGAAGGGATTCCTCCATCATACTTTTTAATCATTAGTGCCCTTAAGTATTAAGAATCATTACTAGGCAATTCAAATGCTTGTACCATATATATTTCAAAAGTATGAGAGCAAGGAAGGGGTAATACCCAGTGGATGCAATCCCATAAATCTACAGTAGTTTTGGCACTGATTAATTCAGTGAAAGTTACTCCATGTTGTGAACTTGTAGAGCACCCCACCATACACACATCATCATCATTAGTGTCATCATCAGCTTCCTCAACTTATTTATCTTCATCACATGGGGTATGTGGTAGGGAACATCTGTCACACCACTCAATTTCATTAGATTATTCCATAACACCAACTCTGGTAGTCAAAGGATTAGGCACAATTCTATTTTAATGGGTTTGGGTCTGTCTATTTCTTGATCCCATGAGTCCTCTGCCTTTGACATCAGATCTTTGATCACCTTTGGAATGATTGGAAAATATTTCTTGACCTTGTGGCCTGTGCTGACCTTGGGAACCTTGTCCAATCCCCTTCTCTGCTGTAGCTAGTTTATAGGAGATCTCCTTAATAGCTCCAACCAAAGTTTGTACAACCTCCTCTAGATCCAAAACTTTACTTGACTGAGGTTTCTTTGAATTGATCAGCTTGATGCCTTCTCTCTTAAGAGGTTTACCAATTGCCATGATGTTATTCTCAATTTGCAAAGCCATGGTGAAGGCTTGCCTCAATTTTTCTGGGTTCGTGTCTCTTAAATAATAGGCATCTTTCTTATCAAAAGCATCTAAGTATTTTATTAAACAGGAAACATCACTGGGCCTCAGGATCATAGGTAGCCTATTTAGGGTCTTATTGAACCTTGTATTGAATTCATGAATAGACTCATTCGGATTCTTTTTTATATTTTAAAATTCTGATAAAAGAACTTAGGGTCTGTTTTATCTCCATACTACAATCTTAAAGCATTCTTCATCTCTTTCCATAAATCAATGGAATTTTTTAGAAAATATTTATACCAGTCCTGTGCATCCTCCTTTAGAGTATGAATAAAAAAAATTATGTACACATCCTCAAATTAAATCTCAAAGTCTTCCATCATATTGACAAAAAGCTTTAAGTGTTGATCCCTAGTAATTGAATTATTTCCTTGAAATTTAGGCAATTTATTTCTCACATATTGGGGCACAGGATTTGGATACCCAGCCATACCTTTGAAATTTATAGGACCAAAATTATTCACAATAAATGGAGGTCTGGGTAGAGGCTGGGCCATATTGTTTTGGGGAGGTGATCTTATAGGAGAAATAGAATGATGAGGAGTGAGGGGTATGTGGGGTAGAGGAATACAATTCTTAGAATAAATATTCTCTAAAAACTCTATTTCTTGGAAGATCTTATCAGCTTTAGAGAACACAGGGACAAAATGAGATGCAAATTTTTCAAATACAAAAGAAGAACCCTCTCTAATTGGAGAATTCAGATTTACAAAGAGACTACCTTATTTAGAAGAACTTGAGGAAGTATGGAAATATCTAATGATAGGATGATCAGTTTCCACAATTGATAATTCCTTTCTTGAGTTCTAATCTCCAACAACTTTCTAGATTCTTCTTCCTTCTGAATTTGTCTTTCCTAGCTCTTGAAACAACTTTCTGGCAGGGTATCTCATGAAGAAAGATCTTCTTCCTTCCAAATTCGAAAATATTAGTGATAAATTACAATTGACAGAGGTTAAGACACTAGCATTTATAAAAAATTCATTCAATATTGAGCCACCACTAAGGATTTTCACCTTAGTTTTGTAAATGCACTGAAATTGGTCTGTCAAATGTCTGTCAATACTAAATTCATGCAAAGCTCTATAGATCTGACCTTCCTTTACACATATTTAACATTGATGATGTAACTTAGTGCAAAAAACATAGAAATTGGAAATATTACATGCCGAACTTGTAACTTTGCTTGATTCTTACAAATCTATGCAAAAAACCACAGACACAAGATGACATTTCAACAACGTATTTATACTTTAAAATTTCTAAGAAGTATTTACAAGGTCTGTATGCATTGTTGATTGTGTTCAAAATCTATACACAACTTCATGTCCTTGGAAACGACGTCATTCTGGTATTGGTAACAAAATTGATTCTATCTTAGAAATTGAGTGACATACAAGAATTAACAGGACACTGAGAGATAGATAGATAATATTATGATTCATTTTGTAGCTGGGGAGAGGATTTGTCTTACTCTTTCTCATGCAGGCATTGGAGAAAAAAATAACACCTTTATTAAGGATTTGATCTATCCTTACTGCTTTAGGCCAGGCCTTTCGACCATGGTGAGAGGACCTGCTTTGTAACATTTTTAGGTGAAGGAGAATAAATATATCCTTCTTTTCACAAATTTGAAAGGAGACCCTAAGAAAATTTGATCAATGCACCACAATTTAACTCTCACGATTTGTCACTTCTAAAGAATGGTGATATTTCCTAGATAGGGCTAAGGTTACTAAAGACATTATGGAATCCTGATTGCTTCTACATATTTTAGCAGTAGAATCTATACATTTTTTGACACACAACTAAAACAGAGGTAGTTCAAAATGTATTCATGGTTTTTTAATAATTTTTGTGGGAGATTAAGCAGGATAAAATTTATTATACCAGATCTTTGAGAGACTTCAAAACAATTAGAAAGATAAATGACAAAAAGCTTCAGAATAGCTAAGATATTCCTTTATCCAAAAGGTGTACATCAATGGAGGCCCAAATTTACATGGTTTCACACAATCCCCAAGAATTTAACATGAAGGATTAAGATAAAAACTCAATAAAACATCAAATACCCATAGTTCATCATGCCTAAGATACACTCGAAGGCTTACAGAAAATATTTATCAACAAATGATAGTGAAGTGATTTTAAATTGTTTATCTCATCACAGGATGAAAGATATTCTTGAAATGAAATTGCAAATACCACTACACTATCACGGGGATGAGATCATGTGTCATTCAGAGGGAATTTAACACAAGATTGCGATAAGAATAAGAAAAACTACTTGTAGACATTCTGAAAAAAAGTAAACACAAATTTATCAAAGATTGACACATATTAACTCAAAATTGATTAGATTCATCAGTAGGGGAAAGTTTCTTTAAATAGTCTCAGAGCTTTTCAATGGTTGTACACTCACAACCAACTTCATGTGATTGAAATTTAAAACAAAGTAAATTAACAGGTTTCTAGGATTGGTCTCTCAGGAAGATGGGCTCTCTCAAATTTTCTCTTAAGAATTCAACCCCTGACCCTTTGCAATAGTATTCTCATTGCATTTATATATTTCACTTGCCCAAATTTTCCCCCCAAAAATAAGAATATTAGAGGGGAATTTTCTTGTTACTAATTTTTCTCAAAAAGAAAAATTTAACAAATTCACATCTGAAAGCTACCAGGAGGACCAATTATGAACTAATCACGTTCCTCAGACCCTCAACTAATGACTACGATGTCATGCCACAATTTTTTGACATTTCTTCTAATCATTTTGATTCTTTCAGGTGATAAATCCTTGTTTTAATAATTTTCTAGAGGCTCTGTACAACTGGATCTGACAGGTAATCCTTTTCACCCTTGATGTAACACCTTTTTCCTCCTTTGCACCTGTAACCTCCATCATTTCGTCCTTTTCCTTCTCTTTTCTCTGTGAATTTGTCCCGCATCCAACTTCTTTGGTAATTCACGTTTTTGCAAGTTCCTGAGCAATTCCAACTTAAAAATATCGACCTTAACAATCCTTGTACTCAAAAATTAATTTCTAAATACATTCAATTGACATGTTGCAGATAAAAATGACAAGGAATTTTATCAAAAATGATGGAAAATAGTGCGTATTTACATCTCTAGGAGTCTTGGAGAAAAAATGGCAGAAAAATAGATGCAATGCACAACAACCATTAATTCTACCCCTTCTCAACTTTAGATTAGAGTCATCCACATGTTTCCTTGTGTAATGCAAAGGTGAGGTAGAGAGGCAAGTTTCCAAACAAGCACGGGCCTTCCACATGCCTTGGGCCCAAGAAAATTATCTTTTGGACTTTGAAAAGTCTCAGTATAAGAAGCATATAGTGGAAGCATCCATGTGTCTCAATGACACACTTTGAGATGGCCCCCAAAAGCAGAGACCCCAAATAAGTGTGGGCTCACCACATGTTTTAGTCTAAAAGAGTTTGTTGAAAAATTTGAAGGACCAGTGGAAGGTGCCATGTGTCTAGGGTACGAGAAAATTTTCCTTAGCCATTGAAATGTCCAAGCAAAGGCAGAGTGAGTGGAAGCCTCAAAGTGTCCTCCTAGCACTTCTTCAAAATAAAATTTAGGGGCAGGTCCTTAAATAGGCATGATTCCTTCACGTGTCCATGGTCCACCAAAGTTGAATCAGCCACATGAAAAAAATGTCTAATTCTAGGAAAGGGAATGGAAATGTCCACATGTCTCCCCAGCGCAACTCTAAGGTCAAACCAAGAGGTGAATTTCCAGATGAGCGTTGGCCCTCCATGTGGAAAACCTTTGAGTTGAATTAGGTGTTAGAGTTTCAAAGTACCCCACTGAGATGCATCCAACTATAAAGGGCCACATTTTGACAGATTCTAAGATATAAATTTGGTGGGGAAAAACACACCCGTTAAATCGTAAAATGTAGGAAAATCACCATTTCTGCCTGAAAATGAATCTTTCTTCAAGAACAAAGAATTTAGAAATGATATAAGGCCTGAATGTGATCATATGAGCCACATCCAATATTTTTTCCATAAATATTGGGAAAAAAATTGATAGGGAAAGAAAAATGTGACTGTGGAAAAATTGAAGGAAGGGGAAAAACCCAATTTTACGCCCAAGTTACAAATTCTTCCACATGGACAGAGGAATGGAAAACAAATTATGGACTTAAAGTGATCCTTAACCAAATGAATGATAGAGCTTCAAGGACAAATGGGGTGAGATAAAATTGAGCACCAACACCACATATCAATGAGCCATGACTTACATCTTCCATGACATCATGCATCACATATTGGAAGATTACATAGATAATCTTATGGCCAAATATAAACATTGAACCAAACATCTTCCCATCCTTAATGTCATATTTGATTGTATCATCAAGTATTGTGTGTGTCTTTAACCAAACAAGTGCATCTTTACGGTGCTTTCTAGAAAACTCCTAGGTTTCATTATTTCATTGTGTGGCATAGAAGTTGATCCTGCTAAAGTCAAGGCCAAAATGGAAATGCCTCCACTCACTAATCTCCGTCAAATTTGTAGCCTACAAGGAAAGTTTTATCTCACAAATTTCTGATCGTTGTCAACCATTCCATCATCTACTCAAAAAAGACATGTCATTTAAATGGGATGATGATATCATAAAGCCTTCAAAGCCTTTAAAATTTACCTCCTTCAACCACAAGTTCTCATTCCTCCTAAGGATGACCATCCCTTTTACCTATTTATTTTAGCCATTGACAATTCCTTGGGTAACATGCTTGCTCATCACGATGACCAACACCGAGAGCAAGCATTTTATTACATAAGTTGTACCCTGCTGGACTACAAAACTAGATATACCCACACCAAAAAACTCTACTTATCCTTAGTTTTCATTGCCACCAAACTCTACCATTACCTAATCAATCACAAAACTTTCATCATTACTAATATCAACATCAACATGCCACACGTTGGCTTATGCTTCTTTCTAACCTCAACCTTGAATTCATTCATTAAAATTCCATCAAGGGCTAGACTATCACTGACTAACTAGATGACACACCTATTTCTAGGAATCAACCATCTAACTTTGATTTCCCAGATGAATCTATAGCTACCCTTTCCCTAGATGAACCTGCTTACCAAATGACACTCTTCTTCGATGGATCCAAGTGTCAGTGTGGGGTTAGGGTTGGTGTTATTCTCATTCCTATTGATGGTGAACCTATTCCTTTGTCTTTCAAACTTGATTTTGATTATACAAACAATATTTTTGAATACAAAGCACTTGTATTGGGTCTCTTGGATGCTTATGCCTTAGATGTTAATTCAATCAATATCTTTGGTGATTCTCAGTTAGTCATAAACCAAGTCATTGGTATATACTAGTTTTGCAATGAGATACTTCAAAAGTATAAAAATCATGTAGATATACTTTTCACCACTTTTGACCATTACACACTTCATACCACCCCACATTCTACCAATAAATTTTTGGATACCATGGCTTGCTTGGCTTCTCAGATACCTGCCTCAAATCACCCTCTTATTTACCTCATGTATTTTACTCTGTCAGAACCATTTCCCTTGACCCACTTGACCTTTAGTATAAGAATTATTCAGACTATCTCTCACTTTCCATTCTATCCACTGATCTCACTCGTAATGGATAATGTGCCTTTCTTAAAACTATCTCCCATTATGTCATCATGGGTGGTCTTCTTTATAAGTGTGGTTTTGACAGTATTCTTTTACGATTCCTTACAAGTTCTGAAATTCCTTACACCATTAAGGAATTTATGGAGGTCACTTTAGTGGTTTAGCTGTCAAAAAACACATTCTTTGCCTCGACTATTATTAGCTAACCCTAAACCATGAATGTTGTTCTTATGTCAAACGTTGCATGAAATTCCAATAATATGATAATATCTATCACACACCTAATCATGCCTTATAGGTCACACGAAACCTTTGGCCTTTCTATCAATGGGGTTTACACCTTATCAGTGAGATCAACCCCCATTCTTCACAATGCCACCAATGGATCATAACCGCTACTAAATATTACACTAAATGGGTAGAGGCCATTCCCCTCATTTCTACAAAAGCTGAGAAAATATGTGTATTCATCAACCATCACATCATTTTTTTCTTTGGTGTTCCTCACTGCCTCATCCCTAATAATGGAAAGCAATTCAAAATCAAAACCCTATGAAAACTATGTGACGCTTTTGGCATCCAACTCAGTTTCTTGTCACCTTATTATGCACAAACCAATGGCTAAGTTGAATCAACTAATAAAACCTTAAAAAAAATTCTTATGAAAGTAGTCAACGATACTGGGAAATATTGGCATACGCACATTCCTTTTGCCCTGTGGGATTATCACACTATTATTCTCACTTCGACTCCTACCACACCCTTTTCTCTACTTTACGGAACTAAGGTTGTCTTACCTCTCAAAGTCCAAATTCCATCTCTCTTCATCTCACTACAATATGTGCTCAACAATGACAAATTTTTCCAAGATCATTCGGCATAACTTGAGTTATTAGATGAATATCATCTCAATGGTCTTGAAAATATCCAAATATACCAAAAACATATCAAACATTCCTATGAAAAATGTGTTCATGATAAAAAATTTTAGATCGAAGATCTCATCCTAAAGGAAAATCAACATGTAACCAAAGAGGAGAAAAGTAAGCAAGGAAAATTTTCTCCTAATTGACTCAGACCCTATATTATTACCCATGCCTATGGATCAATTACTTATCATTTGTATTCACTCGAAGGAAAACCCAAACCTAAGCCCCTTAATGCCTTGCATCTTCGACCATTTTATTGTTGATGTCAAGTTCTATACCACTTTTTTTTAGTTGATCGCTCATCCCTTGAGATTTTTTCACCTTCCATATTACCCATTTTGAGGATCTATGACTCAAAAATAATCATGTGATTCCCATCACCTTTCAACCTTATCTTCAATATGAGTACCATGGCTCTACTTATAACATGATTATCATGGATACTTTTCATCTTCTTCATAATGAAATCTCATGGTCATTCATCACTCGAAACCACCTGTTTCATAAGTTAATCTCTATGTGCTACGGTCTTGTCTTCTAAACAAGAACCTAATCATCCTTTATAGTCTTTTCCATGACTTAAACATATAAAAATAGAAAGGGATGCAACTCCTTGAGTCAAAATTGTAGCAAAAGATGACTCCCTAAAAAACAGACATCGCTTCAATCTAATTCCACTGCTATAAATACACTTCTCCCCTGAAGGACAACTATATCAAGTTATTTCACAAATCCAATAAAAATATCCAGAAGCTTCCCACATCGATCAACTTCACAAAGACCTCAAGAAGATAATATACCTATCCCATATAGACTTCCCACATTGATCAGTCTATTACAAACAAAAAAATGAAGAAAAAGATGAAATTTTCATCATGGACTTGCCTATTTTTTATTCTAGGTTTCTTATTCCAAAAAATAAGTTGTTGTGCACTGAGTTATGCTCAACCACACATTCTTGCCTCCTTTCCTTTTTAGCCTAATTTCCTTATTACTCAAGGTACTTTCCGCAAACGTGACATGTTGTGATTATGCAACTTTCTTGACTCTTAGAATGGTCCATTATACAATGCCTTTAGGGTCTTACATTCATAAGACATTCTTAGGTTTGGTCGACTCATTAGGGTTCTTATCACTTAAGAGGATCTTTTACCACCTCTTACCATTTGTCTTCCTCATTACTTATTGATTATTCTATACAGGACCAAATCATCAACACTTATATTTAAATACCACTCAACCATGCTTACGACCTAAACTCAATCATACATATGACCTACATTTAACCATGCCTAACACTTATCGATCCATTCCTTTACTTCATCCTAATCTTCCCTATCTTATCGGAGAAATACATCGGCTTGAGGTCCCTTTTCTTCGGGACTATGTAGGCAGCACTTTGAGGGCACAAAGCCCTTGGAGGTTAGATCATCCACTATACACCCTAACCAATTCCCCCTTTTCCTTTTCTATTCACATTATACCCTAGTTAGTTTCCTTTCTATATCAATAACTAAAAATTAAACGAAACAATCAAAAATCAATAAACATCTTTACCATTATAATTCATACATTCATTTCATCATGTCTACCATTTCTTTACCATAATCATACAATTTCCTACAAATCATATTAACATGATCCATACCATCATTAACTACAAAAATTAATGAATTAGAAACTCAACCATACCTAAACTGACCTGACTCCACCATGCCTACATCAACCTAACTCAATCATACCTAAACCAACTTGACTCAATGATTCTTAAACCGATCTGAATCCATCATGCAAAATCCACTTAGTTTCCATTATATACACACATAATAATAGAAATTAAAATCAATAACCCCATTCATGCTATAAGTACCATCAGCTATAAAAAATAATGTATGTGTATACAGCCTCACCATATTCAGCACACAGGCTGCTATATGATCAAAAATAACAAAAACTCTCATCTACATCCTCACTCTCTTTGGCACACAAGATGGTATATATAAAAAATAAACAACTATACAAAATAGGAGGTACATAAGGCTATCATACATCACCCTGTTGGATATCCTCCATATTTATCTCACCTATCTCCTCATTCGCCTCCCTACCATACAACATCGCACTAAGATATCACTACCCACCATGGGTCCTAGCCTAATCTCTGCTAGTACCTCACCGAGGGCTGGCCTCCATGAACTAGTGGCCTCACCCTAATCCTATCTTAGGGATTGATGGCCCCCTGTGCTCTCCACACTATGGGTGTACAACCTGGTCCTCTCACTCAAGGCCTGTTGTGCTTTATACTCTCCATAGGATAGGAAATCTATCCATGTGGCCATCAACTAATCTTGATAATACATCACATCATCTAGGGCATCCCTCAACCTACTTATAGGTATTTTCTGTGGTAATGCCATCAGCCTCGGCCCCTGTACCTGTCTATCAGGACCTTGTATCGTTGGTACCTATACAGAGGGACCCTTTCCCTATGTCTGTGCCTGTCTTGAGGGACTTTGTCACACCCATTCCTGTATCAGGGCCTGAAGGGCCATAACCTACACCTATGCAGTGGCCAACTGGCCCTGCTAACCTATAATTTGTGCCTATAGGGTGACCACCTATACCCCATCCCCATCTCCACCTTATGTGGGTGCCTATCCCTGTACTACTTGGGCTTGTAGATTGGCCACATGTGCATGTAAGGTTGAAACTTATGCCTTTGACCCTGAAAACTGCCCTTAAACTATCCCTAATTGTGTAATTAGGGTAGCCACCTGCCCCTATAGGGTATCCCTCTGCACTATGATGGTGGATAAATCTGGTTTCCCTAGCCTTAATGGTACTACTTGTAAATATGTAACCCACCATTGTCTATATCTATCTGTCACCCTGACATCATCATTTCGTTGGTCTACCACCTGCTCCTCCTACCCTCTTAGCATTGTCATCTATGATAGAGGTAGATGCCTCTCCATGTCATCACTCCAATACTATGGGAAAGGGGAGGTATATCCTGAAGTAGCCTGAACTGTCATCTAACCCTATCTACACGTCACGCTTCTATCCATCGGACTAGTTGTATCTCTTGTAACTCCTCATCCATCTTCCCATATGATGGGAAAGCCACATATGGCCTCTAAATGATGTCCACGCCAGACAACCCCTCTAGCAAATGCCTATAATAGGCTACATCATGTGTAGCCCTGACAGCCTAGTACTCTACTAAAGTAGGTACCCATCACTTGTAGCCTACTTGAACCCTCTCTCGCCTCCACCGTGCCATAATCTACCTCTAATATCTCCACTAATCACCTTGCTCCACTCGATCTTGTGGACTCATCTACCTGGATCCTCTAACCAACCGGATCTCTCCACCTTAGTAAGATCTCATCCCTCATACCTTTTTCTTAACAAAGCATAACTCATTCAGTGCTCTATCATTTTCCCCTATTTGGAAAATTACAAATGACTCTGCAAAAAGTAGAATTTTCCTTTTTTAACTACACCCCGACTTGACCTAAACATTCCAACACCTAACCTCTATTATATTTCCACACCATACCCTATACCTTAGATACTAGACTCACTTCAACCCTTTTTGGATAGACTTATCGACCTTGGATGATGTAGAGTTTACAAGGTTTTCACTCTAGTACGGTGACGTAGTTTATATGTGTGTGTATGTTTTACTGTCTCTACCTTTGACCCTGGCCCATTTCCCTATTTTCCTGATTTTACCTTTACCCCATTACATGTTTTTACCTCCACCTATCCTACCCACATCTACCTACCTAACCTTTGATTAAGTGGATGTTCCCATGTCCTCACTCGTTTCATCTTGCAATGATGGTACTTGTTTTGCTCAACCTAGTAGTCTTACCTTGCCTATGGCAATGGCCCTTATCCAAACAAACCTCACCCTTTTGACCTTTTGGATGTACCAGAACCAAACCTACGTGTTCCTAAATATTACCTCGTTGAGTGCCTATGTAGACACTAAAATTAGGTCACACTCCCCTTTGGTCCCTCTACATATAAGAACCCTTTATTACATTTACCTAGCCATGACCCCCCTTTACCCCACTAGTATTAATTTAATTAACTAAATTATTGTATTATCCTCACTATATTTATTATTTGAATATTTTATTTAAATAATATCCACACATACGCTTCACTTAGACACCTCATCAAACCAACTCAACCTAAAACCTATTCTTAGTAAGTTGCCATAACTAACTAAGACTTACCCAAACCCTAAAAATCAATGCCTACATTCCCTCTAACCACATTCCTACATTCTCACAAGAGTCTCTCGGTCTAATCTATGAGATAACGGCATGATATCTAAGGAAATCAAGAGGATCTCCCTAGTTTAGTAAATCCTAGAAATCTCACCTTGACCGACGTCGGTTATACCTAACCATCGCCGGTTAAGCCAGACCACCATCAACTACCCTTTTAACCCCTAAACTAACTTATTCTTAAGGTTGGAAAACATTGGTACAAATTTGATGATAAATAACACATCTAAGAGAGATAACACATCTTCAAAGAGAAAATTTCAGTGAAAACTCTCATGCAAGGATGGAGATTGAGCATCTTCTCCTACACAACCATCCCAACCATGATCTGATCTACATAAGCAAAGAGGAGTGTACATACAATGCATGTAGAAGATTTTCTTCAGTTGGTGATCACTTGCAACCTTCAAACCCATCATCAGCACCTCCATCCCTCACACACAAGCATTCAAGAATGAAATCCAAGTAAGTATAACATCATACTTTCCTAATTTATTTCATTTCATAATCATTTTATCATCCATTATTTATCTTTCCCGCTATTGAGCTTCTCTAACATTTTCACCTCCATATACCCATTAAAACCTTGTGAAATCCTACTCCAGTAACCCAATATTTCACCCCCACTCACCAAATTCCTTTGTATAATTAAAAATGAGACCACAACTTGTTCTGTGACATTTCTAGATCTCATAGTAACTAGCACCTGTTACAGCTAACCACCGTCGATCACCTCTGACCGACACCAGTCTCTGTATTTTCCCACGCAGCCTAGAACAGAGACCTACCTACCAAATTTCATCTCTCCCCCATTCACTTGTGATCAACCCTAGACCTCTATCAAACCTACAGAGACCCAGAACCAATCATTTCACCTTTAGATTGTATTCTAACTTAGCCTGTTAGATTAGATCTATTTCTTATTTTGTTTTTAAGTGAGATACCTAAATAATTTTAAATAACAATAGGATCTACTTTGTTTACAACATTACATTGTTTAAAATGGTGGATTTACAACCATCTAGGAAGTATCATACTTCCAATATCTAGCATACGCTAGGCAGTTCACTACCCATATTGTTTAATTCCTTCTGGTGGTCTTTTTTTCATTATAGGTAGTTCCTCTTAGCTAAAATGAAGCTCTCACGATCAGATATGGATCCAGAAGTCATACACATGCAACAACCCAACAACCAACATTTGAACAGGTATTCCTCCTATGCTCGTTACCATATCTGTTTCGTCAACACTTCAAAGAAATGATCTAAGAATCAGTGAAACATTTTAGCACACCTAGTGGGATCCATCTATGATTCCTTGCATTTCATTTATTCCTAGGAAAAAATTGTGTGTTTGTTTCCCTTCTAAAAAGTGTACACACTAATTTTCTTCCTTGGTAACCCACCTCTTCTTTCTATTTTCTCTAAAGGAAAATTTTCTTTTAGTGTAATTAAAAAAATCATTTATTCATGTTTTCTGCATTATAGTGAAAGAGCATCCCTCTTCCTCTTCATTTTATTGTGTCATCTAGTTTCACATTTTCAATTTTCGTTTAAAAATAAGTGCATTCCATTCTAATTCATTGCATTAGCTCATAATAATTGAGGGCAACCTATACACTGGAAGTCATGCCCAGCTGATGGTTGACAAATGAATCATAGAAAAGCACTTATATCATTTTCTCTTTCTCTGAGTCTTACCAAACCACACAAAAATTCAAAATAAATACATTCTTAAACAAAATCCTACTTGGAAGAAGTTATAGGTGATCACATGATCATGGAATAGTGGCCACCTAGCTCGCTGCTCTATTGAGTCATACTTCAGAGCGAAGCCCGCCCCAACATAACATACCTAAAACCTCGCATTTTAGATCACCTTCTTTATAGGAAGCCATCCTCACCAAAAACTCTATTTCAAAATTCATGTGTCAGTTCCTAAATAGCATAAGCTAAACAAACATAATAGAAAATGCACTCTTAGGATCACATTTTCTTAGTGTTTTTGCTTGGCTTACATTTTGAGGTGAGAGATCATGTTCATCACTTTTTTTATTCATCCTTGCACAATCCTCATCATAGCTAGTGTATTCTAGCTTCACCTGAGTATGCCTTGGCCATATCATCATCATTCTCATAATTTTGGGTCTGATTGTGCATCAAAATTTAATTCATAACCACTTTATTTCATCACTATTTCAATTTCACATTAATCTTCGTCGGTTACCTCTGGCCATCATCGGTTCTACCCAAGTGACATCGATTGTAGGTCCTTTTTCTAACCTACTCAAAAGGAAATTTTACTTCACTTTCTTCCACTTTTGACAGTCTCTGTCATTGTCATTATTCCCATTGACATTTTAAACATCCTTAGATTTAGCATGCCTATCAGATTTTACCTTCTACCTCGTTGTTTACTCACTGTTATTTTCTATAGTAACTGACAGTGGTTACCCCTCACCGACATCGGTTTTCCTGAATGGGCACCAATTACCCTATTTCACATTCTAGCCACCATTTGGTACTTAATCTACTTTTTGTCACCAGATTCACCTATTCCTATTGTTCTGTGTCATTTACAGAGAAGTAGCCCTACCTGATCAGTACTGGTTCACATGGTACTAACCCGAAGACAAACAAGCGCCCTTGTATTTCATGCCAGTTTTCAACCAATCCCACCTAGTCCTTCACCACCTTCTATTTTATCACCAGCGATGGATCCCATCCAACCTATTACTATCGCTACCAAAGATGAGGAGTTCACATGACTTCCTGACCAGAACCCTGCCGCCTTGCAGTTTTACATTTCTCACTTGCCCACTGATATACAACATGCCCGTATTTATCCCTCTGACTCTTGCACCCACTCCCACAATGACCTCATCCATCTCCCTACTACCCACATCCACCTTACCCCCAGTCATTTCATAGTTAGGTCTTATACCCGCTATGACTGCCATGTCTGCTACCTCTGTGGCACCCATTACATTCACTGTACCCTCGATGACTACCCAAAACACAACCTCATATGCCCTTAATGTCTCACACATACTTGTAGCTACATTAACACCTCTAGTGTCAGTGACCCCTACCCCATTTCAGAATGTGGTTCTTTCCATTCCATAATCATTAGCCCCTATTACCACTAGGGTTATCATGATCCTTCCACCCCCATATACATACTACTAACAACCTCTTGTTTCATCCATTATTCATTCCAGGTACGTACCCCTTCTTTCACTACCTTCTTCTCCACCACCCTACATGGCTGCACCATACACTAGAGTGTTACCCCTATTATATGCCCAAAAACAAGCTTCTCACATTATGGGAGGAATCCAATCATTATAACCCACCAATGACCTAATTAAATTGATGTTGGACAAGATGTAGACATTGGAGGCATCAGTTTTCAGCTCCCACAACACTCTCACCTATGACGAGATTTGCAACGATCCTATTCACCCATCCATTCCTATCTGTTCATACCCTGTGCATTGGGAAATGCCTAAATTCAATCCTTTTAATAGAAAAGAAGACCCACAACAACATTTGTGGTCATTCAAACATGGGTGTTATCTAATCACTCATGATGATGGCTTGCTTTTGAGAACCTTCCCCATGTCCCTCATTGGACTTGCATTAGAATGGTATAGTGGGTTACCTAAACACTCTATATTCTCATTCAATTAGGTAGCCCAAGCCTTCTTGAATCATTTCTCTATCAATATCATCAAGAAGGTTACCATGACCGATCTATATTGCATACGTCAATATGAGGATGAATCTATCATAGATTTTTTCACTCGCGGGTGCAGCTTGATCAATCTACTTACCTTGTAACTGCCACAAACTGAACTCATCAAGCTCTTCACACGGGCTTGCACTAGACATATTTCCCTGACCTTACAATTCCAAACCTTCTGAACATTTGATGAGGCATTCACTATGGCACAAAAGTTAGAGATTCAGGCCATCGAAGAGAAGAAAATACAATTACGCAATAAGAATTTGGCATTCAATTCGAATGATACCTCTTCTTCTTCCAAACCACAAACCAATTATTCAAAAGCTAAGGGCACTACTAATGCAGTGGTACTCAAGACTGGCCCAATTCATCCATCATATCAGACTACACCATCATCTAATCTCTCACATGTCTAGACTTTTCAATTCATATGAGAGCAACAAAAATATACCCCAATTGGGGAACCTTACTCTTCTATCTTAGAAAATCTTATCAAAGCTAGAGACATTGCCCTTCCACCTATAAAACCACACACTAGTTTTGACCATGTTTTCCCCATGCCCGCAATGGTATAAAGAACATGATTTCTATAACTATCATTGAGTAACGGGTCATAGTAACAGCAACTACATCACTTTCAAAAATATTATCCAAGAAATGCTCGAGAAAGGTGATTTAACTATGGATAATCCCAACGCCATCCCCAACCAAAATATACAAGTCTTCAAAAAAGTGTTTCCCAACCATGCCCCTTCATCTAATCAAATCGGTGAGACATCAAATCACGATACCCATACCCACGAGGTTCATGTTATCTTTAACGAGGTACATATCACCTCCCAATTACCCCATATTCCTTCCACAAAGGAGATCCTAGCCCAAAATTCTCCTTCTGCATTGGAACCAACCTCCCCTATTCCTTCACCAATAGAGGAACGCCTTTTATCTCCTTCATCACAAACAAAAGGGTCTTCCACTAACAGTGAGCCCATCTCACTCCTAGCTTTACCACTTAGAGAACCTTTACCTACAATACCTCCTCCATCCATAGAGAAGCTCCCATTACCTCCTCTACCCATAGCAGAGCACCCATTGCCTCCTCCACCCACAGAGGTGTGCCCATCTATTCCTCCACTTATAGAGGATCTCCCATCATCTCGTCCACCTATCATTAACCCAATTGAGATACCTTTACCTCTTGGTGAGCATTCTCCATCAGCTACCCAAAATCCTACTGACCTACTTTCGGCTCTCTTACCCACAAAAGATGAAGCTAGGTAATTCCCCATCTCTAAGACACATTTTATGGGAATTTTCATTAGGTCCTCACCAAATCCACGCACAGACGTGTCATTCTCACGTTTGGTCGATCACTTAGATTACGTGGTTAGGGATTTACTATGGTGACACCTCTTACTCCCTGTCTCAACACAGATGCAGAGATCCCTCGCTTATACCTCCACTATATACCCAAACACATTTCGACCAATCAAGTGAAATACAACCACATCTGTCACAACCCTTTCCATGATACCTATTTGTGCTCAAACCACAACCTTACCCATAACCCAACCTATATTTAAACCCAAACCCACACCTACAACATTTGCCTCAACTAAACCTATTACCACTTTAGGGGTCACCCTGACCACCAACCTTACTCATCCACCTATTAAACTAGATTTAGCTACATCCTCCAATGTCAATACCACACCTACTCTGACACCCAAACTAAAGAAACAAACTCACTGACCTCATACCCTAACAGCACTAATCACACCCACACTTGTCCCATCTGTATTGAGATCTCAGCTACCCAACATGGTCAAGCAACCTTCACCCATCCATAAACTAATAACACAACAACCCATTCCTTCCTCACAAACCTCTAACCTACCCAGGCACACAACATGACTTACACTTGTACTTATAGTCTTTTTACCACTAATACCTCCAATACCCTCAACTATTTCTTCACTACCCACTACACTTCAGTCATTGTCCCTCACACCCTAAGTACGACCTATATCATCTACCTTCATAACATCCCCATTATCCCCGTGGGTAACCCACCCTCTTCCTTTATCTACTTTTCCTTCTAGACCTCATACACCCACATCACCTTTACCCAAGAAAGTGCAACCCAAAAACAAAACCCCACTACCCCACAATAAGGTACTCAAAACAACCACACACCCTCCTACCCGTTTATCTATTGTACCCCTACCCAGACAAACATGATCGATGCCTAAAACTACACTAGCACCTAAACCAATAGCTCAACCTATTCCTCCTCTTCCAAAAATAGTTCCTCGACAATGAATCACACCTACACTCAAACCCACGTTCACTTCCCATTGTGATCCACTAGTAGGATCCTATGCCCAAATTTTAATCAACCTTCTCAAGACCTATATTATCACATTACCACCACTCCAACCTTATGACCCCCTCAAATCCAAGCCAAAATGGTTTGATGATACTAAAATTTGTGCATACCATCATGTGCCAAGGCATGATTTGGACAATTATAAGGCCTTGAAAACAATGCTTATCCAATTATGTCCACTCAAAACCAACTTTGATGATGACAACCTTCTTGACGAGGACCCTTCTTCATTGACACCATTTCCCACACTACTGACTCAACAAGTGTGACCTTCACCCTCACAGCTCCTAGAGCCACTCCCAAGATTTGAAATTAACTTGGTTTGCATCAAAGAACTTTCCATACCACCACCCAAATGTTGTTGCACCCAGCTCACCTAACAAGGCTTTTCTCCTACAGTAGGTTTTTTCCCTTCATGTCATTATACCACTCATCCTACACCTTTTCCATTTTCCAACTCCCCTCAAATCAACATGATACATGTCACTACACATGCATAGAAGGGAAATGAAAAGGAAACTGACCTACCAACCAATCGTATACCCAACATACCATTTGCACCCATACCTAAAATAACTAGCATTGGCCCCATTTACCACATTTCTAATGACATCACACAATACACCATGCTCAAATAATTACACAAATATCCCCTCAAAATTTCCTTATATGACCTCATCTAAAGCTTGGAATCCCATCGTCAAGCCCTATTGGCTTGAAAATATGTCGCTTTTGGGAAGATTTATGGATAGACGAGCCACAGTGTGTAGGGCATAGGCCCTCTTTGAGTCAGCAAAGTGAAACTGGTTTATTGCTATTCTACCAACAGGAATCTGTGCAAGTCAAAGAATATTCTACCTTCGGGGGTTTGGGATCTCATCCCAGACGTGGTGTTTCCAACTACGAAGAGAAAGGAATGAAGGAGAAGATGAAGAAAGATCAGGTCCAAAGGGAGAAAAGAAATGAATTCCAAAGAAGAAAGGTCAGAGGGTTTATGTTTTGGGATTGGTAGTAAACAGAGACAAACCTACTTGCATAAACGAATAAAGCAATACTGAAGAATAAATGACAAAAAAATAGAGATAGATTCAACAGAATAAATACATAGATCTGACATAAGAAAGATCATATGCCCATAACACACATATTTAGCACAAAGTCTTAATATTTGCATTAATATCTTCTTCTGTTACAAAAAGTACAAAGCCTTTTCTTCTCACTTCTATTTTTCATCTAAAAGATATCCACCCCTGAATACAACAAGTATTCAAGTATATATAGAAAGAGAGAAGAAAAGAAGACAAAAACAAACAAACTACTTATTTACAAAAATATGTTACAATAGATTACAAAGTCATTTGTTGACTTTTGACAACTTTTATGGATGACATCATCCCATGGTGCAACATGGATGATGTCATCATTTGTGTCAACATGACTTGGATGTTTTACAAAGAGAAAGATGAGGAGAAAGGAACTATTCATCGTCATCCCGCGGTTGGAAGGGGTATCCTGTTTTTGCTACTCGGGCGACGAGATGTGGAACTGGGCACAGTACTCCATGAACTTTCTGATCATGGGTTGAAGTTGATCCTCGGAAGGATCCTTGTGCCAATCCTTGATAGCTTCGCAGGTCTCCCGTTCATTTATGAGCTTTTCTGGGAGTTTGGAATAATCGTTCTCTACCTCTATCAGGTACCCGATGAAGTCACGACACGACAACAGGTTATTGATGGATTCGGCGTCGAATGTGACTTCTGGGCCCAGTCCCTTTGAAATAATCTCCTTGAAGATCTGAATAGTTTCCTCCACCTTTCTTAAGGAAAAAGGAGTGAGCAACCCTGGAGACATTCTGAGAACAATCTGTTCCATTTGATGTATTGCATCTAGGGCTACCTCCTTCACCTTGTTGATCTTCTCTAGGAAGAACTCTAGCTGATCCACCCAATAATCCAAAGTGGAAAGGATTTTAGTCAGTTCTCTAAGGTGTCCAAAGACGCCAAACTTGACCAGATCATCAACTGAATAGTCGAGTATTTTTTGAAAGGTCTCGTGTTACATCCTGGCATGATCAAGCTCTTCGGAGATGGGTCCCGTTATCACCTGGAGTTCTCTGATTGTTCGATTGATATTTTGGTACAAATCTGTGAACTTAGTGATAACTCCCTCACTTTCTTTGAGGATTTGGCTCCTCTAGGAGGAAACTGCCATGCCCTGGTCACTGATTTTAGCATATTTATTGATCTTATCCTGGCTCAGAGGCTCAGAAGTTTCAGTGGCAGTTGTAGGAGGCGCGCTGCCCATTTTCTGCAAGGCATGGAGAAGATATTTATTTTGCTCCTTTAGCTTCCTTTTCTCTTCATTTGATTCTTGGAGTTTTTTGCAAAGGGCATCAACTGGAGATAGGGCCTCTCCTTGCAGGATTTCTGAAGATGTCCCCATTGTTACTTGAGTCACTGTGTAATCTGTCGAAGACAGATCCTTTTTATCCTTCAAAGGATTGGGGTATGTAATCTCCATCACTCTATCCTCTGTTGCACTCTGAGAGAAGTGGGTTATGGGATTTTTCTTCTTTTCCCCTTTTGATGGGATCACGAAGAAGTCCATCGGTGCGATGGGAACTTTCCTTTTCTGCTGAC
Source organism: Taxus chinensis (assembly GCA_019776745.2). Lineage (NCBI taxonomy): Eukaryota > Viridiplantae > Streptophyta > Pinopsida > Cupressales > Taxaceae > Taxus > Taxus chinensis. The sequence continues at coordinate 27,397,724 of CM034147.1, forward strand.
TTAGGTGATAGGAGATCCAAGCTAGACTTATGGGAGAAGGACCAGAAATAGAGAAGGGGGTAGCTGCAGTAGTGGAAGGGAAAAACATGCAAACACGTGGCGGTGGCATTGAGAGGAAAGCTGAGGAAGTGCTCACGGGAGGAAGGGATACTACAGGGGAGAAAGTCATATGAAAGGAAGGAAGCTCAGAGATGAGGGAAGAAATGTAGGGGGACAGCTCCACGAGAGAGGAGAAGATGGACAAAGAAGCAGGAGGAACAGTAGAAGAAGGGGGAGTGGACACGACCAAAGGAATGGTCACTTGGGTCACTTGAGGAGGGGAAGGAGGAGAAGGAGAAGGAACAGAAGGGACCTCGATAGTTACAGTCATGGCCACATCCTGAGTGGATGTTCCTATTGGAACATCTTCCACTGTTTCTTCCTTTGAGCTTTTTGGGATTACAACCTGTTCTTGTGAAGTGGAAGGAGGGATTTCAGGAGCTTCCTCTTGGGTAGAGCTGGATTCACCCTCTTTTCCTTTTCCCTTGCCTTTTGGTTGATGTTTGGCCTGAGGAGGTGCGTTGCCCAATGGAGAGGTTGTGAAATCGACTGTAACACCCTGAACTGTTGTTACTTTCTCCTGGACATACAAGTGTTGATATGTGATTTCTTGTATAAGGATGTGTTCCTCGATTTAGAAATCATGCTTGATATGTATTGTAATTTCCTTGCAGATTGTAGATCTTGACTGAGTCAGAATATGATTAGACTCTTTTATTTATTTCATTTTGTGTCTGAATATTAATCTGATCACGAAATGAATTATAGAGATATTCATCTATAATATCTAGTCTTGGAACAGTGGAATTGATCCAAGTAATGCTTTAAATTTGTTTGTGATGAATTAGATCACAGACCTTGAACAGGTTCCAAGGTATGGAAGCATTGATTAAGCTGGTCAGGAGTATGACTTAGGCTGATCTTGGGAAATGAATTGGTTCCCGATATCGAAGTATATCTAGAAGGTCTCAGACGTGGACCAAGTAATAATTCTGTCATGTATATTCCTATAGCCTAACGGCTGTATAGGAGTGAATCCTGTTCGGAGATGCATGATTTTAGGTCTTTTCTTGGCATATAAAATGTTATACCTAACTGGAATTATTAATGGTTAGTAACCTAAAACTAAAACCTAACCTAGGGGTTAGATTAGTGTTAATCAAACCTAGACCTAGGCTATGTGTTAATATCCTAAGTCAGTAACTACATGTGATGTGGTTAGAATAAGTGTTATCCTAAATTCTAACCTAAGTTACTAACCTAACTATTGAGGAGGATGTAAAGGGGCCTATGGAGGGGTGCGAACCATGGGCAGCATTTTCTATGGCAATTAATGCATGGATAAGGATGAGGGACAAGTCATGGCGGAGGCTTAAGTGACGGATAACCTGTGCAGACGTGGCAATTCGCTAAGTTTGGTAATGGACTTGAATTTTCATTGGACTGTCGCCAATTCTAGCGGTCGGTGGAAGTTGAGTTTAAGCGGGAAAGTTGGTTTAATGGCATTCAATATTCTCGGTAAACGAGCCTGGAACTCACGAGAAGGCATGCAAACGGGAAGTTTGAGGGTTTGTTTGGTTTGTCGCGATTTTTGGTTTTCTCTCTGCTTGTTTGCTGGTTCTTCGCACCAGTCCTCTTTGAGTTGCATGGCAAGTATGAACTGCTCTAGCTCTTTTCTCTGTCATGGAGGATATATATGTGATGGAGATAGCGAAATTTTTTTGGTCGCTTTATCTTGGAAAAAGAAAAGGAAGTTTGAGCTCTTCCTGTGGTCTGCTTTGGAAATTTGATCAAAAATCCAGGCATGTTAGGCCCTAACCTTTAAATATCTTGCTGTCTTTCAAGTGATTTCATTAGAACAACTCTGTTCAAATGTTTTGAGAAAATAGAGGATTTTCTATGGAGATCTTGTTTGATTTTTGGTACTGAATCTCTTCTGGTTCGAATCTTCATTATCCTTGTTGGGTGTTTATTAAATTCGAACTGTGTCACTGTTTCCTTGTGTTTGCATTTCGGTTTGATTATGTGAAACTTGTGATATGTATGATTGCTCGGCCTGTTCGGCGTGAGCCCATGAATCGATCCTGTGATGGGTATAGGCCATTGATTGTTATGTTGTCAATTTTTGGTCGTCGATTCTTATTTTGGAAACAGTCGGATTAAATATTAATGGGACTGTTTGTTTGATCAGTTTGTTGAACCTTTGAAAACCCTGTTGTGGTTTTTAGTGACAGTGACTAATGATACTATTTGGGTTCGTTCTGTCTGTTAAAATGGTTTGGAATCAGGTAACTAGTGTTACAGTTTTTCCTTTCGACTCTTTAGTAGTTGTTTTTCCAAGTTATTTATGTAACGGGATCTAAACCGTTGACAGTGTACAGTATGGATATATGTATTCGGTCGACTATGTGGAGTCCTTTAAATGAATCGTATTGTGAACCATTGTTGAACTTCATTTGAATATCTATTGGGATACTGGTAATTTGATTTTGTACTCGAAGAGTAACGAGTAGCACGAGCTCTATTATTTTACATTCGTGTTGCAAGAACTTGTGGTTTATACTCTTTGGATGAGATTCCACGTTTCTTTCCTGTGCCATCTTGTGTGAAAATGATGGTAAGGGTACCGTTGGACTTCTTGTTTTGGAAATTCGGTATTCCGGTTTGTTTTTGCCTGATCTTAATGTTTCCATTGTTGGCACCGATGATTTATCATCTGGCATTATTTGGTTACTGTTGTTAGGACTCAGTTGAACTTATGATAGATGGACAGTGTAACTGTTTCAATTAGGAGTGTTGGGTTATCCTATTTTTTGACCCTGCGGAAGATGTCTTGCTTCTTTGGCTTCTGTACAAGCCTGATATTGAACTCGTGATGTTTATTTTGGCCTTGATGGATTTCTGTGAACAGTTTGACATCTTGTATATCGGCCTTATGAGCTAGGTCATGGTTATTAAACCCGTATCAGTATGCAATATAAATACAGAATTGTATTCTTTTTTTTATGAGAATGACTCAGTGGAGTCAATTGAATGATTTACATGTTTAAGTCACTGTTCATGGTTGAATATAGATGAATTTTGGGAAATCGTTGTTTCAGCGACTTAAGGAAATAATTTGTATTTTGATCTCTTATATTCGTAAGAATACCATTGTGTCGCATTGACAAGGGTTCAGTTGGGTTCTTGGTTTGAAATCAGAGATTAATTTGTTTTCCTGATTTTCATAATGGTTCGTTGATGAATACAGTATGAATTCATATGCAATTGTTTGAATTGTTACCTCTGTTTGAATCATTAGAATTCTGGAAAGGTAACTTGTACTTCTGTCTCTTTCTGAACATGCCATTTAGACACTACCTTTGTCACTGTTTGAGATCCTTGATCATGAATCTTTATCTCGTGTTCTAGCTCTGCTGAAGTGAACCATGAATATCATACCTTAGCCTTGCATGCGCCAAGGTAAGAATAGATTTGCTATATTCTTTTCCGTTCACTCCTGTCTGATTGAGACTGATCATGTTCGGAGATTTTGAGTGATTGTCTTGGCATAATCTTGGGAAACATCCAATTACCTAAGGCAATGTAGTCTATTGCTGACCGCAATACTGGGTTTCTTGATTTCAAATTCGGGCCGTAAAGCCTTGTGTGTTCGATTTTTATTATGACAGTGATTCTTCCTGTTGTTTGACTGACTTGTTTGTATGCTTACTGGATGAATGTATTTCATTTGTGTAGACAGTACAGTAACGAACTTATGTGAAAGGGAGTATGAATGATTTGGTTCTTTCCCTTCTTTTGCATATTTGATGATATCTGTCTAACAGTGGGAATTTTGTTGTAAACATATTGGTGGAACCTGGTTTGTTATGATATTTTCCTTATTGGATGAATTAAACGATCTGACCAATGTTGTGATTTTGGATTCAATGATTGTTTGTGTACATTCGTTCCTTGATTTTTAATATTTGATGAAATATTAGAAAGTGATTAATACTATTTTGTAACCATGTTAGAGTTACATATTTGTAATCATTTTGTATTACAAGGGCATAGTCTGAATATGTTTACTAATGTGAATATCTGATCTCATTTAAACAGGGTGTTTAATGAAAACAATTGATGGATTGCAAGTGTTTTAAAAGTTAGTGCTTATCATGCTCAGTTCATTGAACTGACTCATGTTGACTATTTTTGCAGATGGTTATCGTAAGAGGTAAAAGCAATGCAGATCTGACAGGTTGATCAGATTGTTTATTTGATTTATAATGAATTACAGCTTGATTTTACAGATGTACTATATGTGAAAAGATGTTTCTTTTCCGTTGAGCATTGTATCAAGTATGTTGTTGCATAAAATGTAATTGTATAGTTTTGAAAGGAATGGAAATAAGTGTTTGAAACTTATGTGTTGTATTCTATTTCTGATAGTTGACCTTCTTCGGTTTATGTAACGAAGGGGCATTGTTATCATTGTATAATATGAATGCTTTTGTGATTGACAATGAAAGCGTGCAAGAAAATGAGATTGAATTCTTATGAGTGTTTAGTAGTTCTAATTTGTGTTAGCGAAAGCAATATTGGATTTAAATAATTGTCTTTCTAGAAGATAGGTTAAAAATGAGCCTAAAGAGAACGCTAAACAAGCTGGATTAAATTACTAATCCCTAGTCCTAAGTATAACAGGACAATATTATATTGGATTCTTAATCATTTATATCTTTATACTAAAAAGTATGATATAAATTCAATTAAGAGAACTGATATACAATCAAATGGAGTTCAGATGGCAATCTCAAGCAAAGGTTATGAGGTATTGTCTGATTCTGTTGCTTTAGAATCAGGTGTATTCTAATGACTCCTTGACGAAGAACTTGACCTTAATATCTCTACCAAGTAATGGGTTTTATAGAGGAGGGTCGTCTTAAGGCGAAGAATCTAGGGATCAGAAAGGCTAACCTTAGGGAAAATTCTTTAAAGTAATTTAAACTCAAGTGCGTAACGCTTGTTACTGAGTATATCTTTTCGAGGCAGATTTAAAGGTTGACGACATAAGTCAACTGCAGGGTTGTACCTCCGAGAAGATTAGGATCTTCTCGAAGTTACAACAATGCAGATGACTTATGGTGACACCCTTTGCATTGATCGCTAAGATTTACACTTGATTTCGCATGAGTTACCCAGGGACCGATTAAGAACGTGGTCATGTTATAAGGCTGCCTAGGAGATTCGGGGTATCATGACACACTGGTTGAACTGCAAGGTTGAACCAGTATGTCACTATATCCCTAATCCTCGTGGGCATCCATATAACATTATCACCTTGTTAATCTGCCTCCGAGTGATTCAGTTGTGAAAGGAAGGACTGACAGTAGTTAGTGTAAGACATTCTATATAACATATGAATGGGGTGAAGGACGTATTCCAGATTGACGAGTATGCCATTAAGGAATACGAGACATAAACAGTATGTTTCAAATCTTTGGCCAAAGTATCGCAAGCTACTGATTGCGTTGTCCTAATTCACCTAGTCTAAGGGATGAGATGCCGATGAATAATAGTAACAATTATTCAGTTAGATTCCTTGGACAGAGCATTCTAAATCCCAGATTAGGGAAGAGAACCGCAAGAGTAATGTGTTAAATAAAAACACCGACTCTTATTACTCATGAATAGATCGGTAGATTACCGAGTCATGGAATGAATAGATCAGAGGTACTCCGAGTCATTACAGCTGCATATGGTTGTCTGTTATATGAATGGTTATTTGAATTGTGAGTTCTAAATTATGTATTTAGAACCAGGATGCAATTATCAAAAATAAATAAAAATTCACTTGTTCTAAAGTATAAAATGAGGATGTTACATCTTGGTATCAGAGCTGAAGGTTTGCAGCTCTTGGACCTATTGAGTCCATAATCTGATAAAAACCTGAATTTTCTTGTAACAGAAAATGGTTAGAACAAGGGGGAACGTTGCAAGTAATGCTCCACCTGAAGGAGGAGCAGCAACAACCCAGAAACTGGATGAGATCCTTGCTGCCCTGTTGGACACAAGAGATCGCTTAGCTGTGCTTGAACAGCAGGTGATGGGAAATGAGGAGGATGAGAAGCTGATAATAATAATCAGCAACCTCCTGAGGACAACCCAGAAATGGGTGTTGATGTTAATGCTGGAAATGCACCTGTCCAACCAGAAAACAAAAAGGCCAGATTGGCAGCAGAACTCACTAATGATATAAAAAGGATAAGTCCACCTAAGTATGATGGCACCACACTAGGAGATGGAGCTGAGAACTGGCTCAGCAAAATGGAGAAGTACTTGCAATAAGGAACTTCTCAGAGGAAACCAAAGCTATTTGGGGAGCCTATCAGCTTTCTCACGAAGCGTCTTCGTGGTGGGATAGCCGAAAAGCTGAGCTAAACATTGATGAGACCAATATTACTTGGGATCAATTTAAAGGCTATTTTAGGCAATGGTGGCTGCCACAACTTTTCTATGATCAGAAAATGACAGAATTTCAGAACTTAGCTCAAGGGAAGCTAACGGTAACTGAATATTGGGAGCGGTTTACAAAACTCCTCAAGTATGTACCGCAGTATCAAACTGACGAAAAGTTTAGGATACGGAAATTCATCATGGGATTGAATCTAGTGATAGGGGGAGAGGTCGATGTTCACAGTCCAACCACTATGGAAGGAGTTGTTGAAAAGGCCATAAGGCAAGAACAGAAATTAAAGGCTATTTCTGCTCATAAGGAGGAGGTGCGGAAGAAGACTACAAACCCTTCTTCAACCTCTCTTGCACCCAGAAAAGGACCATGGAAAAATTTTGGAAACAAGAGTAAGTTTCCAGGAGATAATAATAAGAAAGTAGCAGTAAATAAGCCGGCTGGAAACGTAAAGGATAATTTTGCTAAAAATTATAATAATGGGCAGAAGTCCTATGGAGGACAGCGTGACAATTATAAAACTGGAGGCAACTTTGAGCCTAAAAAGGGACCTGTAGGAGGCTGCTACAATTGTGGTAAAGATCATTACGCAAATCAGTGTCCTTTGAAGAAGGATGATCGTAATCAGCAGCATAAGATACATGCTACAGTAGCGGACAAACAAGCTGAAAAGCAAGTGACACCTATAGAAGTTCCGGGTAAGTTATTCGGCATACCTGTCACTATTCTTTTTTATACAGGAGCTACTGAATGTTTTATATCTAATAAACTAGCTTCTAAACTTAAAAGAAAAGATGGAAAAATGGATAAATCTTGGACTGTACAGTATGGTAATAATTCTGTTCATACAGTGAGTATGTGTCTTTTTGGGGCAGTCCTTGACTTACCTAACTTTTCCACGGAAGTTGATCTCTATGTTGCACCTTTGGGATCGTATGACATTGTCATCGGTGTCAATTGGTTAGCTGACCATAAAGAAAAGGTAGATTGCTATGAAAAGAACATAAAATGTTTAGATGATCGGCTGGAATCAGCAGAGATTCAAGGTGTGAAACGAGAAATTTCAGTTAGAAAACTGTCAGCTATGCAGCTTAAAAAGGCTAAAATAAAGGATGTACCCTTTATGCGGTAAAGATATCTGAATCTCCTGAAGAAGATGATGATTTCATGGAACAATTCCCTCTGCTACAAGGTTTCAGGGATGTTTTTCCTGAGGAATTACCAGGGTTACCACCCAAGAGAGAATTTGATTTTACCATTGAAATCAAGCCTGGGACGGAACCTATTTCCAAGTCGCCTTATCGGATGACTACTACTGAGTTAGTCGAGCTTAAGGCACAGTTACAAGAGCTTTTGTCTAAAGGATTGATTAGACCAAGTGTTTCACCTTGGGGAGCACCTGTGATATTTGTGAAAAAGAAGGATGGAACACTAAGGCTGTGTATTGATTATCGGATGTTGAACAAAGCAACAGTCAAGAACCGATACCCACTTCCTAGGATCGATGATGCTGTTTCATCAGATGCGTGGAGCAGCGTTTATTCTAAGATAGACCTTCGATCTGGTTATCATCAGTTAAGGATTAAAGAGGAAGATATTCATAAAACAACTTTCCGAACAAGGTACGGACATTATGAATTACAGTTCTACCCTTGGGTTAACTAATGCACCCGCAGCCTTTATGAATTTAATGAACAATATTTTCAAGAATACCTGGACAAGTTTGTACTTGTATTCTTGGACGATATTCTCATTTATTCTAAAAGTGTTGAGGAGCACAATGAGCATCTGAAGATAGTTTTGGGAATTTTGGAAAGAGAAAGTTGTATGGTAAGTTATCCAAATGTTCTTTCTTTGATTCAGAAGTTCACTATTTGGGTCATGTCATAAGTAAAGAAGGAATCGTTGTATATCCTTCAAAAATAGTGGCAATAACTGAGTGGCCTGCACCAAAGAATGTGCACGAAGTAAGAAGCTTCATGGGTCTTGCTGGTTACTATAGAAAATTTGTAAAGGATTTTTCTAAGGTAGCTGCACCAATAACTTCATTGCAAAATAAGGATAAGAAATTCATGTGGAATGACAAGTGCGAAGCGGCTTTCAAAAGTCTGAAAGACCAGTTGACTTCTACACCTATTTTGGTTGTACCAGATCCTAGTGGGAATTTTACTGTTGTAACGGATGCTTCTGGGGAAGGCCTTGGAGGTGTTTTGTTACAAAATGATCAGGTCATAGCTTATGAAAGTAGAAAACTTAAGTTACATGAGCTGAATTATGCCCCTCATGATTTGGAACTTGCTGCCAATTGTTTCATGCACTTCAAGTCTGGAGACACTATTTACTTGGAAAACCTTTTGAGTTGAAACTGATCACTTAGGACTGAAATATATTTTACTCAGCCCAATCTGAATGCCAGACAAAGAAGGTGGTTAGAATTTTTATCACAATATGACTTTGATATTAGCTATATCAAGGGAAGGAGAATAGAGTAGCTGATGCTCTAAGTCGTAGGAGCACATTCCTGCGCTTTATACATTAAGAACTCAGTTTAAAAGACGAGGTAAAAGTGCCTCAGAAATCATATGCATATTTTCAGCAAGGTAAAAGCAAGTGCTTGCTGGCAGAACCTAAAGATAAAAGGTATGGAAGGTTTTCATTTTGATAATGAAGGAATCTTGCAGTATGAAAATAGGGTATATTTACATGTGTGAATGATTTTTTAAGAAAGAGTTGTTAGTGAATTTCATAATTCACCTTTATCTGGACACCCAGGTATTACAAAAATGTGCTGATATGAAACACAATACTTATGGAAGGTATGAAAAAAGGATGTGATAAATTTTGTGATCATTGTCGGGAATGTTGCGCGGTGAAGCAGAACATATGCACCATGCTGACTGTTATTCATCATAGCATACGCAGTACAGATACAAATGGCAAGTAATAACCATGGATTTGTACAGGACTACCTAGTCAGGAATAAGCATGATGTGATTACTGGTGTAAAAGTTTTTGTAGATTAACGCTAAGGTAGCTCATTCATCGCTGGAAGGAAAATCTAAAGGATTGATTCACCCGTGCTGGCCCAAGAGGTTTGTACACAAAATTTCAGATTGCATGGTGTACCCAGAACTGATATATCTGACAGGGATCTTAGAATGACGTCAAGGTTTTGGCAAACGTTAACACAGCCCAGGAAACCAAATCCTTCTAAACTGCAGTTCTGCCATATCATCTAGAAACGGATGTGCAAACTGAGAGGGCTTAAATCAAGTGTTGGAGGAAAATGTTGCTAATGTATGGCATGGGGATAAACAGTATTAAATGGGAAGATTATCTTCCATTAGTTGAGTTCGCATACAACAAAAATTATCACTCCTCTCTTAAGTGGCCACCATTGAGCACCTTTATGAGAGAAAATGCAGAACCCTGTTAGTTGGGACAGTGTTTGAGGGATAAGTGGTAATTGGCTAGAGATGTCTTTCACGAAAAAATGAACAGCAAGTTAAGTGATTCGTGAACGATTATTTAACGAAATAGTTCAGACAAGCGTGGATAGAAGAGAGTAGTTGCCCTGACCTTTAAGTGGGTTGACAGAAGGTTTGAGCTGGAGTTATAAGCGTTTTCCCTCCCGTGTTAAACCCAGAAAGGAGCTCGCTATAACTTTGGCAGGCTGCCAAGTTGTCACCTCGCATTGTGGGACCTTTCGAAATTGTCGAATATAATCAACCCTGTAGCTTACGTTAGCATTGCCACCTGCTTTATCTTGAATGCATGGATGTTTTCCATATTTCCTGTGACTTTAAGAAAGACGTTTCAGATCTGTCACATGTTTTAAATTGGATTCCTTGCAGGGTCCAATGAGCTAGGTCATGGTTATTAAACCCGTATCATTATTCAATCTAATACAGAATTGTATTCTTTTTTTATGAGAATGACTCAGTGGAGTCAATGGAATGATTTACATGTTTAAGTCACTGTTCATGGTTGAATATAGATGAATTTTGGAAATCGTTTTTTCAGCGACTTTAAGGAAATAATTTGTAATTTTTGATCTCTTATATTTCCGTAAGAATACCAGGTGCGCATATGACAAGGGTTCATTGGGTTCTGGTTTGAAATCAGAGATTAATTTGTTTTCCCCTGATGTTTCATAATGGTTCGTTGATTGAATACAGTAATGAATTCATATGCAATGTTTGAATTGTTTACCCAGGTTTTTTGAACTCATTAGAATTCTTCTTGGAAAGGTAACTGTACTTCCTTTCTCTTTTCTGAACAGGCATTTAGACACGAACCATTTTCAACTTTTGAGATCACTTGGATCATGAATCTATCTCGTGTTCTATCTCTGCTAAGTGAACATGAATATCATACCTTATCCTTTGGCATGCCCAAGGTAGAATAGTTTGGCTATATTCTTTTTTGCGTTCACTCCTGTCTGTTGAGACCTGTCATGTTTCGGGAAGATTTTGAGTGATTGTCCTTGGCATAATCTTGGGAAACCTCATTACCTAGGCAATGTAGTCTATTGCTGACCCGAATACTGGGTTTCTTGATTTCAAATTCGGGCCGTACAGCATTGTGTGTTCGATTTTTATTATGACGTGATTCTTTCTTCTTCCTGTTGTTTTACTGATTTTTTGTATGCTTACTGGATGAATGTATTTCATTTGTGTGACATACAGTCACTACTATGTGAAGGGAGTAGGAATGATTTGGTTCTTTCCCTCTTTTGCAGATTTGATTTATATCTTTCTAAATCCGTGGGAATTTTGTTGTGAATATTGGTGTCACCCTGTTTTTTATGATAATTTTCCTTATTGGATGATTAAACGATCTGACCATGTTGTGATTTTGGATTCAATATTGTTTGTGTACATTCGTTCCTTGAATTTTTAATATTTGAGAACTCTAAAAAGTGATTACTACTATTTTTAACCCTGTTAGAGTTACATATTTGTAATCATTTTGTATTCAGGCATAAGTCGGAATAGGGTTTACTAATGTGAATATCTATCTCATTTAAACAGGTGTTTAATGAACCATTGATGGATTGCAATGTTTTAAAAGTTAGTGGCTGTTATCATGCTCGTTCATTGAACGCCATCATGTTGACTATTTTTGCAGATGGTTATCGTAGGGTAAAAGCAATGCATATCTGACCGGGGTAATCAATTAATTTTTTTTGATTTATAATGAATTACAGCTTGATTTTACAGATGTACTATATGTGAAAAGATGTTTCTTTTCCGTTGAGCATTGTATCAAGTATGTTGTTGCATAAAATGTAATTGTATAGTTTTGAAAGGAATGGAAATAAGTGTTTGAAACTTATGTGTTGTATTCTATTTCTGATAGTTGACCTTCTTCGGTTTATGTAACGAAGGGGCATTGTTATCATTGTATAATATGAATGCTTTTGTGATTGACAATGGAAGCTTGCAAGAAAATGAGATTGAATTCTTATGAGTGTTTAGTAGTTCTAATTTGTGTTAGCGAAAGCAATATTGGATTTAAATAATTGTCTTTCTAGAAGATAGGTTAAAAATGAGCCTAAAGAGAACGCTAAACAAGCTGGATTAAATTACTAATCCCTAGTCCTAAGTATAACAGGACAATATTATATTGGATTCTTAATCATTTATATCTTTATACTAAAAAGTATGATATAAATTCAATTAAGAGAACTGATATACAATCAAATGGAGTTCAGATGGCAATCTCAAGAAAGGTTATGAGGTATTGTCTGATTCTGTTGCTTTAGAATCAGGTGTATTCTAATGACTCCTTGACGAAGAACTTGACCTTAATATCTCTGCCAAGTAATGGGTTTTATAGAGGAGGGTCGTCTTAAGGCGAAGAATCTAGGGATCAGAAAGGCTAACCTTAGGGAAAATTCTTTAAAGTAATTTAAACTCAAGTGCGTAACGCTTGTTACTGAGTATATCTTTTCGAGGCAGATTTAAAGGTTGACGACATAAGTCAACTGCAGGGTTGTACCTCCGAGAAGATTAGGATCTTCTCGAAGTTACAACAATGCAGATGACTTATGGTGACACCCTTTGCATTGATCGCTAAGATTTACACTTGATTTCGCATGAGTTACCCAGGGACCGATTAAGAACGTGGTCATGTTATAAGGCTGCCTAGGAGATTCGGGGTATCATGACACACTGGTTGAACTGCAAGGTTGAACCAGTATGTCACTATATCCCTAATCCTCGTGGGCATCCATATAACATTATCACCTTGTTAATCTGCCTCCGAGTGATTCAGTTGTGAAAGGAAGGACTGACAGTAGTTAGTGTAAGACATTCTATATAACATATGAATGGGGTGAAGGACGTATTCCAGATTGACGAGTATGCCATTAAGGAATACGAGACATAAACAGTATGTTTCAAATCTTTGGCCAAAGTATCGCAAGCTACTGATTGTGTTGTCCTAATTCACCTAGTCTAAGGGATGAGATGCCGATGAATAATAGTAACAATTATTCAGTTAGATTCCTTGGACAGAGCATTCTAAATCCCAGATTAGGGAAGAGAACCGCAAGAGTAATGTGTTAAATAAAAACACCGACTCTTATTACTCATGAATAGATCGGTAGATTACCGAGTCATGGAATGAATAGATCAGAGGTACTCCGAGTCATTACACCTGCATATGGTTGTCTGTTATATGAATGGTTATTTGAATTGTGAGTTCTAAATTATGTATTTAGAACCAGGATGCAATTATCAAAAATAAATAAAAATTCACTTGTTCTAAAAGTATAAAATGAGGATGTTACATCTTGGTATCAGAGCTGAAGGTTTGCAGCTCTTGGACCTATTGAGTCCATAATCTGATAAAAACCTGAATTTCCTTGTAACAGAAAATGGTTAGAACAAGGGGGAACGTTGCAAGTAATGCTCCACCTGAAGGAGGAGCGGCAACAACCCAGAAACTGGATGAGATCCTTGCTGCCCTGTTGGACACAAGAGATCGCTTAGCTGTGCTTGAACAGCAGGTGATGGGAAATGAGGAGGATGAAGAAGCTGATAATAATAATCAGCAACCTCCTGAGGACAACCCAGAAATGGGTGTTGATGTTAATGCTGGAAATGCACCTGTCCAACCAGAAAACAAAAAGGCCAGATTGGCAGCAGAACTCACTAATGATATAAAAAGGATAAGTCCACCTAAGTATGATGGCACCACACTAGGAGATGGAGCTGAGAACTGGCTCAGCAAAATGGAGAAGTACTTGCAATAAGGAACTTCTCAGAGGAAACCAAAGCTATTTGGGGAGCCTATCAGCTTTCTCACGAAGCGTCTTCGTGGTGGGATAGCCGAAAAGCTGAGCTAAACATTGATGAGACCAATATTACTTGGGATCAATTTAAAGGCTATTTTAGGCAATGGTGGCTGCCACAACTTTTCTATGATCAGAAAATGATAGAATTTCAGAACTTAGCTCAAGGGAAGCTAACGGTAACTGAATATTGGGAGCGGTTTACAAAACTCCTCAAGTATGTACCGCAGTATCAAACTGACGAAAAGTTTAGGATACGGAAATTCATCATGGGATTGAATCTAGTGATAGGGGGAGAGGTCGATGTTCACAGTCCAACCACTATGGAAGGAGTTGTTGAAAAGGCCATAAGGCAAGAACAGAAATTAAAGGCTATTTCTGCTCATAAGGAGGAGGTGCGGAAGAAGACTGTAAACCCTTCTTCAACCTCTCTTGCACCCAGAAAAGGACCATGGAAAAATTTTGGAAACAAGAGTAAGTTTCCAGGAGATAATAATAAGAAAGTAGCAGTAAATAAGCCGGCTGGAAACGTAAAGGATAATTTTGCTAAAAATTATAATAATGGGCAGAAGTCCTATGGAGGACAGCGTGACAATTATAAAACTGGAGGCAACTTTGAGCCTAAAAAGGGACCTGTAGGAGGCTGCTACAATTGTGGTAAAGATCATTACGCAAATCAATGTCCTTTGAAGAAGGATGATCGTAATCAGCAGCATAAGATACATGCTACAGTAGCGGACAAACAAGCTGAAAAGCAAGTGACACCTATAGAAGTTCCGGGTAAGTTATTCGGCATACCTGTCACTATTCCTTTTGATACAGGAGCTACTGAATGTTTTATATCTAATAAACTAGCTTCTAAACTTAAAAGAAAAGATGGAAAAATGGATAAATCTTGGACTGTACAGTATGGTAATAATTCTGTTCATACAGTGAGTATGTGTCTTTTTGGGGCAGTCCTTGACTTACCTAACTTTTCCACGGAAGTTGATCTCTATGTTGCACCTTTGGGATCGTATGACATTGTCATCGGTGTCAATTGGTTAGCTGACCATAAAGAAAAGGTAGATTGCTATGAAAAGAACATAAAATGTTTAGATGATCGGCTGGAATCAGCAGAGATTCAAGGTGTGAAACGAGAAATTTCAGTTAGAAAACTGTCAGCTATGCAGCTTAAAAAGGCTAAAAATAAAGGATGTACCCTTTATGCGGTAAAGATATCTGAATCTCTTGAAGAAGATGATGATTTCATGGAACAATTCCCTCTGCTACAAGGTTTCAGGGATGTTTTTCCTGAGGAATTACCAGGGTTACCACCCAAGAGAGAATTTGATTTTACCATTGAAATCAAGCCTGGGACGGAACCTATTTCCAAGGCGCCTTATCGGATGACTACTACTGAGTTAGTCGAGCTTAAGGCATAGTTACAAGAGCTTTTGTCTAAAGGATTGATTAGACCAAGTGTTTCACCTTGGGGAGCACCTGTGATATTTGTGAAAAAGAAGGATGGAACACTAAGGCTGTGTATTGATTATCGGATGTTGAACAAAGCAACAGTCAAGAACCGATACCCACTTCCTAGGATCGATGATCTGTTTCATCAGATGCGTGGAGCAGCGGTTTATTCTAAGATAGACCTTCGATCTGGTTATCATCAGTTAAGGATTAAAGAGGAAGATATTCATAAAACAACTTTCCGAACAAGGTACGGACATTATGAATTTACAGTTCTACCCTTTGGGTTAACTAATGCACCCGCAGCCTTTATGAATTTAATGAACAATATTTTTCAAGAATACCTGGACAAGTTTGTACTTGTATTCTTGGACGATATTCTCATTTATTCTAAAAGTGTTGAGGAGCACAATGAGCATCTGAAGATAGTTTTGGGAATTTTGAGAAAGAGAAAGTTGTATGGTAAGTTATCCAAATGTTCTTTCTTTGATTCAGAAGTTCACTATTTGGGTCATGTCATAAGTAAAGAAGGAATCGTTGTAGATCCTTCAAAAATAGTGGCAATAACTGAGTGGCCTGCACCAAAGAATGTGCACGAAGTAAGAAGCTTCATGGGTCTTGCTGGTTACTATAGAAAATTTGTAAAGGATTTTTCTAAGGTAGCTGCACCAATAACTTCATTGCAAAATAAGGATAAGAAATTCATGTGGAATGACAAGTGCGAAGCGGCTTTCAAAAGTCTGAAAGACCAGTTGACTTCTACACCTATTTTGGTTGTACCAGATCCTAGTGGGAATTTTACTGTTGTAACGGATGCTTCTGGGGAAGGCCTTGGAGGTGTTTTGTTACAAAATGATCAGGTCATAGCTTATGAAAGTAGAAAACTTAAGTTACATGAGCTGAATTATGCCCCTCATGATTTGGAACTTGCTGCCATTGTTCATGCACTTCAAGTCTGGAGACACTATTTACTTGGAAAACCTTTTGAGTTGAAAACTGATCACTTAGGACTGAAATATATTTTTACTCAGCCCAATCTGAATGCCAGACAAAGAAGGTGGTTAGAATTTTTATCACAATATGACTTTGATATTAGCTATATCAAAGGGAAGGAGAATAGAGTAGCTGATGCTCTAAGTCGTAGGAGGCACATTTCTGCTCTTATAACATTAAGAACTCAGTTTAAAGACGAGGTAAAAAGTGCCTCAGAATCATATGCATATTTTCAGCAAGTAAAAGCAGTGCTTGCTGCAGAACCTAAAGATAAAAGGTATGAAGGTTTTCATTTTGATAATGAAGGAATCTTGCATTATGAAAATAGGGTATATGTACCTGTGCTGAATGATTTAAGAAAGAAGTTGTTAGTTGAATTTCATAATTCACCTTTCTCTGGACACCCAGGTATTACAAAAATGCTTGCTGATATGAAACAACAATACTTCTGGAAAGGTATGAAAAAGGATGTGATAAATTTTGTGACTCATTGTCTGGAATGTTAGCGGGTGAAGGCAGAACATATGCACCCTGCTGGACTGTTATATCCTCATAGCATACCGCAGTACAAATGGCAAGTAATAACCATGGATTTTGTACAAGGACTACCTATGTCCAGGAATAAGCATGATGTTATCCTGGTAGTTGTAGATAAACTGACTAAGGTAGCTCATTTCATCGCTGGAAATCTAAAGGATGATTCACCAGTGCTGGCCAAGAGGTTTGTACACAAAATTTTCAGATTGCATGGTGTACCAGAACTGATTATATCTGACAGGGATCCTAGAATGACGTCAAGGTTTTGGCAAACGCTTAACACAGCCCTAGGAACAAATCTAAACTTCAGTTCTGCATATCATCTAGAAACGGATGTGCAAACTGAGAGGGTAAATCAAGTGTTGGAGGACATGTTGCGAATGTATTGCATGGATCAACAGTATAAATGGGAAGATTATCTTCCATTAGTTGAGTTCGCATACAACAACACTTATCACTCCTCTCTTAAGATGGCACCATTTGAAGCACTTTATGGAAGAAATTGCAGAACCCCTGTTAGTTGGGACAGTGTTGAGGATAGAGTGGTAATTGGACTAGAGATTCTCACAGAAATGGAACAGCAAGTTAAGCTGATTCGTGAACGATTAAACGAAGCAGCGGATAGACAGAAGAGCTATGCTGACCTTAAGTGGGTTGACAGAAGGTTTGAGCTGGGTGATAAGGTTTTCCTGCGTGTTAAACCCAGAAAGAGCTCTATAACTTTTGGCAAGGCTGCCAAGTTGTCACCTCGATTTGTGGGACCTTTCGAAATTGTCGAAATAATCAACCCTGTAGCTTATCGTTTAGCATTGCCACCTGCTTTGTCTTGCATGCATGATGTTTTCCATATTTCTTTGCTTAAGAAATACGTTTCAGATCTGTCACATGTTTTAAATTGGAATTCCTTGCAGGTCCAAGACCCAGGAATAATCGTGGTTAAACCCACACGAGTGCTGGAAACTCGCCAATTGCATTTAAGAAATCGTGAAATACAGCAATGTAAGGTCCAGTGGGACCAGTTTAGCGAAGAAAGTGCAACTTGGGAAAACCTGGAAGAGATGAAAATTGCTTTTCCTTCTCTTTTTACAACAGAATGAAAACTGTTGACAAAAATATACTTTTATGAACTGATTATTTTTAAGTATTTATGAAAGCCAGATTAAGGCAGACTTTATTCAGGTTGAATAAATGTGTTGTGACATTGATTTCTGGAACTATTTAATATGGAAGTAGTCACAGTGTTTGTGAACTAATAAATTGATTGACCTGAAGGTTAATTTAATATGTAATTCATCGGGATGATGAATCTTTTTAGGAGGGAAGCATGTAACACCCTGAACTGTTGTTACTTTCTCCTGGACATACAAGTGTTGATATGTGATTTCTTGTATAAGGATGTGTTCCTCGATTTAGAAATCATGCTTGATATGTATTGTAATTTCCTTGCAGATTGCAGATCTTGACTGAGTCAGAATATGATTAGACTCTTTTATTTATTTCATTTTGTGTTTGAATATTAATCTGATCACGGAATGAATTATAGAGATATTCATCTATAATATCTAGTCTTGGATCAGTGGAATTGATCCAAGTAATGCTTTAAATTTGTTTGTGATGAATTAGATCACAGACCTTGAATAGGTTGCAAGGTATGGAAGCATTGATTAAGCTGGTCAGGAGTATGACTCAGGCTGATCTTGGGAAATGAATTGGTTCCCGATATCAAAGTATATCTGGAAGGTCTCGGACGTGGACCAAGTAATAATTCTGTCATGTATATTCCTGTAGCCTAACGGCTGTATAGAAGTGAATCCTGTTCGGAGATGCATGATTTTAGGTCTTTTCTTGGCATATAAAATGTTATACCTAACTGGAATTATTAATGGTTAGTAACCTAAAACTAAAACCTAACCTAGCGGTTAGATTAGTGTTAATCAAACCTAGACCTAGGCTATGTGTTAATATCCTAAGTCAGTAACTACATGTGATGTGGTTAGAATAAGTGTTATCCTAAATTCTAACCTAAGTTACCAACCTAACTATTGAGGAGGATGTAAAGGGGCCTATGGAGGGGTGCGAACCATGGGCGGCGTTTTCTATGGAAATTAATGCATGGATAAGGATGAGGGACAGGTCATGGCAGAGGCTTAAGCGACGGCTAACCTGTGCAGACGTGGCAATTCGCTAAGTTTGGTAATGGACTTGAATTTTCATTGGACTGTCGCCAATTCTGGCGGTCGGTGGAAGTTGAGTTTAAGCGGGAAAGTTGGTTTAATGGAATTCAATATTCTCTGTAAACGAGCCCGGAACTTGCGAGAAGGCATGCAAACGGGAAGTTTGAGGGTTTGTTTGGTTTGTCGCGATTTTCGGTTTTCTCTCTGCTTGTTTACTAGTTCTTTGCACCAGTCCTCTTTGAGTTGCATGGCAAGTATGAACTGCTCTAGCTCTTTTCTCTGTCATGGAGGATATATATGTGATGGAGATAGCGAAATTTTGTTGGTCTCTTTATCTTGGAAAAAGAAAAGGAAGTTTGAGCTCTTCTTGTGGTCTGCTTCGGAAATTTGATCAAAAATCCAGGCATGTTAGGCCCTAACCTTTAAATATCTTGTTGTCTTTCAAGTGATTTCATTAGAACAACTCTATTCAAATGTTTTGAGAAAATAGAGGATTTTCTATGGAGATCTTGTTTGATTTTTGGTACTGAATCTCTTCTGGTTCGAATCTTCATTATCCTTGTTGGGTGTTTATTAAATTCGAACTGTGTCACTGTTTCCTTGTGTTTGCATTTCGGTTTGATTATGCGAAACTTGTGATATGTATGATTGCTCAGCCTGTTCGGCGTGAGCCCATGAATCGATCCTGTGATGGGTATAGGCCATTGATTGTTATGTTGTCAATTTTTGGTCGTCGATTCTTGTTTTGGAAACAGTCGGATTAAATATTAATGGGACTGTTTGTTTGATCAAGTTTGTTGAACCTTTGAAACCCCTGTTGTGGTTTTTAGTGACAGTGACTAATGATACTATTTGGGTTCGTTCTGTCTGTTAAAATGGTTTGGAATCAGGTAACTAGTGTTACAGTTTTTCCTTTCGACTCTTTAGTAGTTGTTTTTCCATGTTATTTGTGTAACGGGATCTAAACCGTTGACAGTGTACAGTATGGATATATGTATTCGGTCGACTATGTGGAGTCCTTTAAATGAATCGTATTGTGAACCATTGTTGAACTTCGTTTGAATATCTATTGTGATACTGGTAATTTGATTTTGTACTCGAAGAGTAACGAGTAGCACGACCTCTGTTATTTTACATTCGTGTTGTAAGAACTTGTGGTTTATACTCTTTGGATGAGATTCCACGTTTCTTTCCTATGCCATCTTGTGTGAAAATGATGGTAAGGGTACCGTTGGACTTCTTGTTTTGGAAATTCGGTATTCCGGTTTGTTTTTGCCTGATCTTAATGTTGCCATTGTTGGCACCGATGATTTATCATCTGGCATTATTTGGTTACTGTTGTTAGGACTCAGTTGAACTTATGATAGATGGACAGTGTAACTGTTTCAATTAGGAGTGTTGGGTTATCCTGTTGTTTGACCCTGCGGAAGATGTCTTGCTTCTTTGGCTTCTGTACAAGCCTGATATTGAACTCGTGATGTTTATTTTGGCCTTGATGGATTTCTGTGAACAGTTTGACATCTTGTATATCGGCCTTATGAGCTAGGTCATGGTTATTAAACCCGTATCAGTATGCAATATAAATACAGAATTGTATTCTTTATTTTATTAGAATCACTCAGTGGAGTTGATTGAATGATTTACATGTTTAAGTCACTGTTCATGGTTGAATATAGATGAATTTTGGGAAATCGTTTTTTCAGCAACTTAAGGAAATAATTTGTATTTTGATCTCTGATATTCATAAGAATACCATTGTGTCGCATTAACAAGGGTTCAGCTGGGTTCTTGGTTTGAAATCAGAGATTAATTTGTTTGCCTGATTTTCATAATGCTTCGTTGATGAATACAGTATGAATTCATATGCAATTGTTTGAATTGTTACCTCTGTTTGAATCATTAGAATTCTGGAAAGGTAACTTGTACTTCTGTCTCTTTCTGAACATGAAATTTGGACACTGCCTTTGTCACTGTTTGAGATCCTTGATCATGAATCTTTATCTCATGTTCTAGCTCTGCTGAAGTGAACCGTGAATATCATACCTTAGCCTTACATGCGCCAAGGTAAGAATAGATTTGCTATATTCTTTTCTGTTCACTCCTGTCTGATTGAGACTAAGCATGTTCAGAGATTTTGAGTGATTGTCTTGGCATAATCTTGGGAAACATCCAATTGCCTAAGGCAATGTAGTCTATTGCTGACCGCAATACTGGGTTTCTTGATTTCGAATTCGAGCCGTAAAGCCTTGTGTGTTCGATTTTTATTATGACAGTGATTCTTCCTGTTGTTTGACTGACTTGTTTGTATGCTTACTGGATGAATGTATTTTATTTGTGTAGACAGTACAGTAACGAACTTATGTGAAAGGGAGTATGAATGATTTGGTTCTTTCCCTTCTTTTGCTTATTTGATGATATATGTCTAACAGTGGGAATTGTGTTGTAAACATATTGGTGGAACCCGATTTGTTATGATATTTTCCTTATTGGATGAATGAAACGATCTGACCAATGTTGTGATTTTGGATTCAATGATTGTTTGTGTACATTCGTTCCTTGATTTTTAATATTTGATGAAATATTAGAAAGTGATTAATACTATTTTTTAACCATGTTAGAGTTACATATTTGTAATCATTTTGTATTACAAGGGCATAGTCTGAATATGTTTACTAATGTGAATATCTGATCTCATTTAAACAGGGTGTTTAATGAAAATAATTGATGGATTGCAATTGTTTTAAAAGTTAGTGCTTATCATGCTCAGTTCATTGAACTGACTCATGTTGACTATTTTTGCAGATGGTTACTGTAAGAGGTAAAAGTAATGCAGATCTGACAGGCTGATCAGATTGTTTATTTGATTTATAATGAATTACAGCTTGATTTTACAGATGTACTATATGTGAAAAGATGTTTCTTTTCCGTTGAGCATTGTATCAAGTATGCTATTGCATAAAATGTAATTGTATAGTTTTGAAAGGAATGGAAATAAGTGTTTGAAACTTATGTGTTGTATTCTATTTCTGATAGTTGACCTTCTTCGGTTTATGTAACGAAGGGGCGTTGTTATCATTGTATAATATGAATGCTTTTGTGATTGACAATGAAAGCTTGCAAGAAAATGAGATTGAATTCTTATGAGTGTTTAGTAGTTCTAATTTGTGTTAGCGAAAGCAATATTGGATTTAAATAATTGTCTTTCTAGAAGATAGGTTAAAAATGAGCCTAAAGAGAACGCTAAACAAGCTGGATTAAATTACTAATCCCTAGTCCTAAGTATAACAGGACAATATTATATTGGATTCTTAATCATTTATATCTTTATACTAAAAAGTATGATATAAATTCAATTAAGAGAACTGATATACAATCAAATGGAGTTCAGATGGCAATCTCAAGCAAAGGTTATGAGGTATTGTCTGATTCTGTTGCTTTAGAATCAGGTGTATTCTAATGACTCCTTGATGAAGAATTTGACCTTAATATCTCTACCAAGTAATGGGTTTTATAGAGGAGGGTCATCTTAAGGTGAAGAATCCAGGGATCGGAAAGGCTAACCTTAGGGAAAAGTCTTTAAAGTAATTTAAACTCAAGTGTGTAACGCTTGTTACTGAGTAGATCTTTTCGAGGCGGATTTACAGGTTGACGACATAAGTCAAGTGCAGGGTTGTACCTCCGAGAAGATTAGGATCTTCTCGAAGTTACAACAATGTAGATGACTTATGGCGACACCCTTTGCATTGATCGCCAAGATTTACACTTGATTTCGCACGAGTTACCCTAGGACCGATTAAGAATGTGGTCATGTTATAAGGCTGCCTAGGAGATTCGGGGTATCATGACACACTGGTTGAACTGAAAGGTTGAACCAGTATGTCACTATATCCCTAATCCTCGTGGGCATCCATATAACATTATCACCTTGTTAATCTACCTCCGAGTGATTCAGTTGTGAAAGGAAGGACTGACAGTAGTCAGTGTAAGACATTCTATATAACATATGAATGGGGTGAAGGACGTATTCCAGATTGACGAGTATGCCGTTAAGGAATACGAGAGATAAAGAGTATGTTTCAAATCTTTGGCCAAAGTATCGCAAGCTGCTGATTGCGTTGTCCTAATTCACCTAGTCTAAGGGATGAGATGCTGATGAATAATAGTAACAATTATTCAGTTAGATTCCTTGGACAGAGCATTCTGAATCCCAGATTAGGGAAGAGAACCGCAAGAGTAATGTGTTAAATAAAAACACCGAATCTTATTACTCATGAATAGATCGGTAGATTACCGAGTCATGGAATGAATAGATCGGAGGTACTCCGAGTCATTATAGCTGCATATGGTTGTCTGTTATATGAATGGTTATTTGAATTGTGAGTTCTAAATTATGTATTTAGAACCAGGATGCAATTATCAAAATAAAAATAAAAATTCACTTGTTCTAAAGTATAAAATGAGGATGTTACATCGACTCTGAGGTAGATGAGCCCATTCATTCGGCACCAATGCTCTGTTCTTCATAGATTTTCCTTGACCCTCTCCTCGATTGTTTGAGGAGCTTTGGTTCTATCAATCACCATGAAAGGCCAATCGTCCCCACCCATGTCAAGATACACTTGATCAATTTCTTGCTCACCAGTTTGGTAGCCTTTTGGGATGATGGCTACCCCATACTGGATGATTTCTTCTAAGGCCAAGTGGGAATGATCCTTCCTCTTGAGCTTAACCTCATGATATATGTCGATGTAGATAACTTCAGCCTAAGTGATGTGGATTGGATTGAGCTTGACCTTGGGAAAACAATTTCTTGGGTCGAACGTGGGCCTTGCTGGGAAGTTATGTTTCAGATTCAGCAGCTCCAGTTCTGCAAACATGTCCTTCACTTTGTGGTGAGTGAGACACGTATACCTACCCACTATGAGGGGGAAAGGAGTTCCACCCTTCTTTCTCTGGAGACACTTCTCATGGTAGGTGATTAGCTATCTCAATAGCTCCAACAGGATCAACTTGCGACCAGCATACCTTGGCAATTTAGTTGGTTCCCCTAAGAAGTTAGCTACCCTTAGATAGGTAAATGTGGGGAATTGAGTGAACAGGGCCCCCCATTTCTCTGTAGCTGCTACGATGCTCTTGGTTGTACGACCATGAGTCATATTCAACCTCAACAGGTAGATGATGAAATAGAAGAATGCATTGTTGATTTTTGTGAATTGGGGGATACTATTTTCTAACTTCAGTTCTGGATAGTATTCATAGATTTTAACTTGGGGCCACACCCCGCACCGCATCAGAGCTGGATAGTCCCTTTCTAAAGCTGCAGTATAGACTATGTAGGAGTTCATATAGAACCTCCCCATTGTGTTAAGTTGTTGAAGCTGCTCCGATATTGTGCTGCTTATGATTTCCGCTCACTCAAAGCATTTATCGGGCACATTTTTGTTCATTATTTCTAAGTACCTCAGCATCCACTTGTGAAAGTAATGGGCATCAAGAAGCCCAAATACTCTGCTCAAGAATATGATTGTGTCACTAAGTTCCTTTGAAAATTCACTGCGATGAATGACTTGTGGCCACTGAGTCACCACCTTTTTGTTCTTTAGGTAAACTTCATTCATCAGCTGCATGCACTGATCCTCATTGTCGTCCCAAGATTTGATGCAATCTTCCCGGATTACAGCCACAAAGTGCCGATGGTGAGGGATGCCAAGCATTATTTCAAAGTGTTGGGCAGTGAGGTTGATTATAACCTCACCCTTCTCATTATGGACACATCTTGTGTCCTTGTTGTAGCATTGGGCTACTACCATCATAAACTCATTATTCATGGCACTGACTGGGATTCCTTCAGTAAAGTGTAGTACACTGCCCATCAATTTGTCCATCCATGGACATCTTGTGACCCTCTGGGTTCTAACCTAGAAATCTTCCACGTCAATATGACCCAGTTCTGAGTCTCTGATGTCTAGGTCACACTCTGCCTAGGACTCGGGCATCCTGACCCTCTGATACTTGTACTTCATTTTTTCTTCTGTGAGCTTGGCTTTACCCTTATATTTGGTAGGCCTCTTACTTGATGTTGACATATATAACTCTGAATTTAATTGTTAATCTGCAAGAAGAAGAATTGAAGCCCAACGCAAGAAGGTCATATTAGTCATTTGATCTTCCATTAAAGCATTAAAAAAAGAAAGAGTTAGTGATTTAAGGCCTCAGGGCGTAGGGTGCATGAATACTACAGGTTACAGGGAAAAATAATATGGCACACAGGAAATGGCAGCTGCAAGGGATAAAACAGTGCCAAAGGGCACATGGTGCATGGACACTGCAGGGTGCATTTTTGTTGTTGTAAGCACAAGTGCGCCTGCGCCATGTGTATACATTTTATAAAGGGCACAGATATTTTTCATGTTACACGGGTATAGGATGTACCAAAGGGCGCAATTTTAATGCGTGTAACACCATTTTTCATTTGCCACAGGAGGACTTGGCGCGGCACATGGAAGGTCTACATAACATAATGTTGTTGTGACAATGGATGCACCTGTGCCGTTTAAAGCTTTGCACTTTGGCACAGCTTTAGTCGGTGTTGCATAGACATAGGGTGCACTAATGGCGCAAGTTTTAATGATGCAACAAATGAGTTAGGTGCGCCAAGAGGGTGCAAGTTTAGCGGTTGCAACAAGCAAAGGGAGTGCACCTTAAGGGCACAGTTGTTCTTTGTGTAACAGTCATGGTATGTGTGCCAATGGCGTCGACTGTGTATTATGTTACAAGGATGACAGATGTGCCAAAGAGAGGAAATAACAGTCTCTTATTTTCAAGCCATGATTCCTTTCTTGAGGGTTTTGCATGTGGTTAAGCTCCTTTTGTAGGTTTCATTGGGTAATGGAGAAGCTACAAAATGAGAGTTCCAAGCCATTTTTTAGGACAGAGTCCCCTTTACCAGCAGATCTAGAAAGAGGGGGAAAAGCATGGGTGTAGGGTAGAGAAAAACAACAAGGAGGATGGGGAGGAGTTCATGACTTTCACAGCCTTCTTTAACTTAATCCACACCAACAGGTAGCTAAGAAAACAAAACACAAAACACAAAAAAGAAATGAGGACCTCTTACCAGGATATATAACGGAGAAATGTGAAAATAGGTCCACAAAGTGGTCGAAAATGACAGGGCAGGTGTGTTGGCAGGTACAGATGTAAGAGAAAAATCATGTGATTATGTCAGATGAAAATGACAGTGTAGACGCGCCTATATATAGGCGAGATGGTAATAAATGCGCCACCAACTTTTTCAAATGGTGCATGAAAAGCACTATCGACAATGGAAAACATGCACCCTAGGCGCACCAAAACGCTTGCCAACACGAAGTTATGTGCACCTTTGGCAGACCGAAAGTTATGTCGACACAAGAATATGTGCGCCCTTGGCACACGAAAAAGGGGGCGTACCAAAACTTGATGTTGCATAGTCATTATGCGCACCCAACCAAAAAAGATGAAAAATGGCTAAGTTCGGAAAACTAGATTTCCTGGGAAGGGATTTTGCAACGTTCCGAACGCAAGGGGTCCCTGACGAGGGACCGGAACAAAATTTTGGTAGGTTATCTGTAAAATTTCCCTTCCCAATTTTACGAGATAACAGCTGGCTCTTTCTGGGGACTATCTCTGAGCAGACCTTAGGGATAGAGAATCCCAGATCTAACGTGCCTATCCATTTGGCAATAGAGTCAAAAACAAGGGAGACTGGAAAGGGAAACACACAACCAATGAAAGCAAACACATGAAAAAAACAAACACACAACTAAAGCAAACTGTACAAAGAAGAGAGTGAGCTCTACTTCCTAAAGATTTTCAGATGTTGCCCACTATAGGGAAGCGGGAACTCAGTTCCATCTAGATACGAGAGATAGAAACTATTCTCTCCATTGAGTTGCTTGATCTTGAAAGGCCCTCTCCATAGGGAATCAAAATTTCCATGCATGCCCTTTGGCTCTCTTTGTTTGTCCCACAAAAGGACGAGGTCTCCCACCTGGAAATTTCTTTGCTTAGCTTTTTTATCAAACAATCTTTTGACCTGATTATGATGCTCGGTGATCTTGTCAACCACCCTTACTCTCTTTTCCTTGAGCTTTGCTAGATACATGATCCTCTTTTCAAGGGAATTTTGAAAATTTTTATCTTCGATTTCTCGTGCCAAGCACAGAGCAAGGATTTCAGTGGAAATTGGAATCTCGGCATCGGTGCCATATAACACTTGAAAATGTGACATACCGAGAGATCTCTTGGGGGTAATGCGGTCTTCCCACAAAGCATCGTATAAGGACTTGTGCCACATACGTTGATTTTCATCCACTAGCTTTTGTATGATGGTCACTAAGTTTTTGTTGTTGGATTCTGCCTGACCATTTCCCTGAGGGTAATAATCTAAGGCGTGAGATAAAGATATCCCATATTCATAGCAAAAACCAATAACTTCCCGTGAAGAAAAGTTAGAAGCATTATTAACAACAATCTTGTTTGGGACGCCAAACCTGACAATGATATTTTCTTTGATGAAGCTACAAACAACTTCAGAAGTGGCATGCTTGACAGGTATGGCTTCCACCCACTTGGTGAAGTAATCTGTTGCTGTAAGGACATAACTATGTTCGGCACTCAATTGGGGATTGAGTGCACCGATAAAATCAATTCCCCACTGCTTGAATAGTTCGTCGATGATGACCGACCTGAGGGGAAAAGCAGCCAACTTGGGCTTACTGATGAACTGTTGGCAAGGCTCACACTTTGCTACCTAGGTGGCTGTATCTTGGAAAAGTGTCAGCCAATAGTACCTAGCCCATATGATCTTGTGTGCTGTCACAAAAGAGGAGAAATGGCCCCCACAGGCCGAATTATGAAAACTTTCGAGCAACTTCACCTGCTGTGGCTTGTCGACACATCGCAAGAAGACACCATCTATTCCGCGTTTGTATAAAACGTCATCCTAGATGATATATTTGGCTTCTCTGATATTTATAGTGCGCTTCTCCTTTGTAGTTAGGTGAACTGGGCATTCGTTGTAGGTGAGGAAGAAAGCAATATCGGAATACCACTCATCGCTAGTTACAACAAATAGGACCAGAGGCAGTGAATCGAGTTTCTCCAATTGACTTTGTGCTTTATTGGTACAATCATCCTTTTCTCCAGAAACTCCTGACCCTTGGTTTTCAGCCATAAGTTGACACAAGCCTTTGCCTCTTACCAACTTAGTTGGTTTTATATCCAGATCGTACTCCTTGACCTTTGCAATCCAATTTCCTCGCAAGCTTCCTAACTCCTGTTGAGTTAGAATTGATTTGACTACTGTGTCAGGGACCAGCACCACTGTATGGGAATTTAAAATGTAATACCTGAAGTTTTTGACTACTTTGACAACGGTGAAGGCATGATTTTCCAATTGAGACATTTTCAATTCGTGAGGTTTGAGGGGAGAGCTAATGAACGTAATTGGGGATTCAACATTCTCAGAATTCTTTTGTATCAAGATGGCAGATACAATATGCTCAGACGCATAGCTATACATGATAAAATCTTTGGAGAAATCAGGACACACCAAGACTGGTGCGTGAGTGACAGAAGATTTTATTTCTTTGAATGACCTCTTCCCTTCTTCGTTCCATCAGAAATTTGGTGACCCTTTCATCATGTCCAATATATGATGAGTCTTTTCAACAAAGTCGGGAACAAAGCTCCTGAGAAAATTCACCTTTCTGAAGAAAGAGTGGACGCCGGTCTTTCTTGTAGGAAAAGTAAGGCTCTGAATAGCCTTAACTCTTTTAGTATCTATCTTTTTTCCTTCTTTGCTAACAACATGTCCTACCAAATTTCCTTCTGTGACTCCAAAAATAGATTTTTTGGGTTCAAGGAAATCCCATGCTCTCGGCATCTGGCCAATACTTGCTCCAAATGATAACAATGATCATTTCGTTGTTTAGAGAAAAAAGTTAAGTCATCCAGATAAATGACAATGACCTTCCCCATCATACCTTTGAATTTCAGGTCCATGGCCCGCTGAAAAGTGGCACCAGCATTGGTCAGGCCAAAAGGCATCCTGCTGTAGGCAAACGTACCCCAGGGAGTAGTGAATGTTGTTTTAAATCGATCTTCAGGTGAGACTTCAATTTGATTGTAGCCTGAAAAACCATCAAGTATGGACATCATTTCTGATCCAGTTACTACTTGTAGAACTTGATCCATAATGGGAAGTGGGTAGTTTTCCTTTAAGGAAGCCTGATTCAGGTTTCAAAAATCTACGCATATGCGTATTTCACTGTTTTTCTTGCATACGGGCACAATGTTTGCCACACAATTACTGTGATGGATAGGAAAAATGATTCTTGCATCTAGCATTTTCTGAATTTCAGCCTGGATAGTACCTGAGATCTTAGGGTTATAATGCCTCTTCTTCTAGTGAAAGGGTTTGATGTCCTCTTTCAATGGAATGTCATGCTGGATGTTCTTTGGCTTAAAAGACTTTAGATCGGCGTAGGACCATGCCAATAAATCCATGTATTTCTTCAGCAGTCTGACAAACTTCCGCTTCTCTTCAAGTGTGCAACATTTTCCAATGTTCACAAACTGCGGATGTTCTACCGAGCCTAAATTAACCGGTTCAATTTCTGGGGAGGAGCCAGTATCATCTCTCCTTTTCTTTTTTACAAAACGGTCATGCTTGTCGAACAACCACTCCAAAGAAACCAAGCCCTTCGGAATTTTATTTCCTTTGAGCTAACATATGTCGTTGTTCCCTTCGGACTCATGGTTTTGACCGGTAACTGATTCACGGCATGTAGAAGTGGACCCTTCAAAGTGAAGTTCCTTATAATTTCACACCTTTTCTAGAAAGGTAATGAGCTGATTGTCATTGTTGAATACTTGCCAATGCTGATAATTGTCCGGCACACTTGGGCAGAAAACCACCTCAATGGTGTATTTTTCTATTTTTCAACCTGGGTGAGGGAGCATGAGGGATGCTGAAATGGCCAGTGAATCGGCCATGTCATTTTGAGCTCTTGGAATGGATTCTATTGAAAAAGCATCAAATTCTTCGATGTTGTCCCACACCGCATTGCGGTAATGCCTGAGCCTCTCATTCTTCACTTGATAAATCCTCTTAACTTGATTCACGAATAGCTCTGCATCACCTTGTACTTTCAAGTTCTTGATCCCTCTTTCCTTTGCGGCTTGCATGCCAAGTAGTAGAGATTCATACTCAGCAGTATTATTTGTGTTTAAAAACTACAATTTAAAAGAGAGAGGAATAATCTCTCCTTCGGGAGATATTAGCACGGCTCCAGCGCCACATCCACTGGTTGCGCAGCTGCCATCAAACTACAAAGTCCAGACCTTGTTAAAATCTTCTTCTTGGATGAGAACAACCATTTTGTCAGACTCGGTAGACAAGAAATAGTTCCCCATTCCTGATGATTCGAAAAGAATTTGAGCTTTGGGGTCATCGGAGTTAGTAACCAGGTACTTCTTTTATGATTCAGGTTCCAATGTCTGCATTACACCTTTGACAGGGATTCTAGCCTTAGACCAGTCCATATGAATCTCCCCACCAACTTCGCTACAAAAACTTCTTCCCAGAAAAATTCCATAGGCTACTGGAATTTCGGCAACGAGGACGGTCATCTTTACTCTTTTCTCTGGGAATGCCGCAAATGCAAACTACATGTCTTTGATTTGACCAATCAATGGAACCTGCTTGGTTTCCAAGGAATAACATCTGCCAAAAGGCTTGGTAAGGGTGAGGCCCAAAGCATGGGTGACTTTTGCTGGCATGACGTTATCAGAAGCTCCAGAATCAATTATGCAATTACTTAACTTATGGCCATTGATTAAGAGGGAGAGATAGAAAGGTTCTATCTTACCTGATGCAGAAGTCGAGGCAACATTTATGTGGGATGAAGGACGGGTGGAAAGGATTCCTTTTGGGGAAACCTGATTAGTTATGGCAGCTTGACTTTGAATATACTTGGTCAATCTTACAAGCTGTTCGGGATTTGACTGAAGATATTCAGCTTCAGACATTTGGATCTTACTTTTTTTAGCATGATCTATGATATGAAATGTGGCTAAGGGTTGCGCTGGAGAAGGAATGAGTCCCTCGCTTCACGATGGTAGAGTAGGATTACTGGTCTTTATGGAAATAGAAGAAGGCTGATTTGGAGGAGAGATGGGGGGAAAATATTTCTTTGTAAAAGACTTAACAGGGAGTTTAGGAGGAAGAGGATTACCTCTTTTAGCAATGGTTGGAGGCACGATTGACATGGCCCTATATTTCGACACATGGGTAGTGACCTCTGCTTCTTTTCCTCGTGAGCGAGTAAAAATCGCATATGATTGTCCACTTGCATAACCTTGTGTACCTTCCTCTTCATCAGATTCTTCCTCATCAAATTACATATACCCGCTAGTAGATTCACCAGTTGGCTCACCAACATCTTGATCATCTTCACCTTGAGACGAAGGTTCTTCGTAATCTTTCTCCTCTTCTTTGATTTCGGCTAAAGCGTTGACCAGAGGAGCCTCAAGCGCTAGCCGCGGAGTAGTTGCAGGCAAGCATGGCCTTTGTGGAACATTATTGAAAATAAAATTCCTCCGTGGAATATCCCGATATGAGGAATTGGGGGAAACTTGGGCTAACTGCTTCTTTAATGCGAGAAAGTCGTTCGCCATCTTTTGAAATTCTGAATCAGACAAAGTAGTGGGTGAAGGGCCTGAAGATTTAAGCTTGCCTGATTCCCGTTTTAATTCATCAGATATTATCAAGTTATATTCTGATGGTAGCCACCTGGGCAAGAATCAAGGTAGCCATTTGTTCTTGCAGGAGCAGGAAACTTACTTTCGAGCTCATAGCGTTCACAAAAAAACACTTTTGATTTTCTGGTGTTAGAAGCATGGCAACAAGCACACGGTTGATCAATGCATTTAACCTGGTGATAAAATCACGTATAGTCTCATTGGCCTCCTTCTTTAGGTGAGTGATCTGTGATAATAGTGCAAATGCATCTTCCGAAGGCTTGTACCTGTCTTCAAAATCATCCCGCAAGGTGGCCCAACTGGTAATAGATCCGGCCGGCAAATGCTGAAACCATTTTGCTGTGGGCCCTTGTAAAGTTTCCAGAAAAAGGTGAACCGACACATCTTCATGGGTCACATCTAGGATACTGCATGACATAATGAATGTAGATATGTGTGAATCTGTGCTTTAGTTTCTGCTCCCATCAAATTTGGGGAAAATCTTTTGGTTTCCATGTGGGAGCGCGTGAACAGGATGCGGCAAAGTGAGGGGACCCATAGCATTTCCCCATGGTACCGCCATCTGGACGGGTGGAAAAAGAACATGGGCTGGAAGCATAGTTCCACTGAGTAGCAAGGCACCACAAAGGGATGTGGAGGCTCCTTGTGAAAATTGGTTCTTTCGTGGAGGTGAGGCACTTCTGGCTGACCGATCAGCTGAACTTAGTGATGAAAAGTGCGCTGGTGTTATACTGAAGTTGTGCCTTTGAAGCAAATCAAAAGTAGGATCGATTTCTCCATGAGCTCTCCTACTATAAGTAAATGGTTCACCTGCCAGTGTACCTTCCCGATCTGCAATATTGTGAAGTAGATTAAACTCTTTTTGGTTGTACTTGCTGATTTTCTGATTTTTTTTTTCACAAAAATCAGCAGCATGTACTTTTCTGAATATTTAATTTTATCCTTTTCTGAAAACCGATTGTGGTTTTATGACAAAGAACAACGAGGATAAAATGATGGTAAAGCTTAGTAAGCTAATTTCCAGATCTAGAGTTTACTTTTTCAAAGAGTTTGAAAATTTCGGTAAACAGTCAAAAACTCAGATCTGTGGAAAAATACATATTTTTATGAAAAGTCAGTGAACTAAAGATCCCCAGTGGAGTCGCCAAAAACTGTTGGCTTGAAAATCTGTCACTTTTGGGTAGATTTATTGATAGACGAGCCAACAGTGTGCAGGGCATAGCCCCTCTTTGAGTCAGCAAAGTGAAACTAGATTTTTACTATTCTATCAGTAGGAATCTGTGCAAGTCTCACAATATTCTACCTTCGGGGGTTTGGGATCTCATCCCAGATGTGGTGTTTCCAACTACGAAGAGAAAGGAATGAAGGAGAAGAAGAAAGATCGGGTCCGAAGGGAATAAAAAAATGAATTCCAAAGCAAAAAGGTCAGAGGTTTTATGTTTTGGGATTGGTAGTAAACAGAGCCAAACCTACTTGCATAAATGAATAAAGCAATATTGATGAATAAATGACAAAAAAAGTAGAGATAGATTCAACAGAATAAACACATAGATCTAACATAAGAAATATCAGATGCCCATAACACACATATTTAGCACAAAGTCTTAATATTTGCATTAATATCTTCTTCTGTTACAAAAAGTACAAAGCCTTTTCTTCTCACTTCTATTTTTCATATAAAAGATATCCACCCCTGAATAAAACAAGTATTCAAGTATATATAGAAAGAGATAAGAAAAGAAGACAAAATCAAACAAACCACTTATTTACAAAAATATCTTACAATAGATTACAAAGTCATTTGTTGACTTTTGAAAACTTTTATGGATGACATCATCCCATGGTGCAACATGGATGATGTCATCATTTGTGTCAACATGACTTGGATGTTTTACAAAGAGAAAGATGAGGAGAAAGAAACTATTCATCGTTGTCCCACGGCTGGAAGGGGGTATCCTGTTTTTGCTACTCGGGTGACGAGATGTGGAACTCGGCACGGTACTCCATGAACTTGCTGATCATGGGTTAAATTTGATCCTCGGAAGGATCCTTGTGCTGATTGCTGATAGATTCGTAGGTCTCCCATTCGTCTATGATCTTTTCCGGGAGTTTGGAATAATCATTCTATGCCTCTATCAGGTACCCGATGAAGTCATGACACGCTAATAGGTTATTGATGGATTCAGCGTCGAATGTGACTTCCGGCCCTAGTCCCTGTGAAATGATCTCCTTAAAGATCTGAATAGTTTCCTCCACCTTTCTTAAGGTGAAAGAAGGAGTGAGCAACCCTAGAGACATTCTGAGAACAATCTGTTCCATTTGATGCATTGCATCCAGGGCTACCCTCCTTCACCTTGTCGATCTTCTCCAGGATGAACTCCTAGCTGATCCACCCCGATAATCCAAAGTGGAAAGGATTTTATTCAGTGCTCTAGGGTGTCCAAAGATGCCAAACTTGACCAGATCATTGATTGAATAGTCGAGCATTTTCTAAAAGGTCTCGTGTTGCATCCTAGCATGATTAAGCTCTTTTGAGATGGGTTCCGCTATTGCCTAGAGTTCTCTGTTTATTCGATTGATATTTTGGTACAAATCTATGAACTTAGTTATAACTCCCTCACTTTCTTTGAGGATTTGGCTCCTCCAGGTAGAAACTTCCATGCGCTGCTCACCGATTTTAGCATATTCATTGATCTTATCCTGGCTCAAAGGCTCAGGAGTTTCAGCGGTAGTTGTAGGAGGCACACTTCCCATTTTCTGTAAGGTGTGGAGAAGATATTTATTTTTCTCGTTTAGCTTCCTTTTCTCTTCCTTTGCTTCTTGGAGTTTTTTTACAAAGGGCGTCAACTGTAGATAGGGCCTCTCCTTGTAGGCTTTCCGAAGATTTCCCCATTGTGACTTGAGTCACTGTGTAATCTGTCGAAGACAGATCCTTTTTATCCTTCAAAGGATTGGGGTATGCA
This sequence comes from Taxus chinensis, assembly GCA_019776745.2. NCBI lineage: Eukaryota > Viridiplantae > Streptophyta > Pinopsida > Cupressales > Taxaceae > Taxus > Taxus chinensis. Next base: position 27,432,440 of record CM034147.1, read on the forward strand.
ATCTCCATCACTCTCTCCCCTGTTACACTCTGAGAGAAGCGGGTTATGGGCTTTTGCTTCTTTTCCCCTTTTGATGGGATCACGGAGAATTCCATTGGTGCGATGGGAACTTTCCTTTTCTACTGACTCAGGTGCTAGAAGATCCAAGCTGGACTTATGGGAGAAGGACCAAAAATAGAGAAGGGGGCAGCTGCCGTAGTGGAAGGGAAAAATGTGGAGACACGTGGCGGTGGCATTGAGAGTAAAGCTGAGGAAGTGCTCGTGGGAGGAAGGGATACTGTAGGGGAGGAATTCATAGGAAAGGAAGGGTGCTCAGAGATGAGGGAAGAAATGGAGGGGGACAGCTCCGTGAGAGAGGAGAAGATGGACGAAGAAGCAGGAGGAATAGTAGAAGAAGGGGGAGAGGACACAACCAAAGGAATGGTCACTTGGGTCACTCAAGGAGGGGAAGGAGGAGAAGGAGAAGGAACAAAAGGTACCTCGATTGTTACAGTCGTGGCCACATCCTGAGTGGATGTGCCTTTTGGAGCGTCTTCCGTTGTTTCTTCCTTTGAGCTGTCCGAGATTGCAACCCATTCTTGTGAAGCGGAAGGAGGGCTTTTAGGAGCTTCCTCTTGGGTAGAGCTGGATTCACCCTCTTTTTCTTTTCCATTGCCTTTTGGCTGCTATTTTTCCTTAGGAGATGCATTGCCCAACGGAGAGGTTATGAAATTGACTCCAAGGTAGATGATTCCGTTCACTCGGCACCAATGCTCTGTTCTTTGCAGAATTTCCTTGACCCTCTCCTCAATTTTTTGAGGATCTTTGGTTCTATGAATCATCGTGAAAGGCCAATCGTCCCCACCCATGTCAAGATACACTTGATCAACTTCTTGCTCAGTAGTTTGGTAGCCTTTTGGGACGATGGCTACCCCTTACTGGATGATTTCTGCTAAGGCCAAGCAGGAATGATCCTTCCTCCTGAGCTTGACCTCATGATATATGTAGATGTAGATATATTCAATCTGAGGGATGTGGATTGGATCAAGCTTGGCCCTGGGCAAATAATTTCTTGGGTCGAAGGTGGGCCTTGCTGGGAAGTTATGTTTCAGATTTAGTAGCTCTAGTTCTACAAACATGTCCTTCACTTTGTGGTGAGTGAGACATGTATACCTACCCACTATGAGGGGGAAATGAGTTCCACCCTTCTTTCTCTTGAGACACTTCTCATGGTAGGTGATTAGCTGTCTCGACAGCTCCAACAGGACCAACTTGGGACCGGCATACCTTGGCAGTTTAGTTGGTTCCCCCAAGAAGTTAGCCACCCTAAGATAGGTAAATGTGGGGAATTGAGTGAACAGGGCCCCCCATTTCTCTGTAGCTGCTAGGATACTCTTGGTTGTACAACCGTGAGTCATATTCGGCCTCAACAGGTAGAAGATGAAATAGAAGAATGCATCATTGATTTTTGTGAATTGGGGGATACTATTTTCCAACTATAGTTCTAGATAGTATTCATAGATTTTAACTTGGGGCCACACCCCGCACTACATCAGAGTTGGATAGTCCCTTTCTGAAGCTGTAGCATAGACTACGTAGGAGTTCATATAGAAACTCCTCGTTGTGTTAAGTTTTTGAAGCTGCTCCCATATTGTGCTGCTTATGATTTCCGCCTACTCAAAGCATTGATCGGGCACATTTTTTTCATTGTTTCTAAGTACCTTAGCATCCACTTGTGAAAGTAATGGGCATCAGGAATCCCAAATACTCTACTCAGAAACGTGATTGTGTCACTAAGTTCCTCTAAAAAGTCACTGCGATGAATGAAATGTGGCCACCAAGTCAGCACCTTTTTATTCTTTAGGTAAACTTTGTTCATCAGCTGTATGCACTGATCCTCATTGTCGTCCCAAGCTTTGATGCAATCTTTTTGGCTTACGGCCATAAAGTGCCGGTGGTGAGGGATGCCGAGTATTATTTCAAAGTGTCAGGAAGTGAGGTTGATTATAACCTCACCCTTCTCATTATGGACACATCTTGTGTCCTTGTTGTAGCATTGGGCTACTACCATCATAAACTCATTATTCATGGCACTGACTGGGATTCCTCCAGCAAAGTACGGCACACTGCCCATCAATTTATTCATCCATGGACTTGTTGTGACCCTCTGGGTTCTGGCCCAAAAATCTTCCACGTCAATATTACCCAGTTCTGAGTCTCTGATGTCTAGGTCACACTTTTCCTGGGACTCGGGCATCCTGACCCTCTGATACTTGTACTTCATTTATTCTTCTGTGAGCTTGGCTTTACCCTTAGATTTGGTGGGTCTCTTACTTGATGTTGACATATGTAACTCTGGATTTAATTTCTGATCTGCAAGAAGAAGAAGTGAAGCCTAATGCAAGAAGGACATATTAGTCATTTGATCTTCCATTAAAGCATCAACAGAAGAAAGAGTTAGTGATTTAAGGCCTCAAGGCGTAGGGCACATGAATACTGCAGGTTACAGGGAAAAATAATATGGTGCACAGGAAAGGGCAGCTGCAAGGGATAAAACAGTGCCAAAGGGTGCATGGCGCATGGACACTACAGGGTGCATTTTTGTTGTTGTAAGCACAAGTGCACCTGCACCATGTGTATACATTTTATAAAGGGCACAGATATTTTTCATGTTACATGGGTACAGGATGTGCCAAAGGGCACAAGTTTAATGCGTGTAACTTTAATTTTTCATGTGCCACAGGAGGACTTGGCGCGACGCATGGAAGGTCTACATAACATAATGTTCTTGTGACAATGGATGCACCTGTCCCGTTTAAAGCTTTGCACTTTGGCACAGATTTAGTCAGTGTTGCATAGATGCAGGGTGCGCCAATGGCACAAGTTTTAATGATGCAACAAATGAGTTGGGTGTGCCAAGAGGGTGCAATTTTAGTGGTTACAACAAGCAAAGGGAGTGCGCCTTAAGGCCGCAGCTGTTCTTTGTGTAACAGTCATGGTATGTGCGCCAATGGCGCGACTGTGTATTATGTTACAGGGATGATAGATGCGCCAAAGGGAGGAAATAACAGTCTCTTATTTTCAAGCCATGATTCCTTTCTTGAGGGGTTTGCATGTGGTTAAGCTCCTTTTTTAGGTTTCATTGGGTAATTGAGAAGCTACAAAATGAGAGTTCCAAGCCATTTTTTAGGACAGAGTCCCCTTTACCAGCAGATCTGGAAAGAGGGGTAAAAGAATGGGTGCAGGATAGAGAAAAACAACAAGGAGGATGGGGAGGAGTTCATGATTTTCATAACCTTCTTTAACTCAATCCACACCAACAAGCAACCAAGAAAACAAAACAAAAAACACACAGAAGCAATGAGGACCTCTTACCAAGATATATAACAGAGAAATGTGAAAATGGGTCCACAAAGTGGTCGAAAATGACAGGGCAGGTGCGCTAGCAGGTACAGATGTAAGAGAAAAATCATGTGATTATGTCAGATGACAATGACAGTGCAGACACGCCTATATATAGGTGAGATGGTAATAAATGTGCCACCAACTTTTTTAAATGGCACATGAAAAGCACTTTTGACAATGGAAAACATGTGCCCTTGGCGCACCAAAATGCTTTCCAACACGAAGTTATGTGCGTCTTTGGTGCCCCGAAAGTTATGTCAACACAAGAATATGTGCGCCCTTAGCGCACCAAAAAGGGGGCGCACCAAAACTTGATGTTGCATAGTCATTATGTGCGCCCGACCAAAAAAGACCAAAAATGGCTAAGTTCGGAAAACTAGATTTCTCGGGAAGGGATTTTGCAACGTTCCAAATGTAAGGGGTCCCTGACGAGGGACCGGAACAAAATTTTGGTAGGTTATCTATAAAATTTCCCTTGCCAATTTTATGAGATAACAAGCCCTCATGGAGTTTCTTCAATCTATTGAGGTTTTACCCAATGACCCTACACCCGTAGCCTCCTTTATCAAACCCCATCATGTAGCCTCTCTCACCTAATTACCACCTTCATCTTCACCCCATCTTGTTCACCAAGTGGCCACCCTTAGCTTATTAGAGGAAGATATCGTGCCACACAAAAATGATGACCTGGACCCAGCCATCTTCATGTCCATCCACATTGATGACATATGGGTACACTGTGTGATGATTGATGGAGGCACTACCATTAAAATCAGTTCAGCCAATGCATTTTCTCAAATGCACATACCTGATAATTACATGCATAAACATATGGTCATGTTGCATTCCTTAAACAATGCTATCGCCTCCACACTAGAAAATGTCATCCTTCATGTTCACGTGGGCCCCTACACTGTTGTAGAATTTTTTTACGTTTAAGAGGGGGAATTCCAATATAACTTGTTGCTTGGTAGACCCTAGATCCATGTCATGGGTTGCATTCCTTCCACTTTGCATCATTGTGTAAATTTTGAACATGAAGGACACACATATACCATTCTGAATGACCCATCACCTTTCAAAACATGCAACATAATTTACCGACCTAATGATGTGCTCATACCTATCAATCCATCTACCTCTGCAACCAATATTGCTTCACCTGCACCTCCACCTACTAGTACAACCATTGATTTCACCGGACATACCTCCTCCCTTCCTACCACTGCTATAACCTCCACAGCTAAACCATTATTTTCCCAATTTGTTAACTCCACCTCCGCATTGACCTATGAGCCATCATCCATTCCAGATACCTACATACCAACCATTGACCCCATGGAAGGTTTTTTTCAACGCCTCACTCTGAGGGAGTACTACCTATATAGTGTCAACACATTCCTTACTCCGCACAAGTATGGAAGCCTTCACCAACACCCTCGCTATGATTAGCATATAGAAGAATGCATCCTTTATGATCCTCCTCATATTCGTACTAGTCTCACCTATGGGGGACTTGATATTACCACTTACACACCTAAACCACCATCACAAACCCACCCATTTTCCGTTGACTTCCAATCACTTACCAATCACTATTTCACCCACATCTTCCTACACTGCTGTGCATGGAAGGGTTTTGGTTTTGGATTTTATGAGCAAGGCCGCCATACTGTTATTCCATGTACCACTTGTAAACATAACGACGATAGTGGTATTGGCTTCCCCGAACATCCTACCCTTGTATTGAACTCATTGAAGATCCTAGCCCTTCTCCACCTGTATCTTCATCACCACCTTCACCCGCTCCACCTTCATCACCACTTTCACCAACGGAGTCGATGGATCCTAAATCTATCCCCCCCAACGGTTTTTTTTTCATAAACACCATTTCATTAGGGCCTTTGACTTATCAACATGAAGACAAGACCCCTTCCACTCTTCCATTCATGTATCCTGAAATGATCGATGATGACACACCTACAATTAATGTCATTCAATGTCAATATGATGAATCCATACTCACCTACCTTGGTATAGAAGACTCATATATTCATCAATTGTTACCCTCTGAGATGCAAACCATGTTGAATGAATCAACTATCGAGATCAACATTTATACTTAGGATGACCTGCACATCCTAAAATCAAACAATCTTTCGATGTTGCTGATTAGGAATCCATCACCTCTTTTCTCCAAGATCATAACCACACTTTCATTTGGTCTTACGCAGACATGCCTGGTATTGACCCCACCATAGTGGTCCATAATATTGTAACCTTTCCTGATGCCAAACCTATCAAACAAAAGCTAAGGAAAATGCACCCTTGCATTGCTCTTCTCATCAAATAAGAAGTTTAGCACCTTATTTCCATTTCCTTCATCTTACCCATTGATTATCCTCATTGTATTTCTAACATTGTCCCTATTACTAAAGCAATAGGGGGACTTCAAATTTGCATGGACTTCCATGACCTCAACCTAACCTGCACAAAAGATGACTTTCCCTTACTCGGTATTGATCAACTGGTTGACCTCACTGCTTGTCATGAGATGCTCTCACTCATGGATGGATTCTCAGGTTATAACAAAATTTTTAATACCCCAGAAGATCAACAAAAGACCTCATTCATCACCCCTTGGTGAACCTTTTGCTATCGAGTCATGCCTTTTGGCCTTAAAAATGCTAATGCTACATATTAGCGTGCTATGACTTACATATTCCATGATATCATGCATCACATATTGGAAGATTACGTGGATGATCTCTTGGCTAAATATAAAAACCATGATATCATGCACCTCACCATCCTCAAAACCATCTTTGACCACCTCATTAAATATTGCATCTGCCTTTAGCCTAAAAAGTGCATTTTTGTGGTTCTCTTAGGAAAGCTCCTGGGATTTATTATTTCCCTCCATGGTATACAATTTGACCCTTCTAAAGTTAAGGCCATCCTCAAAATGCCTCTACCTACTAACCTTCACCAACTCCATAGCCTGCAAGGTAAATTATAGTCCAATTGCTGTTTCATTTCACAATTATCTAATCGGTGTCAACCATTTCATCATTTTCTTAGGAAGGATTTCTCCTTTAAATGGGATGATGACTATCACAAAGCTTTTGAGTCCCTAAAACAATACCTTCTCCAACCACCCATACTCATTCCACCTAAATATGATCAACCTTTTTACCTATACATATTAGCTACCAATCATTCCTTGGGAGCCATACTCGCTCATCATGATGAACAACACAGGGAGTAGGTGGTTTATTACATAAGCTGTACTCTTTTGGACTATGAAACCTGATACAACCATCCAGAAAAAATTTACTTATCCTTAGTTTTCATTGCCACCAAACTCTGCCATTACCTACTCAACCAAAAAACCTATGTCATGACCAATACCAATCCCTTACACTTCATGTATGCCAAACCTTATCAAAATCAGTGTGTCGCATGATGGCTTATGCTTTTAGCTGATCTTGACCTTGAATTCATTCATCAAAATTCCATAAAGGGCCAAGCTATCACTAACCAACTGGCTGATGCACCTGTTATCCAAAATTCACCCCCTAGGGTAAATTTTGATGACATGCATCAGATTATTCAGTCCCAAGCAAGTAGATCGATTCAAAGCCCAAAATCATGTTTTTCGAGGTCTCCTCGGCCTTTTTCTAACTCTCCTACTCAAGACAGAATCCCAACGAGTTAGAAAGAATGGAAAAAATGCAAAAATAAGGTTGCAGGACTGTTTTGAGGCATTTCAGGTCTAAAGGGCTCGGGTTGTACCAGTTCGGGTTGAACTGAGGTTCGTTGTACCAAGCTTGGGGCCAAAAAATGAAGAAAATTGGCTAAGTCCTAGTCCAGGTGGTCTTTGGGACAGTTGGGATGTCAGGACGCATGGGACGCGAAGAGCCGAATCGGCCAAAATAAGGGAAAAATTTCCTAAGTCTTGTTTCGCATGGTTTGGGACAATTGGGACAAAAGTACGCGGATCAGCCGGTTTGGCGCAAGTCAGTCCATTTCAGGCGGTTCAGATATATTTGTCCCAAGTAGTCCAAGATATTTGGGAAAAAATTACGCGGAGGACGCGAACCAGCTGATTCGGCTGAAACAAGAGACTTTCGTTTGGGACATTTGGGCCAAAGGTACGCGGAGGACACGAAAAGCCGAAAGAGCCGAGAGCCAATGGAATCTTGCCATGTGTCTTCACCTCAAATAGGAACAAGGAAGCTTGAATTAGGTGGTTCAGAGATATTTGTCCCAGGAAGTTTGGGACAGCCGGACCAAAGGTACACGAGGGGGGGGGGGGGGGGGGGGGGGGGGGGGGGGGGGGGGGGGGGGGGGGGGGGGGGGGGGGGGGGGGGGGGGGGGGGGGGGGGGGGGTGGGTGGGGGGGGGTGGGGGGGGGGGGGGGTGGGGGGGGGGGGGGGGGGGTGGGGGGGGGGGGGGGGGGGGGGGGGGGGGGGGGGGGGGGGGGGGGGGGGGGGGGGGGGGGGGGGGGGGGGGGGGGGGGGGGGGGGGGGGGGGGGGGGGGGGGGGGGGGGGGGGGGGGGGGGGGGGGGGGGTGGGGGGGGGGGGGGGGGGGGGGGGGGGGGGGGGGGGGTGGGGGGGGGGGGGGGGGGGGGGGGGGGTGGGGGGGGGGGGGGGGGGGGGGGGGGTGGGGGGGGGTGGGGGGAGGGGGGGGGGGGGGAGGGGGGGTGGGGGGGGGGGGGGGGGGGGGGGGGCGGGGGGGGGGGGGGGGGGGGGTGGGGGGGGGGGGGGGGGGGGGGGGGGGTGGGGGGGGGGGGGGGGGGGGGGGGGGGGGGGGGGGGGGGGGGGGGGGGGGGGGGGGGGGGGTGGGGGGGGGGGGGGGGGGGGGGGGGGGGGGGGGGGGGGGGGGGGGGGGGGTGGGGGGGGGGGGGGGGGGGGGGGGGGGGGGGGGGGGGGGGGGGGGGGGGGGGGGGGTGGGGGGGGGGGGGGGGGGTGGGGGGTGGGGGGGAGGGGGGGGGGGGGGGGGGGGGTGGGGGGGGGGGGGGGGGGGGGGGGGGGGGGTGGGGGGGGGGGGGGGGGGGGGGTGGGGGGGGGGGTGGGGGGGGGGGGGGGGGGGGGGGTGGGGGGGGGGGGGGGGGGGGGGGGGGGGGGGGGGGGGTGGGGGGGGGGGTGGGGGGGGGGGGGGGGGGGGGGGGGGGGGGGGGGGGGGGGGGGGGGGGGGGGGGGGGGGGGGGGGGGGTGGGGGGGGGGGGGGGGGGGGGGGGGGGGGGGGGGGGGGGGGGGGGGGGGGGGGGGGGGGGGGGGGGGGGGGGGGGGGGGGGGGGGGGGGGGGGGGGGGGGGGGTGGGGGGGTGGGGGGGGGGGGGGGGGGGGGGGGGGGGGGGGGGGGGGGGGGGGGGGGGGGGGGGGGGGGGGGGGGGGGGGGGGGGGGGGGGGGGGGGGGGGGGGGGGGGGGGGGGGGGGGGGGGGGGGGGGGGGGGTGGGGGGGGTGGGGGGGGGGGGGGGGGGGGGGGGGGGACACGTGGGATGCAAAAAGCCGAAAGAGCTGCCAACGAATCAAATCTCGCCACGTGTCTTCACCTCATCGGCCCCGACGGGAAAATTTTGAAAAATTTTTCCAAAGGGAAAAAACAAAAGGGAAATGGTCAAGAAGGGCCCGTATCCAATGAAATCATGCCATGTGGCACTTGAGTGGTGGAGCGCGGGGGAGAAATGGGAAAATTTTCCCACAGTGAAAAATACCAAATTTTCGAAGGACTAGTGCGCCCCTCAGGCCCGAGCCAATAAAATAGTGACACGTGTCCAAGTGGCAAGAAATTAAGGAAGGGCCTGACAAGAATTTTTAGAGGATGAAATCATGAATGAATCAGAGCCTTACACCTGTTATCCGAGTGGCAGAGCGCGAAAAAATTCAAATATTTTCCCGCCGATCCATTTTGGCCTGTTTTTTCCCTAATCTTTAGATCGCCATAACTTTCGATCCAGAGCTTGGATTTTCACGTTCTTTATATAAATGGAAAGCTTGTGAAATTCTCTACATGATTATAGGGTCAATCTTGCATTTTAATTCATTTTAGAGAGAGAAAATAAGGAAATATATCTGGCGCGTGGTAATGGCCAGAACTGACGTTTCAACAACCAGCTTTAATGAAAATACAATTCACCGCTTTTGCCAGGGTTCTCACCTACCACCATGATGAGATAAATTAAAGGAAACCTAGAGGTGGTTGGGGTAGATTCAGATTTCCTCTCTCTTCCCTCTCTCATTCTTCCTATAAATTGTAAGGAGGGGCTTCATTTTTAAAAGGTGGTTCATCTTTTCTGCTCTGCCCTCCCTTCTTTTCTTATCTAGGGTTGAAAATGGAGTTTGAACCTCCTCCCCTGCTCTGTAATGGTGTTTTTGCATTTTAAGATTAAAATGATGTTCTTTGCAAACTTCTGAAGCAAAAAAAATGTGTTTCGTGATGCATCTATCCATCCTTGCTCGTTTTTTGCTTGTTTTCTTCTTGCCTCTCTTCATTGCAGGTATTTGTGCACGTTTGAATGATCATTACAGGTTTGGAGCTGTGTTTATGGAGTTTTGGGATATTTTTTGTGTGAAATCTATCCTTGGGCCTGTGATGCATCTGTCCATCCTTCCCATCACTCACCTCTCTTTGTTCCATGGCAGTTTTGATAGATGTTCAACATTTTCTTTCTCTGGTGTATCACCGTTTTAGTATAGGCTCTATTTTTCCCTTTTCGGTCTCTCTCTGTCTCCTTGGCATGGTTAGATTAGGATTAGATTAGCTTGCCTGCACTGGAATAGCTTGTGGTAGGTAGTTTAGGAATATGAACCAACCTTCTCTGGAGAATCCTTTCTCATTTTTACAATTCCCACACTTGGAGAAAGGATTCAATGTTGTGCAATCACACTGGATGCTAGACTGATCAAACTCGAAATTTGATCAACATCCAGGGGTGCTGTGATTTTACACCAACAACACCTATTTCCACTCATCACATCATTTGTCACTTTGGTGTTCCTCATTGCCTCACCACTGATAATGGAAAATATTTCAAAAACAAAACATTGCAAAAAATTTGTGACACCTTCGACATTCAGCTTAGTTTCTCATCACCTTATTACCCAAAAACCAATGGCCAAGCTGAATCCACTAACAAAACCCTCAACAAAATTCTCATGAAAGTGGTTGATGATATTGGGAAGGATTGGCACACGCGCATTCCTTTTTTCCCTATGGGCATACCACACTAGTATTCACACTTCCACTGCAGCCACACCCTTTTCGTTGGTCTATGTTACAGAGGTTGTTCTGCCTCTCAAAGTATAGATCCCCTCACTCCACATTGCTATCCATGACATGCTTACTAATGATGAATTTCATCATGACCACTTAGAACAACTAGATTTATTAGACGAAAGTCATCTTAACGCTATGGATCACCTTCAAGTTTACTAACAATGTATCAAACATGCTTATGAAAAACGTGTTCATGAATGAACCTTCCAAGTCAATGAGCTTGTATTGAATGAAAATCAAGATGTAACAAAAGTAGAAAAAAGTAAACGGGGAAAATTCACTCCTAATTGGCTTGGACCACACATCGTAACTCGTACCTATGGGTCAGGTGCCTATCATTTATCCTCACTTGATGGTAAACCTAAACCTGAGCTCCTTAACGCATTGCATCTTTGACCATTCTATTGTTGACTCATTTTCCTACCTCACCCTTTGTCTCTTTACAAGCTCATCCCTTGAGCACTATCCACTCCATATACCTCCCTAATGATTAAACAAGAATCATGTGAGAACCCATCACTTGTTATCTTCTCTTGAATATGTGTACCATGACACTACACATAGCATGATTCTCATGGATACTTTTTGTCTAACTCTAGATGAGATCCCATGGTCATTCCACCTTGCCTTTTGAACAAGATTCCTATCCTCCACCTTGGTCTTGTCCATGACTTCATTAACCTCACATGGGACCAAACTCCTTGAGTCAAACTTCTAATAAAAAATGACTCCCTCAAAAGGACATCTTCCTCTCAACAAAATTGTTGCTGTAAATAGACTGCTCCCTTGAAGGATAGCTATGTGAAGCTTTTAGGAAAAATGAGAGAAACTGAAGCTTCCCGCATCGATCAGCTTCCCTAAGACCTCAAGGAGTACCATATTCATTATCCCATATAGACTTCTTGCATCAATCATTCTGTCAAAACAAAAAAAAATTAGTCACTGACTTCCCCACTATGACCTAGGACCCCTTGCCCAATGGCCCTGTCACTCAAAACATATAAAATTTTTTACCTTTCACCAACCTTACAATTTCTACTCTCATTTCCTCAATTTCCTCAAGGGACATCTTGGAATTTAGAGATTTGGTAATCCTATGACTACCGTCATTATAGAACATGTCAATCATGTAATGTCTTTAGGGTCTTATGTTCCTCACCTCCTCCAAGGTATGATCTACTCGATATGATCCTACCCAATCAGGTGGCTTTATTGACTCCCCCCTCTTATCTTTTAACCATATTTGTTTATTTTTTAATTACTTTATACAAGACTTTGTCCTTGATGCTTACCTTTGAGGTAATCCTCCCCTTTCGCCATAATTACCTTCTCCTGCATCCTTTTACCTATAATCTACTCACACCTATTAAACCTAAACCCATAACATGCCTAAAAACCTACCAACTCATTTTCATATTCTTCCCTAGCTCATGGGAGAACTAAATCAGCTTGAGGTCCCTTTTTGCTAAGACTATATAGGCAGCACTCCAAGGGCATGGGGACCTTGGAGGTTAGCTCGGCCATTCTCTACCCTAAAAATATTCCTCGACCATGCCTAACTCACCATTTACATCACATTTCACTTAGGTCCCATTTTCTAATGAAATTGGAAATTAAGCCACATACATAACAAGTTGCTTACCACATCATACATTTATTACACCTACCATCCCTCTATCATCACTATTCATAGATTATACAACATTTCACATATGAGCCATAGTATCATTCATTACAAAAAATAATGAATCATAACTAAACCTACTTTTAACTTAACCATGCCTAATTAAAACCTGACTCGATCCATGCCTATAACATGACTCAATCCATGCCTAAACCAACGTGACTCCATCATACCTAACTCACCTAATTTCAAACCACATTAAAGTAAAAAATCCATATCTCATCTAATACAAGCCATAAACCAATGTCTCATACACACATCAACAAATCATGAAATATAATGAATCTCATCACACAAATCAATAAATTTGTATCTCAATATACATGTCTATCTCATCATGTCCATTATCTCAAAAATGTCAGCATGCAAGATGATATATATAATAAAAAATGTCATCAGCACACAGGCTGGTATATGCTCAAAATATATAAAAATCAATCATACATCCTCACTATCTTTGGCACGCAGACCGGTATGTGATAAATAATACAACTACCTTCGACACGCAAGTTGACATATATATCCAAAAATCACTAGTATACATCAAAAAATTAGGTGACCACATCTCAGGCATCTTGTTGGATATCCTCCATTTATGTGTCACCTACACCCTTAGTCTCCTATGTCCCTCCTGGTACATCACCTATTTCTCATCACTATGCACTGGTGGCCTCTCCCTGACTGAGCCTTAGAGCTCATTGACCTCATGTTCTCTCCACACTATGTGTGTAAGATCTCATCCTCTCACTAGATGCCTATTGTTCTCTATACTCTCTATAGGATAGGAAGTCTATCCCAGCCACCATGAGCTGATCTTGATAATATCTCACCTCACTTAGGGCATCCCGTAACCTGGATACAGGCATGGTCTATGGTGGTACCATAGGTCTCGGCCCCTGTACCTTCCCTACAGTGACCTACCCTACACCAACTTGTGAACTGGGACCATCTCCATGTGCCTGTGGTGGTGCACCTAGCTCCTGTGCCTGTATTTGGGCTTGGAAGGCCCAAATCTATGCCTGGGTTATGGCCAACTGGCCCTGTAAACCTATCACCTAAGCCAGTAAGGCTGCCACCTAACCATCTCTATATCCATCCTCTCCCTCAGCCATCGGGGCCTACAAACTAACCACCTATACTCGTACCTCTGCTACCCCTACCTCTAACCCCTCTAGCTATGTTTGTAGTATACCTATCTGAGTAATCAATGTCACTACCTACCCCTATAGGGTGTCTCTTTACACTGTAATGGTAGATAAGTCAGGCTACCCCAGTCTATGTGGTAAGGCTCATAAATGAGCTGCCCACCACTACCGGTACTTGTCTGTACATCCTACATCATCTATCCTCTGATCCACTAGCTCCTCCTCCTCCACTGTAGGCACTGTAGGTTGTGGTAGAGGTAGAGGCCACTCAATGTCATCTCTCCAATACTATGGGAAGGATGGAGGAATATCTTGTACAATCCTGAACTATCACCGGAACCTATCTACTGGGATCATCTCATCCTCCCCGGCACAGCGACCCTGTATCCACCTCTCTAGCTAGAGCTTAGGTAGCTCCTCATGCATGTGCCTATATGAGGAGAATCCAACATATGGCCTCTAGATAATGTCCACTCTAGATAACCCCTTCAACAAATGCCAAAAATGGGCCACATCATATGTCAGCCTATCTGATTCTTCTCTCCTATAACTTACACCCATCTCCTATATCCCACATGCATAGATCTCATAGAAAATGTATCTACTCAAGGCATCCTTATAGGTTAAACATCAAATATGTGCTCGTGGGCCTAGGAGTGCAATATAAATGTACAACGCAGGCTAAACCTGTGTAACAACCAATATGCCCATAGCTATCCATACAACTGAACTAAGAATGTTGGTGCCTAGGCAAACCATGTCTCGTCTACCATCATATCATGGAGCACCACCATCAGTGATCAAGGAAAGCATCCACCCTCTACATTTGGTAGTGCATTGTAGCACACTGCCTCAATCAATAGAACCACTAGCCTCAACTCATCTGGATGGGCTAGGTACATCTCTCTATAGCTCAAACTGGCACTATGGAATCCTAAATCTATCGGCCCCTCACCAAAAAATGTCCCGATCAATTCCTCTGAGGCCTCAGAGGAGATAGAGTAAACTTGGGTAGCCAATATGGGTAGCCAAAATATCTGTAACACATCCTCTAGGGTGATAGTCATCTCACCCATCAGAAGGTGGAACATGTTGGTCGTGGAGTCCCATCTATCGATGAGTGCGACCATCAAGTTGGGTTGTCAAACAACATGTCAGTAGTACCGAATCCCACTCAATCCCACTGCCTCCACATGCTATAGCTCCAAAGGGGTCGTTAAGCGATGCAATGTCACCAGTAGAGGTAGAACTTTGTCTGACATGTGTAACTACACTCTCCCCTATAACATTCCTATTTTAAGACATTAGAAACAAGGGAATTTAATTTTTTTTGCATAATGTTCTATGTTCTAAATATGTAATTTATAACACACAATCCATGAGAACCATTCTTATAACAAATAACCATATGCAGTTGTGATGAATCGGTAAGCTATTGATCTATTCATTTCATGACTTGGTGAACTACCGATCTATTCATGTTTAACACTAAGTATTGAGTACTTTTCTGTATACCACATATACTTAGTTCTCTTACCCTATTTTGGGTATTGAGTGATCTGTCTAAGGAACCTAACTAAATAATTGTTACTAATATTCATCTGCATCATGATCCTTAGACTAGGCAACATAGGACAATGCAATCAATAGCTTGTGATACTTTGGCCAAAAATTTCTAACATACTGTTCATATTACTTATTCCTTGATGGCATACTCGTCCATCCAGAATACATCCTTCACCCCAACTCTATTGTTTTCTAGAATTTCCTTTACTGACTTCCATCAGTCCTCTTGCCCAATGTTTAACCCTAGTTCTAGTTAACAACGTAGGTTGTGATTGGAAAGGGCTCACAAATACTTAGGATATTTTGGCATACTGGGTCAACCCCGTGTGCCAAGGTACCCTGAGTTCTAGAGGGCTACTTCATATTGTAACTATGCTACTACCCAGTCCTAGAGAAAAACTAAGTTCAAGTCCATAAGTGTGTAGATCTAGATGATCAATGCAAAAGGGTGTTGTCATATGTTGAGATGTACATACCCTTAGGATATTATTAATATTTAATTAATTTGGATACTTAAAAGTAGATTTCAGCAACCCTTCCCAACCCTAATCCAACTCTCCTAAGTTCTTTTCCAAATCAGGTTCCATTAATCCTTGAAGAACTTCCTTAACTTAATATTGCTTTCAATGTTTGTTAATTTTGGCTTAACAAGTAGCTACCAAGAAGAAAGGAAAACAACGTCATAAGTTTCATTTAATGTGACTTAACCATTCAAGGAAGTGTAACAACCACCTAGGTTGTAACTTAATAGACTTTATTAAATAAAGTATAATGATTATAAATTGTATCTTCATTTTTGTTTACTTTTTCATAAGAGAGGAAGAGTCTCCCTCTTCATGGTTAAGTTCTAGGGTTTAACACACCCTTTATGTTCTTTACAAATTCTATAGTTTTGATTGTAAGTTCATTACACATTACCTTAATAATATGAATTGTTTAGATAAGAACATTAAATTCTGTAACTTATTTAGCTGCATCACATTTAGGGAAATTACTCTAATTCCCTTTTTCCTACTTATCCAAGAATACTCATTTAAACATATAAATAACATGAAGAATATCAACAGGATAGGATTCCATTTCTTTTATAAAGGTATAAGATAATTTACACAACCCATGCAACTAAATTCTCATCCTTCAATTCATTTTCAAAACTTATACATTTACAAACTTATGCATTTTAGGCATACTACATGACAACAACCTTCATTCAAAAGAATATAACTTTTCTTTTTCAATACAACTTAAGAACAAATCAAAATTCTTCACAAGAATCAAAATTAGATTATCCAATGCATGGGCCAGTTCAATGAACTAGGCATGATAAGCACTAAGCCTTAAAACGAAGTGCATTCCACTAATTGTTCCAATAAAAACAACCCTACTTTAATGAAAAATTAGTATTTCATATTCTAAGCACAAGTAATAACAATATAAAAAAGAGCATTAATGAACAAGAATTCATAAAAAGAAGAACAAAATATAATCAATAATATATGTCTTACAAATTAAAGTATAATTGATCCTATCAATTATCTTTACCAAACAACAGATCATAACATCTCATTGTTTCTAATCCTACCAAAATATAAAACAACACTTATCTTTACTATAAGATACAGAAAGTGTCTACAACATATTCTCACTAGGATATTTCATCTAACTTTCAAGTAAAGAAGAAGAGAAACCATTTCCATTATGCCAAAGTACATAACATCCGCAAAGCAGAAATACGTGCATATCATGACTTAAATTGTTCCATTTAAAGGAAATCTACTTTAAAATTAAAAATTTTACAGTATTCATCAGAACAGATTCACATAAAAGAAATCTAAGAAGGAATGATGGATTAACAGTCAAATAACAAGTTTGCATTTCCTTTTTTCTAACCAATCCCCAATCTCTTTCTAATTCATTCCAGTCAAATGACAAGTATAAGAAGACTAATTAAGTAATGATTCTCTTTTTCCCATAAGAATAATTAACAGAAGGTTCCAAACCAATGAACTTACCCCAGCTGCATTAGAAAAGGAGTCCTAACATAATATAATCCCAATCTATAATCATTTCTTTTGACTTAATTAACAATTTTACCTTTTCTTATACATACAGTTTAAGTTCATGAAAGAGTTCCCAAGAAAGAGAACAAGAACAACTTCAAGGAAAGAGAAAACTTAATGCTACCTCCCTTTCAAAATCTTCCCATTATAATGCATGAATTCCACTTTCCATTCAGAACATTATAACAATGAAGTTCATACATAGCCCATAGACACTAAAGAATCATAGTTTATCTTTCAAAGACTTAACATTCTTTCATTGGACCCAACAAGAAGTATGAAATTTGAGTAGATGCTAACACTCAAAATTTCCCAATAGTTTAGTCAAGACAGAACTATCTTGACAATATTTCAACACATCACTATAAGAACTACAAATTGGGATTCTAATACAATGAAAAACAACAAGCTAATTCCAATCAAGATCTCGAAGAATTTACCCAACAACCTACTAAACCATGCTTCTAGTTTTCTCCTTACACATGTGGTTTGTTTTAAAATAATTCTGAATTTAGAACCCTTCAATCTAGTAATAAACTCCATTTAAATGACAAGATCAAAACAACATATTAAAAATACATTCTGTCTAAGACTCAAATTACAAATCTGAGCACAATGTAAATCATAAGCTCCCTCAAAGGATCAAGATCATTCAAGTGATTATAAAAAAGTTCGAGAAACAACATGCTCCCTTTTTAGTTTATAAAATAGTCAAAGAAACCAAAAAGACTATAAGATCTAAACCAATACATCATTCAGGTTACAATTTTTAAGAACACCAAGTAACAAATTGACTGTATAGTGTTGCATCACAATATCTCAATCACGAGTTCATTTATACACTAGCGTCGTAATGATAGACCAAATATAATGAAATTATTTTTAAAAAATAGTTCAAAATAAGAAAAGTGCTTCCATTTTTAGTTAACATCCTATCAAACGCTATTTCCCAACTCAAACGGAATGTAAGATGCTTAAGAGAGATTAGACTAGACGACAACAAAACATGAAATCCGTGTTCATAATGATAGTTTATATGGTCATAAACCTTCAATAATAGTTTATATGGTCATAATGACAATAAATCACAAGCACCATGCCATATGCGGGCTTCAATTAACAATCCAATTTATCCAAGATAATAAAACACAAGTTCCAATTTAGATACAGGTTTTAACAACAATTAAAGTTTTCGTAAGATGAAATACAAGAACCAAGCCATATAAAGTTTTATCCACAGTCCCATTTATCTATGAAATAAAATGCAAGCACCATAGAACTGAGAATCTCCAACAATAGTTCTCTCCTACCAAAACAAGTTTCCAACAGAAAGCTCGAACTTGCATTCAAGTTTTCATAAGAACACGAGTTCTTTACTAGCTCGAGATCACAAAACACATCGAGTTCACAAAACACTAATCTCAACAGACACAGGTAGAACTCAGAGTTTCCATAAAAAATTAGCTAGAAATTTATTGTCAATGAGAGTAGTCAGAACCAAAACAAACAATTTCCAACAACTGAAAATGCCAAATAGAGTTACCAACTTTGTTCTTGCATGCATAGTTCTTTGTGCTAAAATAATACAACATAAGTTTCTAACATAATCACATATACCATGGATTCAAAACCCAGAATGCAAGATTTACCAAACACGTCAACCAATTAACTAGATAGAGCATGCAACACACAAAACGCAATAGAGCAGAGTTGCTTTAATGAAAACACTTAGAGGAAAGAAAGAGATTTTAATAGTTAGAGCCTATCGTGCCTGATAGTGTCTTTTTCAAATTGAAGAAGACCTCCAGCCAAGTTCACTTCTTCTCCTTTCTCCACGAAAGATCAAACAACAAGATACCTCTTCCACAATGCCTATTATAATTTCCACGAAACAAAACTAGATTTAAAACCTCAAAAATGGCCATGAAGTGCAGTTCAACTTGCTATTTTGAAAAACCAAAGTGCATGGAAAATGAAAATTAGAGAACATGTAAAGTGAAACAACCCAAGAAAAATCCGCTAGCATACCTACCAAGATGGTTTGGGCTCATAAACCAAAAGTAATTAATTCCATTAATTCCAAATCTCCTACCTAATCTTCTTTGCCACTGCCTACCAAGTCTGGTGAATGCCAAGTCAAAAATAACATGTATTTCTATTTTAGTGATGCTTGCACCTAAGCCTCCACCAAGTCATCTAGCCCCTACCAAAACTGGCAATGCGTATTCATTTACCAACCTTATCAATAACATAAATGCCTTAGGAACCATCGCCCAAGTGCATGTGACCACTTAAGTCCCCGTTGATATCCATTAGTTTAGGATAGATTAGATTACTTAGGTTAGATCTTAGGTAGAGTTAAAATTTATACCATAGGATATAACACTAGCAACTAACCCCCAACATAGGCCTTAGCAAATAGGTTTAGATAATTTCCACATAGGAAAATTAATTCAAAACATAATAGTTTTAGGCATTAGGTTAGATTACAATAATACCTTGTAGTATTAGGATCTAGGTTAATTTAATACCTCGTAACCTTTCCAATTCCATTAGCACCAATCTTAGGTTAGGTTACAAATCAACCAATCATAACAGAATAAGGAGCTTTAGGTTAGAATCAGACTTCTATCAAGCGACATAGATTAGTTAGAAATATATATATATATATATATATATATATATATATATATATATATATATATTACCTAGCTTAGGATCCCGTAGGTTAGTCCTATATAGGATCCTAGATCTCTCTTATGCCATGAACATGATACATTTCCATTTTTGTTAGTAATGACCTATCATGGTCGAGCTCTAAAGACCCAAGCAAAATAACCCACTGAATGGAAGTACGTTCACACAAAAATAAAATAACTTGTAACAACAAAGTTCAATCCAATGTGTATCTTAAATCATGGAATGTCAATTTTACCATTCATTCAATAGAGTAGATTTAAAACATTCCTTGGATCACTGAAATTGATCCAAGGATGAGTCAGATAAATAGATAATTTTACAACTCTTAAACTAGATTGCAAATCACCTACCAGAAATGAAAAATGGATTCAGGGAAGCCATTCCAATTTAGTCAAAGGATTTTAAGAGTAGAAAAGACTTATCCATATCGACCATGATTTCCAATAATTAGAAGAACATATCCTTATAAGGAAAATCACATGTCAACACTTGAATGCAAAGGAGGAAAATAACAATTATCAAGGGTATTACATCCCCTACATCCAATCCAAACACGACATTAATGCTAAGTTTGACTGACAACAGTCATTGTTGCAGAAAATTTGTGACTTCCCAAACCCCCCCTTTTTTTCAAAAACTCTCCCAGTTGTCCCTTTTACCCTACCTATAATGACCTACACTACCCTAAGACCCCTACCAACCCCACCTATACAATTTACTACCCTCCCCCCTCTTTTTTTCCCGTTATTTCCCCCATACCCACATTTTATTTTTAACCACCCACAAAACCCTACAAATAACACATACCAAAACCTCTAATCTATCTAATCACCAATCTAGATTTAGGCGCTTACCTCATTGTGCTACCATTATCTCGGTGGCACATCTGGGCACTATGACAATGTTCTGCCCGATCCCTCTCTAGCCTTTTCCATCACCAAATAACTACTCACAACCTATGACCAATCAACTCTCTCACCCTGATCCCATGCACCCACTACTCACTAACCCAACCCTCGTCAAATCATACTGCCAACTTACAATACCATTTCTTCTGGACACTTTTCTCTCTTTTCTCTCTTTTTTCTTATTTCTTCACTTCACAAATAACAAACGAATAATAAAAACATTATTATTTTTTTATAACCCACCTAACCTAGTCAACGTCAGTTACCATTGACCAGCATCGGTCGCATGCCCTACGTAACCATCACCAATTTTCCTATACCAACATCGGTTATCCTTGACCGTCATCAGTCATCCTCACCTACACATTACCCTTACATTGCCATTTTACCCCACCCTTTACCTTGCTCCTTTACCACATCCAACCTTTACCTAATCCATTACCTTACCTTTCCTGACCTCATCACTTCCTACCTCCATTTGTCCTCCTTTGGGAAATTCTTATTATTTTACCCCTACGATGGCCCTACCCATGTCATGACCTAGATATTTAGACCTAGACCATTGCTAGTGACCTTTGACCTCATTTGTTTGCTAGACCTTTTGGCATTGTTACCTATGTTGATTGATCTAATGACCTTACCTAGCCTATTTCCATGACCGTTTATCCTAACCCTACCTTTAGTATACCAGAACATACCTAAATGTTCCTACACCTAACCTACATTGTGTTTCTGACCATATCCTATACCTTGGATACCGGATTCACTTCAACCTTGTTTGGATAAACCTATCGAACTTAGACAATATAGAGTTTTCCTACTCTTCAACCCGGTAGTGTGCTGTAGTTTATACGTGTGCGTGCATTTGAATGTTGCTACCTTTGACCATGACCCATTCCCTAGATTTCCCAAGTAGACCTTTCACCCTTTTCCCCTATACCCACTTTCCTTTTCCTCACATTTACCTTTTATCAAACCACTTACCACTTTAGCCTGCTACCTCGTCAGTTCCTAGTTTGAGGGGGATCACCTTCACCCACACATGGGGCAACCACATCTTATTTTTGTTAGCATCACTTACCAATACAATCTACGCAACAAAAAGGGGAAAAATGTAGACACTAAAATTAGGTCACACTCCCCTTTGATCCCTCAACATATAAGCACCCTTTATTACATTTACATAGTCATGACCCCCCTTCACCCCACTAATATTAATTTAATTAACTTAATGAATTATCCTCACTATATTTATTATTTGAATATTTTATTTAAATAATATCCACACATACACTTTACTTAGGCACCTCATCAAACCAACTAAACCTAAGACCTATTCTTAGTAAGTTGCCATAACTAACTAAGACTAACCAAACCCTAAAAATCAATACCTACATTCCCTATAACCACATTCCCACATGCTCATAAGAGGCTCTCAGTCTAATCCATGGGATAATGGCATGAGATCGAAGGAAATTAGGAGGATCTTCTTAGTTTAGTAAACCTAGGAAATCCCACCTTGACTGATGTCGGTTACCCCTAATTGTCGTTGGTTAAGACAGACCTCCGTCAGTTACCCTTTTAACCCCTAAACTACCTTATTCTCAAGGTTGGAAAACATTGGGAGAAATTTTATGAGAAAGAACACATCTCAGAGAGATAATGCATCTTCAGAGAGCAAGTTGCAATGAAAACTCACATCCAAGGAAGGAGATTAAGCATATTCTCCTACACAACCATCCCAGCCATGATCTGATCTATCCAAGAAAAGAGGAGTGTACGTGCAGCCCATATAGAATATTTTCTTCAATTGGTGATCAGTTACAACCTTCAAAACCATCATCCACACCTCCATCCCTCACACATAGGCATTTAGGAATGGAATCCAAGTAAGTATATCATCACACTAACCTGGTTTATTTCATTTTATCATCCATTATTTATCTTGGCCCCTATTGACCTTCTCCAACATTTTCACCTCCATATACCCATTAAAACATCATGAAATCCTACTCCAGTAACCCAATATTTCACCGTAACTCACCAAAGACCTTTGTGCAATCACAAAGGAGAACACATCTTGTTCTGTGACATTTCCAGATCTCACAGTAACTAGCACCAGTTACACCTAACTATCGTTAGTCACCCCTAACCGACACCAGTCTCTGTATTTTCCCACACAGCCTAGAACAGAGACCCACCCACCATATTTCATCTCACCTCCATTCACTTGTGATCTACTTGAGACCTCTATCAAACCTACAGAGACCCAGAACCAATCATTTGACTTTTGGATTCTATTCTAGCTTAGCCTATTAGATTAGATCTATTTCTTATTTTTTTTAAAGTGAGATACCTAAATAATTTTAAATAACAATAGCATTTACTTTTTTTATAGCATTAAATTGTTTAAAATAGTGGACTGAAAGCTATCTAGGAAGTATCATACTTCTTGGATCTAGCTTACGCTAGGTAGTTCACTGCCCATATTGTTTAATTCCTTCTGGTGGTCTTGTTTTCATTACAAGTAGTTCCTCCTAGCCAAAAAGAAGCACTCATGATCATTTGTGGATCTGGAATTCATATGCATGCAACAATCCATCAACCAACATTTGAATGAGTATTCCTCCTACACCTATTACCCTATCTGTTTTGTCAACACTTCAAAGAAACAATCTAAGAATCAAGTGAAACAACCCGAGTTGTATCCCTTACCCTAGATACCGGACCTTAACAACCCTTGTTTGGATGACCTTTATGACCCTAGCTAACGTACATTTGTTACATTGAGAAACCCTTGTAACTCATGGAATTTTACAATGTGTGCATACATCTGAATGCTCTACCTAATCACCCACTCTACCTCTTACAATCACTAGACCCTCGACCATCACCTTCTTCACACCTAACCCCATTTTCTCTCACCACCCACCTCCTCATTTTATCAAACCAATCACCACTTCCCTCTCTCACATCATTGGTTCCTCATTTTAGGGGGGTTACCTTCACGCACACTTGGGGAAACACCACCTTCACTTATACTCAACATAACCACATCTTTGTTATTTCAATGTCACTTACCAATACAAGATACATAACAAAAAGGGGAAAAATGTAGACACAAAAATTGGGTCACACTCCTCTTGGCCCTTCATCAAATAACCAACTCAAACATATTCACCTAACCATGGCCCCTTCCACCCCATATTAATATTAATCTAATTAACTTATTTAAATTAATACCCATCCTCACAACATTCATTACTTAATTATTTTAATCAAGATAAATTTCCACCTCACACATCCACCTCTCTTGGACACCTCACCTAGCCACCTCACCCTAGACCTATTCTTGGCATGTTTCCATAATTAAATAAGACATGATATCACTTGCATTAATGATCTAAGATTTGGTCTAACCCTAAAAGCACATGCCTAATATTTGTCTAAAGACATTCCCACTCATTATAAGGGAAGATTTCTTTTTGATCTGCAAGAATAAAACCAACCTATCCCAAGAAATCAAGGAGATCTACCATTTTTATTAAACCTAGGGAATCTCACCTTAACAGATGTCGGTCAACCTTGAACCATCGTCGATTACTAGTTATTTACCTTAGCAACCTTGATTTTGGGTTAGCACATTCTGATAGTAATGATATAAGAAGAGATCTACATACAACAAAAAATATAGTATTTTCATGCACTCATACATCCACAGCCAGTACTAGAATAGATTCAAAGGTATTACATTCATGGAAGCATTCCAGGAAGTACTACTATTGAACCAAACACCATTCTTTTGATCAACTTCCATCACCATTCAGCCATCAAGCATGTGTCACAATAAGTATACCTTTTACCAGCATAGTCTATTTCAGTATAATAT
Source organism: Taxus chinensis (assembly GCA_019776745.2). Lineage (NCBI taxonomy): Eukaryota > Viridiplantae > Streptophyta > Pinopsida > Cupressales > Taxaceae > Taxus > Taxus chinensis. The sequence continues at coordinate 27,457,057 of CM034147.1, forward strand.
CCTTATTACTTTTGTTATCAGTTTATACTTTCCATTTCCTTTTCCCATCTTCTACCTATTTGTAGACTCAACCGTTCCTCTACACTCACCACCAAATCACCCATTCTCACCTCCTACTCCCCTTTGAGTATACCTGATATTTTTTTAGACCTCTCTATCCATCCTTCCATCTCCATTTAGATTTAGTTCAACTCCTACAATCAGATTTCATTTGAGTTCCTTTTACCACGACCATACTGACGCCTATCACCCATGACCGTCACCAGTCTCCCCTACACCATCATCAGTTATACTTGACCAACATTGGTCTTTGTGTTTCATACCCTTTGCCAATAATAAAACCACATAACTTACTACTAAGTGACCTAAACAACCTAGAACCTGACCTTGACAAGTTTAAGTAACCTGACACTTAGCTACCCTTCAGATCTGACTATAGCCTAGCTTGTTATGTTATAATTTCTTATTGTGTTTAAATGAAATACCTAAATCATATCAACTACAATAGGAATTTTCTTATTTCTCACATTAAGTTGTTTTAAATAGTGGATTGACATCCATCTAGGGAGTATCATACTTCCTGGATCTATCACACACTAGGCAATCCACTATCATATATTATTTAACTCTTCTTTTGTGGTCTTGTTTTCTATTTCAGGTAGTTCCTCCCAGCCAAAAGGAAGCTCTCGCAGTCAACAATGGATTGAGAAGTCATAATATGTGCAATAACCATCAATTGACTAGCATAAACAGGTATTCCTCCTTGGCTCTTACCCTTATATATTTCATCTCACATTACATTGTTTTAAACAGTGGATTCACAACCATCTAGGGAGTATAACACTTCTCGGATCTAGCACATGTTATGAAGTCCACTATCATCTATTATTTAACTCTTCTTTTTTGGTCTTGTTTTCTATTTCAGGTAGTTCCTTCTAGCCAAAAGGAAGCTCTCACATTTAGCACTAGATTGAAAAGTCAGAACGTGCACAAAAACCATCAACCAACCAGCATAAACAAATATTCCTCCTTGGTCCTTACCCTTATCTATTTCATCTCAATAAAGTAAAGAAAATGAGGACACACTTGTTTAGTGTGTGTAGTTGTTGGTCCATTTTCAACATGGTACACTGAAATATTTAATTATCTCCATGATGGAATCTTTCCTATAAAAATTTCCTATGTTACGATGGAAATCTGTTGCAATATTTAAATTCTAGAGAATCTATCCAAGAAATCAAGGAGGAACACAAGGGAATTTGTGGATCTCATACTAATGGGATTTTCCTTGCAAAGAAGATACTCATATTAGGTTACTATTGTCCTACCATGGAGCATGACTATTGTCAACATGTAAATAAGTGTGTGGATTTTCTAAAGTATTGAAATTTAATACATGCACCGGCACAATCCTTGCAACCAATCAGGAAACCCTAGCCATTTTCAAAGTGGGTTATCTATATAATAGGGAAACTTAATCATGTCTCCTCAAATGGCCACAAGCTAATTATAATGGCCACTGAGTACATTATAAAATGGGTAGAGGTGGTTCCTCTTACTTATACAGAATGTCCCCAAATTTCAATGTTTATAATGAATTATATCATCTTCTGATATGGTATCCCTTCTTCAATTATCATTGATAATGGTAAGTCATTCAAAAATAAAAATGTGAAACACTCTGCAAACGCTTTCAAATTTCCCTTAATTTTTCAACCCCTTATTGCCCTCATGGTAATAGGTAGGCTGAAGCTTCCAACAAAACCTTAACTGGCATTATGGAGAAAATGGTGAATACCACAGGCCATAACTAACATCTGCAAATTCACCCTACCCTTTGGAATTAAGAACTTCTATCCACACCCCTACAGGTTCAAATCCATAGTCTTTAGTATTCATTTCTGAATCCATATTTCATTTAGAGATCGATTACCTTCTTTGTGTATAGAGGTAAGGGATTACCTAAATGAAGAGGACTATAGAGTAGCTAAACTGGTAGAGTTAGAACTATTGGATGAGAAACGTCTTCGTGCCCTCAATCACCTAAAATTATATCATGAATGAGTGTGAAGGAGCTATAACGATAAGGTCATACCTCATAAGTTTGAAGTAGGGGACATGGTGTTGAAAGATAATCAGAAGAACACTAATAAATACCGAGACAAGAAAGGGAAATTTGAGCCAAAATGGCTATGACCATACATTGTGGTTGCCAAGTTTGGTTCAGGTACATATAAGCTAGCCTATTCAGATGGAAAATAGCTTCAAAAACCCATGAACATAATGCATATTAAGTTCTTATATGCTTAAGTATGGGGTATCTACAAAATACCAAGAAAGGTAAAAAAAAGTATAAAAACAAAAAAAGATAAAGATAAATAAACAGGTATGTCCAATAGTGAAAACCAAGCAATGGTGGCACTTTGGATAAGTCCTTTGGTGAAAATTTTATTCTGGCACCAAGTGAGTGCATATTTTTCATAATAATTCTAAGTTTGAGTACAACAACTTTTCCTGAAGTTAATCTTTTCCTTCATCTGAGCCCCTTCTGAGCCTATCCTTCTTTGCCCTGATTTGGATAATCTAACCTTCTGAGTGCGGAGAATTTAACATTGAATGAACCCATCTTATGATGGGGGAAACTTCAAATTGTCACTTATGGCATATACTATGTGGTATTATACCCTTGTACTTCCCATCTAACACTGGGGGCATCCATGTTTATTTATTTCCTTGCATGTTCACTTTGGAAAACAGTTGAGAAAACATCAAAAAACATTCGTATAAATTTTGAAAATCTAAAAAACATATCGATATGTCCTTTGGAAAAATCAAAACATTCAAAAACATTTCTTAGAAAACTCCAAAACAATATAAAATTGTCTTAGAAATAAAATAAAAAACAATGAAAAATGTCCCAAAAATATCCCACAAAAATAAAGTAGTGGTTCGCTTACTTTTAGTTGATTGGTTTATACGGTTTTGGTTGAATTATTTTTTTGTACTGTATAATTTAAATTGGATTCAATTTCTTACTTAGATTGAATATCACTTTAGTCTGTAGTGTATTGCATTGAGTCCATTTTGTATTTCATGTTTGTAAATAAATGTTTTACTTTGATTAGGTTTGCTTAAGCTTGTGCTTGCTAATTTTTACTTGTACATTGTGTTATAATTTCATCATCATATCACACATATCCATAAAATTTATACATAATATATCAAAAAAAATGCTAAGTCTACATCATGCATGTATACTAAAATCTAATCATCAAATACCATATCACTAATGAGGCAAGAGGGGTTGCACATGATCACAAATCTATCCCCCCATGCCAATATCAAAAATATAAACATGTTGCTCACAGGTATCTCATCAAAGTAAAATATTTATATCAGCTAAATGCTATTTCATAATATAATAAGGTGATACAAATACTAAAATAGTCAAAATAATTTAAAAGAAATTAAAATTAAAAAATTGTTAAAAGTCCAAAAAATTTGAAAAAATTTAATTTTTTTTTCAAAAATTGGTAAACAACATATACACAGCTAAATCTTGTGTCAATTACATCATCCTTGAATGTTGAAATATGTCTTACAAAAGCATATTTCTATGGTTCTTGTTTGTTCTGGTCTTAAAAAACTTGTGGATCATCGTGATCGACCTCCATTAACAAAAGCTTGGCTACATACTATGTCGTTACTCCCATGCAACAATGAGTTGCCAAAAATAATGTCGTAGTGCATGAAGGTTTTTCCATAGTACTACATGTGTCCTCCATTTTCCCCCACATGTGTTACTACTTGGGGCATCATTTTTAACCCTTTTCATTACAACACAAACATTCAAGAACTACAACTTGATAACAAAAACATAGGTACAACACGTTATTTTCTTGAATGCATGTGATTGTACTAGTTTTTTTTAGGTTAGCTAGTTTACTTTCTCGTATTGCATTGCATAAGTGTATATTGCATGGAGATAAATATCATTTTACTTTCTCGTATTACATAATGTATGTTGCATGGAGTTACATATTTATAGTAGTAAACAATTGTTAGTAATTTAGATTTTCATGTTATCTTACAATTTTGTTTATTTTTAAAAAAGACTAATGATGTAGACCTAGAGGAAAAATGATATAAACCAATTCCTTATGGAAAATATGGATGCAAAGGTTGGACTTGTCCTAGATTTCTCCATTATCATTTATTACCACTACTATTTTTTCTTCCAAATCACCTAGGGAAATAAACAACCATGTTTATCCCTATCCTTATTCATCCTCAATAACCAAGGGTTTCGCGCCCATTCTAACCTATTTTATTCTATCCATTTTGATCATATTTTTGATCGTCGATATACTTCTTATATCACCCCATCGACACTTGAGGGGGAATCCTTTATCCTACTACTTTTTCTTTAAAAATCCACCTGTTTATGCTTGTCTTCTATGTTTGAAGTGAAGTCAATAACTTCACCTCAAACAGGGGCAAATTTAGACACCTAAATTCCACTTTTGCAATTTTATTACCAAAACACACGTAAATCACTCTCATTCATGTCAATCTCATTATAATTAGTGATATTTGCTAATTAACTAATGTTGCTTACCACTTTAGCCAATTAACAACACTTATTTTATTGTGTAACCCCTTTCTCATTTAAGATGCCACTTTACGGTGAATCATAAGTCAAAATACTCTTCAAAATAGATAATTAGCAATTATAGGCTAATTAAGCCTATTTTTCCATTGATTTGGTAAATATAACCTAGTATTGACTCAAACCCCTCTTCTAACCACTTAAAATCACCCCATTCACCTCCACAACATCTCAACAAGCTTCAAAATCTTATCATAGCCTCCTAGTTTACCCTAAGTGGTTGATTAAGGCTTCACACCTATTAATCAATTGGTAATTCACTAATTGTGATTAGTAAGGCCTAATCATGATTAGTAATTCCAATCTAATTTGGGGATTTTAGTCCCACATGCACAAAAATACAAGCTTCTCCAAAAATTAAAACTATAAAAAGGGTGCACCTTATTCCTTTATATTTTACACCATGCTTTGATTTGTGTTGTCCACTCAAAAATTCCCCTGCTTTTGAGGAGTTCAAAATTGAATTTTTTTCAAGTTAAACACCTTTTCTGTTGTCCTGGTAATGTGAAAAGTCAAAAAAATTGGAAGAACTTGCGTTCTTGGGTCATTTTGTGTGATTTGCAGGTCTACAAGACATTTTTGTCCTAGATGTCCCATGTTCATTCGGGTTCCCTGTTTGCTAATCGAACGATTTACCTGAAGTTCGTTTCTTTCACGCCTTTCGGAACTATTTGTCCCAAGTAACACAAGTTCACCCAGGCTCAATGTTCACTTTTCACCTGATTCGATCGAATCGCGTACTCCACGTACTTTTGTCCCTCATGTTCTGGAAGCATTTGTGCATCTTTTTCCCACGTTGCCCGTATCGGCCGAATTGCACTTTCATGTCCCACGTGTCCCAAATGAACTAAAGGCCATCTGAGGTAATTTTTTCTGCTCTTCCCAAATATATTTCTTTTCAAGTTGGTAGATGTGTATTTAATGCACATTTATTATCTTTCTCTCTCCCAAATGGCTATATAATGAACTACCCCCTATGCATTTTTGCACACTTCTTTCTTGCTATCTATTGCTCATATCCTTACGATAAAAATTTCTACGCATGTATCCATTCCCCCTATAATTTCATCCTGATTCCAGCCTGTAACCTTGCTTTTCAAATTATTATTAACATGAAGATTAAATTCTAAGGTCAGGAGCAAATCTCACTACTCAAGTCTGTCGTCCCCAATATCGGGGATACTGAAGTTCACCACCTTGACTTTGGGGATTTCTATGCAAGGATGATAGACTCAAACCCCTCTCCTATGGCACAAATGATTCATGATAGTGGCTTGGCATTCACTGGTGGTTTCCCAATCTCATTATAGTGTGCAGATACAGTACTCTCTTACGGTGCTCATATCAATCCTGACTCGAGTGAGCTAATGAACGTGCATGAGGAGCTCATTTCCAAACTTGATGCTTCCACCATTGGCACTACCCCAAGGATCCCTAAGATGGAAAATTCTATAGTAATCTCACAGAACTAGGCATAGGCCCTCTTCGACCAGGACAGTGAGAAATACAAGGCAAGAGTGGCAAAGTCTTGGCTTAAAAACCCTAAAAAGGGGGCATCCCGTCTATCCTAGGTTCTCTTCCATGCCAATTTCAATGAGGAGCTATCAAATTTTATAATCCTACTAGCTTGGGTCATGGGCTTACCTTCTACCAACAAATTCCATTTTTGGATGTGCCCCCTTATCAACATGGTGTGTGAAGGAACTCAGAACATAAACTAGGTAGAAATATTCAACATGAACTTAGCAGAGTAGCTGACCAATGTATAACAAACCTAGAAGTTCTACATGATTTCATACCTAATGTATACCCTAGAAGTATCGAGGCAATGGTTTGGATTCTCATACATTGATGCTCATAAAGGTGACCTTGTATATGCCTACTACCCTCAATTCACCCTAAACACTAGCAATCACAACTTCAGGAGGGTGAATGATGCTTTCACCATGTACATTGTAAGGCTTCTAGAGAATGACACTAGTGAGGAGATTTTCTGATGAAGCTATGAACCTAATATAAAACTACGGTGCCTACTTCATCCAGTTCAGGAAATTCTCCTATATAAGGCTTGCAGGCTATGAAAGCACCCCTCTCAATCTCCCCATGTTCTGCAATGATAAAATGGCTTTAATTGAGGTATGTAGGCAATTGGAAAAGTTACACATAACCTGTAGGGATAAAAAATTTCTGGCCTACACTTCCCTATATATTTGGGAAACTACACTTGCAAAATGGCTCTAGATGCACAAAACATAGAAAGAGCCCTAGCTCCCATCACTGTCCATTTCTTCAGGCCAAGAACTTGTTTTGACTTGAAGAAATTTATTGAGCAGAACATCAAAATCAATTATCATCATAGGGAAGACATAGAGGACTATTGGGCTGACTATGCTGATGATTTTGAGGCAAGGAGGAGACATTATGGCAGGTTTTCTCTTCAATTAATTCAAGAGCTTAACCTGTACCAAGTTCCTGAAGGACTCCAGGATGATAAATCTGACCTATACTCATATGAATATGAAAACGTGGTCAAACACACTCCCTTGGAGGATTTGGATTGGTTCAAAAAGGAGAAGGATGATCTGGCAGAAATATTAGCTCATGTCTTGGTAAGAACCAAAATATGGTTTGACAGGAAAGTTCGTGAACTCAAAAGGCACTCAGGTGAGTCCTCCTCCAAAGACACCTCAACACCAAGAAAGGAGGCATTTTCACCTGATTCAGGAGTACCTGTACAGACCCCTCCTACATCATTAACTAAAGGTCCTATTTCTTCCACTCCTTCCTCATCCACCGAAGTGTAGTAGAAGAAGGTCAAAGAAGTTAAGAAGGAACATGTGGAGGAAGATCCCCTAAGGAAGCATTCAGAATTTCCTTCAGGACTAGAGAACATTATTGTTCTCAGTGAAAGTGAGGAGAGTGAAGTGCCAGTTTCTACAAGCACTCCAGAAGCTCCTACAGATAAAGAAAAGGAGGTTCAAATCACTGAACTCTTGAGCACCATCGACTCCTCTGCACTAGAAGTCTTGAGTGCCCCACTCATATCTCAACTAGAAGCAAGAACAGTGCACACCTTGGGTGCCATGAGTTCTCTATCTCTTTGTCCTCTTACCCCACCTGATTCTTCCTCCTCCTCTTTTGCATGGGTGTAGCCTCTCGTCGATAGTAGGAAAAGAAAATCTTCCTCCCGAATCTCAGGACCCAATTTTGATGCTGTGGCAGCCCTGTTAGGCACTACTCCTCCTACTCCCACCAAGAAGGCCAAGACTACCTCCAAAATAGTATCTGATGCTCAGGGCCAGCAATTCCTAGAGATAGCCAAGCCCAAAGTGGACAACCTAGAGCATGATTTGTAAGCATCTGACCTTGAGCTCTCAAGGACTCCCATGGGAGAGTCTACCCCTGATGGTGAGATGCACAATCTTCAGGAAAAAATCACCAGGTTCATTGGGGAGTGGAGAAAGGGTAACAAACCATAGAACAACTGGAGGAGTAGGCCTAGGTTCTTACAAGTTTTATCAAGTCACAGTTATCCAAGGATAAAGTTTTATATCCTACCCCACTGACTACTCTTCCACCACCTGTGATTTTCAGCCAAGATGAAGTGCAAAGTATCAAATATATGCATAGGTATTATATCTATGGAAGGGATATGGAGGCCATGTTGGATGATATGCTTGTTGCAGGGTTGAATTTCATTAGTGAAGCCTTTAAACTAAATGAGAAGGTAAATGATCTACAACATAAACTCTCCTCCACTATTGGAAATATAGATAAAGAGCTCAAACTCTAGAGCAACTATATAGTAGACCTTCGCCTCATGGGATAGACTGATGAGAATATTTTAATGGAAAGCAAAGTCTTCGATGATGCAAAAGATAACTTGTCAAAATCATGGGTATACAACATGGAATGGAAAATCAAGGTGCTAGAAGAAGCTTTGGGAGAACTGAAAAATAGCTGGCAGAAGGGTGAGGCCTTCAAGAATTTGGTGGTATCTACTTTCAAAGATATACATTGCCACATCCATGATGAGACCTCTTGTGTACCCCTCTCCTTGCAAGAAATCAAAGCTCAATTCAGAGCTTTTGTCAAAGATAATTTGTTCAAGGAGGATTCCATTTCCAAGGAAAAGATGAAGGAGATCTTCTCTCTCCTATCTGCTATTGAAGAAGCAAAATAAATATCATCATACGCACGTCAAATTTGACAAAGAGATGGAGAAGTGCCTCAGATTTTGGACCCATCCCACTGCCAACACATCGGTCCCATGAGGTAGAGACATAGCAGAGGCATTGAAAAGATTCAGACAATGGATCCTAAAATTAGTGGGCCCCTCTCAATCATGAGCACCTATCTTCTTCTCCTGATTCTTCTCCTTTCTTTCTTTCTTCATCTCAGATTTATTGTAATTAGTTGGGGTATTGTGATTAGCATCCCTTTAACTAAACATTAGTTAAAAGTAGTTACCAAAGGTAATTGTTTTGTAAACTATATAATGGCCTCTCCTCACCATTTTTAAAGAGAGGAACTTGGCTTATTTTTGAAAGTGTAAAGGAATCGTAAAGCAATCAATGCAAAATGATTTTCATTCTTTATCCATCTGATTCTTTTTATTCGCAAGCTATCTATTAAATATTGTTAGATCATTTGTCTGCATTATGCTAAGAAGCTTTGTATTCTTGTAGATGTTATTCATAGAACTGTGTGTCTTTTCAAATTTCATCTTATTAATGTGGGTACAAATGATCTTATTCCAATTCACTGTATTCTTGCACGCATAAGGAATTATTTTGTCATCTATAATTCTGAATGGTGCCTTTCTCCTCATTTCCACATCTTGATTCCTCTGTACTTTTGTAATTGATAATCTATTTAAGAAATGCTTTCATGATATCCAAGTTCCATAATGAAACCATGCTTTTACATATGTAAATAGGTTCGTTTCTAAATAAGGGAACCTCTCCCACTAAAGAGGAGGGACTTCTTGTCCCCTGACTGTTGCTCTTCTTGAAGTTATTTTTCCACCACCAACAGTTTTTTGGTGACTCCACTAGGGAAGCGTCTCTTGGCATATTCCAGTTCCATAAATATTTATTGATCATCCTTTGATCTGGCGACTCCATGTTTTACTCATGGGAGAAGGGCCCGTGGTATTGAAGATTCTCAGTTTCAGCTTTTGGAGCAACAGATTTTTCCCTTCCCTTCAACTAGAGGAAATAGAAGAGCTCGTTCAATGAGCACTCCTCCTGTCAAAAGTAGAAACATTGTGGGAGGTTTTTATTCAGAACAACTCGGTCCTAATCTCCATGCTCTAATTCTCACTGGGGTTTCAGTTCCCCTTCAAGCCATTTTTCCAAGAATGGTGGTACCATTGCCTTGGGGCCATCGTGTTGGGCCTCTCACCCTTCCTCAGCCTTTGCATGAGTTACCCAGAGGTAACCGGAAGAACTTTCCCAAATTTAGAGGTGATGGCAAGGTACATCCTGATGAGCATATTGCGGCCTTTATAGTTGCATGTGGAGTTCTGGGGTTGAACATGAAGATGTCTCAGTGAGGCTTTTCATTGAAACTTTACAGGATAATGCGGCTGATTGGTTCTATCACCTTCCAGCCAGAACTATCACTAGCTGGGACATAATGAGAGCAAGGTTTGAGAATCATTTCAAACTGGCGGAAGATGTGCATGCTTTGTTGGCCCAAATTTCTCAAATAAAGAAGGAATCACAAGAACCCATGAGAGAATTTGTGGCTTGATTTAACAAATTGATCAACAAAATTCCACCAGGCACTCAACCTGTAGATCAAATTCAAAAATGCTTTTTCCTGAATGCCCAATTGCCGGAAGTTAGTTATGCATTGAGAAGAGATAATATTGCAACATTGGCCGAGGATCAAACTCTTGCTATTAGTGTTGAAGATGATTTAATCATGTCCAAGAAGCTGAGAAGAGACCCCTTTAAATCAAGGTCTTTTCCTCCCTCTTCTTCCACTTCTAGACCTAATACTGATTCACTAGTACAAAAACTTGCGAATGACCTCATCACCATTAAGAAACAATTAGCTCAGCACGCCCCTTATGCAAACATTCCAAGGAGGAATATTCAGCCCAGAAATCATTTTCCTACTTCACAGGAAAGGCTAGCACTTGAAGGACCTCCTATTAAATTCCCTGTTAATGCAACCTGTGAAGTTGAAGAGCCGGAGGATGAAGAAGTTAGTGAAGATTGTGAAGAATTTGTTGAAGAGGTTGATGAAGAAACAAAAGAACTTGAGGGATCTCGAGTTAATTTCTTCACTACTGAAGGCATTGATGAAGAAGATGATTATGACGAGGTAGTGGCGGACATGAATAGTGAATCATATGTTGTCATGACTCGAGAGCAGACAAACAAAAAGGAGAAAGTGATGCAGCCAACCAAAAGATCCAAGGAACATCCAACGACTATTCCTGTAATTGCAAAAAGAGGATTTCCTATCCCCATTGCATCCACACCCAAGGTAAGTCCTATCACCTCTACTACTAAGGTTAATTCTTTTTCATCTCCTAAAACTGATAAACCTAAGGTCCCAAGAAAGGATATCTCGTCCACTTCTGGATCTTTCGATATCGTTGATCACCTAAAAAAGACCAAGGTTCAAATCTCAGAAGCTGAATATTATCAAACCCATCCCAAGGCCTTTGCTAAAATGATTCACTTTTTCAATTCCCATTCTAAAACTACCTCTAAAGGCCTTTTACCCACTCCATCTTCCATACCACAACCCAATCTGGTAGCCGCTGTCACCTCACCCAATGACAAGATCAAACCATTCTATGTGACACTCCTTATAGCCGGCCATAGACTCAGCAATTGCGTCATAGACTCAGGTGCATCAGACAATGTAATGCCTGCCAAAGTAGCTCATGCCTTAGGCCTAACTCTCACAAGAACTTACGGGTCTTGTTATTCCATGGAAAGTAAAGAAGTGCCCCTGGTCGAAAGAATTAAAGATGCACAGGTAGCTTTTGTTGCCTTGCCTGAGAAGAAGGTTTTAGCTACTATCCTAGTAGTAGATATTCCTCCTTCATATGGGATGTTGCTAAATAGGAACTTCTATAAGGATTTGGGTTGAGAAGTTAAAATGGATTGGTCACATGCCCTCATACCTGTTAATGGGAAAATGAAGAAATTGTTTCTTGAGAAGCAATCTGAGTATATTGTACAAAAAACAGATGATCCCAAAGCACAAATACTTTATGAAGATATGGGCCATGGAAACTATATGATTATGTCTCTTGAGGAGATCCAACTTCCTAAAAAATCACTTAAGGATCCCAATGGTGTTTGGATATTAGAATTTGATGGAAGTTGTTCCTCAATTGGTTTTGGAGCTGGTGTAGTAGTAATGTCTCCTAAGGGAACCATCAGTCCTTTCTCATTCAAGTTACAATTTGAAAATACTAATAATACAGCAGAGTATGAAGCTCTCATCCTTGGGATTCACATGGCAAAAGAAAAGGGTGTGAAGAATCTTATAGCTCATGGAGATGTGGAGCTAATTGTCAAGCAAGTTAGAAACCTTTGCCAGGTAAAAAATAGAAGATTGAAACATTATACGAATCAGGTTTTGGACTCTATTGAATTTTTTTATGCCTTCTCCATTGAAGTAGTGCCTAGGGAGAAGAACACTAGGGTTGATTCAATAGTAGTCTCGAGGTCATTGTCGATACCTCATCCTGACTTATCTCAAGATAAGTTTACCATTGAGATGATTCATAGGCCCAGTGTACCTAATAATGTAAGTAACTGGTAAGTTTTCAATGATGATCAACACCTGCTTTCTTTCTTAGAACTCAAGGATAAATTTGAATAGTTTTTCTTTTAAGGAAGTGACAATTTTCCTCGTGAAAGTTTACCCTTAAACGAAGAAATTGTCAAAAAAGAAGAGGCAGATCAAGATGGATGTATCAAACTCAAAGGGAACAAGATCCCAAAGGCATTGGTAAGTTTAGAAGAATTTTTTGACAAACATGATAGGTATGTGAGGTTTAAAGCTTCTACTGGACCTCAACAATCAGCTGAATATGATAAAATTAATTTTGGGAGTTCTACTGACCCTAAACTCATGAACATTGGAAAATGTTGCATACCAGAAGAAAAGAGGAAAGTAATTGATATTTTAAGGAGGTATAGAGATGTTCTTGCTTATTCCTATGAGGATTTAAAAGCTTTTCAACCAAAGGAGATGCAGCATTACATCCCTCTCAAACTTGGGATTAAGCCTTTAAGATAGAAATAGAGGTAGTACAATCCTAACATAGCTGACACCATCTTTTAGGAGATACAGAAGTTATTAAAAGCCAAAATCATTTTTCCTATCCACCATTCAACATGGATTGCCAATATTGTGCCTGTTAGAAAGAAAAATGGTGAGATTCGTATTTGTGTTGACTTCAAGAATTTGAATCAAGATTATTTAAAGGATAACTATCCTTTTCCCATGATGGATCAAGTCTTGCAAGCTGTGATGGGATTTGAAATGTTGTCTATGCTCAACGGCTTCTCAGGGTATAATCAGGTAGAGGTTAATATCAAAGATCAACACAAAATGGCCTTCACTACCCCTTAGGGTACCTTTTCCTATAAAAGGATGCCTTTTGGGCTCATTAATTCTAGTGCCACTTTTCAAAGAACTATGGACTTGGCCTTTAGAAGTTTGAAAGGAAAGTGTATTGTCATATACTTTGATGACTTGACTGTATTTTCCAAAACAAGGACAGATCATTTTCAGCATCTAGAAACAGTTGTTTTGAAATGTAGAGAACATTAGATCTCTTTAAATCCAAAGAAATCTATCTTTTGTGTCATAGAGGTAAAATTATTGGGGCATGTTGTTTCCAAAGATGGTATAAAAATTGATCCTGAGCGAGTTCAAGCTATCCAGCAAATTCCCCTTCTAACCAACAAGAAAGGAGTACACTCTTTCTTTGGTAAGATTAACTTTGTAAGAAGATTTATTCCTAATTTCACAAAGCTAACTTTTAATATCTCTCAAATGATGAAAGGCAAATAGATGTTTTTTTGGTCTCCTAAAGGGAAAGAGGCCTTTGAAGGTATTAAAAGGGATATTGCTAAAACTCTTGTTCTAGCGTGTCTAGATTTTAGCAAAGATTTTATTATCTATTGCTACACCATGGATAACACCCTGGCTACTGTTTTGACTCAAGAAGATTCTAATGATCATGAACTCCCAATTGCATTTATGAGATACATTCTAAAAAATCATGAGTTAAAATACACCATAATGGATAAACATGCCTTAGTAGTGGTTAAAGCTGTCAAGTAGTTTCGCTTTTACATTCTTAACTCTCACTCCATAGTATTTGTACCAGATACAACCATCAAGTCCATTCTCACACAACGGGAGTTTAGATCCAAGAGAGGAAACTGGGTGGCCAAGGTTCAAGAATATGATGTTGACATCAGGCCAACCAAGATCATTTGTGGAAAAGGCCTATGTGAACTCATCGTTGAGGGAGCTCAGGATAACTTACCAGAGGATAAAATTTATCTCCCTACCATTCTATTTCTTAGCTCAATTGATGAATGGTATACTGATATCACACACTTTCTCACTTATGGAGAATGTCCTTCTCATTTGACTGCCAAGGGGAAGAGAGCTATTAAGCTAAGATCAGCCTTGTATGTGTTGTAGGAAAATACTTTGTTTAAGCATGGATTGGATGGAAGATTTCTGAAATGTGTGGACAAGGAACAACAAAAGAAACTGTTCTCATCTTTTCATAATCAAGCATGTGGAGGGCACTACTTGTCAACTGTCACTGCTCATAATATTCTTTGTGTAGGATATTACTGGCCTACCTTGTTCAGAGATGCATCAAAGTGGGTTGATAAATGTGAAGCTTTTCAGACCTTTGTGGGTAGACCCAAGTTGGCTTCTTTGCCCCTTAAACCAGTTGTGATCGAAGATCCTTTTCAAAACTGGGGTTTAGATTTTATTAGAACACTTCATCCCTCTTCTATTGCTGGTCATACTCATGTATTAACTACCACAGATTATTTTACTAAGTGGGTAGAAGCCATTTCAGTAAAGAGTACCACTTCAGAAGTAGTATGTAATTTTATCAAAGAAAACATCTTGATAAGGTTTGGTGTGCCAAACAAGATAGTGACAAATAATGCTTCAAATTTTTCTTCAAATGAGATGATGGATTTTTTTTATGGATATGGCATCTCCCTGGCTCACTCCTTAGATTATTATCCTCAGGGGAATGGACAAGCAGAATCAACAAACAAATATCTTGTGGTTATTATAAGGAAATTAGTTAATGAGTCCCAGAGGAACTGGCACAAGAAGCTCTATGATGCTCTTTTGGCAGATAGGATCACACCTAAGAGAGACATTGGGATGTATCCTTTTCAAGTATTATATGGAGTAGAAGCTCAATTGCCAGTAAGAGTGGAGCTACTAGCTCTGCATCTTATGAAGGCCATTGAAGACACCAGTTTCAATGATTCTTTGGATAAAAGGATCATGTACCTTTACAAATTGAATGAGGACAGGTTGAAGGTTGCTGATAGGATATCTACTCACCAATAGAAAGTAAAGGTCTTATTTGATAAAAAGGCTATGTTCAGGGATTTCAAAGTTGGAGACATTGTTTTGTTATGGGATAAAAGACATGAACCTCGTGGCAGCCATGGAAAGTTTGATTCTCTTTAGCTTGGACCTTTCAAGATCAGGAACTTTACTGGTAATAATTCTTTTTACCTTGATTATATGGATGGTTCTTCTATCCCACTTCCTTATAGTGGGCAGTACCTGAAATTGTTTAAGTCATAGGTGATTAGGAAGTCCTTTGTATATTTTGTATAGCATTTTTCTTCCTCCTTCCTTCTCTTTGTTTTGGTGTGTTGTCTTCTGTATTGGTTTTCTTTTGACTCCGTGGCCCAATGGATAAGGTACTAGTCTACTTTCCCTAGTTTTTCTGAATTGCCTTATCTCATTCTTTTGAACTTATGCCAAGTCATCCCCAGAAGGAGCCAACTGTTGTCCACTCAAAATTTCCCCTTCTTTCAAGGAGTTCAAAATTGATTTTTTTTAAAGTTAAACACCTTTTTTGTTGTCCTGGTAATGTGAAAAGTCAAAAAATTGGGAAGAATCTGTGTTCTTGGGGCATTTTGTGTGATTTACGGGTCTATCAGACATTTTTGTCCCAGATGTCCCATGTTCATTCAGGCTCCCTGTTCACCGATCAACCAATTTACCCAAAGTCCATTTCTTTTGGGCCATCAGAACTTTTTGTCCCAAGTAACACAAGTTCACCTAGGCTCAATGTTCACTTTTCACCCGATTCGGCCGAATCGCGTACTCTGTGTACTTTTTTCCCTCATGTCCCAGAAGTATTTGTGCATCTTTTTCCCTCGTCACCCGTATCGGTGGAATCGTGCTTTCGCATCCCATGTGTCCCAAATAAACCAAAGGCCATCTGAGCTATTTTTTCCTGATCTCCAAAATATCTTTCTTTTCAAGTTGGTAGATGTGTATTTAATGCGCATTTATTGTATTTCTCTCTCCAAAATGGATATATAATGAACTTCCCCCTATGCATTTTTGCACACTACTTTCTTGCTATCTATTGCTCATATCCTTGCGATCAAATTTTTTACACGTGTACCCATTCCCCCTACAATTTCATCCTGATTCTAGCCTACAACCTTGCTTTTCAAATTATTATCAACATGAAGATTAAATTCCAAGGTCAGGAGAAAATCTCACCACTCGAGTCTGCCATACCCGATATCGAGGACAATAAAGTTCGCCACCTTGACTTTTGGGATTTCTGGGCAAGGATAATAGACTCAAACCCCTCTCCTATGGCACAAATGATTCATGATAGTGGCTTGGCATTCACTAGTGGTTTCCCAATCTCAGTACAGTGTGCAGATAGAGTACTCTCCTGTGGTGCTCATTTCAATCCCGACTCGAGTGAGCTAACGAATGTGTATGGAGATCTCATTTCCGAACTCGATGCTGCTGCCATTTGCGCTGCCCTAAGGATCCTTGAGATGGAAAATTCTATAGTAATCTCGCAGAACCAGGCAAGGCCCTCTTTGACCAGGACAGTGAGAAATATAAGGCAAGAGTGGCAAAGTCTTGGCTTAAAAACCCTAAAAAGGGGGCATCTCGTCTATCCAAGGTTCTGTTCCATGCTGATTTCAATGAGTTGTCATATTTTATAATCTTGCTAGCTTAGGTCATGGGCTTACCTTCTACCAACAAATTTCATTTTTGGATGTGCACCCTTATCAACATGGTGTGTGAAGGAACTCAGAACATAAATTGGGTAGAAATCATCAGCATGAACTTAGCAGAGCAGCTGACCAATGTACAATAAATAAAGAAGTTCTACATGACTTCATACCTAATGTATACCCTAGCAGTATCGAGGCAATGGTTTGGATTCTCATACATTGATGCTCATAAAGGTGACCTTGTATATGCCTACTACCCTCAATTCACCCTAGAAACTAGAAATTGCAACTTTAGGAGGGTGAATGATGCTTTCACCATGTACATTGTAAGGCTCCTAGATATCGACACTACAAGGATATTTTCAGATGAAGCCATGAACATAATTTTGAAGTAAGGTTCCTACTTCATCTAGTTCAAGAAATTCTCTTATATCAGGATTGCAGGCTATGAAAGCACCCCTCTCAAGCTCCCCATGTTCTGCAATGATAAAATGGCTTTAATTGAGGTATGCAGGTAATTGGAAAAGTTGCACAGAACCTGTAGGGATAAAAAAATTACTATCCTATGGTTCCCCATATCTTTTGGAAAATACACCTACACAACGGCTCTAGATGCACAAAACATAGAAAGAGCCCTAGCTCCCATCACTTTCCATTTCCTCAAGCCAAGAACTTGTTTTGATTTGAAGAAATTTATTGAGCAGAACATCAAAATTGCTTATCATCATAGGGTAGACACAGAGGACTATTGGACTGAATGTGCTGATGATTTTGAGGCAAGGAGGAGACATTATGGTAGGTTTTCTCTTCAATTAATTCAAGAGCTTAACCTGTACCAAGTTCCTGAAGGACTCCAGGATGATAATTCTGACCTGTACTCATATGAATATGATAAGGTGGTCAATTACACTCCCTTGGAGGATTTGGATTGGTTCAAAAAGGAGAAGGATGATTTGGTAGAAATCTTAGCTCCTGTCTTGGTAAGAACAAAAGTCTGGTTTGACAGGAGAGTTCGTGAACTCAAAACACACTCAGGTGAGTCCTCCTCCAAAGACACCTCAACACCAAGAAAGGAGGCATTGTCACCTAATTCAAGAGTACCTGTACATACCCCTCCTACCTCATCAACTAAAGGTCCTACTTATTCAACTCCTTCCTCATCCACCCAAGTGTATCAGAAGAACGTCAAAAAAGTTAAGAAGGAACCTGTGGAGGAAGATCCCCCAAGGAAGCATTCAAATTGCCTTCAAGACTAGAGAACATTATTTTTCTCAGTGAAAGTGAGGAGAGTGAAGTGCCAGTTTCTACAAGCACTCTAGAAGCTCCTACAGATAAAGAAAAGGAGGTTCAAAGCACTAAAATCCCGAGCACCATCGACTCCTCCGCACCATAAGTACCGAGTGCCCCACTTATATCTCAACTAGAAGCAACAACAGTACACACCCTGGGTGCCATGAGTTCTTTATCTCTTGGTCCTCTTGCCCCACCTACTTCTTCCTCCTCATCTTTTGCATGGGTGCAGCCTCTCGTCAATAGTAGGAAAAGAAAATCTTCCTCTCAAATCTCAGGACCTAATTTTGATGTTGTGGTGGCCCTATTAGGCACTACTCCTCCTACTCCCACCAAGAAGGCCAAGACTACCTCCAGAATAGTATCTGATGCTCAGGGCCAACAATTCTTGGAGATAGCCAAGCCCAAAGTAGACAAGCCAGAGCATGATTTGCAAGCATCTGACCTTGAGCTCTCAAGGATTCCCATGGGAGATTCTACCCCTGAAGGTGAGATCCACAATCTTTAGGAAACAGTCACTAAGGTCATTGGGAGAGTGGAGAAAGGGCAATAAACCATAGAATAGCTAGAGGTAGAGACATAGCAGAGGCGTTGAAAAGATTCAGACAACGGATCCTAAAATCAGTGAGCCCCTCTCAATCATGAGCACTTATCTTCTTCTCCTGATTCTTCTCCTTTATTCCTTTCTTCATCTCAGATTTATTGTAATTATTTGGGGTATTGTGATTAGTATCCCTTTAACTAAACATTAGTTAAAAGTAGTTACCAAAGGTAACTGTTTTGTAAACTATATAGAGGCCTCTCCTTTCCATTTTTGGAGAGCGGAACTTGGCTTATTTTTGAAAGTGTAAAGGAATCATAAAGAAATCAATACAAAAGGATTTTCATTCTTTGTCCATCTGATTATTTTTATTCACAAGCTATCCATTAAATATTGTTAGATCATTTGTCTGCATTATGCTGAGAAGCTTTGTATTCTTGTAGATGTTATTCATAGAATTGTGTTTCTTTTCAAATTTCATCTTATTAATGTGGGTACAAATGATCTTAATCCAATTCATTGTATTCTTGCACGCATAAGGAATTATTCTGTCATCTATAATTCTGAATGGTGCCTTTCTGCTCATTTCCACATCTTGATTCCTCTGTACTTTTGTAATTAATGATCTATTTATGAAATGCTTTCATGATATCCAAGTTCCATAGTGAAACCATGATTCGTACATGTGTAAATAGGTTATTTTCTGAATAAGGGAACCTCTCCCACTAAAGAGGAGGGACTTCTTGTCCCCTGACTATTTCTCTTCTTGAAGTTCTTTTTCTACGACCAACAATTTGCATCTCATATAATAAATATGTTATATAGCCAAGTTCAATCCTTGCTTAAAGACTTCAATGGGGTTAGTAGATGGGTATCCAAAATGAGCAAGTATTCATTGGGAGAGGCCATTTTACCTTATTTTGAGTATCAACCATAACCATTTGATTTCCCTCTTAGGTCTATTTAGGCCCATGTTAGGTAATTTAAGCATATTAGTAGGCATGTTTAGTTAGATTTGGTATTGTTTTCATACTGGTTAATCATTCTTTTAATATTCTATTTTAATTTTACATTCCTATACTTAGAACTTTAGCTAGATGTATAACAATGGTGTTAGTTCTCCTTGTTTAGTCATGTAAGTTTTTTGTAACGTTGAGGGTGTCATTAGTATTTGATCTCATTTTGGGTATCAATTATTGTATTAGCTCATTCGTTGAAATTGTACAGGATTTCATATATGTTAAGGTCAATTTTCCCTGTTGTATACTTCCCATGTTCTCTTAAACCATTCAGAATTTTGAGTTGGGTAACATATATTTTTAGGTCTGAGTTAATGTTTTGATCATTGTTGAATGTATCTCTTATTGAGGAATGCATGAATGCTTATATGCCTTATTTATAAATGTTCAAATTAATTGGAGGTATTTTTCAGTTTAGACCTGTTGTTCTATTATATAATATCCTCCCTTCACTGGGATTTTAGGAAATGAATTGATTCTTAATCCTTTTTAAGGAATTGTGTTTTGAACTAGTATTTCTTGAAAAGATGAAAGGTATAGACTGGATGTTTGATTTACATTTTCCTTTCTTCTTTTGTACTTATCCAATTCAGAACTTAGGTGAATCTTTGTTTAGATTTTGATTTGGTCACATGTGAACTATTCACTATTTCATCACCTGAAGTGCAAATTTCATACGGAAATCTATTCTTTGTCTTTCGTTATTCTTGCATGTGGAATGTTTACTCTTCTTCATAAGATTTTGGACATATGAGGAGAATACAATCTCACTCATACCCTCTTCAATATTATGATGGGGATATTGATCACTTAGGTATGATTTTTGTTCCCTCTTTGGTCTATTTTATTTTATATCACTTCTTGACCATGTCATAGGAATTAGTGTATTAATGCTATTAGGGAAACAAAACAGAAGTTTATGTTATGCTTAGAAGGAGTATCAAGCCTTGTATAAGTTATGAACTTAAACTAATATGCTCCTTTCTTAAATTTTAATGATTTTGTATCTTATATGAGTCCTGAATATTAGTTTTTTTTCTTGATATAAGCAACCTTATACTTTTGATAGGGTCTGAAGATGTTATCTTTGACTTATAACTTGAATTGAATGTTAATTTGACCCTAGGATTTTTAGGATGCTTCAATTGGGGTTACTTTAATGGTTTATGATGATTTAGTTACCCTTACTTGTCCGTATGATCTTATTTATGATTAATGTCATCTTAGGCTTTAGGATGAGTTTGATATAGTGGGATAATTAGCTAGAAGGAAATATTCAATATTATTCAAACAGTATGATTTATTTGAAAGATAATTGTATGTATCTTATATTTCTTCTTGATAACTAGACTTGGCTGATTGAAGAAACTTAAAATAGCCACATGGAAGTGAAGATAAAGTTAAGTTGAAATTTTATCCTTCTTGAACTCTTGTGTTTTATTTCTAGCATGTTGAAATGAGTTTTCTGATGGAAAGTTAGGGTTGATAGGTTGATTGACCAAACCATACTTTTGTTTAGAAATTTTAAAATCTCTCTCTCTCTTCTTTTTGGATCGTATTCTTTTTGGCTAAGTCTTTTTGTTGGTTCGGTTGTGTTTTCTGGATTGTTTCATAAACAACAAAGTTCTTTTTATGAAACAGCTAGCTAGAAGCACATCATTTTAATGATATAGTGCTTATCATTCTCAGTTCAATAAACTAACCCATGCTAATAATTTTGTAGATGGATTTTGTAAAAGATGAAAGGAGAAAGAAATTTAGGAAGATACATTTGTTTTAGTAAAGAAATTGCTTCTATATTATCATGATATGTCATTTCATTTTTTGAGATATACTTGATGGAAAAGAAAGTTGTGATAAGGGTTAGTTTTGTATTGATGTATTAATACTTTGTAATCCCTTAAAAACTTCTAGATTCAATAAATGTATCACTCCTTGATGAATAAAATATGTGATGATTACTAAGTAATAGTTATTTATAATATTTTCTTGACATGAATTAGGCTAAATTGATATGTATTATCCTAATGAAGGAGGGAAGTTAATATACTTAAATGATATGGAATGGTTCGGGTAGGGATATGAGTTGTTGTATTATTTTCTCAAGTAGAGATGCAACTTATAAATTTGACATTCTTAAGCAGCAACTCAACCATTATAAAAAGGACTGTATTTGAATTACGGATGTATGTGTATTAAACCTTGATAATAATTAATAATGTGTAATTTGTTTATAAATGGACATTAGCCCATAATAAAGGGGAGAAAGATAATTTCCATAAAATGAATCATCGACATAACTAAAATATCTTGTTAAAAGTATCATGATTATTGTAATTAAATAATTGAAAGTGTTCTTCCTTAAGCAGAATTCCTTAATCAAAGTTAGGAATTCTTGGAAGGGAAATAAAATGGGAATTTAGACTTCATTCCCATAAAGTCTAAAATAAAATATTTACATGGAACTTATTGAAACTAGGGCTGAAACAAATAAGAAATTAATTAACACCTTCATAAATGCAAGATCTATTCTGTAAAAACATGATTCAAGTTATTTATTATATAATAAACATAAACATGTAATTAAATGGGTCAGGAAGTAGATTTTATCTACATACCTACCTCACAAGCAGTTAAACTTATAAACTTATAGGTTAAAAGTCCTAATTGAATCTGTATGGTGTAGTTATAATTAATCTGTAATGAAGTGATTAATGAGATATTAAACTTTCAAAATAACGTATGTTCATCTAGATGAGGGAACTTAGTTGGATTTTGACACACACCAACTACAACGTAGTACCTTTATAACTATAGGATTCATTACGAGGGTACTACAACACAGTTGATATATCTCAACACCCATCATAGTTTGTTCAACTTGACTAACATAAGTGCATGAAGGGATCACATTTCTTCCCCATGCAAAGATAGGGACATGATCTAGTGTCGGGGTCAACTCATGTTGATTTAGGATAACTAGACACACCCAATCATGAATTTCGATTGAGTATGCCTATGTAACCTTAGTCACTGTGAGAAGTCCTCCACACTATGGCATGTTACTAGCCTTGTCTAGGGTTAAAATTTGAATCAAGTTGGACTGACAGAAGTAAGTGAAGACCACTCTAGATAATAGAACAAGTGTGGTGAAGGAATTATTCTGTTTGACAATATGTCATCTATGAATTTAAACATGTTTAAAATATTTGGCTAAAGTATTACAAGTTGTTGGTTGTGTTATCCTATTTCACCTATTTAAAGAAGTGATATTTTAGATGAATATCAGTAACAAATATTAACATAGGCTTCTTAAGAAGAACACTTAGGTACCCCAAAAAGGTAAAGGAAGCAAGTATACTTTGTATACAAATTACTGAGTAACATGAGAGATTAGTTTAATACCGAGTCATGGAATGACAGATTGGTGTTTTACCAAGTCATTACAGTTGCATATGGTTTTTGGTTATGAGATTTTTTGGCATTAGAATGTGTGTTCTAAATCATCTAATTTAGAACAAAGAACATTATGTCAAAAAAATTTAAAAATTTCTTGTTTCTAAAGTCTTAAAATGGCAATGTTACAACATTTGGTGTCTAAACTTGACCCCACATCATCGATATATGTTGTATCTATGAAATTTGTCATGATTTTTACGTCAATTGCTCTCATAGTGTCAACTATCCCTTCATCATCACCCTTGATTGTAGGACCATCTGCACCTAGCACATCTTATATACCCATTGCTTCTGAGCCACCCATGATGTCGGCAACCCACAATCCCTTCCAAAACATTATCCTTTCCATCCTGTAGTTTCTCCCTCCAATTACCATGAGAGTTTTCACATCCACTCCGCCTACCTATACCTATCACCAACAACCTCATGTTTCATCTGTTGCATATTCGGGATACTTACTAGCTACATCTATTCCCTCTCCCAATTCTCGTATTTGGCACCACCATATACTGGGATGTCATCCTCATCATACACTGATCATCTACCCCCTTATATTATAGGGGCTGCCCAATCATCACAACCTAGTAATGACATTATAAAAATGATGGTGGAAAAGATGCAGACATTTGAAGCATTCGTTTCAAGCTCACGTAACTCTTTGACCTACACTGAAATTTTGAATGAGCTCATTCATCCATATATTCTCATTCATTCATACCCTACGCATTGGGAAATTCCCAAATTCAGTTAGTTCGATATAAAAAAGGACCCCTAGCAACACTTGTGGTCTTTCAAACATGTGTTTTATCTAATCATTCATGATGATGCTTTACTTTTGTAGACATTCCCAATGTCCTTGACAAGACCAAAATTAGATTGGTATATCAGTTTACCTAGGAATTCCATTTACCCATTCAACCAAGTGGCTCAAGCCTTCCTAGACCATTTTTCGATAAATATTATCAAGAAGGTCACCATGAACAAACTATACTCAACAAAACAATACAAAGATGAAACTATTGCAGATTTTGTTGCTCCTTGGAAAAGTCTCATTAACCAACTTAAATTCCAATCACCTCACAAAAAGTTAATAGAATTATTTACTAGGGCTTGTGCTAGACATATATCACTAACTCTCTAAGTCTAAACCTTCCACACCTTTGATGAGGCATTTACCATGGCCTAGATATTGGAAATTCATGCCCTTGAAGAAAAGACGCTACAACTATGTAACAAAAATGTTTCATTCAAATCAAATGATACTTATTCTTCCAAACCCAAAAATACTTATTCTAAAACCAAGGGGTCTACCAACAAAGTTGTTTTAAAATATGGCCTGTCCAATCCATCCAACGAAGAAAAACCTATGTCTAACCTTTCCCTTATCCATAACTTTCAAATTTGAAGAGAGAAATGTAAGTATGTCCCCATAGGAGATCCTTATTCCACCATTTTATAAAAACTCTTCAAGGCTAGATCCATTACCCTTCCACCTATCAAACCACACACTAGTTTCAACCCCTCTCATCCTATGCTAACATGGTACAAGCAACACGATTATTAAAACTATCATCGCGTTAAAGTTCATAGCAATGGTAATTGTAAAACATTCAAAAACATCATCCAAGAAATGCTAGATAATGGAGATGATGTCTTGGATAATACTAATGCACTGGCTAACTAGAAATTACATATCTTCAAGAATCTATTCCCAAATCATGCCACCTCATCCAACAAAATTGGTGATTCCTTGGGTAATGACAATAATTTTCATGACGTTCATTTTTTGATTGACATCATACCAACCCTTCCTCAATTTCCTTTTGTTCCCTCTATCAAGGTGATTCTCACATGAGCTTCTTCATCCACAGAAGAACCTATTACATCTTCTCCTTTACCCATAGAGGATTCCCCTTCATATTCCCCTTTACCCATGGAGGGGTCTGACATATTTGGTGATGCATTTTCCCCTCATACCTCTCAACCTTATGAATAACCCACAGTGTTAATTCTTCTACCCAGAGGATAGTCATGCTCACCTTCCTCTTAACCAAAAGAAGAACCTACCTTGTTCTACTCATCATCTCCCATACCCATAAGAGATCCATTAGAGATGCCACTTCTTATTATTGAAAACTCTCCATCATCCTTCAAATATCATGTTGATTTACTCTCGGATATTTTACCATAGAGTCTAAATCCAACCATTTCCCTATCTCATAGACATTCTTTACATGAATTACTAAAAAATCAACATCATCTCCTCCTACAACCATACCGTTCTCACATCTGGCTGACCACTTGGATTTTGTTGATATTTTTATGCTTTGGGGATGCTTTCGGTTACCCTTTTGAACTCAAATGCAAATGTTATTTGCTAATACCTCCACAATCTATCCAAAGGTATTTAAAACAACCAAACCAACCATGCCTATGCCTATTAAAGTGGCATCTTATTCATCACCCTCACCTACACCTGAAATGTTACCAACAATAGAAATTTTTCTTGTACCTAAAGCCTTACCTACACCTATACCTTACTTTGGGCTCATAGCCGTTACCAAATTGTGATTCATGTCGAAATCAAGCCTAGTCCATCCCCCTTTCAAACTAGATTTGTCCACATCCTCATAGACCATCACAAAGACTATTCCCCTACCTAAAAGAAGGACCCAACCTCCTAGTTTGCATACACCAACTTTTCCTACTATCCCTCTGTCACCTTCACCACTTCCATCTATCCTAGGACCCCACCTGTTAACCTTGACCAAATATCTTCCTACCCAATGTAAAATAATAACACAACAACCCACCTCCTCATCACAAGCCTTTGATACACCTAACTTACCTATAATACCTTCACCTTTTATATCACCTGCAACCTTTTTACAAACTATACCCATACCACTTCTAGTAACCTTGTCATTACATATGGTATTCCCCACGCTTCAACCAATATCCTCCACCTCACCTCTTCCAAAAACCTTCACCATACCTCCATTATCACTTTGGCTAACCCATCCTCTTATGCCATCTACCTTCCCTTCTACATCACACACTGTTTAAAATTTACCTAGGAAGGTGCAACCAAAATCTAAGATCCCAATACCCTTCAAAGAGGTAGTCAAAACTATGACACCTTCAACCGCTAGCTCATCTATTACACCTTTACCCAAGAAGGTGAAATCCAAAGCTAAAATAGTACTACTAGAAAAAGAAGTGGTCAAACCTATTCCACCTCTAATTCCACCTCCTATTACACCTCTCCCACAAAAATCACCCACACTTCCATTTAGACCCAAACTTACCTCACATTGTGATCCATTAGCACGGTCTTATGCCAACATCTTAGCAAGCCTTTTAGAGAATGTTGTCATCAAATTGCCACCATTTAAAATTTATGACCCACTCAAACCCAAACTAGTGAGGTTTGATGATACAAAAATTTATGCCTATCATCATGTGTCAAGGTGTGATTTAGAAACATTTAAGGCTCTAAAGACCGTTCTTCTCCAACTATGTCCTCATGAAGAAAAATTTGATGACGATGATATCTTAGATGAGGACCTTATTCCACCTTCACCTATCACTACACATCATCACCCCTTACCTATCAAATGAACTTCATCTCCACCTCCACAACCCTTTTATCCTCCTCCAACATTCGAGATTAACTTGGTCTACATAAGAGAGTTAGCCAAACCTCCACCCAAATTTCAATGTGTTTCCTTCTTTACACAACACCACTATATGCCCTCACCCTACTATTGCTCATTTTGTCGCTACACATATCACAACTCAGCTACTCCCTTACATCATATTAATATGGTTAACATTACCACTCATGCCTAGAAAGACAAAGGAAAGGAGAAAACAACCAGCCCATTTGCCAATCTTGTCCCCAATATACCATCTGCACCCGTACCAAGAATAACAATCTAGGGATGCACATACCCTATTTCTAAAGGGGTTTCCCATCATATAGCGATTAAACAATTGCACTAATATCCACTCAAAATGTCTTTATATGACCTTTTCCAAACATATGAGTCTCACCGACAGGCCCTCATGGAGGTTCTACAATCCATCAAGGTTTTACCTAATAAACCTATGCCTATGGCCTCCATTATCACCCCTCACCATGTGGCCTCTCTCACTAGTTCATCCCCTTCCTCTAAACCCACTACCACTCATAAAATAGCCACTCTCAGTTTCTTTGATCTTGATATGGTACCTCTCAAATCATATGATCCTGATCCTAACCTATTTATCTCTATCTATATTAATAATATATGCGTTAGACATGTTATGATCACTGAAAGTGCCAGCATAAAAATTATCTCCTCCCATGTGTATAACCAAATGTGCATTCCTACCAATTAGATGAAACGTAACCAAGTTATGTTGCATTCATTAAATTATGCCATAACATTGACCCTTGGCACTATAATTCTCCACATTCATGTGAGCTCCCGTACTATTTTGAAATTTTTCTATGTCTTCGAGTGGGAATTCTAATACAACTTGTTTCTTGGCTGACCTTGGATCCATGTCATGGGTTGTGTTCCTTCAACCTTACATCATTGTGTAAACTTTTAACATGAAGGACATAACTATACAATTTTAGTTGACCCTTCACCATTCAAAACTTGTAACATTTTGTATAGGCCTAATGATGTCCTTATACTTGTTAAGGCATATACCATCGTTGTCACCTCCCCTTCATTGACGACCCTATCCACCAATGTTGTTACTACCTCTCTCACAACTAAATCCTCTATTCCCACTTCTGTTGTAGCCTCTGCATATAACCCATTCACTAATCCATCTACTTCTCAACCAACCCATACTTATTCTTTCTAGTTATCTAGTGATTCCTCCATTCATCCTACCCACATATCAACTACCAATCCGTTAGAAGGTATTTTTCAATGTCTCACTCTGGGGGAGTACCGCCTATACAAAATCAACACATTCCTTACTCCTTAATAATATGGTAACCATTGCCAACATCACTGCTATGATCACTACATAGGTGAGGTTTTCCCTTGCAGTCCTTCCCACCTTCACACCAAATTAATATATGGGGGAATTTATACTTCTACGTACTCACCCAAACCGCCTTCCTAAACAAGACCATTCTCATCTTACCTTCAATCTCTAACCAACCATCATTTCACCCACATCTTCCTCCATCATTGTGCATGGAAGGGCTTTGGTTTCGGTTTCTATCAATAATGTTGTCATACTATCATCTCGTGTACCACTCATAAACATGAAGACTGCAGTGTTATTAGATTTGTCGAACCATCTCCTAATAAGGCCTAATTAAAACTCATTGAGGACAATAAACCTTCTCCACCCTATTTACCAACATCACCACCTTCACCTATGGATTCTATGGATCTAGATTCCATTCCTTAAAAAAAACAATTTGTGAAAACCATTTCCTTGGGACCTCTAACATATCAACAAGATGGTGAGGCTCCCTCCCTTTCTATATCCTGACATGATCGATGATGATACACCTTCTATTAACATCATTAAATTTGAGGACGATGATTATTTTCTCACCTACCTTGGTGTAGAAGATTCATATATTCACTATTCATTACCTTCTGAGACACAAACCATGTTAAATGAATCACCCATCAAAATCAATATTAAGACTCAAGATGACCTATAAATTCTAAATATAGGACAATATTTAGATGTTGTTGAACATGAAGCTTTTACTTCTTTACTTTAGGATTATAACAATGCTTTTGCTTGGTCTTATGCTGATATGCCTGGTATTCACCCAAACATTATGGTCCACAATATCATCACTATTCCTAAATCTAAACCCATGAAATAGAATCTATAGAAAATGCATCCTCACATTATCCTTATTGTAAAAGAAGATCTCCAGCACCTTCTTTTAGTTTCCTTCATCCTACCCATTGATTACCCTCAATGGATCTCTAATATAGTTCATGTCACAAAATTAGTAGGAGGACTTCAAATTTGCATGGATTTTCGTGACCTTAACCTAGCTTTCCCAAAAGACAACTTTCCTCTACCTAGTATTGACCAAATGGTTGATCTTACCACTAGCCATGAGATGTTATCACTCATGGAGAGTTTTCCAGGTTATAACTTGATATTACTTTCCCCAGGAGATCAACACAAAAATGCCTCCATCACTCCTCAGGGGACCTTTTTCTATCATGTCATGCCGTTTGGCCTTAAAAACACTAGTGCTACATATTAGTGGGCTATGACGTATATATTTCATAACATTATGCATCGCATATTGGAATATTATGTGGAAGATCTTCTTTCCAAATCTAGACATCAGAATGAACACCTTACAGTCCTTGATGTCATTTTTGACTATTTCATAAAATATTATGTTTGTCTTTAACCCAAGAAGTGTGTCTTCATTGTTATTTCTGGAAAGCTCCTTGGTTTTATCATTTATTTGTGTGGCATAGAATTTGACCCCACTAAAATCAAGGATATTATTGAAATACCTCCACCTACTAACCTTCGTCAACTTCGCAGTTTGCAAGGAAAGTTGTAATCTATTCGTCACTTTATTTCAAAGCTTTCTAACCACTACAACCCATTTCATCATCTCCTAAAAAAGGATGTATCCTTAAAATGGGATGATGAATTCCAAAAATCATTTGACGCCTTAAAATAATACCTCCTCTAACCACCTATGCTCATTCCACCTTAGGATGACTAACCATTTTACCTTTACATTTTTGCCATTGATCATTCCTTGGGTGCCTTGCTCACTCATCATGATGACAAACATAGGGAATAAGTGGTTTACTATATAAGCTGTAAGTTTCTAGTATATGAAACTAGATACACCCATGCCAAAAAAATATTCTTATCCTTAGTTTTATTTTCCATTACCTACTCAACCAAAAAACATTTGTTGTCACCAATACTAACCTCCTATATTATATGTACACCAAGACCTACCAACATCAACATGTTGCATGTTGGATCATGCTTCTTGTAGACCTATACCTCTAATTAACCCATCAAAAATATGTCAAAGGAAAAACCATCACTGAAAAACTTACAGATGCACCTCTCTCCAGAAATCAACCCTCTAACATTGATTTCCCTGTTGAATCCATTGCTACCCTTTCTTTGGACAATACCATTTACCAGATGACCTTATTCATCAATGGCTCCAAATTTTAACATTGAGGTGGTGTCAGAACTATCCTCATACCTCTTGATGGTGAGCCTATGTCATTATATTTCAAACTAGATTTTTATTATACTAACAATATCACCAAATATGAAGCACTCATATTAGGTCTCTAATCCGCCATTGCCTTATATGTTATATTAATTAATAGATTTAGTGACTCTCAATTGGTTATAAATCAAGTTGATGGTATATACCAGTTTCATAATGAGATACTTCAAAAGTATAAGCATCATCTTGACATACTTTTGACTACCTTTGACCATTATGAACTTCAAACCACCCCATGTTCCACTAAAAGATTTGCATACACCATGGCCTATATTGCTTCTCAAATCCCTACTTCACCTTGTGACTCAAAAATATTTGTCATAGTACAAAGGTCGCAGTCACCTTCTTATCTATTTTGAGATATCAACATTGTAGGAAACATTAAAATGAACCCACGTGACCTTTGGTATAAGCAGTTTACTGACTACCTTTCCCTTTCAATTTTTCCTCTAGATCTTACTTGTAATAGAAAATGAGACTTTCTCCAAGGTGTCTATCACTATGTCATCATGGGTTCTCTTATTTATAGATGTAACTTTGACAATATCCTCTTACGATGGCTTATAAGATCTGAAATCCCATATACCATCAAGGAATTTCACGATGGAATTTTTGGGGAACATTTGAGATGTTTAGCTGTCATTAATGATATTCTTCACATGTCCTATTACTAGCCAACCTTAAATCATGATTTTTGTGCCTATGTCAAGCATTTTGTGAAGTTTTAGCAACATGATAATCTGTATCACACCCATAGTCATGCCTTATAGGTCACACAAGACCTTTTGCCTTTCTCTCAATGGGGTTTGGATCTTGTCGGAGAGATGAATCCTCATTATTCCCAACATCATCAATGGATAATTACCACTACTAAATATTACACTAAATGGTGGATTCCATACCTCTCATCTCTACAAAATCTGAGAAAATATGTGAATTCATAAATCATCACATCATTTGTCTCTGTGGTGTTCCTCACTGCCTCATCAGTGATAATGGAAAATAATTCAAAAACAAAACCTTATGGAAACTCTATGATGCCTTTGTAATTTAACTCAATTTTTCTTCACATTCTTACCCTCAAAAAAATGGCCAAGAGGAATCAACCAACAAAACCTTGAAAAAAATTCTTATGAAAGTAGTTGACTATACTAAAAAGGATTAGCATACGCACATTCCTTTTTCCTTATGGGATTATTACACTAGCATTCATACCTCAACTGCTACCACAACCTTCTCTCTAGTCTATGGTAGAAATTTTCCTACTTCTTGAAGTCCAGATTTCATCTCTTCGTATCTCACTAAAAGAAATGCTCAACAATGATGACTTTCACTAGGACCGTTTGGCACATCTCAAGTAATTAGATGAATTTCATCTCAATGCTCTCGACCACCTCCAAATCTACTAAAAATTTATTAAACATACCTATGTTAAAGGTGTCCATGAACGCACCTTCCAGGTTAGTGAACTCATCCAGAAGGAAAATCAACATGTAAAAAAATAGGAAAAACGTAAACGGGAAAAACTCATACCTATAGATCAAGTGCTTATCATTAATCTTTACTCAAAGGTAAACCAAAACCGGAGCCTCTAAATTCCTCACATATTATCCCATTATATTACTAAATAAAGTCTTATATCACCTTCTGTCTATTAAAAACGCTCATCCCTTGAGTACCATTAACCTTCCATTTACCTATTTTAAGGATCAACAACTAAACATGAATAATGTTATTACCCATCACCTTTTAGCCTTATCTTCAATATGAGTACCATGGTTCTACTCATGACATGATTCTCATGGATAACTTTTATCTTTTTCAAGATGAAATCCCATGGTTGTTCATCACTTAAACCCTCTCTTTCATAGTTAACCTCTATGTGCTATGGTTTTATCTTCATACCAGGAGCCTATCCTTCTCTACAGTATTGTCCATGACCTAAACGTCTACAATAAAATTCAAAAGTAAATATATGGGATTCTCAAATTCAAAAAATCCTTGAGTCAAAAGTATAGCAAAAAGATGACTCCCTCAAAAAGGATAGACTCCTCCCTCAAAGGATAGATATACAAAGCTAGCCATACTACACATAGTCTATCACAAAAAGAATAGTCCTAGAAAAATAAAAAAATGTATTTTAAATCTTCCCACATCAATCAACTTCACAAAGGCCTCAATGAGATATTCTATTCATCCCACATAGACTTCCCACATCGATCAGCCTATTAAAACAAAAGCAAAAAGAAAAAGATAACTTTTTTTCGTAGACTTTCCTATTTTGATCTTGCGTCTCTTGCCAAGTAGCCATGTTGTCTCACACTAGGTTATGTTGGTATCCAATTTTAATCTCCCTCACACCTTAAAAAACATCATGAATAATCACAAGAAACTTCAAGAGTAGATAGATGGTTTGTATGTCATTTGTAGCTAGGGATCACACCTATCTACTTGTTTGCATTCAAGATTTGAGGGAGTGGATAGCACCTTCATAAGGGTTTTGATCTAACCATCACTATTTTAGGTTGTGCCTATCAACCAAGGCAAGAGAACCTATATTGCATCCCTTGTATGGTAAAGGAGGTAGAGATATCCTTGTGTTTTCTATATGACATGAAAGAGGCCTTGTGAAAACATGATCAAGTATCCATTATCCAAACTTAAAGGAGTTGTCACTACTAAATGCTGGAAATATTTTCAAAATAAAGACAGGCCTGCTAAAGACATGATAAAACCCAGATATGCTTTGTGCATTTTTGTGAATGGATTGAGTTCTTTTGTTGATACACAATGCAATGTAGGGGTAGTATGGGTAGGATGAGTTAGTTTGAATTAAATTTTGTGGGATATGTTAGGAAAAGAGTAGCTAGGAACCACCAACTTCTTTGAGAACCTTTGCAAGAATTTGTAACACCTACACAACAAGAAAACTTCCAGAGATTTTAAATGCTCCTTCAACTAAGATATGTGCACAAATTGAGGCTTAGATCTACACTCTTCCACACAACCTTTGATAACTTTCCACAAAATCTTGAAGCAAAATACTAGCAAAGTATCCAAGAGTCCCTATTCAATCATGACCTAACATGCACCCAAATGTTTACAAACAGTCTCATTATTCAAGAATATTAAAATGGTTTTAAATCTGTTTATCTTCTATCAAATGAAAGATCTTCTAAATATAAGATTACAAATGCCATTAAAACATCAACAAGAAATGAGACCCTGTATGATCACAGAGATCCTAGATACAAGATTGCAACATGAGCAAGAAACATAAATTGAAAACATTCTGAAACATAAGTATATGCAAACTTTACCAAGAGAATGAACCAAATAATCCAAAAAATGATTAGATACATCAGTAGGGGAAAGTCATGAGAACAATCTTAGATCCTGTTGATGGCTTTACAACTAAAACCAACTCAACATGATGAAATATGACACAAAGATGGAATAGAAAATGACTCTCAAGTGGTTTTCTCTAGAGAAATGTATTTATTCCTATTTTTCCTTGTGAAAATTCTAATTCTTTCCTCCCATCCCTTTACAAATCCTTGAAAAATACATTTTATACCTCATGCCAGCTTGGATACTTATATCCCAAGAAAAGAATATGATCAAGGGATAAAATTTGTTACAAAACTCTTATCCATTTCGTGAAAATGACATCAAACTATAAAACAACTCGCATATTGCAAGGGATGCACAAATATTTTAAAATATTACATGAATTTAGATCCTTATCCATCCCAGGGTCACGTTTTTGGTATTCAGACATGCCAACATGCTTTTGCAATGATTTTTCACCTTTGCAACCTTTTATTTTCACTTATCACATTTTTTACATGGCCTGAGAAAAATATTTCATGAAAAACACTGTAGGGAACTGAAATAGCTCAAATGAATGATGCCATTACATCCAGAAGGTTGAGGGGATGCGATTTCATATAAAATTTTATGCAATTTTGTGCAAAAATGATGATTCCAAGCTATTTAGAGCTCCAATGGCGGCAAGAAATGAAAACACTTAGCAACTGTTGATTTAAAATCAACTTTAAATTTCTTCCCTCCACGTGTCTTCATGAGATTTGACATGTAGGCTCAAAAATATCTTATTTGACTTCTGGATAAGGTGGACATGTGTCCAAATACCATTAGACTAGGCATCTAACCTTATAAATGCATTTCAAACCTTTTCTGACCTTGGGAAAATTTTGAAAATTTTCCCCACATGCCCCCTGGACATGCCACATGTCCCTAGTTGGACCCTACAAAGATCCGCATTCCAAAATAACAAATTTTACTCCTTTTGTGAAAAAAGTAAAATTTCCTTGAGAACCTCCACGGGCCCTAATGCCCGCTACTTCCTCCACCACGTGGCGGTCTCCCATTCGCTGCGGAGCCAACCCCTTATTGTTTCCTTCATTCCTCCGCGAGCACAAAATTCTCTACTTCCTTTTGGACATGTGTCCCTTGTGGACATGTGTTGCTTTGTGATTTTCTATGGAGATTCGGCTCAAATTTTAACTTTGAGATTTTTCCTCCAAAGGAAAAAATCCAGAAAACATGAACAACCCCACCTCTCCCTAGCTTCTCTTAGACATGTGTCCACGTTTCACTGGAGGCGGGCCCATTTTTCAATTTTTACCCTACAAACATAAAGGAAAAAACTCATAAAATTTTCCTTCGGCCCCTTCATCCATCTCACCGTTTAGACATGTGTCTTCCTCTAATTGGAGGTGGGCCCTCAGGCCAAATTTTAACTTTAGCATTTTGAAGTTAAAAATTTCAAAATTTTCACAAACTTCGCCCCTCCATGTTGACTTTCCTAGACACGTGTCCACATCTTATTAGAGGTGGGCCTTTGGGTCAAAATGTTACCTTGGCATCTGAGGTAAAAAAAATAAAAAAATTTAAGTCCTTCCTCCACCCGCCTGACCTTCTTGTGCCACGTGTCACCTTCCAATTCATTGTAGTCTCTCAGGTAAAACTTTTCCATTTACATTTTGAAGCCAAAAAATTCAAATTTTTCCAACTCTTTGCCTCTCTACTTGACCCTATTGGACACATGTCCTCTTTTCATTAGATGCTGGCCCTTTGGTCAAAATTTTCCCACAAATCCCCGGATCAAAATTTTTCTCCAACTCCCCTACCACGTATCTACTTCCCATTGGGCGCAGGCCCTCAAACTAAAAAGTGACTTTAAGAAATTTTCCAGAACAGAAGAAAATGTTCTAAGTGACCCCCGAAACCCGCTAATCCTCCAACCAATCAAATCACGCCATGTAGGCACATCACGGTAGCAAATGTAGGGCCGCGGAGGAAAATTTTCAATTTTTCAAAAAGTAACAACTTATAACATTTTCACGACTGCTCCCGGTCAATACAAAGCTACCACATTAGTGATAACATGCAAGGATAATTTTTATGGGTAGATGACACTCGTATGCCCGTCAAAAAGTAAAAAATGTAGGGGATGCCCTAGAAATAAACAAAATCATAAGGAAGGCAGATTTTTCCATTGTGAATCTAATGAATCATGATTTCACAATGGTTTAGGCCTGCGGATTAGGATTTTAGCAACAAATAACTTGGATTCGGTCTATTTCAAATTTATTCATGATTAGGGCAAGGAAAAATGACACAGCCTGTGTAAATGAAAAAAATAGGGCACAATAAAGGGGAAACTTGGATTCTGCTGCAATTTAAGGAAATATGAGAGCACTTTCAATGCATTCAAATGGAAAACATTGATCAGGGGATCATTTTTGAAAGTTCCCTATACATCCCTAAATGGTTTCATTATAGAAGATCATCTCGAGAGCTTTCCAACGATTGTGAGAACGCGACAAACGGACACCGGGAGCTCTAGATATGTTCAGTCAAAGTTCAGATAGCAGGAAAGTCAACTCTAGTCAATTAGTCAATATTAGACCAATCGCACTGTGACACGTGGCTTGCCACCACTCATCAAATTCGCTTGATTTTCCTATCGGGAGATGACAAGTGGATTACATGCTATGGACCGAGTTAATTATTTCTATACCACATTATATGGGTCGAAATTATATTATCTTGGTAAGTCCACTTACAAATCAATTTCCATGCCACATGACTAAGTGGGGTGGGTTTTATTATAATAGCCATGTATTAATTCTTAGAAATTACCCACATGCCATGCATGGAGGACCACGTGGAAGGAGGTGAAGTGGTTGTTGGGGGCTTAAAGCCATGCATGGATGTTTCCACGTGCAGGATGGAGTGGGTAAGGGTTATTAATACCTTACCAAATATATTCTGCTCCATTTGGGATTATATCCCATTAAAAAAATTTAAAACCACTCCCCCTCTCCTTAGCCGCTAAAATGGATATTTATCCCATTTAAAATGCTAAGCACCCATTTTAGAATATTATATCCGTTATCAACATACTACGGGCTAAAGGTTTAAAAATAGCCTAAGGGATAATATGGAAATGCATTATTCAAGGACCCTAAAAATGTATAAATAGGGTACGTATTTCATTGTAAACACACACATTAGTCCAACAAGCTTATTATTTGTTAATATTTTTTGTGATGTGTGTCAACAGATATTGTCTATGGGCCTATTATTTTAGGCAATAGTAGACTAAATATTGTGATTGGGAGTAAATTATAAACTACCCAATAGGCCCATTGAGCCACACCAATTACTTGCAAATCCTGGATTGTCGACCAGAGTGCTAGCGTTGCATTGATAGCATAGGGGAGGCCTATCGAATTCGAAGGAGATTGTCCAATACGCCAGGAAGGTGGAATTCAAGTGCTATTTTTCACCCTTGTTGTCCGAAGGTCTAGTTATTGTTCTAAGCAAGTTTAAATAGTTTACATTAGGTTTTCTTATGAAATTACTATTGTAACTTACAAGTTTTGACTAGTGGAATAGTTCGACCATGAACCCGGAGACGTAGGCAATTGCTGAACTCCATAATCAATCTTTATGTAATTGTCTTTACTATCTTGCATTTATTTTAAATTGATTACTTAAAAGGAGTAAATCATTGGCAAATAATTAAAGCCTACAAGGGTCCGAGATCATGTAGTAATAATCTGATTATTTTTGGATCATGTTTGGTATCAGAGCTGGTTTAGATCCATATTTGTTTTTCAGTAAATCTGATTAACAAAGTGATTGCTTCAAGATTGGTGCAGTTGGTTCAGTTTGTGTGAACAGGGTACAAGTGCACTATGGGCAAGATGTCTAAACAGGAAAAGCTTGAGGAAATTGAGGCTTATAATCACCAGATCTAGGAAGAGAACTCTCTTCTGTGATCCTTGTATTACTCCTTGGAAGAGGAGTATGCTCGTTTGAAATTGGAACTAAAAACCAAGGATGAGCTCTTGGCAAGGTTGCAATGTGGTGATCAGAGGAAGGAAATACCTTCAACTTTAGATGCAAAGACCATGATAGATGATTACATTGTAATTTGTTCACCACGGGAATCTTCTTCTTCCTCCCATTTAGTTTCGGATTTAGGTAATGAAGTCTTTGGTTTGTTTGAAAACCATACTAGAGGCATTGGATCCAAGTTACTAGATAAAATGGGATTTGACGAAAGAGGCCTTAGGAAAAATGGCCAAGGAATTGCTAACCCAATACAGGTCAAGGATCATCCTCGTTTTGTAGGTTTGGGTTATCCTAGTGTGGGAATGGAAATTGGAGAATGCTCCAAGAACACCGATGGGAGACAAGCCTCTAAAAGCAAAGAGAATACCCCACTAGTCCTGCAAGAAGATTTTGAGCAGGAAAGTTGTGCTTCATCATCATAGGCAAGATGTGGTAAGGGAAATCAGTGAAGAGGTAATGAGATTCCACCTTCAGTTTCTTACCATAATTATAAGCACAATAAAACTTTTGATCCACTTTTTTAGCTTAAAAAGTATGGTTATGATTTTTAGAAGATGTGGAATTCCTTTCCATGTATTTTTTGTGGATTGCATAATCATTCAGTGGCTAGATGCTAGAAGAGAAGGACACTAATGAAGAATTTGATTCCGTTCATCAAGAATAAGGCAAATTAGAAAGACCAGTCTCGTCATGCAGAGTCGAGAAATGGTAGAAAGAGTTCCTCATCCCAGAAGAAGGAGATTAAGAGGAATTTTTGTGCTCATTGCTGGAAACTGCATCCATCTCGCCATCAGAGTAATGGCAAGCCAAAGATGGAATTGAGGCCTATTGTAAAGGAAGAAGAGGTTTCTACTCCACCACAAGTTGATAATTCAACCCAGGACTAGGTAATACCTGAAAGTGAAAGTCCTTTAAAATGGGTAAGTCAACAATTTTTTAATTATATATTGTATAATTCAGATTGATGGATCGTATGCAATATTAAGTTTGGAGATCAGATATTGTGAGAAAATGCTGAGAGAAAGGTTTACAATACTCGATGGATTTTCTTACTTAGAAAATTTGGTTAATGCTCCAAACATATCTCCTAATCAACTTATGAGTCCCTATTACAGCTTGGATACAGGATTTGACTCATATAAAGCTTGGAGATTGATCTGCCATTTGTGCAGACAATAGAGTTCACAAAGATCAGCTTGAAACTTCATTCTATGTAGAGGCATTGTGACAGTGCAGAAAAATGGTAGATGAATCATTGTTAGAATTGATGTCGGGTTGGAACTTCATTCTATGTAGAGGCATTGCGACCTTGTAGTAGAGTGGTACCTAATATTGTATGTCAACAAGTGGAGCTCTCAAAGTATCAGCTCGGAACGTCATTCAGTGTCAAGGCATTATGACCACACATACGAATGGTAGCTGATTAACAGACTTAGCATCATGCATCAGAGGCTCGAGGTCTTGAAAGAGGCTTAGCATCATGCATCAGAGGCGTTGAGGTCTGTAACAAACTTAGCATCATGCATTGGAGGCTTTAGGTCTTGAAAGAGACTTAGCATCATGCATTGGAGGAGTTGAGGTCTATAGAGACTTAGCATCATGCATCGGAGGCTTGAGGTCTTGAAAGAGGCTTAGCATCATGCATCAGAGGCGTTGAGGTCTGTAAAGGGACAAGGCATTGTCCATCACCGACATTGGATCAATCAAAGCTCTCCATAACATGGAGATCCTTTAAACCAATTTGGATTCTATCGAATCAACTTGGAGCCAGTAGTTGTGTTATAGATTAAAATAAGATCCTTGTTTTCAGATATCAAGAAGCTTAGCACCGCACATGAGCGTTGGGTTTCATTCAGAAACTTAGCACCACAAAGCGGACGCGTGGAGGTCTTCTTCAGATATCAGAGTGGCACAGCGGAAGCATCATGGGCCCTTAACCCACAGATCCCAGGATTGGAGTAGAGTTGTTGAAGTGAGAAGGTTGGAGGAGAAGACCCAAGGGTCTACTACAACAGCACTTCCGAGGTGGTAGCAAATTTTTTCAGATTCAAGACAGTATGGAAGCTTTTTGGGACAAAAAGATTTTCTCAGTGGGGAGGTGTGATCAGGGGATCATTTTTTAAAGTTCCCTAGACATCACTAAATGGTGTCAGTATAGAAGATCATCTCGATAGATTTCCAACGACTGTGAGAATGCGACAAACAGACATCAAGAGCTCTATATATGTTCGGTCAAAGTTCAGACAGTGGGAAAGTCAACTCTGGTCAACTGGTCAATATTGGACCAATCGTACTGTGACACGTGGCTTGCCACCACTCGTCAAATTCACTCTATTTTCCTATCAGGAGATGACAAGTGGATTACATGCTATGGACCGAGTTAATTATTTCTATACCACATTATATGGGTCAAAATTATATTATCTTGGTAAGTCCACTTACAAATCAATTTCCATGCCACATGACTAAGTGGGGTGGGTTTTATTATAATAGCCATGTATTAATGGTTAGAAATTACCCACATGCCATGCATGGAGGACCATGTGGAAGGAGGTGAAGCAGTTGTTGGGGACTTAAAGCCATGTGTGGATGTTTCCACGTGAAGGATGGAGTGAGTAAGGGTTATTAATCCCTTACCAAATATATGTTGCTCTATTTGGGATTATATCCCATTAAAAACATTTAAAACCGCTCCCCCTCTCCTTATCTACTAAAATTGATATTTATCCCATTTAAAATGTTAAGCACCCATTTTAGAATATTATATCCCTTATCAACATACTACGGGCTAAAGGTTTACAAATAGACTAAGGGATAATATGGAAATGCATTATTCAAGGACCCTAAAAATGTATAAATAGGGTACCTATTTCATTGTAAACACACACATTAGTACAACGAGCTTATTATTTGTTAATATTTTTTGTGAGTTGTGTCAACAGATATTGTCTATTGGCCTATTATTTTAGGCAATAGTAGACTAGATATTGTGATTGGGAGTAAATTGTAAACTACCCAATAGGCCCATTGAGCCACACCAATTACTTGCAAATCCTGGATTGTCAACTAGAGTGCTAGCATCGCATTAATAGCATTGGGAAGGCCGATCGAAGCTGAAGGAGATTGTCCAATACGCTAGGAAGGTGGAAGTCGGGTGTTATTTTTCACCCTTGTCGTCCGAAGGTCTGGTTATTCTTCTAAGCAAGTATAAATAGTTTCCATTAGGTTTTCTTGTGAAAGTAATATTGTAACTTACAAGTTTTGACTAGTGGAATGGTTCGACCATGAACCCAGAGACGTAGGCAATTTTCGAACTCTGTAATCAATCTTTGTGTAATTGTCTTTAATGTCTTGAATTTATTTTAAATTGATTACTTAAAAGGAGTAAATCATCGGCAAATAATTAAATCCTACAAGGGTCCAAGATCAGGTAGTAATAATCTGATTATTTTCAGATCAAACATGAATTGTAGGCCACCAGATAAAACAAATGAACATTTTTGGAGAAAAAATGGAACATGGAAATTAAGGCAAAGTGTGTAAACCTAGAAATTGTACCAACATTGGCTCTTGCTTGGGGATGCACACTCCCTATGAGTGACACAAGATCAAAACCTAGACCAAGTGCCAAAAATCCATTTGGCAAGGAGTAAAAAACACATTTGCAGCCCAAAAACCAGAATTTTCACCATAAAGGACCAAGAAAACCAGACCAACAAAGGTTGCTATGGACAAAAGGGAAAACCACAAGCCAATAACAACAATAACAAAGAAAAGGAAAAACAAAAACAAGGGCTATACAGAATTTACAACTTGTGTATACATCCTTTGGGGATTTAATTTGAAAAGTGTTTTAAATGTCTGCCATTAACAGGCAGCTCCAGTAAATCCCCATCCAAATCCTTGAGAAAGAATGTATGCTCTCCAATTCTGATGTCAATGGAATAAGGGCCCATCCATAGGGCATCAAACTTTCCATGCTTACCCTTATCTTCATGCTTACTATCCCATAGCAAGACCAAATCTCCAACATTGAAGTCTCTAGGATTGACCTTATTATCAAACAACTTCTTCAACTTCTCCTTAAATCTGACATGCATTTTATGAGAGGCTCTTCTTTATTCATCAACTCAATGATTTTATTGATCCTTGATTCATATGTACCATGTTCTTGATCCTCTAACTGCTGGGAAATTGAAATGTGGACAATTTCCAGTGTAAGGGAAGCAATGCTTATGTTCCATAGACAAATTCAAATGGGCTTTGAATAGTTGTTCTTTTTGGAGTGATTCTATCTACCCATACTACAAATTTTAATTTCTCTCCCCACTTCTTCTTGTTTATTTCCAAAGTCCTTCTAATGATCTTGAGCAAGTTCTTGTTACTTCATTCAGCTTTCCCATTCCCTTGTGGATTGTAATTTGAAGCATAAGTCTGATTTATCCCATATTCATTGCACATTGCCATCAAAGGCTTAGATTTAAAACACATAACATTATCAAATAAAATATTAACTAGAACTCCAAACCTACAAATGATATGATTCAGCAAGAAATCCATCACCACTTGGTGTGTGGCTTTTCTAGATGGAATGGATTCAACCCATTTTGTGAAGTAATCAGTTACAATACGGATCCATCTATGACTAGCACTAGAAGGATCTGAGATCTCACCTATGAATTCCATTCCCCATTGTTTTAAAGGAGCTTTAACTAACACATGTTGTAAAGGAAGGGAGCCTGAATCTTTCAATCTTCCCGAGAAGCGTTGGCAACTATCACATCTCCTAACCAGCTGGGTTGCATCTTTAAAAAGAGTAGGCCACCAATAACCAGCTCTTAAAATATTATGTGTTTTCACTCTCCCAACAAAATCTCCTCCACAAACTCCCCCATGGAAATCAGCAATCAACTTGGGAGTTTCATCTTCAGTTATGCATTTCAAGAGGACACCTTCAGGTTTCTTCCAAGCTAGCCCAAGGTCTGTTAGGATATACTTTTGTGAAGCTAGCTTGAGGCCTCTTTTCTGATTTTTATTCAAGTGACTAGGACAACATAGGTGTCTGAGGTAAAAAATCACATCTTTGTATCACTTAG
The DNA here is from genome assembly GCA_019776745.2 of Taxus chinensis. Classification (NCBI taxonomy): domain Eukaryota; kingdom Viridiplantae; phylum Streptophyta; class Pinopsida; order Cupressales; family Taxaceae; genus Taxus; species Taxus chinensis. The sequence continues at coordinate 27,500,050 of CM034147.1, forward strand.
ACCTCATCATTTTTTCAATAATATCTACCCTTTCTTCCTCTAGCTGATTTACTTCTACATTTTACAAAGTGCTCTCAACCATGAGCTTGGCAAGACCCAAACCTCTTACCAGCTTTATAGTTTGAATGTCCATGTCATATTCTTGAAGTTTGTTAACCCATCTACATCTCTTTCTTGATATCTCCATGTCTGATAAGATTTCTTTAACCATTGTATGAGGAAGATAGGCAACAACCTTTGAACTTAAAATGTAAGGTCTAAAAAAATATTTTTTGCCTTTACCAAAGCAAATGCTTTTTTCTCCATAATTGTGTACTTTAGTTCAGCTGCTTGTAAATCCTTGCTAAAGAAAGAAATAGGCCTCTCATCTCCATTCTCATCCTTTTGTAACAAAACTAAAGCAATACTAAATTCAGAGGCAAAAGAAAAGATTTGGAAAGGGATCTTATAGTTTAGAGCTACCAAAATAGAGGCGCGCTTGAGTGCATCCTTTATTCCTTCAAATGCTTGAATGGTAGCCTCCTCCCACTTGATAACTTGATCCTTTCTTAGCATGGTTGTGATTGGAAGGGTTAGCTCAGCAAAATTAGAAACGAACCTTCTAATGAAATTGATTTGGCCAAAGAAAGATTGGATACCTTTCTTAGTTCTTGGAATAGGAAACTTGCTGATTGATTTCACTCTCTTAGGATCTATCATAACACCTTCTCTGGACACAATATGTCCCAACAATTTGGCCTTTTGCACACAAAAATTACACTTCTTTGGATTAAGTGAATGTCATACTCTCTACATTTGATTAGCATTTTCTCAAGGTGTTGCAAATGGTCTACTCGCTGCCTTGAAAAAATAGTCACATCATCTTGGTAAACTACTATGAATTCATTGATATAACCAATAGAGGCAACATCCATTGCCCTCTAAAAAGTGGCACCAACATTCATCAATCCAAAGGGAATCCTTACAAAAACATAAGTCCCCCAAGGAGTAGTGAAGGTTGTCTTAAGTCTTTCTAATTTTTTGACAACTACTTGATTGTATTTGGAGAAACCATCCAAAGTTGAAAGCATCTCTGACCCTGTTACAAGCTATAGCATATTTTACATGTTTGGCAAGGGGTAATTTTCCTTCATAGATGACTTTTTTAGATTCTTAAAATCCACACAAATTCTGATATCTCCGTTCTTCTTTCTAACTAGGACAAGGTTTGCCACCCAAGACGAGTATCTAGTAGGCTAAATGATGCCACCACCTCTCAATTTTTTCAACTCTTCTTGCATTTTCATAGAAAGAAGTGGGTTAATAGGCCTTTGTTTTTGTCTAAATGGCTTAGTCTCTGCCTTAAAAGGAATCTCATGCTGAAATAAATCTTCTCTATATGCCTTCAACTCTGAATAAGACTAGGCAAGGCAGTCTTGATACTTCTTTAAAAGTTAGGCATAGGACTATTTTTCCTCTTTGCTGAGATGGATTCCCAACTAGATCTTCCTTGGTTTATCCCTAGTTCCCAAGTTTTTCTCTCCCACATCCCTTGAAGTAGACATCTTTCTATTTATGATGCAAGCAACATTGTTAAAATTGGATTCAAGTGCAACAAGACCTTTAGGAATGGTATTTATTTTCAATTGGATAATATCCTTGTCAAACAAATGTTATCTACCTTCATTCATGCATACCATTGGTTCCTAATCAATCGTCTAACCAGAAAACTCATCTTGGCATTGTAGAAATCTCAACACACATCATTATCAAAAACCTGCCAATGTTTCACATTATCTGGGATAACTGGCCTTGTTAGCACTTCAATGTCATATTCACAAAAAGGTGAAATAGTGCAATTTTCAAGTCTAGAACCAAGGAAAGCCAACTTATCAGTGGCAGCGTTAAGACTTTTATCATGGTAAATAATGTTAAAGGAATCAAACATTTCAATCAAGTCCCAAACAACATGCTTATATTGTTTCATACACTGATTTTTTGTAGCATAAAACTTTCTTACTTGCTTGACCACTAGCTCTAAATCTCCTTTAGCAACAATATCCTTCACACCATATTTCCATACAATCCTTAATCCCAATAATAATACCTTATACCCAGCAATTTTTTTAGTGCATTCAAAATTGAGCTTGAAGGAGAAATGAAACTCTTCCAAATTAGGAGAAACCAACACTATACCAGCACCATTCCCAAATTTGGAGCAAGCTCTGTAAAATAGTAATGTCCATGGAGAACCTACCATACCAAAGCAATCTGATTTATCCATCTTGTTCTCTTTCCATCAGAAAAACCAATAAAGTTGTCGACATCCACATCAGCAAACAACACTTCATAAGAAGCATTGTTGGGATCTTCAATCAAGTGTAACATATTCTTTTCACCATAGAGTTTGAAAAGGCTACCCTCAATGGGAATGGTGGTGAAATACATGTCCATTTGAACACTACCACCAAGACTTGCAGCCCGCTTTCTTGACAAAAGCATACCCCATTTGGCACTGCAATCAACAATTACAACATCAAGTTTTAAATTCTTACCTAGATAGGCTACAAGTTACACTACTAAAAATTTCACACAACCAACAACCGGAATTTCCCTTCAATCCATGGTTATACACTTCCCATATGTTGTTTTCACCTTGATATGCAACTCATTCATGACTTCTAGAGGAATGACATTACATGATGCACTAGAATCAAACATGTAATTGTGAAGCAACCTATCTTTTATGAGTAAAGTTGTGAAAAATGGATCAACATTCAATTGGGAATCAACCAACGATGTTCCCAAATATACTTCAGGTGCCTCTCCAAAATGTTCCATCAGTGGTGGTGTTTCAAGGTGAGCAATGCTTTGAAGAGGATTCTCAACAACATTTACATTTGTGCTTGGGGTAATCTTTTCTTATTTTAATCCCAAGTACTCGAATGCTCTCTTCTTATGCTTAGGAATTCTAAGCAATTCAATAATTGGAACACTCACTTTAATTTGGCTCAAAACTTGGGCTATATCATATGGAACATTCTTTGGTAAGTCAACATTGGAAAGGAGACAAGAAGGTTCACCAGATGGAGAAGTATTCTTGGCAGCCTGGGTGTGAAGAGGACTGATATTTTTATATGGGATAATAGGGTTCTTGGCAATTGTTTCTTTTCTAGGATTGTCTTTGGGAATGCTTGTGAGCAAGGGTGTCTTTGGCTTGGCTTGAGGACCAGATCCTCTAACAATTTTACTTCTAGTATTGTACTATTTCTCTTGACCAAACACAACATTCATTAACAATTTTCTATCTTCCTCCGAAGGAATACCACCTGTAGACACCAAATTCATGTCTTACGACCCCTTGTGACCTGCATCTCATCTCGCAATATAACCTCATCACCTAAACCTTACACAATTATTTATTAATTGCCTTCTAATTGATAAATCCACATCACCCTACCTACCAACTCACTTTGCCACTTCATCATGACCTAGCCCTAACCCTAAAACTAACCTAATTAAGACCCATAACTTGGTCCACACCTACACCCATAACTAATGACCCCTTTCTCGCACCCAAAACTGACCTTCTAGTCACTTGACCGAGCCCGAAACTGATCTCTCGGGAGAAAAGTAGGGAAGGTGGGCTATTTTACTAAAAATAGCCTACTTTTTCATTACCGATGCCGGTTCCTACTCGACCGCCGTCGGTTACGCAACTGCCATCGGTTCCCTGTAAATGGGCTCCCCAAACCAAAACAACGGATCGGAATTTCATTTTGGGATCAGTCGAAGGATTTCTGGATCAACAGAGAGCATTGAGAGCGAGAAACAAAGTCCAGATCTTCACTTGACTGAGCAGAGACGAGTGGAAATACCAGAAGTGTTTACAGCAAAGGAGATCAGCTTACATCTTGGTCAAAACCAGTAAGTCACATCTTGCATGTCCTCTGTTATAACATTTCTTATGCTTCTTGAATCTCAGTCCTCCTAAATCCATTTCTGAATCCACTACCCAACGTGCCATTGCATCTAACTGTCATTCCTTTACCCGTCATCATCTCATTTCCTAATATCATCCATAAACCAGCCTTAGAAACACCATAGCTACCAAGAAGATCCTAGAACCCACCAGTATCGGTTATCGTAACCGCAATCGGTTATCAGTAACCGGCATCGGTTCCTCTGATCAAAACCAGAAAACCAGCCTTTCCCCTACCCAGTTCAACGAAACAACTTAATTGATATCTTATAGTCTTTTGTGTTAATTCATATTAGCAGGGGAACTGACCACCTTCGAAAGGAATTTTTATATTTCCTGGGCCCAAGGCAGTTCCCTCATTTATTGTCTAATTAAAATCTTGTGGTCTTGTGTTCTTATTTACAGGTAGTCCTTCCAAGACAAAAAGGAGTTACTTAGCAGTCATCCTGATCTTTCTCTATGGTACGTGCACACCATCTCGACATTCTACAGGTATTCCTCCTAGCCCCTAACCTTATCTATTTCTAAAAGGAACGAAACATTTCCGAGTGAAACATTTTGGCACGCCTGGTGGGACCCATTTTGGGTTTCTGTTTCTCTTGCTTATTTTCATTTTAGGAAGCATACTTGCTGTTGTTGCTTTTGTCATATATTTCGTAAGGAATTTGTCTTGCTTTCCTAGTTTCGCATTAGTGAAAGTCATCTCTCTTGCTTCATCAAACATAATTTTTGATTTGGGTTTAAAACACATGCATTGCATTCCTGCTTGTTTTTTTTAATTCTAGTGAACGTAGATTAAGTAACAGGTTGTACACGTGGGGGTGATATCCACGGTATTGACAGGAAATTAATCTTACTTTCACTGCACAACACATACCAAATCACTTCACAATTAACACAACAGCTCAAACATCCCCCCTTTTTCCGCGGTATTCCTCCGCCCGATTGAGGTAACCTTATAAGCCAAAACAACTTGACATTTCCCCTAAGTCTTTTGTTTAGGATTCTGACATCATTCTATGTCTAAAGGCATAAGCCCACGATGATTAAAATTAACCCTAGGGTTAGTCTTTGGATTTCCGTGTGCATCTTGCTTGTTTGTAGTTCTATTTTCTTTCTCATACCCTGTCTTCTGTGATCAATAATTGGACAAGTATACTAAACGTTGTTAAAAATCAAATTAGCAGCCTTTTTATATCTTGTTAGCGCAGACTTCTTACACCGACATCAGTTACCTGACCGACGTCGGCTATATTATAACCGACATTGGTTAATAGACCGATATCGGTTACTGTCTTTTCCAATTACTGACAAACCAGCAACCTACCAATTTTACCGGTTTGAGTTTGTTTCTATTCCTGACAGATTGAAACCCTACTGTGAACTTCTGTCCATGGTTGTTATCACCTGAAAGCAAGCCACCGCTATGGTTTCACATGCTTGCTCTGTTTCTTTGCCTGAATCACCCCCTTCACATTCTGTGGGAAATCCTACGGATACCACTAAGGTTCCTAAAATTCCTGTGGGAGATAAGGACTTTACCAAGTTTCTGGATGCTAATTCTAGTGCTGTACAATACTATTTGTCTCTTACCCCTAACCATACGCCTGATGGTCAGCTCCTTGTCGGTATGCCTATCAGTATAGCTGCTCATTTAGCTCCCACTCCGCCTGATAATACCGCCTTACTTCCTGCATCTCTAGCCCCGTCTCCCAATCCGACGGCTTCAGAGGTTCATACGACCCCGATTAGCTTTCCTTTTGTTAATCTTGGACCCCACATATCATTACCACCGACCGCCCCTACCTCATCTCTCTTGCAGACTGCTCCATTCATGACTTGCTCTCTGCCACCTATCCACACGAGCTTTCCTTCTCAAGCTCCGCCTACCTTTTCATTCCCATACACGTATCCAGTGACCTCAACATCCTATATGGGACATCCCTATTCAGTCGCCTCAACATATTCATCCTCCACACCTTATCAACACTTAACCCCACCAGTGTCTAGCAGTGGTCCTTGGTCCAATTTGCCTCCGTTTACCACAACCACACCATCATCTCATCCAACTACTGATCTAATTAAACAAATGATGGACAAAATGCAAAACCTGGAGGCTTCTGTTTCAGGAAGTCGTAGCGCCTTGACATACGAACAAGTTTGTTGGGAGCCCATTCACCCTTCTGTCCCCCTTCATTCATATCCTCCTCAATGGGAGTTGCCAAAATTTACTCGTTTTAATAGTAAAGAGGATCCTCAACAACACTTGCGATCATTTAGACATGCTTGTTATTTGATTGCCCATGATGATGCCTTGTTACTCCGCACCTTTCCCATGTCCTTATCAGGACCTACCTTGGAGTGGTACAGTGCTTTAACCCAGCACTCAATCTTCTCTTTTAACCAACTAGCCCAATCTTTCTTGGATCATTTATCCATTAACATTGCCAAGAAAGTATTTATTACCGACCTCTATGCCATCCGACAATTTGAAGACGAATCTATCGCAGATTTCGTTGGACGATGGCAGGGCCTTATCAACCAACTTACGTATGCCTTACCTCAAACCGAACTTATCGAACTATTTACGCGGGCCTGCGCTAAGCACATCTCCCCTACCCTCCAAATTCAAACTTTCCGTACATTCGACGAGGCCTTTACTATGGCTCAAAAATTAGAAATTCGAGCCTTAGAGGAAGAGAAATTGCGGTTGCGCAACAAAAACTCCACTTTCTGAACTACAGATTCCACCAATAAACCAAATACCACCACTCCTCACGCGTCCACTTCTTCTAAATCAAAAGGAGCTGTCCACGCGGTGACGGTCAAATCCCAACCACCGTCCAATACCCCGCCAAAAACCACTTATAAGTATAAAGCGGAACCCATCAACTACACTCCCTTGGGGGAGACATATGGTGTGATATTGGAAAAACTACTCAAAGTAGGAGCCATTACCTTACCTCCTATTAAACCTCATTCCGGATTTGATTCCACTCACGCCATACCTTCCTGGTACAAAGAAAATGACTTCTGTAACTTCCACCGTGTGAAGGGACACAGTCATGAAAACTGCAAGATGTTGAAAAACATAGTGCAGGAAATGGTTGATGCGGGGGATATAGCCCTCGATAATCCTAACGCCCCTGCCAACCGAAATTTGAAAATCTTCAACAAGCCATTCCCGAATCACTCTCCCAACAGTAACACAAACCAGGATATCTTAGCCGAGGAGAGTGTTCATGAGATCCATACAGTCTTCGATACCCAGCCAAAAGCCTCTATCGAGAAAATTTTGAATCAAGCCTCTTCATTAACACGGGAGCCCGAACCTCCTTTACCACCATCAAGCCAAAGCGAAATCATTCCTTTACCTATAAAGGAGTTAACTGCCCAGACTTCTCTTCCCATCAATGAGTCTTCTTATACCACATCCCTACAAGACTGCGAATGAATGTTATCTAATTTATCTATTTCCCAAACGTCTCCCTCTACCGCTCTTGCTGCACAAGAGGAGGGTACGCCACTCCTTTTGACATCCTTAGACGAGAAATCTCTTGCACCGACATCACCAAATTCTTTAACCATGACAGATACTCTCAAACATGCCCTCCTGCCTATTAGTCCTTCATCGCCTAAATCTTTTCAACAACCGGTCGACCTTTTAATATCTATTGATACAGTACCTCATCTACCCCCTGTATCACGCCCACAGTGGACTGGAATCACAACCTACCTCTCTTTCCGTACCAAATTTACAATTCAAACCTGAAGACTGTCATTCTCCAGAAGATAGACGAATCCTATGGGAACGTTTGAGTACGCCATATTCTACTCAAATGCAAATGACTGATTCTGAGGCCTCCACCATATACCCGAAGTGTTTACAGAAGCTTAAAATGCCCATGTTCTCACCTTCACCCCCCTCACCTCTACCAAATGCCCTGTCCACTTCTATTAACTTAGCCAAATCTTCCCCTACACTTGGGACCTTGCCAATACCCAGTCTAACACACCCACCTAAGCAGCTTGATTTATCCAAAAATAAATCTGCCCTGCCACCTAGGAGACAAACTCAATCCGTGCCTCTCTCACAATCAAAACCCTCATCATCACACCCACCTTCCATATTGGGACCTCATCCCTCCACCTTACATCAATATATCATACCTCTTGCATTTTCTTCAAAACGACTTACACCTTCTGCACCTATACAGAGATCCTAGGGTATAACAACACCGTCACTCCACGTATCCTGTCCACCTATCAACCCTAAACAAATTCCATCATCAAAATATTTGTTTTCGGTCACTCCTATTTCCCCGTGGTTGTTTTCTGATACCACATCATCTGCGGCCTCATCATCCAACATAGCTTCTGTGCCAAAGAAACCATGTTTAGTGAAAACCAAGTGTCAACACCCCTCAGCTAAACCACCACCCGTACGAACCAACCACACCCAAACATTACCAAAAGATCGCACGAGATCTTTGGCCTTTCTCACAATGGGGTTTAGACCTTATTGGTGAGATTCACCCGACCTCTTCGCAACGTCACCGTTGGATAATCACAACAATTGAATATTACACAAAATGGGTGGAGGCCATTCCACTCATTTCAATCAAAAAAGAAAAAATTGTCGAATTCATTAACCATCACATTATCTGTCGTTTTGGTATTCCTCATCACCTAATAACAGATAATGGTAAATCTTTTAAAAACAAGTTGCTACAAGACCTTTGTGACAACTTTGGTATCAAACTTAGTTTCTCATCGCCTTACTATCCGCAGGCCAATGGTCAGGCTGAATCTTCTAATAAAACCCTAACCAAAATCCTCATGAAAGTTGTCAATGAATCGGGAAGAAATTGACACGATCACATTCCCTATGCCCTTTGGGCTTATCGTACTAGCATTCGTACCTCTACTAATGCTACACCTTTTTCTTTGGTATATGGTACTGAGGCCATCTTGCCTCTCAAAATACAAATACCCTCCCTCAGAATATCCCTTCAGGATTTTCTCACCAATGATGATTTCCGCCAAGAACGGTTAGCCCAATTGGAGCTTCTTGACGAACGTCGTCTTACAGCTCTTGATCACCTCCAAATCTATCAAAAACGCATCAAGCGTGCTTATGATAAGCGACTTCATGAGCGTATCTTTAAGGTTGGTGATCTTGTCCTCAAAGAGAATCAACATGTCACCAAACTAGAAAAGAGCAAACGTGGAAAATTTTCTCCCAATTGGATTGGGCCTTATATAATCACTCACACCTATGGATCAAGCACTTATCGTTTAGCTTCACTTAGCGGTAAACCTGAGCCTGAACCCCTTAATGCCTTGCATCTTCGACCATTCTACTGTTGAATCTAGTGTTATATCACTTCTTATCTACCTACTGCTTGTCCCTTGAGCTCATTTACCGCTACATACACTTTGTTTTCTATATCTCAAAATAAAATCAAAATCACTCCTCACCTCGCCTTGATGATGCCTTTCCCTTTTTAGTCTAGTCCATGACTTCAAAGTATTAAAATAAGCCGTATTCTTATGGGATTTTCTTGAGTCAAACTTCCTACCAAACTAGATGCTTCACACCAAAAGAACATCTAGCTATCTAAATTATATATAGACTGTTCCCTCGAAGGACAGCTATATGCCAAATTATTGCTGCTATTCTATATAGACTTCTCCCCCGAAGGACAGCTATGCACTAAAATCATATCTGCTACTATAAATAGACTGCTCCCTCGAAGGACAGCTATACACAGTCAGCCTTTATCAGAAGCTTCTCACATTGATTAGCTTTGTGAAGACCTCAAGAATAGTACAATCAATATCCCTCATAGACTTCCCGCATCGATCAGTCTATATTCAGTCAAATAAAAGCCTCATTCAAAAGAACCTTTTGGGTCATGGACTTGTCTATTTAGGGTAGGTTCTCTTTAGTCAGAACACTCACTTTGTACCAAGTTCTCTGTACCTCAGCTATATCATCCACCTCACCTCACCATTTGTTTCAACTCAAGGGACGTAACGTACACCTGATATATTGTGATCATACAACTCTTTTCACCTATTGACTTCTTGTCTATGCACGGTACCTAGGGCTTCAAGCTCGTTCTACGTTGTGTGGTTTGTTTAGCTCTTTTCACCTACGGAGCACTCTTTCCACTTTGCCTCGCATCTAGGATTGTGTGTTGATCTTAATCAGGACACGCTTCCCTACTACTTGGGTATGCTAACTTTTGCTTCACCTATACCTACACCAACAACATTATCCTACCAACACCAACAACATTACCCTACCAACATCAAATTTTTACCAAACGACAAATTGCCTAACCACAACCAAATTGCCTAAATTCACCTCTCCCTGGTCCTAAGGGAGAACTACATCGGTCTGAGGCCCCTCTTTTCTTTGTGCAATGGGCTATGTAGGCAGCACTTCGGAGACATGGGGTCTCCCAAGGTTAGCTCGACCATCCCCTACCATAACCTATCATGTGTGGTAAATATAAATATTTTTGTGTATTTCTATTTAATCACATTCCTCTTTATCCTTTTTCAAAACACCGAAAGTCAAAACGAAAACATTCTTATTATTATAACTCAAATCAACATACATCTCTCATTTTATTTAGATGTTAAACAACTACATCTTCTCTATCATCGACACGCAGGTCGGTACGCTTATTTATTCTTATACCTTGCTAACATTTATTTAGACCCTCACGCCTCATCCTGAACTAGGTGATGATCGTGATCATCGACCCCTCTCGCCAGGCCTCTCTGTCCTCAATGGTACCATGGCTATTGGTACCGCCCACTGATCTGCCAATCTCTCCTGTAACATATGAATATGCCCTCTCGCATGGAGGACTCCAGCCTCTAGTCTCTCCGCCCGTGACTCCGCAACCACTAATAATCCTCTTGTCTCATTCACCTACATTTGGAGCTGCTGAACCAAACGCTGTAGATGATCCCTCTCTGCTGTAATCACAGCTATGTCAGGGCGATCGCGTACACCTCGCAGCTCTGCTACCCACTATAACCTATAGGCCTTTGTCATTCCGGTATCCATTACACTGCGATCGGTTGCTACTTCTTCAGGACCTTCTGGAGGTGTTGGCTGGGGAGGTGAGAATACTACCTCTGAATCGATCCTCATATATGGTCTATAAGCCTGTGGTATGTCTTGCACGAATCCAAATTGTCACCGCACACGATCTATAGGAATCCTCTCATACTCACCTGGCCTGTGCCCTGCGATCCACCTCAATCACTCTACACCCCTCAACTCCTCAGCTATATTCTCTATTACCATATAGTTTCCGTAAGGCCGCCAACAGATATCCGCAACCGTCACCCTCTCCCATACCTGCCTGTAATACTCGATGTCACCCGTCACGGCCTAAGATCTTGCCTCTTGTTTTTTCTGGACCCAGCGTCTCAATCCCAACCTCTGTACTCCGGTCTCTCCTGCCTAGATGGATCAGCCTATTGGTCGCACACAAACAATGTGCTCATAGGCCCAATAGCGTAATAAGTATGAGCAATCCAGTGTCGTCCTGTGATTTCACCGACAAGCCCATAAACCCCTGTATAGCTCCGCCAAATATGTAGGTGCCCATGCAAAAGTCACGTTCCTTTCTATCATCTCCCAGATAACACACATCAATAACTTTGGAAATCTTCCCCCTTCTGCCCTCGGTAATGCATAATACCCTACCACTATCATTAATATCACTACTAACCTTATCTCCTCAGGGTGTGCTGCATACATTACCCCATACGTAAATGATAAACCTCGTTGTGTCAAATCTCATGCGTATGGACCAAATACTGCTGTTATCACTCCCCACGCCACGCTAGGTAGTGCCTGATATACTGGTTCTCCTGTAATAGGGAGTCTCAAAATACGGAACACATCTTCCAATGTTACTGTCATCTCCCCTATTGGCAGATAGAAGGTATTTGTCTCGGGATTCCATCTTTCAATCAACGCCTGTAACATAGCATGGTTACGTGTGATTCATGAATAATAGCGGATTCCACTTAACCCCAAACGATTTATCAGTGTCCATTCAGCCGGTGTTACATCCACTCGAATTCATGACAACAGCGCTGGTACACTATCATTCATCCTCAACCCTGCCTCTGCCTGCATACATCCAAATAACAAACAACCATTCAATTCCTCAAATCGCCCCGGGTTTTTTCTCAAATTCTAGAAATTCCTACAGCAACCGATATCGTTTACAGCTAACCGGTACCGGTTGAGTAACCGATACCGGTTCCGGTTGAGTAACCGATACCGGTTATCCATAACCGATATCGGTCACTGTTACTTTCATACACCTTGCCTAAACAACCACCTACAACAATAATTTTAGCGTCTATTCCTTTCTATACCTACAAACATACCTGAAACTCCTGATTACCTACCCCGTAACACTTATAACCCTTGCTATCATGTTTTCTTTTTCATATCTACCCACTTAATCTCTTATTCATAACACATGCAAAAGTCAAATCATAACCAAAACGTTTACCTCTTGGGTTGCAGTAGCTTGAGGTGGCCCTTGTCTTCCCTCTTGTCCCTGCCTGCTGGATGTTTCTCCTCGTCCTGCCATTATCACCACCTTTTTCAAACCTGCCTTTCTGTCTTCTGAATCTCAAATCACAATCACTTTCCCTGTCTCTTTACTCCTAATCACTCAAATTTCTCATGCAATTACCTGTCTCAGTCGTCAAAAAGTGTCACGTTCACGTATTTAACTTCTTGCATGGCTCTTAAAATTAGAACTTAAGTTGCCACCCTAGCTTTTTTATTTTTAGAAAAGCTCATACCTAAGTAACCGGTATCGGTTATGTAACCGATATCGGTCTACTATCTACCGACGTCGGTTACCTAACTGATATCGGTTATAGACCTATCTTTTTACAACATGGTTCTTTTCTTCATTTTTTTACCAAATTTTTGTCTCGCCCACCTCTTTTTCTGCATCACAACACCATTATCCATATTTTTCTATCCACCACACATATCATTACAATTTCGTTAACATCATCTATTTTATAAAAACAAACAAGTCATCATCTATCTATACAACATTTAGATCCAACTCATCAGATACATATATCACAATGTCACAAAACCAGCCCACAACATGCAACATTTCATCATATCACATGTCATCCTTATATACGTGCAAAAACAAAAACATCAACAACATCCATATATCAACATGTCAACTAAACTCATCCTACATTCTATATCACAAACCATCGACAAAATACTTAAACACATTTTTGAACACTGCATGTGGATCAAAACATCATCTATATATATATATATACAAATTTTCAAATATACAATGTGCCCTGCATCGGGGCCTCTGTGATCTCATCATACAACTAAGCCGGCACACAGGCCGCAATAACTATCCAAAATCTCGACTCGGCTCGCAGGCCGGTCCCTCATATCAAAAAAATACTCGGCTCGCAGACCGGTATCAAATATACAACCCATACTCGACTCGCAGGCCGGTATATAATGAATAAATGAATCCATACATGAATAAATGTAGGCACGCAGGCCTCTATCAACACAACCAATTCGCAGACCGGTGCCCATGCCTATATACAAAAACAATACAGGGATCCCTCAGCTCTCCCCACCGCCCTCGGCACCTCTCCCTACTGGTCCCTATGGCACCTCTCGCCTCCTGCCTGTAACGGACACGCCGGCTGTGGCTGTACCTCCCTGAGATCTCTAGTTGTGAGAGGTCTCTGCTCTATGAGCTGCATAAGGTTGATACTCAACTCTGGTACTATCAAGAATATCCTGATAGTATCGGGCCTCCGCTCTAACTTCCATATAGCGCCCTCGAGCCACTGAAGGAGCTGGGGCTGGTCCCCTGGTACCTAATACTAGTACCCCCTGTGCCTGTGCTGGTGGTACCTGTGGCTGTGCCGCTGCTGATGGTAGTATCTGTACCTATGCCTGGGGCTGTGGCTGTGCTACTGCTGGTGATGGTGCCGGTACCTGTGCTGCTGCTGGTACTACTGCCTGTACCTATACCTACACCTGTGGCTGTGCCGCTGCTGGTGGTGGTGCCTGTGCCTGTACCTGTACCTGCGCCTGGGCTAGTTGCCCCTGTAGAACACCTATCTGTGCCTGTGCAGCAGCCAACTGTCCCTGTAATAGCTGTACCTGACCCCTGAGCTGATCTCTCTCTGCCGTCACAGCTGCCAAGTCTGGCTGTGCAGGCTGTGCTACCCTCGCCGCTCTCTGACCAGCCCACCACACCCTGTATGCTCCTGTACACCCATCATCATCTACTGTGTCATCTGCTGGCCTCTCTGTAACCCAATCTAGATCCATGGGCTGTGGTGCAGGTAGTGGGGCCTCTACATCATCCCTCCTGTACTGAGGGAAGGGAGGTGGCTCGTCCTGTCGCAGCCCCATCTGCCTGCGTACCCTCTCTAGGGGTATCCTCTCATACTCTCCTGGCCTCCGTCCTACTATCCAGAATGTGTACTGGATCCAGCGTAACTGTACTCAGCCTCCTCTGTGCGGGTGATGACCTCTGTAAGGTCTCCATACGATATCTGCTGTTGTGAGGCCCTCTAACAAATGCCTGTAGTAGGCAACGTCTCTCCCCGCAAGCACTGCTCGTGGCTTCCCCACGACTCCCAACCATCTCTGAAAGCCATATCTGTATATAACCTGTGGCCCTGGCTACTGGGGTAACCCTACTGGCCTGATGCATATGATGTGCTCATATACCCAACAATGCAGCAAAAATGTCGAACAAATACCGAATCGCATCATCCGGTGATAACCCCAGAGCTCTCTGTATAACTGCACCAGATATACTGGTGCCCAAGCATAATAGGTGTGCTCCTCCACCATCTCATGAAGCACCCCCATCAATGCCCGTGGAAAGTGGCCTCCCTATGAGTCTGGGAGGGCAAAGCAGGTGATCCCAATCATCATCAACACAGCCAGCCGTGTCTCGTGTCGATGCACACGGTACATGTCACCATACCCAATGCTCGCGCTATGATAGGTAAGTAGCGCGGCTGCATCTCCAAAAACCTGTAATATGCTGTCCATGGCAGTCTCGGAATCTACCTGGAAGACTGCCTCTCCCTCGATAGGTAGTCGAGGGATGTGATACACATCCTCCAATGTAATAGTCATCTCCCCCGTCAGGAGATAGAACACATTGGTCGCCGGATCCCATCTCTCGATGAGGGCGACCATCAGGCTGTGATCTCTCTCTATCACTCTATACCTATGGACTCTACCGAGTCCCACCTCGCGCATGATCGCCCAATGAGCCATAGATATGTGTGGCCGCATCCGCACCAACAGCGGGGGCATCCTATCCCGCATTGTCAACTGCTGACGTGCCTGTAAAACCAACCCACATCCTTAGACCTACTTTTTATCACAATATCTACTTTACCCTCTAAACCCCCTTTTATCCCCCTGACCACACCCCGACTCTCTACCACCCAACCCCAAAACAAAACAAACCCACTCCACCTAACAACCAATCCTACCCCACACCCAAAACCCAACCCAACCCACACTCACCCAAAACCCAACCCAACTCAACTCACCCCAAACCCAAACCCACCCCACCTAAAAACCAAACCCACCCCACACCCAAAACCCAAACCCACTCCACCTAAAAACCAAACCCCCCCCACACCCAAAATCCAACCCAACCCACACTCAACCAAAACCCAACCCAACCCACACTCACCCAAAACCCAACCCAACCCACACTCAACCAAAACCCAACCCAACCCACACTCACCCAACCGACCCCGGTCCCCCTCCCACCGACACCGGTCAATGATCAACTGGCATCGATAACCCATAGACCTACCCTACCCTAAAAATTTGCGACTGATGCCGGTCGCTTAGTGACCGGAATCGGTCACTGGAAATTTACCGCGCCGAACCCGACGCGGCTACCCCTTTCTTCTTTTTCCCTATTTCTACCTCTCTACCCACCCAAACACCCTAAAACCCTACCCACCCTGCCGCCTTGGCCTATTTCACCTATCTACCCTCTCCCTTTTTCAAATCATTTCCATTTATTCATTATTTTCTACAAAACATTATATTCCTACCCAAATCCCAAAACCAACATAATGCAATAAAATGCACAAAATGACGAGTTTTGAACTTACACGTACGACAACATGTCGTCATGGTGGGATAGATGGTGGTGGTCCAGCTGGTCCAGCCCCTCCTGCTCCTCCTGCCTGTGCCATAGCTCCAATTCTAATCTGCTGGGTCCCCGGCCAATCAACTGCTGCCTCCTCCTCACTCGGGCCTGCAAACAACTCACTCCTCCACCAAAATAGCTCCACCTCACTCAATAAACCTCCAATCTCAACTCTCCACGTCATATAAGTCAATTTGGTTTTCAAAATAACAAAGTGACAATGACAAGCCGTATTTTTTTGTATAGGTTTTTCGCCCATAACCGATATCGGTTTTATTTTGCCCTAATGAACCGGTATCGGTCCCTTGACCGATATCGGTCATGTAGAATCGACATCGGTTTTTCTGCCAACTTTCCCCCAATATTTTTTTCCCCTATTTACCATTTGCCCCTTTTTAACCATATATCGTCTATATCCACCTTTGCTGAACACCATTTGTTTACCCATTTGGCCCAACCCAAGGCCTCAACCTACCTATTTGGCCCGACCCAAGGCCTCAACCTACCCCTTTGGCCTGACCCAAGGCCTCAACCTACCTATTCGGCCTGACCTAGGGCCTCAACCTACCTAACCGGCCCGACCCAAGGCCTCAACCTACCTAACCGGCCCGACCCAAGGCCTCAACCTACCTATTCGGCCCGACCCAAGGCCTCAACCTACCTATTCGGCCCGACCCAAGGCCTCAACCTACCCATTTGGCCCAACCCAAGGCCTCAACCTACCTAACCGGCCCAACCCAAGGCCTCAACCTACCTAACCGGCCCGACCCAAGGGCTCAACCTACCTAACCGGCCCGACCCAAGGCCTCAACCTACCTATTCGGCCCGACCCAAGGCCTCAACCTACCTATTTGCCCCGACCCAAGGCCTCACCCTACCTATTCGGCCCGACCCAAGGCCTCACCCTACCTATTCGGCCCGACCCAAGGCCTCAACCTACCTATTTGGCCTGACCCAAGGCCTCAACCTACCTATCCGGCCCCACCCAAGGCCTCACCCTAACCATTTGGCCCGACCCAAGGCCTCAACCTACCTATCCGGCCCCACCCAAGGCCTCACCCTAACCATTTGGCCCGACCCAAGGCCTCAACCTACCTATCCGGCCCCACCCAAGGCCTCGCCCTAACAATTTGGCCCGACCCAAGGCCTCAACTACCCTTATGGCCTGACCCAAGGCCACAACCCAACAACTTGGCCTGACCCAAGGCCGTATCACTTCAATACCATACCCACAATCAACTTTTTATTTTATCCATCCATCATGTACCTTTTGTTCAATCGAGCTCACCTGTTCATGTTTTAGCATGATTAGGGTCCTTGACTTGATCTGTCGACCAACTTTGCCTAGACCTAGACCGTGACGTTTATCTCAACCAAACCAACCATTTGGTACTGCCGAACATGCCTAAACGTTCTTGTACCTTACCTGTTATATCCCTCGAGCTACTTCCTATGCCTTGGATACAAGGATTATATCACCCTTGTTTGGATAAACTATCAACCTTTGCCTATACATTGCTGGTTTGCTCGTCAAATCATGTACCCTAGTCGTACTATTGCATTTCAACATGCATTTGCTTCCTTGGACTTACCCCACCACCTTACCATATTCTCTACAACATTTACCCTTTATCAACCCTATCCCTAATTTCCTGTTCACTCAATCTATGATAGATTTGAGGGGGATTACCTATATCCTTAATAGGAGAAACCACTTCATATTATTGTCCGCGTAGCTTTACAAAACAAGCTACACGACAATAAGGGGCTAATGTAGACACCAAATTCGTGTCTTATGACCCCTTGTGACCCGCATCTCATCTCGCAATATAACCTCATCACCTAAAACTTACACAATTATTTATTAATTGCCTTCTAATTGATAAATCCACATCACCCTACCTACCACCTCACTTTGCCACTTCATCATGACCTAGCCCTAACCCTAAAACTAACCTAATTAAGACCCATAACTTGGTCCACACCTACACCCATAACTAATGACCGCTTTCTCGCACCCAAAACTGACCTTCTAGTCACTTGACCGAGCCCGCAACTGATCTCTCGGGAGAAAAGTAGGGAAGGTGGGCTATTTTACTAAAAATAGCCTACTTTTTCCTTACCGATGCCGGTTCCTACTCGACCGCCGTTGGTTACGCAACCGCCATCGGTTCCCTGTAAATGGGCTCCCCAAACCAAAACAACGGATCGTAATTTCATTTTGGGATCATTCGAAGGATTTCTGGATCAACAGAGAGCATTGGGAGTGAGAAACAAAGTCCAGATCTTCACTTGACTGAGTAGAGACGAGTGGAAATACCAGAAGTGTTTACAGCAAAGGAGATCAGCTTGCATCTTGGTCAAAACTAGTAAGTCACATCTTGCATGTCCTCTGTTATAACATTTCTTATGCTTCTTGAATCTCGGTCCTCCTAAATCTATTTCTGAATCCACTACCCAACGTGCCATTGCATATAACTGTCATTCCTTTACCCCTCATCATCTCATTTCCTAATATCATCGATAAACCAGCCTTACAAACACCATAGCTACCAAGAAGATCCTAGAACCCACCGGTATCGGTTATCATAACCGCAATCGGTTATTAGTAACCGGCATCGGTTATCAGTAACTGGCATCGGTTCCTCTGATCAAAACCAGAAAACCATCCTTTCCCCTACCCAGTTCAACGAAACAACTTAATTGATATCTTACAGTCTTTTGTGTTAATTCATATTAGCAGTGGAACTGACCACCTTCGAAAGGAAGTTTTATATTTTCTGGGCCCAAGGCAGTTCCCTCATTTATTGTCTAATTAAAATCTTTTGGTCTTGTGTTCTTATTTGCAGGTAGTCCTTCCAAGACAAAAAGGAGTTCTTAGCAGTCAGCCTGATCTTTCTCTACGGTACGCGCACACCATCTCGACATTCTACAGGTATTCCTCCTAGCCCCTAACCTTATCTGTTTCTAAAAGGAATGAAACATTTTCGAGTGAAACACCACCATCATACTTCTTAATTATTAAAGTGCTTAGATATTCAAATTCATTATTAGGAATTTCAAATGTGTGAACTACATCTACATCATGAGTTTGAGGAAGAGAAATAAATGGTACGCTCTTTATGCAATCCCAAAAGGCTGCAAAAGTCCTTACACTTATCACATTTGTTGATGTTGCTACTTGTTGTGAGCCTGAAAAGCTGCCCATTATACAAATGTCATCATCCATTTCATTATCATTATCATAATCAATATCTTGCTGGTCCATTTCACATGGAGGATGAAGAAGAAAACATCTATCACACCAATCCATATTAGAAATTTCTTGAACAACAATAACTCTTGCAGTCAGAGGGTCAGACACCGCTCTATTTTCACATGCTTGGGGCTACCTGCTTGTAGATCCAACAAGCCCTTTACCTCTATCATCTTGCCTTTGATCACCCCTAGGATGATTTCCAAATCTATCATGGTTTTGAGTTCTTTGTTTTCCTTGTGAACCTTGCCCAATACCTTTCTCAGCTTGGGCTAGCTTGTAAGAGATTTCTTTAACAACCCCTGTTAAATTTTTAACAACTTCTTCTAACTCAACTGCCTTGCTAGCTTGAGGCTTCTTAGGGTTTATCAGCTTCACACCATCTCTATTAAGTGTTTTATCAATAGCTTTAATATTATTTTCAATTTGGAGTGCCATAGTGAAAGCTTGCCTCAAGTTTTTAGGATTTTTGTCTCTCAAGTAATAGGCTTCCTTTTTATCAAATGCATCTACATATTTGATCAAGAAAGATTCATCACAAGGCATCAAAATGACAGAAATCCTTATCAAAGTTTTATTGAATCTTGTATTAAAGTCATAGACTGTCTCATTTGGGTTCTTCTTGATATTTTCAAATTCAGATAAAAGAAATCTAGGATCAGTCATGTCACCATATTGCAATCTAAATGCATTTTTCATCTCAGTCCATGAATCAATAGAGTTATCAAGTAGAGACTTGTACTAGTCCCTAGCATCTTCTTCAAGTGTATGGATAAACAACTTGATATACACATCCTCAAATTCTATCTCAAAATCTTCCATCATATTATCAAACAGTTTGAGATGCTGATCACCGATAATGGCATTGTCACCTTGGAATTTTGGTAACCTATTTCTCACATCTTGTGGGACAACATTTGGATAATCATCCATTACTCCAAAATTTATAGGACCAAAGGTGTTAACAACAAATGGAGGTTTAGGCTGAGCCATATTGTTTAGTGGAGGTGATCTTGGAGGTGAAACAATATGGTGAGGAGTAGTAATGAGTCTTATTGGAATAGATGAGTGATCTTTAAAATGAAAACCCCCCAAAGGATCACTATCTTGATAAACTTTAGTAAACTTAGAAACCATAGGAGAAGATTTAGGAGCAAGCTTTTTAAATACACAAGAAGGTCCCTCACTTGATACAGAATGAAAATCAGCAAGAAGATTTCCTGAATCAAATCTACTTGAAGAAGAATTATGATCTTCAATAACAGGTTGCTCTCCTTCAAATTCAACTATGGGGATTTATTTTCTTGCAACGAAATCACCAACCACTTTCCACACTCTTCTTCCTTCTATATTTGAGTTTCTTGATTCAGTGAGAAACTTCTTAGAAGAGTCCTTGATGAAGAGGGATCTTCTTCCCTCCAGCTTGTCAGATTTAAACAATAAGCTTCAAATGATAGAAATGTGTAAGACAACTGGTATTTCAAGATCCCAATAACATGGAGTTTCCACTAAGGGATTCCACCTTAGTTGTGTAAGAAATCACCAAAATATTCTGTCAAATGTATGCAATGACTAAAACTTTTGCAAGGATTTACAAATCAGATCTTCTTATTCTTGATTCAACCAAGAACAATGCATCCAAATCATATAAATTGCTATTAAATGAGAAGAGCAAGTTGAGTTTGAAATCCTTTTTTACCCAAAACATGCAAATCTGAAGTATGAAATGATATCTCAAGAGTCTAACAACTCAAATACTTGATCACACAAATGCTCAAACCTTTCAAAAACCTGAAAACCACTAAGAAATCAAATAAATTCCCCGATAACGGCACTGCTCGGGTGTTGGTATCCAATTTTAATCTGCCTCACACCTTAAACAACATCATGAATAAGCACAAGACACTTCAAGAGTAGATAGATGGTCTGTATGTTGTTTGTAGCTAGGGATCACACCTATCTTCTTATTTACATTCAATATTTGAGGGAGTGGATAGCACCTTCATAAGGGTTTTGATCTAACCCTCACTATTTTAGGTTGTGCCTATCAACCAAGGCAAGAGAACCTATATTGCAGCCCTTGTATGGTAAAGTAGGTAGAGATATCCTTGTGTTTTGCATATGACATGAAAGAGGCCTTGTGAAGACATGATCAAGTATCCATTATCCAAACTCAAAGGAGTTGTCACTACCAAATGATGGAAAAAATTTCAAAACAAAGCCAGGGCTGTTAAAGACATGATAAAACCTTGATATGCTTTGTGCATTTTTGTGAAAGGATTGAGTTATTTTTCTGATACACAATTCAATGTAGGGGTGGTATGGGTAGGATGAGTTAGTTTGAATTAAATTCTATGGGAGATGTTAGGACAAGAGTAGCTAGGAACCACCTACTTCTTTGAGAACCTTTGCAAGAAATTTGTAACACCTACACAATAAGAACACTTCCAGAGATTTTAAATGCTCTTTCAACCAGGATATGTGCATAAATGGAGGCTCAGATCTACACTCTTCCACACAACCTTTGATAACTTGCCACAAAATCTTGAAGCAAAATACTAGCAAAGTATCCAGGAGTCCCTATTCAATCATGGCCTGAGGTGCACCCAAAGGTTTATAAATAGTCAAGGACAGTAAAATGGTTTTAAATTTGTTTATCTTCTATCAGATGAAATCTCTTTTGAATATAAGATTGCAAATGCCATTAAAAAATCAACAAGAAATGAGACCCTACATGATCACAGAGATCCTAAGTACAAGATTGCAACATGAGCAAGAAACATAAACTGAAAACATTCTGAAACATAAGTATATGAAAACTTTACCAAGAGAATGAACCAGATAATCTAGAAAAGGATCAGATACATCAGCAGGGGAAAGTCATGAGAACAATCTCAGAGCCTATTGATGGATTTATAAATGAAACCAACTCAACATGATGAAATCTGACACAAAGATGGAATAGAAAATGACTCTTAGATAGTTTTCTCCAAAGAAATGGATTTATTCTTGTTTTTCCTTGTGAAAATTCTAAGTCTCTCCTCTCTTTTTTCTCCCAGCCCTTTACAAATCCTTGAAAAATACATTTTATACCTCATATCAGCCTAGATCCTTACATCCCAAACAAAGAATATGCTCAAGGGATCAAATTTGTTACAAAACTCTTATCCATTTCATGAAAATGACATCAAACTATAAAACAGCTCGCATATTGCCAGGGATGCACAAATATTTTAAAATATTACATGAATTTGGATGCTTATCCATCCCAGGGTCACATTTTTGGTATTCAGACATGCCAACATGCTTTTGCAATCATTTTTCACCTTTGCAACCTTTTATTTTCACTTATCACGTTTTTTACACGGGCTGAGAAAAATATTTCACAAAAAACACTATAGGGAACTGAAATAGCTCAAATGAATGATGCCATTGCATCTAGAAGGTTGAGGGGATGTGATTTCATATAAAATTTCATGTAATTTGGTGCAAAAATGATCATTCCAAGCATCTTGGAGCTTCAATGGCGGCAAGAAATGAAAACACTCAGCAACCGTTGATTTAAAATCAACTTTAAATTTCTGCCCTCCACATGTCTTGATGAGATTCGACATGTAGGCTCAAAAATATCTTCTTTGACTTCTAGATAAGGTGGAAACATGTCCAAATACCATTGAACTGGGCATCCAACCTTATAAATGCATTTCAAACCTTTTCTGACCTCAGGAAAATTTTAAAAAATTTCCCCTCATGCCCCTTGGACACGCCATGTGTCCCTATATGGACCCTAACAAGATTCGTGGGCCAAAATAACAAATTTTTCTCCTTTTGTGAAAAAAGGAAAATTTCCTTGAGAACCTCCGTGGGCCCAAACACCTGCTACTTTCTTCGCCATGTGGTAGTCTCCCATTCGTTGCAAAGCCAACCCCTTATTGTTTCCTTCATTCCTCCATGAGCAAAAAATCCTCCGCCTCCTTTTGGACAGGTGTCCCTTATGGACATGCGTTGCTTTGTGATTTGCTATGGAGATTCGGTTCAAATTTTAACTTTGATATTTTGCCTCCAAAGGCAAAAAATATAGAAAACACACACAACCCCGCCTCTCCCTAGCTTCTCCTAGACACCTGTCCACGTTTCATTAGAGGTGAGCCCATTTTTCAATTTTTACTCTACAAACATATAGGCACAAATTCATAAATTTTTCCTTTGGCCCCTTCATCCATCTCGCCTCTTGGGCATGTGTCTTCCTCTAATTAGAGGTAGGCCCTTAGGCCAAATTTTAACTTTAACATTTTGAAGTTTAAAATCTCAAAATTTTCACAAACTTTGCCCCTCCATACTGACTTTCCTAGACACGTGTCCTCATCTTATTAGAGGCGGGCCTTTGGGTCAAAATGTTACCTTGGCATTCGAGGCAAAAAACAATAAAAATTTTCAAGTCCTTCCTCCACCCGCCTGACCTTCCTGTGCCACGTGTCACCTTCCAATTCATTGTGGGCTCTCAGGACAAACTTTCCCATTGGCATTTTGAAGCCAAAAAATTCAAATTTTTCCAACTCTTAACCTCTTTGCTTGACCCTCCTTGACACGTGTCCTCTTTTCATTAGATGTGGGCCATTGGGTCAAAATTTTCTCACAAATCCCTGAATCAAAATTTTCCTCCAACTCCCCTGGCACGTGTCCACTTCCCATTGGGTGTGGGCCCTCGGACCAAAAAGTGACTTAGAGAAATTTTCCAAAATGGAAGAAAATGTTCTAAGTGACCCCTACCACCCACCAATCCTCCAACCAATCAAATCATGCCACATAGGCACATCACTGTAGCAAATGCGGGGCTATAGAGAAAAATTTTCCTTTGTCAATTTTTCAAAAAGTAACAACTTATAACATTTTCCTGACCGCTCTTGGCCAATAGACAGTTGCCATGTTAGTGATAACATGAAAGGATAATTTTTACGGGAAGATGACACCTGTATGCCCGTCAAAACATAAAAAATGCAGGGGATGCCCTTGAAATCGAAAAAATTCATAAGGCAGATTTTTTCCATTTTGAATCCAAGGAATCATGATTTCACAATGGTTTAGGCCCACAGATTAGGATTTTAGCAACAAATAACTCAGATTCGGTCTATTTTGAATTTCTTCATGATTAGGGCAAGGAAAAAATGACCCAACCCATGTAAATGAAAAATTTAGGGCACAACAAAGAGGAAACTTGGATTCTGTTGTAATTTAGGGCAATATGAGGGCACTTTCAATGTATTCAAATGGAAAACACAAATTGTAGGCCACTAGATAGAACAAATGAATGTTTTTGGAGAAAAAATGGAACATGGAAATTAAGGAAAAGTGTGTAAAGCCAGAAATTACACCAATAGGTTACATTAAACCATCCTCTTTCACCTCACTACCTTTACTCTTTACTCTTCTACCTTCTCAAGGGACTTACCACAAATGTGACATTTCATGATCATGTGATTTTCTTCACCCTTATAATAGCCAATTATGTAATGCCTTTAGGGTCCTACATTGATAAGACAATCATTGGTATCTTAGACTCGTCAGGGATCTTATCAATTAGGTGGAACTTTTGTCTCCTTTTACCATTCACATATTTTTACTTATTAATCCTCCTTTAGAAGACCAAACCATTGACACCTACATTCTAGTAATTCCTCTTTTACCAAAATCAACCATGCCTAAATGACCTAGACTCAGCCATTCCTAAACAACCTACAACTCAATCATGCCTAAATCATCTAAACTCAACCATTCATAAAAAACCTAAAACACAACCATGCCTAACTGACCTATACTTAACCATGCCTAAAATAACCCAACCCATTCTTCTACCTCATCATATTCTTCTCTATCTTATGGCAGAATAACATCGGCTTGAGGCCCCTTTTCACTGAGGTTATGTAGGCAACACTTCGAGGGCTTGTGGTGCTTGGAGGTTAGCTTGGCCACTTGTTACCCTAACCATTTTTTACAATTTTTCCATTCACATTCTACCTTAGTTTCCATTTTACACAACACTTGGAAATTAAACAAACATATAAATATAGATACCTACCATTTGATCACATCATCCTATCATACCTCAATCATTTCACATTTCCAATATATCACATATTTGGAAATTTACACCACAACATACATATACATCATTATTTATTTCCCATACTAATAATAACTTGGAAATCAGATCAAATCCAAAAACATGCCCAAATCATGCCTATACCTAACTCAACCATGCCTATACCTAACTCCACCATGCCTAACTGACCTTAAATCAATCATGCCTAACTCACCTAAACTCCACCATGCCTAAAACTGAATCCACCATGTATAAATGACCTAAACTCAATCATGCCTACATGAACTTGATGCAATCATACCTAATTCACCTAGTTTTCATCAATACGCAATGATAATGGAAATTAAAACATGTACATCATTCATCCAATAAATATCAACTATATCAATGATAGAGTCTGTGTTTTAATACATATATACACAAATATAAATAAATGCAAGTATCTCAAATTGGTGAGATACAACCTCACTATCTTCACCACACAAGATGATATATATATATATATATATATATATATATATAATCAACACAAGGATCATATCAAGTGCCTAAGAATCACCCCACCTAATATTCGTCAGGATAGTCTCACCTGTCTCCTCCTCCCTACCTATCTATATCCATTCTAGCATATCTACACCCTCCATGGGTTTCGGTCTAATATCTTCCTGGCCCTCACTCAGACCTAGCCTCCAAGAACTCATAACCTTGCCCTATCCCTATCCATGGTCTTGACAGCCCCCTGTACTCCCTGAATTGTGAGTCCTAGATCTCATCTTCTCACTAGCTAGCTATTGGGCTATGTACTCGACACATGAAGGGACATCTATACTGGCAGTCATTAGCTGATCTTGATAGTAGTGATCCTCATTTAGGGCATACCTAAACCTTTCCATCGACATAGTCTATTATGGTGTCATGTGTCTTATTACAACCTATGATCTCTTCCCTAATGATAATGGTCTCAGCCCTTGTCCTGATGCCTATCATAATGCATGTCCTCTTACTTGTGTAATTTCCTGTAATATGGAACCTTTTCCCTAGGCCTATGGAGGTTCTTGTGCTATAAGATGATCCTATAAGGCCACTACCTGTGCCTATACAGTGGCATACTGGACCTATAAACTAGCCACCTATGCCTATAAGTTGGCCACTTGAACTCCATCACCATCTCTTCCCTATGTAAATGCCTCTACCTATTCTAAATGGGCCTGTAAGGCTATCACCTGAGCCTGTAGGGTGGCCACCTATGCATGTTCCCTTGTCAATTGACCCTATAAAACCTATTATCTACATCTGGAGGGTACCCACCTATTGATGTACTACATCTCTTTGCACGATGACCATAGCAAGATCTAGATTCCTTAGCCTTGATGGTTTTACTCGTAGTTGTGCCACCCACCAATGCCTATATCTATCACTAAGTCCTCTATCATCAATCCATATATCTACCACATTCTCTTCCTTCCCTTTTGGCACACTTGGATGTGGTGGAGAAATAGGTCTCTCCACGTCATCTCGACGGTATAATGGAAAAGGTGGGGGTACATCTTGTGGAAACCCAAACTGTCATCTTAAACTATCTATAGGTATCATCTCGTGGTTGCCAACATGACACTTCTATATTCACCTCAACAGCTGAAGCTCTTATAGCTCCTCTATCATGTCCCTATATGAGGGATAGCCACTATATGGCCTCTGCACAATATAACCTCCTGAAATCCCCTCCAGTAACTGCCTATAGTATGAAACATCATATGTTGCCCTAAACACCCTCGGCTACCCATCATCTTTATCCAACTCAAAGCAAGCCACCTACGAACCAATCATGTTGTATAAAACTAGCTAGGAACACACATAAAATGTTCTCATATGCCCAGCAATGTAGTAAAAAAGTGCAACATATCCCAAATTGCCGTAATCTCCCATAATCTCGTAGCTCCCTATATAACTAAACTAGGAAATTTAGTGCCCAATAAAATTTTACTCGATCCTTTATCATATCCAGAAGCACTCCCATCAGTACTTGTGGGAATCTCCCACCCTCAAAATTTTCTAGAGAAAAAAAACCTACCGCCTCCATCATTAGTATAGATAGCCTCTTCTCCTATGGGTAGGTTGTGTACATATATATATAGCTCAGGATCACACTATGATACCTTATCTCACCCATTACCTCTCCCAAAAATTCCACTATCGGCTCCACTGATGCCCCATAAGAAATATAAGATATTGTCTCCCCAGTAATAGGAAGTTACAGGATCTTGTACACATCCTCATGGGTGAAAATCATCTTACCCATTGGTAAGTGGAATGTACTGGTTATAGAATCCACTCTATCGATGAGAGCAACCATCATGATATGATCTTGAACTATCCACCTATTGCATTGGAACTTGATAATTCCAACCTTGGTCATATGAGCCCACTCCTCTATGGTCACATTGGGTTGTATCTATACTAATAAAGGAGGTACTTTGTCTCACATCCTAAGTTGATCTCAAGCCTGAATCTACCAAACACAACCATATCAAGACTTGACTACCTCAAATCACATATTACCCAACAAACCATACCCAATCACATGAATCATTCCTACCCCCTTTTACATAGTTCACCTACAAGCTTACTAACCCTTATTATTATTACCCATTTTCTCAGTTCACTTCACCTATTTACCCATCCTATATCATAAAAATAATATGTTGACCCTCTTCTACCCAAATTCATCTTCACCTACCCCTTATTCACCTATTTTACTTTCCTACCTATCATTTCTTACCCCTATTTACTATCCACCCTAACCATCGTTTGTCACCTTGACTGTCACCAATTTTTCTTGATGGTAATCAGTTTCATTTAACTTGTGTAGTTCATTGAATACCTGATTGATGCTGGAAAAATCTGATTGAAGTTGACCAAACCTAGATCAATGTCAATCTTTTTCGTGGCATACCAAATAAAAAAAATGATCCCCCCATTCTTAAAAATTTACCAAATAGCCTAAAACCTGCTCTAACCTACCCAAACCTATCCTATCTTCATTCCCATCACTATTTAACCTATGCGTGACCTTCCCACTCCTCATTTCCTTCATTTTTACCCATAATTTCCAAATAAAAATCCAACCCAAACTTAGTAACAAAATCCAATTTCAATGATACTATTTTCAATGGAATGACAGGTTCAGATTTCCTCCTACCTCATCTCGACATCATCTTCGTGGTGGCATGTCTTGCCACTATGCTGGTGGTCCACCCGGTCCCTTTCCCAACTCTTCCATAACCAAATAAACTTGTCACCTCCAAATGAATTGAATCAATCAAAATAGATCTCATGGACCCAATGATCAAACACCAATCACCCGATACATGGCTCACAAAATCATCTCAATGCCCCGTATTGTCATTTTATAATCTTCCCCTTCTCTGTCATTTTTGAAAAGTGGAAAAGTCAAAATGAATCCTTAAAACATTTTTTTTAGCCCCAAATCAACATGAACGACGTCGGTCATGTCATTCCCTATCCAACCAAATTCAGCTACACCATAACCAAAATTGGTCACCTGCTATTAACTTTTGACTCCCCTTATGTTTATTTTGGCCTAAAAACATTAGTGACCAAATACCTTTTACCTTTACCAACACATATTACACCCTACCCACAAGCTTACACTATCTATACATTTCCTTAACTGTGTTTAGGGACTTGTTTTTAACCTATACCTAAACCTTACCTACACAAAACCCAACATACCATGACCTAAAATACATCGCCCTAGTTTTAATTTGAATTTGTGTATTTGTTATACCTTGCGATGTTGTTACCCATATTGTTTAGCCTAATGACCTTACCTTGCCTATTATGGTATTGTTTATCCCAACCAAACCTTTCGTGTATCGAATCATACCTAAAAGTTCCTGCACCTAACCTAAGTTGTGTTTCCAGACCATATCCTGTACCCTAGATAACAAAATGACTTCAACCTCATTTGGTTAACCTATTAACCTTGGAAAATGTAGAGTTTGAAATCTCTTCCACTTATTACCGTATCATAAACTATATGTGTACGTATGTTTGATTGCCATTACCAATTACCCAATATACCCTTACCCATTGCCCATAGTGAATATACCCTTACGTATAACCCACCAACCCTCATGTTCATCACTTACCCATTTATCAAACCACTCACCGACTCTGTCTAACACCTCATCCTAGTTTGAAGGGGATCACCTCCACCCACACTTGGGGTAACCTCACCTTCAACCCTACTTGGGGAAACCCAACTCTCACCACTATTTGGGACAACCGCTTCCTATTTTTTTTAGCATCACTTACCACTGCACATTATGCGACAAAAAGGGGCAAATGTAGACACTAAATTTGGGTCACACTCCCCTTGGCCCCTTTTAATTAATTAACATAATGTATTCACCTAACCATGACCCCATACCCCACATTTGTATTAATTTAATTACTTACAATTGAATTAATGCTCATCCTCACACTATTAATTAATTTAACTACTTTAACTTAATTTAATTTACACCTCACCTATCCACATCACCTATACACCTCATCATGGACTTATTCTTAGTCTATTAATTAACTAGGAATGAGTCTCCCCTTATCTTAACCAACTAGGAATTAGTCTAGCCCTAAAATTAAAGTCATATTCCTTCTCTAACAATAGTCTCACTTATCTAAATGTTAAACCTCACTTAAGACACAGATTGACAATTAGAGCACGCCAAAAATAGCAAGGATTTCCTTATTTTTTACAAACCTAATATTTCCCTCCTTAAATGATATTAGTTAACTTTCAACCAATGCCGATCACCCTAACGATCGTCAGCTACCTTATATACTATTTTGTAACATTTTAACGAGGTTGGTCATTCAGAGTTTGAAGAGATATTTTTCACCCAAGAAAAAATAAGAGACTTCTTAGCATAAAAGTGATAGAATACACTCAATAAAAGGCTCAAGAGAGCACATGCTAATTGTCTAGAGGCATTAGCATTCATGGGAGAATTTTAGGAAGTTTTTTTACATAACTAAACACAAAGTTCTTCATAGATCAGACATTACCTTCCTTCACCAACTAGGCCTACAAATATAAGTAAGTATATTTGATTTGCATCATTTATGTACTTACTTAATAGGTTATTTATTTATTTGTTATTAGATAATGTTCTTTCCTACATTCCTCCATCTCCACATTCTTTCCAATTCACCCGACCTACCACCCACCACCTTCTCCCTCTTTGTAGCCAAATTTTAGGCATTCATGAGCCTTCTTGGCATTTTTACAAACCCAACCATCCTCCCTCCATTCTCTGTGAAATCAAAGAGAAGTCCCAAAACTAGTTTTATTTAATTACTACCATTTAACCTCTACCGACACCAGTTACCTTAACCATCATCAGTTTCTCCTCTTCACTGACATCAATCACTAGATCGGTGTCAGTTACTCTGTCTCCTATCAAATTTCACTAAACCTCCCCTAAAAGCCTCCAAAACTCATAAAACCTCACCCAAACCTGAGAAACCACCTACAGCCTCACTACAAACCTTCCTAAGTCTTTGTGTAGAAACAGAGAGAACCTAAACACCCACTTTTGACATTCTTCCATTATGCATAGTAACTAATATCAATCATCCTAAACCATCATCGGTCAAACCCTGACCGACGTTAGTCTCTGTGCCTAGTAAACTACCTTAAAATAGAAAGCTTCCTAATCATCCAAAAATCAACCCAAACTACACCAAATCTTACCCAGAACTTGTCTACGACCCTTAGATCACCTACCCAACCTTTAACCTGACCTGATACGTTCACTAGTTTAATTAATAAGAATTTAATAGGATTGACACTGATAGTAATTTGAGATACCAAAATCAAAATACTAGCATTAGATTCTTTTTTTTGCATGTTCAACTATTTTATATTGATTTATATATTATTGGATTGATAACCATCAAGGAAGTATCAAACTTCCTAGATCTAGCTCATGCTAGGTAGTCCACTAACCTTTGCTAGTAACTGTATCTTGTGGTCTTACTGTAGACACTAAAATTAGGTCACACTCCCCTTTGATCCCTTGGAAAATAATCACCCTTCATCACATTCACCTAACCATGGCCCCTTTCACCCTACTAATATTAATTTAATTAATTAAATTAAATTTATTCATTATCCTCACCATATTTATTATTTAAATATCTTAATTTAAATAATACACATAGATACACTTCACTTAGACACCTCACCAAGCCAACTCAACCTAAGACCTATTCTTAGTAAGTTGCCATAACTAACTAAGACTTACCCAAACCCTAAAAATCAATGCCTACATTCCCTCTAACCACATTCCCGCATGCTTAAAAGAGGCTCTTAGTCTCATCCGTAGGTTAATGACATGAAATCTGAGGAAATCAAAAGGATCTCCTTAGTTTAATAAACCTAGGAAATCCTGCCTTGACTGATGCCGGTTACCCCTAACCATCACCGGTTAAGCTGGAACAATCATTGGTTACCCTTTTAACCTCAAAAAACCTTATTCTCAAGGTTGGAAGATGAAAAAAGAGGGTTGGAAAATGTTGGTAGAAATTTGATGAACATTAACACATTCCAGAGAGAACACGCATGCAAGGAAGGAGATCAAACATCTTTTCCTACACAACCATCCCAGCCATGATCTGATCTAACCAAACAAAGAGGAATGTACATGCAGCCCATTCAGAAGCTTTCTTTCATTTTTTGATCACTTGTAACCTTCAAACCTCTCATCAACACCTCCATCCCTTACTCATAGGCATCCAGGATCATAATCCAAGTAAATATAATGTCATACTTCTCTGGTTTATTTCATTTCATCATTATTTTATCATCTATTGTTTACCTAGCCACCTATTGACCTTCTCCAACAGTTCCACCTCCATATACCAATTAAAATCTCACCAAATCCTACCTAGGTCACCCAATACCTCATCCCAATGAAAAAAATCCTTTGTGTAATCATAAAGGAGACTCAAAGCTTGTTCTGTGGCATTCCCAGATTTCTACAGTAACTAGCACCGATTACACCTAACCATCGTCAGTCACCCTTAACCAACATTGGTCTCTGTATTTGCCCATATAGACCAGAAAAGAGACCTACCCACCTAATTTCACCTCACCCTCATCCACCTGTGAGTTACTTGAGACCTCTGTTAGACCTACAGAGACCCAAAACTAGTTACTTGACCTTTGGATCCTATTCTACCCTAGCATGTTAGATTAAATTGATTTATTATTATGTTTTAAGTGAGATACCTAAATCATTTCAAATTACAATAGGATTTACTTTAGTTACAAAATTAAATTGTTTTAAAAAGTGGACTGATAGCCATCTAGGAAGTATCACACTTCCTAGATCTAGCATACGCTAGGCAATTCAGTGCACATATTGTTTAATTCCTTCTGGTGACCTTGTTTTTATTACAGGTAGTTCCTCCTTGCCAAAAGGAAGTTCTAACAATCAGATGTGGATTCAGAAGTCATACATTTACAACAACCCATCAAATAGCATTTGAGTAGGTATTCCTCCTACACCCGTTACCCTATTTGTTTCGTCAATGCTTCAAATAAATGATCTAGAATTAGGTGAAACATTTTGGCATGCCTGGTGGGACCCATCCGAGGTTCCTTGCATTTCATTCATTCCTAGGAAAAACTGTGTGTTTCTTTCCCTTCTGAAAATCATACACATTAATCTTCTTCCTTGGTAACCCACCTTTTCTTTCTATTTTATCTAAAGGAAACCTTTATTTTGGTGTAATTAAAAAGAACCATTTCTTCATGTTTTCTACATTGTAGTGAAGGAGCATCCCTCTTCCTCTTCATCTCTTTGTGTCATCCAACTTCACACTTCGATTTGGGCTTAAAAATAATTGCATTGCATTTTGATTTATCACATTAGCTCAAATTAATTGAGGGCAACCTATACGCTGGAACTCATGACCAGCTGATGGTTGATAAACGAATCATAGAAAAGCACTTCTTTCCTTTTCTCTTTCTCTATGTCTTTCCAAGCCTCACAGCAAATTCAAATATACACATTCTTAAACAACATCCTACTTAGAAGAAGTTGTAGGTGATCAAATAAGCACGGTATAGTGGGCACCCAGCTCGCTGCTCTGTCGAGTCATACTTCAGAGTGAAGCCCGCCCCCACCATAGCATACCTGAACCCTCATCTTTTAGATCTCCTTCTTTGTAGGAAGCCATCCTCACCAAAAAACTCTATTTCCCAACTCATGTGTCAATCCCTAAATAGCATAAGCTAAATAAACATAATAGAAAAGGGTACTCCTAGGATCACATTTTTCTTAGTTTTTCTTCTTGGCTTGCATTTTGAGGTGATAGATCACGTTCTTCATTTTTTTGTTCATCCTTGCATGCTCCTCATCAAAACTAGTGTATTCTGGCTTCACCTGAGTGTTCCTGGGCCATATCATCATCATTCTTAGAGTTTTGGGTTTGATTCTACATCATATTTTAATGCACAACCACTTTTCTTTCATCACTATTTTAATTTCATAGTAACCATCTTCGGTTACCTCTGACTATCATCGGTTAAACCCAACCAACATCGGTTCTAGGTCCTTTTGCTAACCTACACAAAAGGACATTTTATTCATAGTCTTCAGCTTTTCATAGTTTTTTTCACTACTATCATACCCATTGACGTTGTAAACATCATCAAATTTAGCATACCTGTTAGATTTCACCTTTTTCTTTGTTTTTCACTCACTATGCATTTTTTTTATAGTGATCGGTAGTGGTTACCCATGACTAGAATTAGCTTGTCCTAACTGACATCAGTTTGCCTATTTCACATTCTAACCATCATTTGGTACCTAATCCAATTTTTACCGCCAGATTCACCTGTTCCTGCTGTTCTTTATGTCATTTATAGAGAAGAAACCCTACCTGATCAGTACTGGTTCACATGGTGCTGACTTGGAGAGAAGAAAGTTCACTCGTATTTCACACTAGTTTTTAACCACTCCCACCTAGTTCTTCACCACCTTCCATTTTATCACTAGCCATGGATCCCATCCAACCTATTACTATTGCTACTGGAGATGAGGATTTTACATGACTCCTTGACCAAAACCCTACCACTTTACAGTTGTACCTTTCCAATTCATCCACTCGAGAGGCCTAGAGTCAGTTGATATATGACATGCCTATATATATCTTCCCGACTCTCATTCCCACTCCTGCATCATCCCCATCTAGCTCTGTAATGCCTACATCTACTTTACCCCCAGTCATTTCACATGTAGGCCCTATACCTGAAATGACTGCCACATCATCCATCTCCATGGCACCCGTTACATCCACCATACCCTCGACAACCACCCCAAACACAAGCTCATCTACCCCTAATGTCTCACACATATCCGTAGCTACATTACCACCTCCTGTGTCAATGACTGCTACCCCCCTTATAGAATGTGGTCCTTTCCATTCCATAATCGTTAGCCCCTATTTCCACTAAGGTTACCATGACCCTTCCACCTCCCTATACATACTACAAAAAAATTCCCATTTCATCCATTATTCACTCTGGGTACGTACCCCTTATTTCATTGCATTCTTCTCAATTAACCTACATGGCAGCCCCATACACTAGAGTGCCACACCTATTATATGCCCAAAACCAACCCTCTCACACTATAGGAGGCACCTAATCATCACAACCCACCAATAACCTAATTAAATTGATGTTGGATAAGATGCAGACATTGGAGGCATCGGTTTCAGGCTCCAACAACACTCTCACCTATGAGAAAATTTGTAATGAGCCCATCCACCCATCCATTCCTATCCGCTCATACCCTGTGCATTGGGAAATGCCTAAATTCAATCATTTCAATAACAAAGAAGACCCTCAACAACATTTGTTGTCGTTCATACATGGGTGTTATCTGATCGCTCATGATGATGCTTTACTCTTGAGAACCTTTCCCATGTCCCTCACTAGGCCTACATTAGATTGGTATAGTGGGTTACCTAGACACTCCATATTCTCATTAATTCAGGTAGAGCAAGAAGGTACAAGTGTAAAGTGGTAGGGTCTTGGAACATTTCTCTATCAATATCATCAACAAGGTTACCATGACCGATCTATACTCCACACGTCAGTATGAGGATGAACCTATTGCATATTTTTTCACTTGCTGGCGTAGCCTGATTAATCAACATACCTTCCAACTGCCACAAAATGAACTCATCGAGGTCTTCACACGGGCTTGTGCTAGACATGTCTCACCAACCTTTCAAATATTCGATGAATTATTCACTATGGCATGAAAGTTAGAGATTCGGGCCATTGAAGAGAAGAAAATCCAATTATGCAATAAAAATTCGACATTCAAGTCGAATGATACCTCTTCTTCTTCCAAACCACAAAATAATTATTCAAAAGCTAAGGGCACCACTAATGTAGTGGTACATATTTGTGTAAATATCCACTTTACACACTTTTCCCCAATTTTCTATATCTATTTTACTCAAAAAGGTTTTATTTACTCCATTGGATGATCTACAACTCGTTTTATCCAGTTGAATGCTTTAAAAATGCCCTCAATATTATCATTTTTCCCTAATTGAAGTAAAATCTTAGTTGCTCTCTTTTTTGTGCCCTAATTCCTTCCTTTTTTGGGCCATGTCATTTTCCCCCTTGTGAAATCGTTCAAAAACTCAGATTTTGGTTGATTTCCTTTTATGTGCAAACAAATTTCCAATCCCCTGGATGAAATAAATGTAAAATCATGTTTCATTGGATTCAAAGCTGAAAAATACACCTTCCTTATGAAAAAAATTGATTTCAGAAGCATCCCCTGCATTTTCACATTTTGACGGGTGTACGGGCATGTTCTACCCATCAAATTTATCATTAAAACGTTTATACTGGTGTTGTAGGCTCTCATTGGTTGGGATATGCGGGAAAAACATTGCTAACTTTTCACTTTTTGAAGTTTTGCAAAAGGAAAAAAAAATTCTGCTGCCCCGCAGTGCTATAGTGGTCTGCCTACGTGGCATGATTTGATTGGATGATGGATTGGTGGTTGGCGGGTATGAACTTAGGAAATTTTCTTCCATTTTGAAAAAATTCTCAAAATCAAATTTTTACCTAAAGGCCCACAGCGAATGGTATGGCGACACGTGGCATGGGAGGATCAAATGGGTAGCGGCGGATTTAAAATTTTTTGAGGTTTTTTGGCTTCAAAATGCCAAAGGAAACATTTTGACCTAGAGGCCCACATCAAATAGAAAAATGACATGTGTGCATGGGGATGAATTGGATGGGTGGAGGTTTGGAGAAATTTGAAGTTTTTAAACTTCACTTCATAAGGTAAAAAGAAAAATTTGGGGCCAAGCTCCCACCACCAATGAAAATAGGACACATGTCTTTAATTTGGTGGAGGTTTGGAGTGCGGAGAAGAAGTTGAAAATTTTACAAAATTTTAGTGCAAAATCTCAGGGTAAAAAAATGATCCACGGAAAATTTAGAGGTGTGCTCATGCATCCAATTAGGGGGTGACACATGGCATGTTTCAGAAGGGAAAGGAGGAAGAGCAGGCCTGTAAGAGATTTTGTGCTCATGGAGGAATGAGGGAAGAATTGGTAGGGTCGGATTTGTAGCGAATGGGAAACCACCACGTGGTAGAGGAGATAGTAGGTGTTTGGGCCCATGGGGTTTGTTTGAAAAAAATTTCCTTTTCTCAAAAAGGGAGCAAATTTGTCATTTTGGCCCATAGTTTTCAATAGGGCCCATAGGAGGACACGTGGCTAATCCAGGGGCTTGCGAGGAAAATTTTCAAAATTTTCCCAAGAACAGAAAAGGTTCAAAACACATTTTTAAGGTTGGAGGCTCGGGACAGTGGTGTTTGGACATGTGTCCACTTTATCCACAAGTTAAAGAAGATATTTCTTGATCTACATGACGAATCTCATCAAGACACATGGAGGGCGGAATTTTAAAGTTGATTTTAATCAATGGCAACTGTGCATTTTCATTTTTGGGTGCCATTGGGGCTCCAAGATGCTTGGAATCGTCATTTTTACACTGATTAACATGAAATTTTATATGAATCTACATCCCCTTAGCCTTCTGAGAACAATGGAAAAATTCTTTTGAGCTGATTTGGTGCCCTATGATGTTTCTTGATGAAATTTTTCCCTTGACCCATGAAAACACGTGAAAGGTAAAAATTGAAAAGTTGTAGAGTTAAAAATGATGAGAGGAAAAGGTGAAAAATGATTGCAAATGCATGCCGGCATGGTGGAATGCAAAAAATATGACCCTGGGATTGATAAGGATCTGAGTTCATGCAATACATTAAAATATTTTTCCATCTCTGGCATTTGGTGAGCTATTTCATAGTTTTATATCATTTTTTATCAAATGGATAGGGTTTTGTAACAAATTTGATCCCTTTGGCATATTCTTTTCTTGGGATGTAAGGATCCAAGTTGGCATAGGGTATATGATGTAATTTGGAAACATTTTTTAGGTCTGTTAAGAATTATAGAGAAAGAGAGAATAATTTTCAAAGGGAAAACTGAAAGAAGTCCATTTCCTTTTGGAGAAACTACCTGAGAGCCATTTTTGATTCCAGTTTGCATCAAATTTTCATCATGTTGAGTTGGTTTCAGCTGTAAAGCCATCAAAAATCTTTGAAATTGTCTAAATAACATTCCCTTACTAATATATTTGATCAAATTCTTGGATTAATTGGTTTTATCTTTTGGCAAAGCTTACATACATTTGTATATTAGTATGTTTTCAATTTGTGTTTCATGCTCATGTTACAATCTTGTGTTTGCGATCTTTATTGGTCATACATGGTCTCATTTCTTGTAGATGGTTTGAAGGCATCTACAATCTTCCATTCAGAAGAGCATTCATTTGAGTGGAGATAAAGATATTTAAATTCATCTTACCTTCCTTGTAAATTGAGGATGTTTGTAAACCTTTGGGTGTACCTTAGGTCATGATCTAACAAGGAGTTCTAAATGCTTTATTGATATTTTACTTCAATCCTTTTTGGAAAGCTATCAAAGTTTTTATGGAATAGTGCAAATTTGGGCATCTATATGTGCACACATCCTGGTTGAAAGAGCACTATAAATTCATTGAAATATCTCTGTTTTTTAGGTGTTGTAATTCTTTTGCAAGGTTTCCCAAAGAAGGTGATGAATCCCAACTACTCTTGTCCCAACATATCTCATCAAAATTTAATTTTAAACTAACTCATCCTACCTACAATACCCCTACATATGCATTGTGTGTCTACAAAAGAATTCAATCCTTTCACAAAAATGCAAAAAATTTATCAGGGTTTTATCATGTCTTTAGCATCTCTACCTCTGTTTTGAAAACATTTCTATCACTTAGTAGTGAAAACTCCTTTGATTTTGGATAATGGATATTTGATCATGTTTTCACAAAGCATCCTCCACATCATACACAAAACACAAGG
Source organism: Taxus chinensis (assembly GCA_019776745.2). Classification (NCBI taxonomy): domain Eukaryota; kingdom Viridiplantae; phylum Streptophyta; class Pinopsida; order Cupressales; family Taxaceae; genus Taxus; species Taxus chinensis. The sequence continues at coordinate 27,539,165 of CM034147.1, forward strand.
ATATCTCCATCTACTTACCATATAGGGGCTGCAATATAGGTTCTCTTGCCTTGGTTGATAGGCACAACCTAAAATAGTGAGGGTTAGATAAAAACCCTTATGAAGGTGCTATCAACTCCCTCAAATATTTAATAGAAACAAGCACATATGTGTTCTTCCTGGCTACAAATGACATACAAACCATTTATCTATCCTTGGGTGTCTTGTGCAAGTTCATGATGTTGTTCAAGTTGTGAAGGAGATTAAATCTGGATACCAACACCTGAGTGGCACCATTTCTAGGGACTTCTTGCAAACTCTTACTAGTTTTGAATCATTTGAGAGCTTTGACCATTTGTGGGATTAAGTATTTGAGTTGTTATATTCTTGAGATATCATTTCATACTTCATATTTGCATGTTTTGGGTAAAAAGGATTTCAAACTCAGTCTAATTTTATCATTTACTAGCATTGTATATGATTTGGATGCACTATTCTGGGTTGAATTAAGAAGAAGAAAATCTGATTTGTAAATCCATGCAAGTTTTTAGTTATAGCATGCATTTGATAGAATATTTTTAGTGATTTCTTGCACAACTAAGGTGAAAATCCTTAGTGGTGACTCCATGTTGTTTGGATCTTGAAATACCAGTTGTCTTACACATTTCTGTCATTTGAAATTTTTTGTTTAAATCTGTCAAGCTGGAGGGAAGGAGATCCCTCTTCACCAAGGACTCCTCTAAGAAGTTTCTCATTGAATCAAGAAGCTTAGAACTAGAAGGAAGAAGAGTGTGGAAAGTGGTTGGTGATTTGGTTGCAAGGAAAGAAATCCCCATAGTTGAATTTGAAGGAGAGCATCATGTCATTGAAGATTATAATTCCTCTTCAAGTAGATCTGATTCAGGCAATCTTCTTGCTGATTTTCATTCTCCATTAGGTGAGGAACCTTCTTGTGTATTTAAAAAACTTGCTCCTAGATCTGCTCTTGTGGTTTCTAAGTTTGCTAAATTTTATCAAGAGAGAGAGCCTTTGGGGGGTTTTCATTTTAAAGATCGTTCATCTATTCCAATCAGACCTATTACTACTCCTCATTAGCTTGTTTCACCTCCAAGATCACCCCTGCCAAAAAAATGGCTCAACCTAGACCTCTATTTGTTGTAAATACCTTTGATCCTATAAATTTTGGAGGAATGGATGGTTATCCAAATGCTGTCCCACAGGATGTGAGAAACAAGTTACCAAAATTCAAAGGTAACAATTCCATAACTGGAGATCAGCATCTCAAAATATTTGTTAACATGATGGAAGATTTTGAAATAGAATTTGAGGATGTGTATATCAAGTTGTTTATTCATACACTTGAGGAAGATGCAAGAGATTGGTATAAAGCTCTACCTGATAAATCTATTGATTCATGGACTGAGATGAGTAATGCATTTAGACTACAATATGGAGACAAAATAGATCCAAGGTTCCTTCTATCTGAGTTTGAGAATATCAAGAAGAACCTGAATGAGACCATTCATGATTTTAATACAAGATTTAATAAGACATTGAGAAAGCTACCTGTAATTTTGAGGCCTTATGATGAATCTTGCTTGATCAAATATGGAGATGCATTTGATAAAAAGGCAACCTATTACTTAAGAGACAAAAATCCTACAAACTTGAGGCAAGCTTTCACCATGGCACTCCAAATTGAAAATAATATTAAGGTTATTAGTAAACCACTTAAGAGGGATGGTGTGAATCTGATAAACCCTGAGAAGCCTCAAGCTAGCAAGGGTGCTGATTTGGAAGATGTTGTCAAGACTTTGGTAGGGGCTGTCAAAGAAATTTCCTACAAATTAGCCCAAGCTGAGAAAGGAATTGGGCAAAGTTCATAAGGACAGAAAAGAACTCAAAATAATGATAGATTTGGAAATCATCCTAGGGGTGATCAAAGATAAGATGATAGAGGTAAAGGGCTTATTGGATCTGCAAATAGACAACCACAAGCACATGAAAATAGAGTGGTGTTTGACCCTCTAACTGCAAGAGTTACTGCTCTTCAAGAAATTGCTAATATGGATTGGTGTGACAGATGTTTTCTTCCTCATCCTCCATGTGAAATGGACCATAAAGATATTGATGATGATAATGAGAATGAAATGGATGATGACATTTGTATGATGGGAAGCTCTTCAAGCTCACAACAAGCAGCAACATCAACATATGTGATAAGTTCAAGGACTGCTGTAACCTTTTGGGATTACATAAAGAGGGTACCATTTCTTTCTCTTCCTCAAGGTCATGATGTAGATGTAGTTCAGGATTTTGAAATTCCTAATGATGACTTTGAATATCTAAGGGCTTTAATGATCAAGAAGTATGATGGTGGTATTCCTTTAGAGGAAGATAGACAATTGTTAATGAACCCTATGGTTGGACAAGAAAAGGAGTACAATACTAGAAGTAAAGTTGTTAGGGGAGCTGGTCCTCAAGCCAAGCCAAACACACCCTTTCTCATAAACATTCCCAAAGATAATCCTAGAAGAGAAACAATTGCTAAGAACCCTGCCATCCCATGCAAAAATATCAGTCCTCTTCATGCCCAGGCTGCCAAGAATACTTCTCCATCTGATGAACCTTCTTGTTTCCCTTCCAATGCTATTTTTCCAAAGAATGCTCCATATGATATAGCCCAGGTATTAAGCCAAATTAAAGTGAGTGTTCCCATTATTGAATTTCTTAGAATACCTGAACACAAGAATAGAGCTTTTGAATACTTTGGATTGAAGGAAGAAAAGAGTATACCAAGCAGAAATGTAAATGTTGTTGAGAATCCTCTTCAAAGAATTGCTGGCCCTGAAACACCACCACTAGTAGAAGATCTTGGAGAGGCACCTGATGTATCTTTTGGAACATCCTTGGTTGATTCCCAATTGAATTTTGATCCATTCTTCACAAGTTTTCTCATAAAAGGTAGGTTGCTTCACAATTGCATGTTTGATTCCGGTGCATCATGTAATGTTATGCCTCTAGAAGTTATGAATGAGTTCGATATCAAGGTGATAACAGCATATGGGAAGTGTACAGCCATGGATTCAAGGGAAGTTCTGATTGTTGGTTATGTGAAGGGGTTAGTAGTGCAACTTGCAGCCTATCCGGATAAGAATTTAAAACTTGATGATGTAATTGTTGACTGCCTTGCCAAGTGGGGTATGCTTTTGTTAAGTAAGTGGGCTGCAAGTGTTGGTGGTATTATTCAAATGGAAATGTCCTATGCTACCATTCCCATTGAGGATAGCCTTGTCAAACTCTATGGTGAAAAGAAGATGTTACACTTGATTGAAGATCCCAACAATGCTTCTTATGAAGTGTTGTTTGCGGATGTAGATGTTGACAATTTCATTGGTTTTGCTGATGGAAAAGAGAATAAGATGGACAAATTAGAGTGACTTGGTATGGTAGGTTCTCCATGGACATTACTATTTGATGGAGCTTGCTCCAAAGTTATAAATGGTGCTAGTATAGTGTTGGTTTCCCCTAGTTTAGAAGAGTTTCCTTTTTCCTTCAAACTCAATTTTGAATGTACTAACAACATTGCTGAGTATGAGGCATTATTATTGGGATTGAGGATTACATGGAAGTATGGAGTGAAGGATATTGTCGCTAAAGGGGATTCAGAGTTGGTTGTCAAGTAAGTGAGAAAGTTGTATGCTACAAAAAATCACCGTATGAGACAATATAAGCATGTTGTTTGGGACTTGATTGAAATGTTTGATTCCTTTAACATTGTTTACCATGATAGAAGTATTAATGCTGCTACTGATAAGTTGGCTATTCTGGGTTATAGATTCGACAATTTCACCATTTCACCTTTTTGTGAATATGATATTAAGGTGCTAACAAGGCCAGCTGTCCCGGATAATGTGAAACATTGGCAGATTTTTGATGATGATGCACAAGTGTTGAGATTATTATAATTCCATGAAGAGTTTGCTACTTAGAATATTTATTGGGAACCATTGGTATGCATGAATGAAGGTAGAGAAACTTTTTTTGGTAAGGATATTATACAATTGAAAATAAATACCATTCCTAAGGGTCTTGTTGCACTTGAATCAAACTTTAGCAATGCGGATTGTATCAAAAATAGAAACTTGTTTGCTTCAAGGGATGTGGAAGAGTACAACTTGGGAATTAAAGACAAACCAAGGAAGATCTGATTGGGTAGTCATCTCAGCAAAGAAGAGAAACAGTCCTATGCCTTACTTTTAAAGAAATATCAAGACTACCTTGCTTGGTCTTATTTAGAGTTGAAGGCATATAGAGAAGATTTATTTCAGCATGAGATCCCTCTTGAGGATAAAACCAAACCATTTAGACAAAAACAAAGGCCTATTAACCCACTACTTTCCATGGAAATTCAAGAAGAGTTGAAGAAATTGAGAGATGGTGGCATTATTCAGCCTACTAGATACTCATCTTGGGTGGCAAACCTTGTCCCAGTTAGAAAGAAGAATGGTGATATCAGGCTTTGTGTGGATTTTAGGAATCTAAACAAAGCATCTATGAAGGAAAACTAACCTTTTCCAAACATGGAGAATATGTTGCAGCTTTTGACAGGGTCAGAAATGCTTTCTACTTTGGATGGTTTCTCTAGATACAATCAAGTACTTGTTAAAGAATCAAAAAGACTTAAGACAACCTTCACTACTCCTTGGGGGACTTATGTTTTTGTAAGGATGCCTTTTGGATTGATGAATGCTAGTGCTACTTTTTAGAGGGTAATGGATTTTTCCTTTGCTGGTTATATCAATGAGTTTATTGCAGTTTACCAAGATGATGTGACTATTTTTTCAAGGCAGCAAGCAGGCCATTTGCAACACCTAGAAAAGATGTTGATCAGATGTAGGGAGTATGGCATTTCACTTAATCCAAAGAAGTTTCATTTTGGCATGTAAAAGGCCAATTTTCTGGGACATATTGTATCTAAAGAAGGTGTTATGATAGACCCTGAGAGAGTGGAAGTAATTAGCAAGGTGCCTATTCTAAGAACCAAAAAAGGTATCCAATCTTTATTTGGCCAAATAAATTTCATTAGAAGGTTTGTTTCTAATTTTCCTGAGCTATATCTCCCAATCACAAGAATGCTAAGAAAAGATCAAGTTATTAAGTCAGAAAAGGCTATCATCAAAGCATTTGAAGGAATAAATGATGCACTCAAGCATGCACCCATTTTGGTAGCTCCAAACTATAAGATGCCTTTCCAAAACTTCTCTTTTGCGTCTGAATTTACTATTGCTTCAGTTTTGCTACAAAAGGATGAAAATGGAGCTGAGAGGCCTATTGCTTTCTTTAGCAAGGCTTTAAAAGTAGCTAAATTGAGGTACACAATTATGGAGAAACAAGCATTTGCATTAGTAAAAGCAACAAAGATTATCAGGCCCTACATTTTGAGTTCAAAGGTTTTTTCTTATGTTCCCCACACAATGGTTAAAGAAATCTTATCTGACATGGAGATATCAAGTAAGAGATGTAGATGGGTTAACAAATTACAAGAGTATGATATGGATATCCAAGCAATAAAGCTGGTAAGAGTTTTAGGTCTTGCCAGGCTCATGGCTGAGAGTAATTTGCAAAATGTAGAAGTGAATCAGATAGAAGAAGAAAAGGTGGATCTCCTTGACAAATTGATGAATTCTGAGTGGTACAAGGATGTGGTCTATTACCTCAAGCACTTATGCTGTCCCAGTCACTTAAATAAAAATTAGAAAAGAGCCCTCAAGCTGGATTCTCAGAAATATGTCATAACGGACCTTGGGATGGCTTGGAAGAACCCTAAAGGTGTCCTCTTGAAATGCATAACTGAAGATGAAGCTCCCAAGTTGATTGCTGATTTCCATGGGGGAGTTTGTGGAGGACATTTTTCTAGGAGAGTGATAGCACATAAGATTTTAAGAGCTGGTTATTGGTGGCCAACTCTTTTTAAAGATACAAACCGGTTAGTTTGAAGGTGTGATAGTTGCCAACATTTTTCAGGAAGATTAAAAGCTTCAGGATTCCTTCCATTACAACCTATATCAGTTGAAGCTCCTTTCAAACAATTGGGAATGGATTTTATTGGTGAGATTTTAGATCCTTCTAGTGCTGGTTACAAATGGATCCTTGTAGCAACTGATTATTTTACAAAATGGGTTGAGGCAATTCCATCTAGAAATGTAACACACCAACTGGTAATGGATTTCTTATTGAATCATATCATATGTAGATTTGGGGTTCCAGATAAGATTTTTTTTGATAATGCTATGTGTTTTAGAGACAAGCCTTTTATGGCAATGTGTAATGAATATGGGATAAATATGACTTATTCTTCTAACTATAACCCACAAGGGAATGGGAAAACTGAATCAAGTAACAAAAACTTTCTCAAGATCATTAGAAGAACCTTGGAAATAAACAAGAAGAAGTGGGGAGAACAGTTGAAATTTACAGTGTGGGCTGATAGAATAACTCCAAAAAGAGCAACTGGTAAAAGTCCATTTGAACTGGTGTATGGAACTCAGACTTTACTTCCATTACACCTACAATTATCCACTTTTTAGTTTACCCAATAGTTGGAAGATCAAGATCATGGCCCATATGAATCAAGGATAAATCAAGATCATTGAGTTGGATGAAGAAAGGAGAGATTCTCATCAAAGGCATGTTAGATTTAGGGAGAAATTGAATAAGTTGTTTGATAAGAAAGTCACCCCTAGAGCCTTCAGTGTTGGAGATCTGGTTTTTGTTGTGGGATAGTAGGCATGAAGACAAGGGCAAGCATGGCAAGTTTGATGCTCTATGGATGGGCCCCTTATGCCATTGATATCATGATTGGAGAAAATACATTTTTTCTCAAGGATTTGGATGGGGATTTGCTGGAGCTACCTGTTAATGGAAGACATTTAAAAGATTTCTTGGATTAAATCCCCATGTGAGGTATGCACAAGTTGTACATTTTGTATAGCCCTTGTCTTTGTTTTGTCTTTTCCTTGTTCTTGTTGTTGTTGGCATCGTGGTTTTCCATTTTGTCCTTGGTAACCATTTGTTGGTCTAGTTTTCTCGACTCCTTTTTTTGGTGAAAATTCTAGTTTTTTGGGCTGCTTTATATGTTTTTGAATCCTTACCCAATGGATTTCTGGCACTTGGTCTACATTGTGATCTTGTGGCACTCACTAGGAGTGCCCATCCCTAGGAAAAAGCCAATGTTGGTGCAATTTCTAAGGTTGCACATTTTACCTTAATTTCCATGTTCCATTTTTGCTCCAAGCGTTCATTTGTTCTATCTGGTGGTCTGTAACTTGTTTTTCTAGTTGAATTCTCTCAACCATGCCCTCAATATTGTCATTATTTTTCCCTAAATTGGAAGTAAAATCTAAAGTTTCCCCCTTATTGTGCCCCAATTCTTTCATTTTATGTGGGCTGTGTCGTTTTTTTCCATTGCCGAATCATTGAAAAACTCAAATGTTTGATCGATTTCCAAGTTTCTATGTGCAAGTTGAAATTTCCAATCCCCTAGCCAAAATAGATGTAAAATCATGTTTCATTGGATTCAAAGCCAAAAAATTCACCTTCCTTGTGAAAAAATTTGATTTTAGAAGCATCCCCTACATTTTTACATTTTGACGGGCGTACGGGCATGTTCTACCCATCAAATTTATCATTGCAATGTTTATGGTAATGTGGCAGGCTCTCATTGGTCGAGATATGTGGGAAAAACATTGCTAACTTGTCACTTTTTGAAGTTTTGCAAAAGGAAAATTTTTATCTGCGGCCCTGTAGTGCTACAGTAGTGTGCCTACGTGGCACGATTTGATTGGATGATGGATTGGTGGTTGGCGGGCCGCACTTAGGAAATTTTCTTCCATTTTGGAAAATTTCTCAAAATCAATTTTTTTCCCGAAGGCCCGCAGTGAATGGCATGGCGATACATGGCATGGGAGGATCAAATGAGCGGCGGTGGATTTAAATTTTTTTTCAATTTTTTGGGCTCAAAATATCATTGAAAATTTTGACCCGAAGGCCCGCACTCAATGGAAGGGTTACACGTGTCTAGGAGAGTCAGCATGGAGAGGTGGATAGTTGGAAATTTTTTGAGTTTTTTGGCTTCAAAATGCGAAAGGAAACATTTCGACCTAGAGGCCCGCATCAAATAGAAAAATGACACATGTGCATGGGGATGAATTGGAGGGGTAGAGGTTTAGAGAAATTTGAAGTTTTAAAACTTCACTTCACAAGGTAAAAAGAAAATTTTGGGGCCAAGCTCCCTCCACAAATGAAAATAGGACACGTGTCCTTAATTTGGCAGAGGTTTGGAGCATGGAGAAGAAGTTGAAAATTTTACAAAATTTTAGAGAAAAATCTCTAGGTAAAAAATTGATCCGCGGAAAATTTGGAGGTGTGCCCCCACATCTAATTAGGGGGTGACACGTAGCATGTTTTAGAAGGGAAAGGAGGAAGCACAGGCCCATAAGAGATTTTGTGCTCATAGAGGAATGAGGGAAGAATTGGCAAGGTCAGCTCCGCCATGAATGGGAAACCACCACGTGGTAAAGGAGATATTGGGTGTTTGGGCCTGTGGGGTTTTTTTGAAGAAATTTTCCTTTTGTGAAAAAGGGAAAAAATTTGACATTTTGGCCCACATTTTTCAACAGGGCCCACAGGAGGACACGTGGCTCATCCAGGGGCTCGCGGGGAAAATTTTCAAAATTTTCCCAAGATCATAAAAGGTTCAAAACACATTTTTAAGGTTGGAGGCTCGGTCCAATGGTATTTGGACACATGTCCACTTTATCCAGAAGTCAAAGAAGATATTTCTTAGTTTGCATGACGAATCTCATCAAGACACGTGGAGGGCGGAATTTTAAAGTTGATTTTAATCAATGGTAGCTATGAATTTTTATTTTTGGGTGCCATTGGGTCTCCAAGACGCTTGGAATTGTCATTTTTGCACTAATTCACATGAAATTTTATATGAATCTACATACCCTCGGCCTTTTGAGAACAATGGCACCATTATTTTGAGCTGATTTGGCGCCCTATGATGTTTTTTGATGAAATATTTCCCTTGACCCATGAAAACACGTGAAAGGTAAAAAATAAAAAGTTACAGAGTTAAAAATGATGAGAGGAAAAGGTGAAAAATGATTGCAAATACATGTTGGCATGGTGGAATGTCAAAAACGTGAATTTGGGATGGATAAGGATCTGAGTTCATGTAATACTTTAAAATATTTGTGCATCTCTAGCATTTGGCGAGCTGTTTCACAATTTTATATCATTTTTCATCAAATGGATAGGGTTTTGTAACAAATTTGATCCCTTTGGCATAATCTTTGCTTGGGATGCAAGGATCCAAGTTGGCATAGGGTATATGATGTAATTTTGAAACATTTTGTAGGTATGTTGATAATTTTGGAGAAAGAGAGAAGAATTTTCACAGGAAAAACTTGAAGAAGTCCATTTCCTTTTGGAGAAACTACCTGAGAGCCATTTTTTAATCCATTTTGCATCAAATGTTCATCATGTTGAGTTGGTTTCAGTTGTAAAGCCATCAAAAATCTTTGAGATTGTCTAAATAACATTACCTTGTTAATATATTTGATCAAATTCTTAGATTAACTAGTTTTATCTCTTGGCACAACTTGCATACATTTGTATTTCAATATGTTTTCAATTTGTGTTTCATGCTTGTGTTGCAATATTTTGTTTGGGATCTTTATTTTTCATACATGGTCTCATTTCTTATAGAGGGTTTGAAGGCATCTGTAATCTTCCATTTAGAAGAGCATTCATTTGAGTGGAGATAAAGATATTTAAATTCATCTTACCTTCCTTGTAAATTGAGGATGTTTGTAAACCTTTGGGTGTACCTTAGGTCATGATCTAACAAGGAGTTCTGAATGCTTTGTTGATATTTTGCTTCAAGCCTTTGTGGCAGGCTATCAAAGTGTTTATGGAATAGTGCAGATTTGGGCATCCATATTTGCACACATCCTCATTGAAAGATGACTTCAAATTCATTGAAATATCTCTGTTGTTTAGGTGTTGTAATTATTTTGCAAGGTTTCCCAAAGAAGGTGATGACTCCTAACTACTCTTGTCCCAATATCTCTCATTAGAATTTAATTTTAAAATAACTCATCCTACCTACAATACCCCTGTATCTATATTGTGTGTCGACAAAAGAATTCAATCCTTTCACAAAAATGAACAAAGTTGATCAGGGTTTTATCATGTCTTTAGCAGCTCTACCTCTGTTTTGAAAACATTTCCATCATTTAGTAGTGATAACTCCTTTGAGTTTGGATACTGGATATTTGATCATGTTTTCACAAAGCCTCCTCCACATCATATGCAAAACACAAGGATATCTCTATCTCCTTACCATATAGGGGCTGCAATATAGGTTCTCTTTCCTTGGTTGATACACACAACCTAAAATAGTGAGGGTTATATCAAAACCCTTATGAAGGTGCTATTCACTCCCTCAAATATTGAATGCAAACAAGCAGATAGGTGTTCTCCCCGACTAAAAATGACATACAAACCATCTATCTATCCTTGAGTTTCTTGTGCAAGTTCATGATGTTGTTCAAGTTGTGAAGGAGATTAAATTTGGATACCAACAATACTCAAGGATGACCCAGCACATCCATCAAATCAAGCTAACCCCTCATCTAATATCTCACCCATCCAAACTTTACAATTCAAATGAGAGTAGTGGAAATATACCCCAATCGTGGAACCTTACTCTTTTATCTTAGAAAATCTTATCAAAGCCAGAGCCATCACCCTTACACCTATAAAACCACACATTGGTCTGAACCTGCTCTCCCCATGCTCACATGGTATAAAGAACATGATTTTTATAATTATCATCAAGTAAAGGGTCATAGTGATGGAAACTGCATCACTTTCAAGAATATTGTCTAAGAAATGCTTGAGAAAGGTGAGTTAACCATGGATAATCCTAATGCACCTACTAGCCAAAACCTACACATCTTCAAAAAACCATTTCCCAACCATGCCCCTTTGTTATATCAAATCAGTGAGACCTCAACTCACAATACCCATACCTGCGAGGTTCACTCTATCTTTAATGATGTACTTGTTACCTCCCAATTATGCCATATTCCTTCCATAGAGGAGATCCTAGCCCTAAATACTCCTTCTGCATCAGAACAAACCTCCCCTATTCCTTCACCAATAGAGGAACACCTTTCATCTCCTTCATCACCTACGAAGGAGTCTTTCACTAACATTGAGACTATCTCACCCTTAGCTTCACCACTTAGAGAGTCTTTACCTACAGTACCTCTTGAACCCATAGAGAAGCACCCATTACCTCTTCCACCCATAGAGGAGCACCCATCATCTCCTCCACTTATTATAGTCCCAGTTGAGATACCTTTGCCTCTTGGTGAATATTCTCCATCTGCTACCCAAAATCCTGTAGACCTATTTTCAACTCTCTTACCCACGAAAGATGAAGTTAGCCAATTTCCCATATCTAAGAAACATTTTATGGGAATTTCCATTAGGTTCTCATCAACTCCACCTATAGACGTGCCATTCTCATGTTTGGTAGATCACTTAGGTTATGTGGGTAGAGCCTTACTATGGGGGCATCTTCTTCTTCCGGTCTCAACATAGATGCAGAGATACCTTGTTGATACCTCCACTATCTACCCAAAAATATTTCAACCAATCAAACCAAACACAACCACCTCTATCATAACTTCTTCCATGACACCTGTTATACCTCAAACCACACCCTTACCCATAACTCAACCTACACCTAAACCCATACCCATACCTACAAAATTTTCCTTGACTAAACTTATTACCACTTTAGGAGTCACCCTGACCACCAACCTTACTCATCCACCTATTAAATTGGATTTAGCTACATCCTCCAAGGTTAACACCATATCTACTCCTACACCCAAATAGAAGAACCAAACCCATCGACCTCATACCCTGACTGGGCCAATCACACCTGTACCTATCCCGTCTATCTTAGGAACTCAACTTCCCCACATGGTCAAGAAACCTCCACCCAACAATAGACAAAAAACACAACAACCCATTTCTTCCTCACAAATCTCTAATCTCCCTAGATGCCTAACACGACTTACACTAGCACCTGTAGTATCTTTACCACCCATACCTTCAATATCCTTAATTATTGCTTCACTACTCACTACACTTCAATCACTGTCTCTCACACCCCAAGCAAGACCCGCATCATCTACCTTCACAGCACCCCCATTATCCCCATGGGTAACTCACCCTCTTCCTCCATTTTCTTTTCCTTATAGACGTCATACACCCACATCACCTTTCCCAAGGAGGTGCAACCCAAAAGAAAAACTCCACTTTCCCATAATAAGGTAGTCAAAACGACCACACACCCTTCTACCCATCCATATAATATACCCCTACCTAAACAAGCACAACCAACACCTAAAACCACACCAGCACCTGAACCCATAGCTTGATCCACTTCTCCCCTTCCAAAGACCGTTCCTCAACAATCAACCACACCTACACCCAAACCCATGTTCATTTCCCATTGCGATTGACTAGCAGGGTCCTATGCCAAAATTTTAACCAACCTCCTTTAGAATTCTGTCATCACATTACTACCACTCAGACCTTATGACCCCCTCAAACCCAAGCCAATATGGTTTGATGATACTAAAATTTACACATACCATCATGTGCCAGGGCATGATGTGGAGAACTGTAAGGCCTTAAAAAGCGTCCTTATCCAGTTTTGTCCTCCAGAGGCCAAATTTGACAATGACGACCTTCTTGATGAGGATCCTGCTACACTAACACCCATTCCCACACTACCCACTCAAAAACCACAACCTCCACCCTCATAGCTCCTAGAGACACCCCCAAAATTTGAAATTAACATGGTTCGCATCAGAGAACCTGCCATGCCACCACCCAAATGTCATTGTGCCTAGCTCACCTCACAAGGATTTTCTCCTCAAGTAGGTTTTTTCCCTTCATTTCATTATACCTCTCATCCTACACCTTCTCCATTTAACAAATCCCCTCAAATCAACAGGATACATGTAACTACACATGCACAAAAGGATAAGGGCAAAGAAAAGGCAACTGACCCACCAACCAATCCTATACCCAACATACCATCTGCACCATTCTCAAACAATTACATCAATATCCCCTCAAAATGTCCTTATATGACCTCATTAGACCTCAGAATCCCATCGTCAAGCTCTCATGGAGGTTATTCAATCTATTGAGGTTTTACCCAATGACCCTACACCTGTAGCCTCTTTTATCACACCCCATCATGTAATGTCTCTCACCAAATTATCACCTTCATCTTCACTCCACCCTATTTTCCAAGTAGCCTCCCTTAGCTTCTCAGAGGAAGAGATCGTGCCACACAAAAATGATGACCTAGACCCAGCCCTCTTCATCTCTATCTACATCAAATACATACGGGTACGCCATGTGATGATTGATGGGGGTGCTAGCATTAACATCATTTCATCCCATACATTTTCTCAAAACATGAAGGACATAGTTATACCATTCCAGTTGACCCCTCACCTATCAAAACATGTAACATGCTTTACTGACCCAATGATGTGCGCATACCTATTAAGCCGTCTACCTCCACCACCACTACTTCTTCATCTACACCTCCACATACTAGTACAGTCATTGCTTCTACCACACATAACTCCTCCATTCCTACCACTTCCATAACCTCCATAGCTGACCCATTAGCTTTCCAATCTATTAACTCTACCTCAACATCGACCTTCGACACTTTATCCATACCAGCTACCTACATACGAACCACTGATCCCTTGGAAGGTTTTTTTCAATGCCTCATTCTAGGGGAGTACCGCTTATATAGCGCCAACACATTCCTTACTCCATAAGAGTATGGAAGCCTTCACCAACACCCATGTTATGATCACTGTATAGGACAATGTCTCCTTTATGGTCCTCCTTATTTTCATACTAGTCTCACCTATGGGGGACTTGATACTACCACTTACACACCCAAACCACTGCAAAAAAGCTACCCATTTTCTACTAACTTCCAATCACTTGCCAATCACTATTTTTCCCACACCTTCCTACACCGATGTGTATGGAAGGGTTTTGGTTTTGGATTTTATGAGCAAGGCCACCATACCATTATTCCATGTACCAACTACAAACATAATGACCATAGTAGTATTGGCTTTCCCGAACCACCTACTAAATAAGCCCCTATTGAACTCATTAAGGACAGTAGCTCTTCTACGCCTTCTTCACCCACTCCACCTTCACTGACATAGTCAATGGATCCTAAATCTATACCTCCCAAAAAAAAAAATTCATAAAAACCATTTCCTTGGGGCCTCTGACTTATCAATGTAAGGGTGAGGCCTCTTCAATTCTTCCCTTCCTATATCCTAAAATGATCGATGAAGATACACCTTTAATTAACATCATTCAATGTTAGGATGATGAATCCATACTCACGTACCTTGGGGTTAAAGAATCATATATTCATCAGTCATTATCTTTTAAGATACAAACCATGTTGAATGAATTGGCTATCGAGATCAACATTCATACTAAGGACAACCTTGACATCCTAAATATTGGACAATATTTAGATGCTACTGAACAGGAAGCCGTCACTTCTTTTCTCAGAGATCATAACCATGCTTTCACTTGGTCTTACGCAAACATGCATGATATTGACCCCACCATAGTGGTCCACAATATCGTAAATGTTCCCAATACCAAACCCATCAAACAAAAGTTGAGGAAAATGCACCCTCGCATTGCTCTTCTCATCAAAGAAGAACTTCATAACCTTCTTTCCATTTCCTTCATCTTACCCATTGATTATCCTCATTGGATCTCTAATATTGTACCTGTCACTGAAGCAACTTAGGGACTCCACATTTACACAGACTTCTATGACCTCAACCTAGCCTACCCGAAAGATGAATTTCCCTTACTTGGTATTGATCAACTAGTTGACCTTACCACTAGTCACAAGATGCTATCACTCATGGATGGATTCTCAAGTTATAACCAAATCCTTCCTGCCCAAGAGGATCAACACAATACCTCATTCATTACCCCTTGGGGGACCTTTTGCTATCAAGTCATGCCTTCTGGCCTTAAAAATGCTAGTGCCATGTACTAGTGGGCTATGACTTACATCTTCCATGACAACATGCATTGCATATTGGAAGATTACGTGGATGATCTCTTGGCTAAATCTAAACACCACTCTGAGCACCTAACCATCCACAAAACCATCTTTGACCATCTCATTAAATATTACATCCACCTTTAACCCAAGAACTGCATCTTCATGGTTCTCTCAGGAAATCTCCTAGGATTTATTGTTTCCCTCCATGGTGTAGAAGTTGACCCTACTAAAGTCAAGGACATTATCGAAATGCCTCTACCTAGTAACCTTAGAAAACTCCATAGTCTGCAAGGTAAGTTGCAGTCCATTCGTCATTTCATTTCCCAATTATATGATCGATGTCAGCCATTTCATCATTTACTCAAGAACGATGTATCCTTTAAATGGGATGATGAATGTCACAAAGCTTTGGAGGTGTTAAAAAATACTTTCTCCAACCACCCATACTCATTCCACATAAAGACAATCAACCTTTTTACCTATATGTATCATCTACTGATCATTCCTTGGGAGCCATGCGTGCTCATCACAATGAACAACACAAGGAGTAGGTGGTTTATTACATAAGTTGTACTCTTTTGGACTATGCAACCTGATACACCCATCCTGAAAAAATTTTCTTAGCCTTAGTTTTCATTGCCACCAAGCTCTATCATTACCTACTCAACTGTAAAACCTATGTTGTGAGAAACACCAACCCCTTACACTTCATGTACACCGAACCTTATCAAAATCTCTAGGCCACATGATGGCTTATGATTTTAGCTGATCTTGACCTTTAATTCATTCATCAACCCTCTAATTTTGAATTTTCAGATGATTCAATTACTACCCTTTCCCTCGATGAACCTCCTTACCAAATGACACTCTTTTTCAATGGTCCCAAGTGTCAGGGTGGGGGGGGGGATGGTATTATCCTCATTCCTCTTGATGGTAAACCCATGCCTTTGTCTTTAAAATTAGATTTTGAATGTACCAACAATATTTTTGAGTACGAAGCACTCGTACTAGGTCTCTAAGCCGCCTATGCCCTAGATGTTAAATCAATCAAAATATTTGGTTATTCTGAATTGGTCATAAACCAAGTTAATGGTATGTACCAATTTCATAACGAGATACTTCAAAAGTATAAACATCATGTAAACATATTTTTGACCACCTTTGATCATTACACCCTTCAAACCATCCAACGTTCAACCAAAAAATTTATAGATACGATGGCCTGCTTAGCTTCCCAAATACCCACTTCACTTACCTATTCTACAATCTTTGTCACCATATAATGAATCCAATCACCTTCTTATTTACTTTAGGATGTTTACTCGATTGGAACTGATACCCCTAACTCGAGTGACCTTTGGTATAAACAATACTCTGACTACCTTTCTCTCTCCATCTTACCTTCTGATCTTACCTATAATGGATAACGTGCCTTCCTTGAAAAGGTCTCTCATTACGTCATCTTGAGGGGAATCCTCTATAAGTGTGGATTTAATGGTATTCTCTTACAATGCCTCACAATTTTTGAAATTCCTTATACCATTAAGGAGGTTCATGATGGCATATGTGGAGGGAAATTCAATGGCCTTGTTGTTACTAAGTGTATTCTTCACCTAGGATATTACTGGCCGAACCTTAACCTTGATTGTTACGACTACGTCAAACATTGTGTAAAATTCTAACAACATTCCAATCTTCATCATACAACCAGTCATGCCTTACAAGTCACTCATGACCTTTGGCCCTTCTCTCAATGGGGTTTGGATCTTATCAGAGAGATTAATCCTCATTCGTCCCAACATCATTAATGGATCATCACTACTACCAAATATTATACAAAATGGGTGGAAGCCATACCACTCATTTCCATGAAAGTGGAGAAAATATGTGAGTTCATCAACCACCACATTATTTGTCGCTTTGGTGTTCCTCATTGCCTCATCACTGATAATGGAAAAGAATTCAAAAATAAAACATTGCAAAAAATTTACAACACCTTCGACATTCAGCTTAGTTTCTCATCACCTTATTACCCACAAACAAATGACCAAGCTTAATCCGCTAACAAAACCTTAAACAAAATTCTTATGAAATTGGTTGATGATACTGGGAAGGATTAGCATACACACATTCCTTTTTTTGTATGGGCATACCACACTAGTATTCACACTTCCACTATGGCCACACCCTTTTCTCTGGTCTATGGTATAGAGGTAATTCTACCTCTCGAAGTCCAGATCCCCTCACTCCATATTTCTCTCCATGACATGCTCAATGACGATGACTTTCATCAAGGCCGTTTAGCACAACTAGAGTTATTAGACAAATGTCATCTTAACACTCTGGATCACCTTCAAGTTTACCAAAAATGGATCAAACGTGCCTATGGAAAAAAATTTCATGAGTGAACCTTCCAATTTGGTGTCCTTGTCCTGAAAGAAAATCAACATGTAACCAAAGCAGAAAAAAGTAAACAGGGAAAATTTTCTCCTAATTGGCTTGGACCATACATCATAACTCATACCTATGGATTAGGAGCATATTGTTTATCTTCACTCGATGGTAAACTCAAACCTGATCCCCTTAACACCTTGCATCTTTGAACATTCTATTGTTGACTTGTCATCCTACCTCACCTTTTTTCTCTTTCCATTCTCATCCCTTGAGCATTATTCACTCCATACACCTCGCCAAAAATTAAACAAGAATCATGTGAGTAACCGTCACTAGTTATCTTCTCTTGAATATGTGTACCAAGGTACTACACATAGCATGATTCTCATGGATACTTTTCATCTACCTTTAGATGAGATCCCATGGTCATTTTTCCTTGCCTTTTGAAAAAGATTCCTATCCTTCACCTTGGTCTTGTCCGTGAATGCAAAGACCTCACATGGGACCAAACTCCTTGAGTCAAACTTCAAATAAAAAATGACTCCCTCAAAAGGACATTTTCCTCTTGACAATTGTTGCTATAAATAGATTGCTCCCTCAAAGGACAACTATGTACTGCTTTAAAAAAAAGAGAGCAACCAAAGCTTCCCACATCACTCAGCTTCACGAAGACCTCAAGGAGTTCAATTTTATTTATCCCATTTAGACTTCCCACATCGATTAGTCTATCTCAACTATAGGTCAAAAATAACAACCTTTTTGCCATGGAATTGCCCATTGTGACCTTGGATCTCTTGCCCAAAGTGCATGCTACCTCATACCATATAAAAATTAACTACCTTTCACCCTTCTTACCATTCCTACTCCCATTTCCTCATTACCTCAAGGGACTTCTTGGAACTTAGAAATTTGGTGATCATGTGACTACTTTTCACTGTAGAATAGTCAATCATGCAATGCCTTTCGGGTCTTATGTTCATCACCTCCTCCAAGGTATTATCTACTCGATATGATCCTCCCCAATCAGGTGGCTTTATTGCCCCCTCTCATCTTTTAACCATCTTTTCTTGCGTTTTGATTACCTCATATAGGACTTGGTCCTTAACACTTTCTTTTGGGGTTATCTTCTTATTTCACCATAATTGACCCCACCTACATAATTTTACCTATAATCCACCCACAACTACCAAACCTAAACCCACAACATGCCCAAAAACCTACCACCTCATTTTCATACCTCCTCATATTCTTCTCTAGCTCATGGGAGAACTACATCAGCCTGAGGTCCCTTTTTACTGGAACTATGTAGGTAGCACTCCGAGGGCATGGGGCCCTTAGAGGTTAACTCAGCCATCCTCTACCCTCAACAATTCATCTTCCATGTAGCTCATATTACATCACACCTAACTTCGTTTCCCTTTTATACCCAACATTGGAAATTAAACCACATACATAACAATTTTTTTCATATTTTAAACATTATCACAACATACATTTATTATTCCTACCATTTCTCTATCATCACTATGCATAGATTATACCACATCTCACATATGACCCATAATATCATTCATTGCAAAAAATAATGAATCATAACTTCACCTACTTTCAACACAACCACGCCTAACAAACTTGACTGAATCCATTCCTATAACCTCACTCAACCATGTCTATAACCTAACTTCACCATGCATAACTCACTTAATTTCCATCCATATCAAAACAATACATCCATATCTCATCTAACAAAAGCCATAAATCAAAATCTCATAAACACATCAACAAATCAAAGATACCATGTATCTCATCATATAAATAAATAAACGTGTATCTCAAATATACATGGCTATCTCATCATGTCCATCATCTCAAAAATGCTAGCACGCAGGCTGATATACAATACAAAATGTCATCGGCACGCAGGTCGGTCTCATATATACAAAAAAATAATGAAATAATACAAAATCTCTTTAGCACGTAGGCTGATATATACTTGAAATATACAAATCACTCATACATCCTCACTGTCTTCAGCATGCAGGCCAGTATGTGATAAAAAATACAACTATCTTTGGCACGTAGGCCAGTATAAATATCTCAAAAAATAGTTATCATACATCAAACACAAGGTGACCACATATTAGGTATCTCACCGGATGTCCTCCATCTCTATGTCACATGTGCCCTTCACCTCTTGTGTCCCTGATGGCACCTCACCTAGAGCTTGTCTCCATGGACTTGTGGCCTCTCCCTAATTGGGCTTCAGAGCTCGTTGACCTCCAGTGCTCTCCAAGCTATGAGTGTAGGATCTCATCCTCTGATTGGACGCCTGTTATGCCCTGTACTCGGCATAGCATATGAAATCTATCTCGTCTGCCATAAGATGATCCTAATAGTATCTTGCCTCACCTAGGGCATCCCGTAACCTATATATAGGCATGGTATGTGGTGGTACCATAGGTCTCGACCCCTATACCTACCTTGTAGAACCCTACCCTGCACCTACTTATGAACTAGGACCTGCTCCTAGTGCCTGTGGTGGTGCCCCCTACCCTTGTGCCTATATCTATGCCTATAGGGACCCAATCTATTCCTTGGATATGGCAAACTGGACCTATAAACCTCTCACCTAAGCCTGTAAAGCTGCCACCTGACCACCCCCCTCCTGACCATCTCTATCTCCTCTATCAGCCATCTGGGCCTAAAAACTGGCCACCTGTATGTGTAGCTCTGTTACCTCTACCTCTGAACCCTCATGCTATGTCTGTAGTATACCCAACTAGGTAATTAGCATAGCTACCTTCCCCTATAGGATGTCTCTCTACACTATAATGGTAGCTAGGTCTAGCTGCCTAGGTCTGGGTGGTATGGCTCATAACTGAGCCGCCCACCACTATCCATACTTGTCTATACATCTGACATCATCTATCCACTAATCCACTAGATCCTCCTCCCCTATGGGCACTGTAGGCTATGGTAGAGGTAAGGGCCTCTCCACGTCATCTCTTTAATACTATGGGAAGAGTGGAGGAATGTCCTGTAAGAGCCCAAAATTCTGTCACACTCTATCTACCAGGATCATCTCATCCTCCCTAGCACGATGACCCTGTATTCACCTCTCTAGCTAGAGCTTAGATAGCTCCTCATACATATGCCTATATGAGGTGAATCCCACATATGGCCTCTATATAATGTCCACTCCTGAAAATCCCTCTAATAACTTCCAAAAATGGGCAACATCACGTGTTGGCCTATCCGATCTCTTCTCTCTTATCACCAGTACCCATCTCTTGTACCTAACCCACAAAAATCTAGGTGGGAATGCATCTACTTGGGGCATCCCTATAGGCCACACATAGACTATGTGCTCATAGGCCCAATAGTGCAGTATAAATGTACAACACAAGCTAAACCTACATAGCCACCCATATGCCCACAACTCTTTATATAGCTGCACCAAGAATGTTGGAGCCTAGGAAAAGTGGGTCTCATGCACCATAATGTCATGGAGTACCCCCATTAGTGATCAGGAAAAGAATCCACCCTCTACATCTGGTAGTGCATAGTAGCACATTGCCTCCATCAACAGGACCACTAACCTTGTCTCCTCTAGACAAGCTATATACATCTCTCTATAGCTCAAACTGGTGTTATAGAATCTCATATCAGTCACCCCCTTACCAAAAATAGTCATAATCAACTCCTCTGAGGCCTCAGAGGAGATAAAATACAACTAGGCACCCAATATGGGTAACCAAAGAATCCAGAACATGTCCTCTAGGGTGATAGTCATCTCACACGTCGATAGGTGGAACGTGTTGGTCACAGAGTCCCATCTATTGATGAGTGCGACCATCAAGCTGGGTTACCAAATAACATGTCTATAGTGATGAGCCCTGCTCAAGCCCACTACCTCCACATGGTGCAGCTCCAACGGGGTCTCTACATCACGCACTATCACCAGTAGTGGTGGAAACCTATCCCACATATATAACTATGCTCTCCCCTGCATCCAATACAAACACAACATTAATTTACCTGTATCAATCCCTATTCACCAATTATCATTTTCCTACACCCTATTTTCCCCCTACCCATATCAATCACCTAGCCCACATCACTTTTGGACCCTTGTGCCCACTAATCTGACCCCGGTCACCCTTTAACTAGCACTGATCACCTATTTGGTGACCGATACTGGTTGACCCTTACCAACCACGGTTACCCCTTAACCGGCATCAGTCAACTGTTTGGTGACTGATACCGGTTCCACCTAACCAACGCCTATCACACTTGACCGACATTGGTCACTTTCATGAAAAAACCTGTGACTCCCCAAAACCCCCGTTTTCTAAAAACCTCCCCTGCCCCTTTTACACCACCTACAATGACCTGAGCTACTCCTTGACCTCTACCCATCCCATCTATACTCTTTACTACCCTCCCCATTCTTCTTTTTACCCAATATTCCCCCCATTCCCAAATTCCATTTTTACCAACCTAGAAAACCAAAAACCCAAACAAAACCTAAACCAACACTATAATAATCCTCTAATCTATCAAATCAACAATGTAGAGTAGGGCACTTACCTTGTCACACTACCACTGTCTTGGTGGCATGTCTGGCCACTATACTGGTGGCCTGCTTGATCCCTCTCTGACCTCTGCGATCACCGAATAGCTACTCACAACCTTCGACCAATAAAATCTCTTGCCCTGATCTCATGGACCTGCTGCTCACCAACCAATCCCTTGTCAAATCACACTACCAGCTCACTGTTCCATTTTATCTAGATACTTTTCTCTCTCTCTTTTTGTTTTCTCACTTTGCATAATAACAAATGAATTAAAACATATGTGGATTTTTTGTTTTTATAACCAACCTGACCTAACTGATGTCGATTACCCTTGACTGACATCGGTTGCATGCCCTACCTACCCATCGTCGGTTGACCTATACTGACATCAGTTATTTGTGACTGGCATTGGTCACCCTTACCTGCACATTTCCCTAAATTAACCCCTTTTACCCCACCCTTCACCTTGACCATTTACCCCACCCCACCTTTACCCTACCCATTTACCTCACCTTTCCCACCCTCATCATTTACCCCACCCCACCTTAACCCCTACCTTGGCCTTACCCATTCGGTGACCTAGATATTTGGACCTATACCATCGCTATTAACCTTTAACCTCATGTGTTCGCTATACCTTGCAACACTGTTAGCTATGTTGATTGACCTGATGACCTTACCTAGCCTATTACCATGACCATTTATCCAAACCCTACCTCTGGTGTACCAGAACATACCTAAACATTCCTGCACCTAACCTACATTGTGTTTTCTTACGATATCCTATACCTTGGATACTGGAAACACTTCAACCTTGTTTAGATAAACCTATTAACCTTAGATGATGTAGATTTTGTCTACTCTTCAACCCAACAACATACTCCAGTTTAGACATGTGTGTGCATTTGACTGTTGCTACCTTTGACCCCGACCCATTACCTAGAATGGCCCAAGTACGCCTTTTACCCTTTTCCGCTATGCCCACCTACCTTTTCCTCACATTTACCTTTTATTAAACCACTCACCAATTCTTCCTATTGCCTTGTCAGTTCTTGGTTTAAGGGGGATCACCTTCACCCACACATGGGGCATCCTTATCTTATTTTTGTTACTGTCACTTACCTATACAAGCTACATAACAAAAAGGGGAAAAATGTAGACACTAAAATTAGGTAACACTCCCCTTTGGTGCCTTGCCAAATAAGCATCCTTCATCACATTCACCTAACCATGGCCCCTTTCACCTTACTAATATTAATTTAATTAATTTAATTAAATTAATTCACTATCCTCCTCATATTTATTATTTAAATATCTCAATTTAAATAATACCCACACATATAGTTAGTTCACTTAGAAACCTTGCCAATCTAACTCAACCTAAGACCTATTCTTAGTAAGTTTCCATAACTAACTAAAACTTACCTAAACCCTAAAAATCAATGCCTACATTCCCTCTAACCACATTCCCACATGCTTACAAGAGGCTCTCCGTATAATCTGTGGGTTAATGACACAAAATCCAAGGAAATCAAGAGGATCTCCCTAGTTTAGTAAACCTACGGAATCCCACCTTGACAGATGCCAGTTACCCCCTAACCATCGCTAGTTAAGCCAGAACTACCGTCAGTTACCCTTTTTACCCCAAAACAACCTTATTCTCAAGGTTGGAGGTTAAAAAAAGAAGGTTGGAAAATTTTGGCAGAAAGCTGACAAACATTAACACATTCCAGAGAGAACATGCATGCAAGGAAGGAGATCAAGCATCTTTTCCTGCACAACCATCCCAGCCATGATCTGATCTAACCAAGTAAAGAGGAATGTACATGCATCCCATGTAGAAGCTTTCTTTCAATTGGTGATCACTTACAACCTACAAACCTCTCATCATAACCTCCATCCCTCACTCATAGGCATCCAAGATCAAAATCCAAGTAATTATACTGTCATAATTCTCTGGTTTATTTCATTTCATCATTATTTTGTCATCTATTGTTTACCTAGCCACCTATTGACCTTCTCCAACACTTCCACCTCCATATACCCATTAAAATCTTTCCAAATCCTACCCAAGTCACCCAATATCTCATCCCAACTAACTAAATCCTTTGTGTGATCATTAAGGAGACCTAAAGCTTGTTCTGTGGCATTCCTAGATTTCCACAATAATTGGCACTAGTTACACCTAACAGCCATCAGTCACCCTTAACTGACATTGGTTTCTGTATTTACCCATATAGCCCAGAACAAAGACCTACCCACCTAATTTCACCTCACCCTCATCCACTTATGAGTTACCTGAGACCTATGTCAGACCTGTAGAGACCCAAAACCAGTTACTTGACCTTTGGATCGTATTCTAGCCTAGCTTGTTAGATTAAATCTATTTCTTATTATGTTTTAAGTGAGATACCTAAATCATTTCAAATTACAATAGGATTTACTTTGTTTACAAAATTAAATTGTTTAAAATAGTGGACTAACAACCATATAGGAAGTATCACACTTCCCATATCTATCATACACTAGGCAGTTCATTACACATATTGTTTAATTCCTTCTGGTGGTCTTGCTTTTATTACAGGTAGTTCCTCCTAGCCAAAAGGAAGTTCTCACAATCAGTTTTGGATTCAGAATTCATACGTGCACAACAACCCATCAACTAGCATTTGAACAGGTATTCCTCCTATGCCCGTTACCCTATTTTTTTAGTCAACACTTCAAAGAAATGATCTAGAATTTGGTGAAACGCTTACTTCATGTTATAGGTAGCTCCTCCTAGCCAAAAGGAAGCTCACACAGTAAGTTTTTATTGGAATTGAAAAATGCACACACTCAACCTTTAACCAACGTGACAACATGCTTTATCTATTTCATTATCTACATCAATTTGGTGAAAAACTATACCAATCTAAATTGGATACTGTCAATGATGTTGGAAATGTTCGTAGGAGGAATGAGTCATCATGATTGATTAGATAACACCCATGTTTAAAAGACTATAAGTTCTATTGTGGGTCTTCTTTTTGTTGAATCGGTTGAATTTAGGCATTTCCCAATATGCAAGGTATGGATGAATCAGAATGGATGGGTGAATGGGATTGTTGAAAATATCTTCATATATTAGAGTGTTATGTGATCCAGAGACATATGATTCTAATGTCTACATCTTTTCCATCATCATCTTGATAAGATCATTTGCATGTTGTGATGAAGGAGCACCCCTTACACTATAAGGGGGTAGATAAGGTGGGTATGACATGGATGGAATTCAAATATGTGGTGTTTCTGAGTAAAACAATTGTGATGAAGGAATATAGGATGGAATATATATAGAGGGAAAGTACCATGGATAAGAGGTAGATGAAATAGGGGGATATGGTGATAGGTGTAGGTAGGTGGGGTGGGCATAAATACTCTTGTAAAAATCAGAGAAAGAGACTGTGGGATGGAGAGGAAAAGGTTTTAGAAGTGAGTTTGGGCTTCTGACACTAGTGGTGGATGAGATGTAATAGGTATATGAGAAGTGGAGGATGTAGATAGACCTATACTAAGGGTGATCGATGAAGGCATGGTGGACATTGTAGTGGCTATAGACATCAAAGGAGAAATAGATGTCGTAGGTGCAACAAATATTGATGATGTAGGGTCAATCTCAGAAACTGTATGTGGTAAGGTGGAAGAAGCTAAGGCTACGCTGGTAGTAACTGATGTAGAAGTGGGTGTGAGATTAGGAGGAATGGACATAGACATGTCATATACAATCTTTGCTAATGAATCATGGATAGATGAATGAGCAAGGTAATATTGAAGAGAGGCAGGGTTATGATCAAGGATTCTCGCAAACCACTCATCATCGATTAGTATGGTAAGAGACTGATTTGGATCCATAGGTGATAATATGGAAGGATGCGATGTGCTAGGTGGGAGTGGATGGAAGCTAGTGTGAAACACTAGAGTGTCAGCTAGTCTATGAGTCAAAACAATGTGAGTGACAATAGAACTTGTAATATGAGTTTTGATGATGATGTAAAAATATAGAAAAGTGGGGGAAATTGTATCTAGAAGGTGTAATTTGATCAATTTTTGATTGAAAAATTAGAACACAGAGACCAAAGTCTGTTGGGTAAGCAGTGTCATTATGAGAGGGTAACTGTTGTCGATCACTAGACCAATGTCAGTTACTAGGGAGAAATGAAAGGTTTGTGAATCTAGTAATAAATGATGAAAATGAAGTGAAACATGATTCTAAACGTGATATCAAAGACTCATAATTATATTAAAGTGATAGAGGAAGTAATATAAGGTGATATATGTTAACAAAACATTGTTTGGAAAAATGACGAAAAACAACTCTGAACCGTTAATGGTTAGTAAACAAATGGTGGTATGATGATATAACTGATGGTGATCATTAAACTAGTACCGGTTACTCTAAATGAATAACAAAATAAAATATGGATATTATAAGGTATAAATAAGATGTATCTGAACTCTGTAGGTGATGAAAAAACACTAACAAGATGATAACATGACAGAATAATTCACAGAAATAAAATAAATGTAGATTGAATTCTACTTTGGTATAAATGAAAAAAACAACATAAAATTGATGGTGTTTAGTTAACCGGTGGTGGTGAGATGATATAATCGATTGTGGTCACTAGACCGATACCGGTTACTGTGAAATCTGTGAAAAGATGGGAAAAGTTAATTTTGGTGATTTAGATCAAATAAAAGGACCAACTTAGAAGTTGAGTATGGTAATGATTAATCCCAACACACTAAAAAACAATCAGAATACACCAAATGTGATTGTGGAGTATGTAGGGAGAGAAAAATGTAGAAAATAGACTTACACCTCAAAACAAAAATCAAGAAAAAGCTAGCAAATAGGAAATCCTATGTTGTAGATTTTATGTTATGGCTTATGTCGTTTAGGACTAACTTGCGAGTAGAATAAAGTTTTTGGTTACCAAAGGTACCCTACAAAAACTAACAACTATGGTTAGTTTCAGGTAAATTTTAGCGTGGTGTCCTCAATATATACTTTACCGTAGATGAGGCCTTACTCTGATATGATGACTAATCAGAACACTAGCTGGAGCCCACTGTGAATCCTATGATCATATGATCATTGACAACTTCTTTTGGGAAATATATTTTTTAAGAAATGTGTAATTTTTTTTATTTTTTTGGTATAGAGAGAGAGAGTGTGAAAAATGTGAGCTACAGTTCAATTTTTCAACCATTAGTTGGTCATAACTTCCAACATATAGGTGTCCCACAATTCAAATGAGTTAAAATGCAACATACAGAAATGAGATGCAAATATTTTAAACCCAAATCCAAAAAGAGTATGTCTTTCACTAATGCAATACAGAATAAAAATAATTATTCTTTTCAATCCAAATTACAAGTATCACTGAGACAAGTAGGAGAAGAAGAATGTTTCCAAGGGAGAAGATTTAATGTGAATTCTATTTTAAAAAGAAATAACCACACAATGATTCCCTAATAATGAAAAATGAAAATTACCCAAATGGGTCCCACCGGGCATGCCAAAATGTTTCACCAATAAGTTTTATGCTTTCTAGGATGAAACAAATAGAAGGTAAATGGTTAAGGAGGAATACCTATGAAGCGAAGGTTAAAGTTAGAATGTGTGCGTTATTGATGTTATCCAAGTTGATCGTAGAGAAATCCTTTTTTTATGGAAGGAATTCCAATAAATGCAAATAAAGACAATAAGAAGAGCATTAAATAACACCAGATAGTGGATTGCCTAGTGTATGTTAGATCCAGGAAGTGTGGTGCTTCCTAGAGAGGCTATCAATCCACTATTTAATAATAATTTAATGTGAATAAGCGACTGAAATAAATAGTTCCTATTGCAATGCAATGATTTAGGTTTCTCATACACACAATATACTAGATTTAATGCCAAATATCAAAATGCAACACTAAATCTAATGAAACCAAAAGTTTTTTCAGGATAGACAAGTTTTTTAGATGTCTAGTAAAGGTCTAGGAATGAGTAGGTGAGGTCTAGGTTGGTTTTGGTTGAATATTAGGATTATTGATCTGAAAATATAAATATCGCATACAATGGTATCGGTCAGGTGACTGATGTTGGTATAGGGATGAAATTGATAATAGTAAGGTAAACCAATGTCAATAGGTAAAATGGGTGATAAATTAATAAAAATGGCTTCTAGCCTCTTTGTGATTACACAGAGAGTGAAGAAGGTGTGGTTAGGCTCGAAATATAACTGAGAAGACTCAGGAATGCAAGGGAGAAATGTGGAAATCCTTGAAATTATTGGGTAGATGGATTGATGGGAATATATATATATATTCAGGTAATATCAGAAATGGAAACACATAAAGAAGTAAAAGAACTACAATATGGTAAGTGTAGACGATGAAAACCATGTTACTTGTTACTATGAAGATCTCGTGAATGAAGGTGGTTGGTTATTGATCAAAGAGATGATGGATGGATCAGTGTTGTGGAAGTGCAACTTGTGTGTTCCCATGGATAATCCAATGCTCTGGAAGGGAACATGATGATTGTGTTAAACTCTAGTGGCATGTTGTCATTATTTGGATGTGGGAATGGCTTTGAGACTCACACTTGATTGTAATAGAATTCCCAAAAATGAATGACTATCTTGTTTAAAGAGTTGTAAAATTATATATAAAGGAAGTGATGGTGGATAGGTGACCGATGTCGTATGAGGATAAACTGGTGTTAATTAGGGTGAAATAGTCCCGTTTACAAAAAATAGGAAGATCTTTACTATGTTTGGTGTGATCTTGATTGCTAATCCAAGTGTCAAGTGAGGGTTGGCGCTTATATAAGTGGGAGTGTTGTTGGAGAAGGAATAGGATTTTAATTTTAGGGTTTGAAAGAGTCCCAATTGGTTAAGATAAGTAGAGACTCAGTCTTAGTTAATTAATAGGCTAGAAATAAGTACATGGTGATGTGTCTAGGTGATGTGGTTAGGTGAGGTGTAAATCAACTTAATTAAAGTAATTAAATTAATTAATAATTTGAGTATGAACATTAATTCAATTTTAATTAATTAAATTAATATGAATGCGGGGTAAGGGGTAACTATTAGGTGAATACATTACATTAATTAATTAAAGGGGACTAAGGTGAGTGTGACCCAAATTTGGTGTCTACAACTAGCTCAGTCGAGTAGACCTAATCCTTATGCCTAATCAACAAAATGAATTTGTAAGGTGTATCAAAGGAATGAGATATAATTATAAGCATGGTAAAGGATGGGAAAGTATGAAGATAGACAGTTAAGGAGATACTTAGGAATGACAAACATACACAAAGGTTGAAATAGGCTCAACTAGGCCTAATTCTGAGAACTAGTATAAGCACAACTTGGGTAATGGAGAAAAACAAACTGAGGTAGAGTAGTGAAAGAATTAAAAGTGTGTAATAACATGGTAGAGATCATGAGGAATGTGTCACAGTTCATGATTTTACTAGTTGAGGTATGATTGAGGTCTTTTGAAGGTTCGTTCTTTAGAACAATCTAGGTATGCATGCATAAAACATGGTGGTGGATGTGTTTTTAGTAATTACATGATTAAATAAGTCTTAGGACATGTCAGGGAGTGTTTTCTAGTATTTTGGTCAACATTTTAGGTCAAGAGTCCAAGGGAGAAGCAAACAATGTGACCTTTGGTGCTAATAAGATCTTGAATTTATCATTTCCAGCTCAAAGGTGAAGTTTGAGATGCTCATTAGAATGTTAAATTTATTCATGGTGGTATGGTTCCTTCATTAATGTTGGGGCATTGAGTCTACAAAATTTTTAAAGAAGATAGAGTTACAATGATGGCCTATACTTTATGAATGATTTTTAACAAGTTAAGTTTCTTAAAACCCTCATTTCAAAGTGATGGAGAAGAAATGGTAATTTTAGTCATGAAATAACTTTGGCTAGATGATTTCATGATCTGGGCATGTGGAGGACTCCTTTTATTTCATCTTGGTCGCATTTTTTCATTTTTCAGGAGTGATGGTAAGGTACAACAAACTTAGTGTTTTCTAAATATTTGATGGTACTGTAAAGTGATGGATACTTCATGGTGAAGAGTGTTATGTGGGATCAATATTTTTATGTGCCTTAAGTGTCCATGAAGAGTTTCAAATTTTTTCTTTTCATAAATTTTGTTACACAGGTCAACCAAGATGGCTTACCTCTTAAGGCCTATAAGAGCCAAAACTTGGCAAGATGGATTGAAGTAATGATGATGTAAGAGCATGATTTTGAAGTTAAAAGAAAGCATGGATGGTTCATATATATCCAATAAAACATGTTGAATCTCATAACTTGATCTGATGAGGTTATTTAGTGTTCATGTTTCAATGGCCAAAACTACTCTTTTTAGGCTTATATAGAAGGTATGAGAAACAAGAGTGTAAATTTGATTTTATCCACATAACCACTGCATGTGAGTACTTGAAATTTAATTAGAGGAACTTGGTGAATTTTTCCAAGCATTGGTTTGGGATGAAAGTATTTTTTATTGTCTTGGAAGTCCTCGAGAACAAGACTAGTTTTTAGGACGTGAAAACAAGTTAGAGATGTCTAAGAAATACAAGCATATTCATGCCAAAGTTAGTGGAATAAAGGTTTCTAGTAATATGAAAAGATGTAAAATACAAATATATTTATAGGAATGTATGATATGTTCCACAAAGAATTCGTTTGATGAGTGAACTAAATCATTTTGTGAGGACTAGTTTTATGTGTTTGAAAACCCTTTGATAGCTTATCCAAATCAGTCTTGCATGGAGATAATGAAGGTGTTTTATCTGCTCCAACGTTTTTAAGGTTAATTAGACGACCCTACCAACATTCTCCAAGCAGAAATAAGTCTTGAAATTTCATACATTTGTGTTGGTGAAGAAATATCTTAACTATTTTTTTAAAACCATGCACCTAGTAGAGCATATGAGCTTTAATGGAGGTTGGAGAGTGAAATGGAGACTTGTGACTATGATCAAGGATTTAGGAGGATATGAGATCTATATTTTAACGTTAACATATATTTATTACACTTGGCATGAGCTACATGAGCTAGAAGAAAAATACTCCTATGTTAGGAAAAATACAAAATGGAAGGAATATGATAGTTACTAGTTAGATGTCATTATGAAAATGATACCTTTTAAGTTACTTCAGAGGCATGGTGAGTTGAGGATTGTTTTCCAAGTCTACAAAAGTGTTATATGTGACATGACAAGCACAAGGAAGGTCATCACTTGTAACTAACATTGTACTGATGCAATGATTGCATTTTGGCATTTTTGGATGATGTCACTTAAATACCTTGTAACGAGTTGAAGAGACAAGAATATAAAGTGTTATAAGGAGAAGAGTAAGAGGTAGTTACCCTCATATATATGTATGTCTCCATGTGGAATAAAAATATCTTTGTTTGATGCATATATTCAGAGAGAATGAGGTGATGTAAATTGTTAGATTCATCCTAGTGTATGTAAGGTAAAAAGTGCATGCCTTCTAAACGATATATGGAGAATTATAAACTAATAAAAATAGTTAATTAAGAGAGGAAGAATAGGATATCATTCATGTGTGAATGATAGAAAAAAATATGTCATAAAAATAGGACCTGAAGATTATAGTTACAATAGTCTGAAGTGATGAGAAGATAGGTGAGTCAAGGTGAGTGAAGAAGGGATATGAAGAGAGAATATGAGCTGAATAAGAGATCATAATATGTTGTATCAAACATCAAATGAAAGTAATAAAAAAATTGTAAAATTATACGTGGATGTTTATAAAATTATGGATTTTTTACTTCCTTGTAAGTTGTAGCTTACAAAAGGTTAAGTTGGATCTTGACTGAATTATTGAATTTGGTGTTTTAAGTTGAGTGGATGCAAAACAAATTAAATACTTATAATCTTTAGAGTAAAAATTTTCCACACTAGTGCATTGATTTAAGTGGTTTTTTCTCCCTTTAAGGGTTTCCCACATTAAATATGATCTTCATGTGTTATTGATTGTTATTTTCTCATGTTTGAATGCTTTATTCATCTTGGTTAAGTTTAAATAGCTTATTGATATTTTAATTGATTTCAAAATTTAAATAAGAAATAATTCACCCCTCCCCTCTCAGTGCTTGTGTTTCCAATAATTAGGAGAGGATGGAAGACTTTAAAGCATCACCAAATTTGAATTTTGGTCTATCTTGTGTTTTCCCACCCAAAGTGGAATTTTAAATTTTCAAATGTAATAAGAAATAATTTTTGTCTTATCAAGTGGATGAAACAGGTTTAGGTTATTTGTGGGAATCTAATAGATATCTGATGTGATGTAATATTCCTATGTATAGGCATGATGAGTCATTATGATTTAGTTAGGTTTTGAAAATAAGTTGTATAAAAAGGGAGGAATTCGAGTTAGATATTATTTAACCTCCTAGAGAAGGTAAGAAGATGAGAAGAGATTTAGTGGAGAATAGATCTCTTGATGGGAGTGGATGAGAAAAAGAGTAAGAAGAGAATGTATGCTGAAAAATCATGCTCTGTAAAGGGAAGACTATGATTCTAGCAAGGAAACTCAAGAAAGATAAATTCAAATGAGGAATTTATAAGTATTTGAATGCATGATTAATATTTACTAACTCCATGTGGTTATTGAAATATTTTTAGATCATTTAAATCAAATTTTCTGTGTGAAAGAGCTTAATGGTGGGTATTTATTACATGTTGATGTTAACCTTGGAAAATTAATACATTGTTTTGCATTTTACTATGTTCTTGTAAGGAATCTTTGATACAGTTGATTTATGATCTTAACAATGAAGTTCTTTAATAACAATATTATTATGAAAGCTTTGAGGATGCTATTTCTCTATAACACCCATGTTATACTTCAAAAAAATAAGGGACATTTTTTTATAAACATTAAACTACCATTTATTCTTCAGTGATTTTCAACATGCAGGAGATAAATCCATCATTGTAATCAGGCGTACAAAATCCATTAATCCTTTTTATGCTGTAATGTTTTAACATTATTACTTAGATCAACACTAAATAATATAACATTAATTAATATTCTAGAATCCATCTTAACAAATTATGATAACCATGTGCAACTGAAAAGGGGTTCCATATCCTTCCCAATCCCCCTTAATCATTGTAAATGATCTTATATACATTATATACCTTTTATTATACCTTTTTAAAGGTTCAGAGATCCTGTACATCTTCTTAGTGTCAGTCAATAAAGTATACAATTAATTCACTACAGATAAAAAAACAATTGAAATAATAAATGGTGAATTGATAATGTAATCATTCCTTTTCACTGTTTTTTCTGCAATTTGTCGGCGTTGCACTAACAGGCCTAGTTTCGTGACTACACATAAGCCACTCAAAATGTGTATTCCAATCACCACACATTCATCTCACCATATTTATAAAGATTAATTTTTATTAATTAAGTATCATAATACAATTAATCATTTCATTTATCAGTATATAATAAGTAATTAGATCAAGTTCTAAAGCTACAGATATCAAGACTTGACATTTATGTCGTATGGTTAATGTCAGCACCACTACACAATCCCTATAGGAAAACATAGGTTCCTATAATTAACTAAGTCAATACACATTCATTCCTCTCCCTGTAGCTATCCTAATTTGGTCAGGCATAACTCATATGACAAAAAGGTTGTGTCATGATTCCTTCCTTTATTTACTATTCATAATGCTTTTGTTCCTTTCATACATTAATAGAGTTTCATTAAGATATTTAATTCATGATAGAAGTATATAGTGATATCATCAAGTAACTGAACAATGTATATACCTATCACCACATATAGTTAGATCTATATCATTCTATGATCATTGGTTAGGTTTAGTCAAGTATGTAAATAACCAATTCATAACACTAATTAGTTATCATTCATGGTCATTATTATACACTTAGATATTTAACTTTGTCAAGTAAAATCAATACATATGTACTTTAAATTATGATCAAAATGTACCTTTGTATTTTGTTCCATACCATTGTAATGATTTTCTCACTGAAGTACAGTGGAATCTTGTATGTTACTTATAACATTAATACTTTAACTCAAAAGTGTATGTTGTCGATGGTAGAAGACAACAATATGTTTCTTATTAATACAAACATATAAACTGTCATTTATCATCTTGTTTACCTATGTTTAATGGATATAGTTTTATACTTATCTATTTTTAGTATCATGTTAGTTTCATTGTTTGGTCTTACCATTTTCGTTATGTATTCTTTACATCTTAATAATACCTTTAAAAAATTTGTTATCACCATAAGTATTAATTCACAATGAATACTTTGTTGTTAAAGAATGATAAAATTATGTTTTTAGACATAATCACAATGACCTCTACCATAATTACTAAATCATAATTAATAACATTAATACATTTTCAAAAATAGATTAACAAAGACAATTTTTCTTATATCCAACAAATTTTCCTTAAACAATTGCAAGTAATAATTTCATATTAAATCAAGTAAAAATCTATTTATTACAATCATATGAATCAAAATGATAATAATCAATGCATGATGTGTAATCCATTTCTTTAATTAACTCAAATAATTTTCACTCTTTCAAATTAAATAAAATAATATGTACATGGTCAGTTCATCAAATTGGCATGGATTTAAAACACTCTATCATGTTTTTGTTCTACGAACTAAATGAAAATAGTTAGTTTAAATATGAAATAATTGAACCCATCATTTTTACCATATTAGTTTTAAGGTCCATTAACAAATGAAATGATCTAAAGCTTATACCAGCAACATAATTGTAAACCATCAAATATCTATAAGTAAGACTTCATTAAGCTTAGTTTACATTTTAATCAAGACTGTGAATATTTTAGGTTAATAACCCATCCAACTTGGAAACAAATCAACTTTCCCACAACAATCATTTTTTCCCATGAATCAATCAAAAGAGAAAGAAAGTACCCTTTATTGGAAGGTTATGATATGAAAATCCCAACTAGATAAATGATAAAATGTCAACAACAATACAACATAACCATAATCACTTCTTGGTCTTAATAAAAGTGGTCAAAGGAGTAACGCCATTTACAAAGTTTCCTATGTCAATTTCAATATTTTGATCTAGATATGGAGTATTGTATTAAAACAATAATTTCCTTAGTCCATATACTTAAATAGGATACATGTGCACAATAGATTCATTCCATCTGATATAAGAATTAAATAACCATGGTTTAGGAATCCCCAGACCTCCACTAGGTCAACTTTTGACTCATGTTTTCTTAACAATAGTTAACTAGAATATAACTGATAAGGAAAGTAGTTATTTATGCACTCTCCCTAATGAATCATACTAAGCTCATATCAATCTAGTTTAAATGACTCAATAAAGGATGGTATAAATAATTACCTTAATCCACTAAAACCATACTATTTCCCCATATAAACAAGGATACCCATTTTTTGAAACAGATCACACTTTACTACATACTTAATATAGAAGAATGTCTGAGTATGTCATTCTTGACTTAAGGATTTTTTGAGTAGACAACCATGATTATGTTTACACAGGATCCAATATGCATTCCCACTTACCCAAATGTTTTAAAACAACCTTAAAATTGATCTACTCAAGCAGAGTTAAGTCCATAACCCAATCAGTAAAAATTATTCCTTCTAGACACATTAATAATACCCATTCTAGGTAGGGAAAGGAACAAATTATAACAATATATGCATTTATATAAAAAAAATACCAACTCATGGAGTCATAACCCCTTACAAAACTTTTTTTCCTTTATTTTAACCAACCATATTTGTCAATCTAAATCAAACAAGAAATAATTTTATAATCCTTTCTTAAATATGGTTTTACAAAAATAAATATTCAATCCTATTCTCAAGAAAATTTATTCACAGAGGTTCCTTCCATTTACCCATTACATGAAATACATACAAAATTATTTAATCCATTTATTAACCAAATAAACTAATGAATAACACACACTTTTCTTAACAAATAAGATAACAATATTCATAGATTTCAGAGCAAAACAAGAGGAAAGAGATTTTAATAACTGATGCCTAAAAAATGGTGACTTTCAATTATTTTTTCCCTTTTTAGTTCCATGCTAGCTCAAACCAATAAATCCGGATAATTTTACCATCAAAATAACCATTGCTTTCAAATTTATATAGTCACATAACTAGAAATACTAGCTCTTATTTTTAGCAATGAAGTCCATGGAAACACTAAATAACTTCTCCATTATTATCCCCTTGAAATCTAGACTATAAATAGCCTCAAAAATCTCATCCATAACTCACCCGAATAGGTTTAATAATACAAAACAAAGAAAAAATTATCCTTTGACGCATACAATAACTTCTTCAACAAGACTCATATTTTTCAAGAAAATTTAATGATCCTTACTAATGCATAAGTGCCACATAGTGGCTATATTAATTTTTCCATTTTTTCCCCTTAAAAAATGGTGGTGGTGTTTGATTGGTCAAAGAATATCGCTAATACTTTATCCACTTTAACGTAGCATGGTAATAATTAAAATAAAATAATATCCAAGTTCCCATTATTTTCATGGTAAGGTCAATTCGACCAAAGATTTTAAGGGAACACTATTAAGCCCAAGATATGGTTGAATATCATCGTAAGCATTACTAACATATGCATCTAGACCATTTTTCTAATAAAATTCCACTAGATTATGGTTAAAGACCATATCACCTTGAAAAAACAAAATGCCAATCCCCATAGTCATTTTATAATAGGAAATTTCCAAAGGAGTGTAATTAAGAACATAATATTTCAAGCACTATAATTTATATCATGAAGACCATGTTATTAATAACCAATCACAACAATTACCACTAACATGAAGCCACGATTAGTCAAAGGATTTTATCAACACAAATAAGTTCCACTCTAAAAATCTTAGGAGCTAAGGTTGATAAACATTGGAATAATTTTTAATATGCTAATTATGTAGTCAACGAGCAATAAAATTGATATAATCTTACCTTGGAATACTTTTCCAAACTCCTGGTTCTATAGTAAATATACTTACATTACTCATTAAAAGTTCATTACGTTAACTTCTAGAAAAATTACCTTGACGATTACAAATTTTACCCGTCCCTTGTTGAGGACCATCATTATGATTTACGGTCTTTGACCATCATGATAATAAATGGTGGTTACTATCAATTAAACTGTCATCATTATTTTTTATTACCAAAACAATACATTCAAGCTATGTATAGATTTACTAATCATAAGTAGATCATTAACTTCGAAAATAAAATAAGAAAATCTTATAGACATATAGAACATCCAAATAACACACTGATGTTGTGAAATCATTACACATAAAAAATTAAAGTAGTCTCATATAATCATAGGATAATAAGAATAAGCTATAAATATCAAGTACTCTAAGAATTATTGACAACAAGAATTATTATGTTGTTGGGCATGCAACTATGTGTAAATGTGTATATCCTTTTCATGATATACATACACACGTATAACTTCATACTGAGCTACGTGACAACACTTGTTACCCTACATTCATAAACCACTTAACATATTACAAACTGTCCTTACAAAAAATAGAAATAAATTGCAGGATGTGACATACTTCCCTCCTTAATAAATCATCGTCATAGTGATTTAAATCATTAACAACAATCAAAATAATCAAAATAAATATGTAATTTTTTCCCATATTTTAGTCTATCTGTATTCAAAAAAATTACCTTTAATAGCCTTTCAATCAATAAAGACTTTCACACAGTCAACAATATGACATAATTTTGCTATTACAATCAGTCATAATATATAATATTATTTAGTATACACAACAAATAGTCAAAAACAAGTTATATATCACTAAAATAAACTAGGAAAACATTGGGTTTTATTTCATCCAAGTCTTCCCAATATGTGAAGTTTGTTAGAACACTTGTCTTTTAATATCTTGCATTGTCCAATTCCCAATTTTTTCGAAATGCATCTAGCGATTTTCTACTCTTCAACTGGTTTTACCAAAATCTTTGTATGGTTTGGTTATTTTCTTAATCTGAATGTTATCTCTAAGATGTCTTCATCCTTCAATCATATATAATGATAAACTAATCATTAAATGGTTCCTTTCTTTTCCATATATGATTATTGATTTTTGTATACCCTCTATACATTTGTCTATCTTTCTGATTCAATAAACCATTTACTTACTTTATGACAATCTATATTAGTCGATAATTCTTAATTCCCTAAAAAAATTAATTATAACGCCATTTCTGTGATGAATTTTAAATAACTTCAATATTGTATTGACAAATATAAGTATGTGGTTTAAACAAATTTCTTCTCCTATGGTAAAGAGAAAAATTTTCATTTAGTTTTAAGCAAATCACTAGATATAAAGAACTCAATTTTTTTAGTATTAAATAAAAACAAAAACATGATGTCCTACATAAGTTACTTAACATCTTATGAGGAATAACTTGTTTGTTTTCTTGGTTGTTAGAAACTACAACATGCATATTCAGTTGTTGATTTTTCCATTGATTCTTTTAGGGAAAACTATTAACATAATTCTCACCACAACAATTTAAATATCCTCCAGCATGTCCTTTCCAAAAAAATCCATTTTTGTAACATACAACCGTGTTCTACTAATTATTGTTAGAAATTACAACATGCTTAACTTTTGTATTCATCTTGGCAGCCTAAATTTTCTTCCATTTTTCTTCCACCATTTTTTTGTACAAGACGGTGAAGAAGAGATGAGACTCGTACAATACTCTTTATTTTTACAAGTTGAGATTTCTTACATATTATGTTATATCCCACTGTATTTTCTAAAAACAACTTCCATAATAGATATACCATGTTCATCTACTTTGTATCCCATATTTGGGTATTATTCCTCATTTGATTTATAGATCCAAATCCTATCATCATTAGTCAGTTCAGCAAAAAATCAATTCCCTTGTTGATTATTATCAATAGGTTCAAGTTATTTTTCTTAAAACTTATAATTTTCACTATCTAGTTTCAAATTTCTTGAGGGACTGATATAATTTTATCTAACTTCTAGACTATTGAACCTATTGTATAATCTAGTCTGGTTCATTTCCCACAGTATATTCCTCTCAAATACATCGTATTCTATTAATAAAAATAAGATGTTCAGTTAGTGTAAGGATCCATTAAATCCAAAATCTACAACTTTCAGCTCTAATACCAAAATGTAATACGCATGTTATACTTTAACAAACTAAGGGAATTATTTTGATATAAACATTAAACTACCTTATATTCCTTGAGTTATTTTCAACACATAGAAGATAAAGCCATCATTTTAATTATGTTTACAAAATCTCTTAAATATTTTTGTGT
This sequence comes from Taxus chinensis, assembly GCA_019776745.2. Lineage (NCBI taxonomy): Eukaryota > Viridiplantae > Streptophyta > Pinopsida > Cupressales > Taxaceae > Taxus > Taxus chinensis. Next base: position 27,578,864 of record CM034147.1, read on the forward strand.
TGTAATGTTTTAACATTATTACTTAGATAAATATTGAGTAATCCAAAATTAATTAATATTCTAGAATCCATCTTGAAAACTTATGTTAAAATGTGGAACTAACAAGGGATCCCCAATCCTTCCCGATCCCCCTTCATCACTCTAAAAGATCCAATATACATTGTATACATTTGGTTAGATCTTTTAAAGGTTCAGGGATCCTATACATCTTCTTAGTGTCAACTAGTAACGCATGCAAGTACTTCATTCCATCTAAAAAAATTTTTATAGAAGAAATAGTGAACAAAAAATGCAATCATGCCTAATTCACCTAGTTTGCATCAATACGCAATAATAATGAAAATTAAAACATGTACATCATTCATCCGATAAATATCAACTATATAAATGATAGAATTTATGTATCATTAAATATATACATAGATACAAATAAATGCATATATCTCAAATATCTCAGATAAAGCCTCACTATCTTTGGCATGCAAGCAGGTATATATATCAAAAATCAACACAAGGATCATATCAAGTTCCTAATCATCATCCCACCTGATATCTGTCGGGCCAATCTCACTTGTCTCCTCCTCCCTACTAGTATGCTGCCCTGCTAGCATCTCTACACCCTACATGGGTCTCAGTATAATCTCAGATTGGCCCTCACTTAGACCTAGCCTCCAAGAACTCATAACCTTTCCCTAGCCCTATCTATGGGCTTGATGGCCCCCTGGAATCCCTAAACTATAAGTCTTGGATCTCTTCATATCACTAACTACTTGTTGTGCTATGTACTTGGCATATGAAGGGACATATATACTAGAATTCATCACATGATCCTGATAGTAGTGAGCCTCGTTTAGGGAATCCCTAAACTTTTCCATTGGTATAGTCTATGGTGGTGTCATGTGTCTCATTAAAACTTATAAGGTATACCCTACTAATAATGGCCTTAACCCATGTCTTGATGCCTATCCTCCTGCCTATGTAGGTGCTTGTAATATGGGACATTGTTCCTGGGCCTATGGAGGTACCTGTGCTGTAAGATGGTCCTATAAGGTCACTACCTATTCCTTTACAGTGACCAAATATCCATGTAAACTATCCACCTGTGTAAGTAAGGCAGCCACCTAAACTCCATAACCATCTCTTCCCTATACAAGAGCTTGTACTTGTACCAAATGGGCTTGTAACACTATCATCTAAGCCTGTAGGGTGGCCACATGTGCATGTGAGCCTATCAACTAACCATGAAAACCTGTGATATGTGTTTGTATGGTAGCCACCTACCTATGTAATGCATCTCTTTGCATTGTGACCATAGTAATGTTTGGCTACCCTTGCCTCCATGGTGCCACCCGTAGTTGTGCTACCCACCACTACCTATATCCATCAATAAATCCTATGTCATTAATTCATATATCTACCACCTGATCCTCTTGCCCTATTAGCACACTGAGATGTGGTGGAGACATGGGTCTCTCCATGTCATCTCAGTGGTACAATGGAAAAGGCGGGGGTACATCCTATGGCAGCCCAAAATTCTGTCTAACTCTGTCTACAGGTATCATCTCATGTTCACCAACATGATGCTCATTTATCCACCTCAACAACTGGAGCTCCAGTAACTCCTCTACCCTACCCTTGTATGAGGGATATCCAATATATGTCCTCCACACAATATCAACTCTTAAAATATTCTCCAGTAACTACATGTAGTATAGAATATAATATTTGGCCCTAGCCACCCTTGGATGCCCGCCATCTTTTACCCAACATATGTATCCAACTAGAAGCAAGCCACCCCAAAAATAATCATGTCATAAAAAAATAACTGAGCACACAGATCTAATGTGCTTGTATGCCCATTAGTGTAGTAAAAAAGTGCAGCACATCCTGAATCTCTACAATCTCCCATAAGCCTATAGCTCCTTATATAATGGAACTAGGAAATTTGGTGCCCAAGAAAAGTAGACCTATTCCTCTATCATATCCTAAAGCTCTCCCATCAGTCCTTGTGGGAATATCCCACCCTTAGAATCTTGCAGAGTTAAATAACCTACCATCTCCATCATCAGTAAAGACAACCTCATCTCATGTGGGTAGGCTGCATACATATCTCCAAAGTTCTGGCTCATACTGTGATACCTTTGCTCACTAATCACCTCCCCAAAAACTGCAACTATCAGCTCGACCGATACCTCAGAATAAATAGAATATAATGGCTCCCTAACAATAGGAAGCCATAGGATCTTTTACACATCCTCTAGGGTGACGGTCATCTCACCCGTCGGTAATTGGAAGGTTTTGGTCACAAAATCCCATCTGTCGATGAGAGAGACCATCATATTATGATCTCAAACTATCCACTTATAGCATCGGACCCCGATAAGTCTAACCTTGGTTCATGGTCACATTGGGCCACATCCATACCAATAAAGGGCATACTCTTTCCCACATCCTAAGCTGATCTCTCACTTACATCCACCAAACATAACCATGTCAAAACTTTACTACCTCAATTCACATATTACCCAACAAACCATACCCAACCACATCAATTGTGCCTACCCCTTTTACCTAATTAACCTACAAGCTTACTAACCCTTATAATTATTACCTATTCTCTCAGTTCACTTCACCTACTTACCTATCCCATATTGCCAAAATCACATTTTTACCCACTTCTACCTACATTCATCTTCACCTACGCCTTCTTCATCTATTTTCCTTTCCTACCTAGCCTTTCTTACCCCTGTTTACTCTCCACCTTAACCATCACCAGTCACCTTTACCATCACTAGTTTTTCTTGATCATCATCAGTTCCATTTAACCGATGTCATTCACAAAAGACCTGACCAACATTATCCAAACCTAGACCAGTTTTGGTCTCTGTCGTGTCACCCAAATCTAAAACATGTCCCCACATTCTTAAAAATTCACAAAACAACCTAAAACATACTTTAACCTACCCAAACCTATCCTAGCTTCATTCCCAACCCTATTTAACCTATTTGTGACCTTCCCACTCCTCATTTACTTCATGGTTACCCATAATTTCCAAATAAAAACCCCACCCAAACTTTTTAACAAAAATCAATTTCAACGGTATCATTTTCAATAAAATGATAGGTTTGGATTACCTCCTATCTCATCTCGACGTCTTCTTCATGATGGAATGTCTAGTCATTACCATGGTATTCCACCCTATTGGTGCCCATTTTGATCCTCTGTCATTTTACCATGTTTCCCCTTTACTCTTTGTGCTCTGAAATGTTTTTTCCTCATGAAATTGGTGATATGAAGTTATAGTTCCATTCTTGTGCATTAGATTATTTGCAAACTCATTACCTTGCCCTAATTTGCTAAGAAGTGTAGTTTTGACCTAATTTTTTCTGTTCAAACACCTTTGTCATTTTTCCCATGTTTTCCCAGCCTTCGGAGCTTGAAATTGTTCATTTTATACTTATTTTCCATCAAAAATCCCTTACCATGGTCGTAAATTTCTTTGAATCGCTTTCGATTTGTTCTTTGATTGAAAATTTCTTCACCCACAAGGAAAAAATTGATTTTGGGAATCCCTAGCATTTTTTGTGTTTTGACGGTTAGATGGGCATCATTTTCCCATCAAATTCATCTTCAGCATTCTAGGGCATCACTGGTAATTTCTACATTTTTGATGGTCATACAAGCATCCTTTGCCTGTCAAATTTTAGCTCAAAATCTTCTCTTATGTGGTCATTTGTGATTAGACAAGGTTTGGCAGGTCTGCTCGAAAAACTTAACATTTTTTCTGTTTCAAAAAAAAGTGCAAGTAACCCCCGCAGCTCCGCAGGCCCTAGAGGAGGTACATGTGTTACATGTAGAGTGAAGGTAGACAGGTGGGTCTTTTTGTTCTTTAAGGTATTTTGGAAAAAAGAGTTTAAGTATAAAGAAAATTTCCAGGGCCTGTAATGAATCATAGTGGAACACATGGCAGCTTCAAAGTGTAGGCCTACAATGAAAAAGAATGGAACATGTGGTGGCTTCAGAGTGCAGGCCCTTAGGAAATCAGAGGTGGACATGTGTCGTGTTTTCATCAAAAGTGGGATGGAAGGCTGGCAGAGGACTTAGAATTTTTTTGATTTTTAGCAAAAGGGGACAAAAGTTGTGAAAAGGGCGATAGGTCTTCCAGGCCAAATAGAGGGTGACATGTGGCAGTTAATGGTGGAGGTGCAGGATGGTAGAGGAAATATAAAAAAAAATTCTTTACAAAATATGATTAAAATGTGAAATGAGAAGCACTACCCCTCAATAAATTATATGAGGACATGTGTCTTATGGGAGCACGGAGCCCTGGAAGAAAATTGAAAAAAAATCCTTTTTCCAAAAAAGGTGGAAATGTGTAGAATCAAGCTGCGATTCCGATGGGACCCACATTAGGACATGTGTCAGTGTCAAATTTCTAGGGTGGAGGGGCAGAGAAAAATGTCAAATTTTTACATTTTTTCAAAAAGTGTTAAAATGTCAAAAAATGATCCCAAGCCCATTTCTAATCACATTATGATATGTGGAGGGCTCAGATTAAAGGGAGAAAGGCAAATCAATGGTAACTGTGCATTTTTCAGTTTGGCCACCATTTTTGCTCCAGGAAGTGTGGAAATGCATTTTTTACATCAATTTTGATCTTTTTTTGGCAAATTCATGTTGTTTGTGCCTGCAAGCACCTATGCAATTGGTTTTGAGGATCAATTTGAAGATCATATATGTTTTTGGAATAAAATTTTTCCCTAACCCATCCAAAAACATGAAATATCAATTCCAAAAGTTGCAGAGTCAAATTTTGGGGGGGATAGGGATGAAATAATGAAAGGAAGGGGGTCTACATGCTTTGAAGATGAAACAATGTGCCTCCACAATGGATAATTATGTGAAATTTTCAATGATTCACCTTTTTTCAAAACTCCTGGAAAATTTTGTTGTAAATATGTTAAACGTTCCTATCTCCGAATCATGAGTGAATTTGTAACAAACTAAGATGCCATAGGATATTTTGTTCTGGGAAAGAAGGATAATATGTAATAGAATGTTATATAATGCATATTTTTTGACATGTAAAAGGTCGGGAAATTGAAAATCACAAGAAAATTTTGAGAGAAGCTCATCTTCTGAGAAAACCTCCAAAAAACCTGGTTAATGTCTTCTATGTTATATCGTCATTCATGTTGAGCTGGTTACAAGTGTATAGCCATCACATAGCTCTGAGATTTTTCTTGAACCTCTCCCCTACTGATGAATCTAATAAGCTTTTGAATTAATCTATGTTAGTTTGGGTAATATGATGTTTGTTATCATGTTTAAATGTCTGCAAACAGTTTTCCTTGTTATTGTTGCAATCTTGCATTGAAATATTTAGGAATCACATAGAGCTCATCCTTATTGATAGTTTAGTGGAATTTTTAATTTCACTTGTCAGAAGAGCTTTCATATGGCATTGAAAATAAGCATTTTAAAATCATTTCACCTTCATTTATTGATAGAAATTACTTGTATGCTTTTGGGGGTACCTTAGGTGTGATTTTTTCAAAGATTTTGATGTTTAATTGAGTCCTTTAACTCAAGATTTTTTTTTGAGGTCTCAAATATTGGGTGAAGAGTGAAAACATGGGCCTCCATTTGTGTTTCTCTTCTAGTTGAAAGAAAATCATGACTATTTTGAAGCATTTTATTTGATAGTTGTTCAAATGTTGTAGAGGTTGTCAAAGATCTAGCATAGTCAAGTTTGTCTTGTCAATATCCCACCAAAAATCATTCTAAACAACTAATCCTACCCCATACTACCCCTTCTTTTACATATATACCCACATAAGATCAAAATCCATTTGCTAAAGTATGCAGAAAAGATCGGGATTTCAAAATGTCTTCAGTAACCCTTACCTTGCATTGAAAGTATCTCCATGATTTGGAAGTGATAACTTGTGAAAGTCAGATTTGGAGTGTTGATCATATTTTTCCCAAGGCTCCTTCATAATATTTTCACAAATTGAGGGATATCTTCATCTCCTTCACCATTTGAGGGTTACAAAATAGGTCCTCTTACCTTGGTTGAAAGGCACAACCTAAAATAGTTAGGACAAGATCAAGTCCTATTTGAGTGTTATCCATCTCTCCACAAATCTGAGTGTAAGTTAGATCATGTCCCTAGCTACAAAATGAAATATATCATGATCTATCTGTCTTCAAGATTTATGCCATATCTTTGATGGTTCTCAAACTGAAAATGAGAAAAAAATTGTGTACCAACACAACCACTCCCTCTCCCGCCTCTGCCATAACCAAATCAACTCCTCACCTCCAAATGAATTGAATCAATCAAATGTATCTCGTGGACCAACTATCAAACACAAATCACCCACTACGTGGCTCGCCAACTCAGCTCAATGTTTCATACTATTATCTTCCAATATTCCCCTTCTCCTCTTTCATTTTCTAAAAGTGGAAAAGTCAAAATGAATTTGTAAAACATGGATTTTCATTTTTTAGCCTAAAATCAAGGATGATTGCGGTGCGTAGGTCAATGTAAATATCTGTAGAACCAAATGAAACTCATCTTGGTTGTAGAACATAGGGAGAAATGGTCACCTTGTCCTTCATATGTGAATTCACTCTCCGAAAAGTCAATTCATGAAGCCTATGAAAAACATTATGTGACTAAGATACCTTTTACAGGGTTTACCAAGTTCTAAGGTACACCCTACCTGATCAAGCCTACAATATTCCTCGGAAATATCTACTTAACTCATGTTAAGGAAATGAGTTTTCCATTGATCTATAGGAGGCACTTTACCTGTGCCCAACCCAACATTACTTGACCTAAAATACATGACCGTAGTGTCAATATGAATTTTGTCTGAGTCACTATATGTTATGATGTTGTTCAAATAAGTGGGTCAAATATCCTAACAACCTGTACCTTGTTGTGTTGGACCCATGAATGGTTGTCCCGTACTAAACCTAAGAGTGTACGAGGATCATAACAAACAAATTGAAATCAGAAAAGGGTTGAGATATAAGATTTGTGTATCCTAGGCCACAAAGGAAGTAGAATTTGTACCCTATTTGCAATACCTAAATTACTTTAATTCCTAATTTGGATAACAAATGAAACAAATGAAAATGTAGAATTAAATAAAATAAAGTCTGATCTTCCTTATTTTAGTATAACTAAGTCTCTATGTGTACAAACATGCTAATTATTTCCAAAACAACATTAACAAGATATGACTATTTATTTTCATATTACTCAATATGCCCTTACCCATTACCCATAGTGACCATACCCTTACCTATAACTGATGTACCCTCATTTTCATCACTTACCAATTTATCAAACCACTCACCAACTATGTTTAACACCTCATTAGCTCCTGGTTTGAGGGCGATCACCACCACCCTACTTGGGGCAACCTCACCTTCAACCCTACTTGGGGAAACCCCACTCTCACCTATATTTTTGGAAACAACTTCTTGTTTTTGTTTGAATCACTTACAAATACAAGCTACGTGGCAAAAAGGGGGAAATGTAGACCCCAAATTTGGTTCACACTCTCCTTGGCCCCCTTTGACTAATTAGCGTTACGTATTCACCTAATCATGACCCCTTACCCCAAATTCATATTAATTTAATTATTTACAATTGAATTAATGCTCATCCTCACACTATTAATTAATTTAATTACTTTAAATTAAATTAATTTGTACCTCACCTAGACACCTCATCATGGACACATTTTTATTCTATTAGTTAACTTGGACTGAGTCTCCGCTTATCTTAACCAACTAGGAATTAGTCTAACCCTAAAATTAAGTTCATATTTCTTCTCCAACAATACTACATCTTTTGTAAATGCTAACCCTCTCTTAATACCTAGACTAACAATCAGAGAATGCCAAAAATAGTAGGGATTTACCTATTTTTGGAAAACCTAATATTTCCTGCCTTAACCGATGCTGGTCACCCTAACCATCATTAGTTACCATATATACAGTTTTGTAACCTTTTACTAAGGTTGGTCATTTTCATTTCAGAGAGAGATTTTAAACCCAAGCACAAACCAAAGACTTCTCAACATCAAATTGATGAAATACACTCAATCACAGGCTCAACCAAGCACTTGATACTCATCTAGAGGCATTAGCATTCATGGGAGCATTTTGGGAAGTATTATTGTGACACTGACCACAAAGTTCTTCACAGATCAACCATTACCTTTCTTCACCAACCAGACCTGCAAATACAAGTAAGTATATTTGGTTTACATCATTTATGTACTTAATAGGTTCTTTATATTTTTACTATTAGATCTTATTCTTTCTTACATTCCTCGATCCCCACCTTCCTACCAATTTACATAAACTACCACCCACCAGCTTTTGCTTCTCCATTGCTAACTTTTAGACATTTTTGAGCCTTCTTGGAATTTTTACAAACCCAACCATCCTCCCTCCATTCTCCATGCAATCAAACAGAAGTCCAAAAACTAGGTTTATTTAATTACTACCACTTTCCCCTACTGACACTGGTTACCTTAACTATCATTGGTTTTCCCTCTTCACCGACATCTATCACAGACCGACGTCGGTTACTGTGTCTTTGATAAAATTTCACTAAACCTCCCCTAATTTCCTCTTAAACTTACAAAACCACACCCAAACCTGATACCCCACCTACAGCCTCTCCACATAGCTTCCCAAATCTATGTAGACACAAAGATAGCCTAGAAACCCACATTTGACATTCCACCATTATCCACAATAACTTATATCAGTCATCTTCAACTGTCATCAGTCACACCCTAACCGACATCGATCTCTATGCCTGGTAATCTACCCTACACCAGAAAGATTTCTAATCATCAAAAATCAACCCAAACTACACTAGATCTCACCCAGAACCTTTCTATGACCCTCAGATCACCTACTCAACCTGCAACATGACCTGGAACCTTCAATAGTTTAATTACTAAGTATTTAATTGGATTGACACTAATAGTAATTTGAGATACTGAAATAAAAAAACTAGCATTAGATTCTTTTATTTACATGTTCAAGTATTTTATATTGAGTTATATATCGGTGGATTAACAACCATCAAATAATTATCACACTTCCTTGATCTAGCTTACACTAGGCATTCCACTAACTTGTGCTATTAACTGTATCTTGTGGTCTTACTTTACATTATAGGTAGTTCCTCCTACCTAAAAGGAAGCTAACATAATCATTTTTTAATCATAAATCAGAAATGTGTACACTCAACCTTCACCCAATGTAATAATAGATATTCCACCTTGACCTATTTACCTTTATTTGATTCATTATCTATAACAATTTTGTGAAACACTATACCAATCTAAATTGGGTCCTGTCAATTGCATTGGAAATGTTTGTAGGAGTAATGTGTCATAGTGAGCAATTAGATAACACCCATGTTTAAAAGACTGAAAGTGCATTCATGAGTCTTCTTTGTTGTTGAATCAGTTGAATTTAGGAATTTACCAATGCGTAGGGTATGGATGAATTGGAATGGATAGGTGAATGATATCATTACAAATATTAACGTATGTTAGAGAGCTATATGAGCTAGAGACATACGGTTCTAATGTCTACATCTTTTCCATCATCATATTGATAAGATCATTTATAGGTTGTGGTGATAGAGCACACCATGCAGTATAAGGGGGTAGATAAGGTGGGTATGACATGGATGAAATTCCAATATGTGGTGGTGCTGAGTACAAAATTGTGATGAAGGAACATAGGAGGAAATATATGTGGACGTCAAGTACTCTAAATAAGAGGTATATGAAATAGGGGGATATGGAGATAGGTGTAGGTAGGTGGGGTGGATGTAAATACTCTTATAGAAATTAGAGGAAGAGACCATGGGATGAAGAGGACAAGGTTTTTTAAGGGAGTGTGGGATTCTAACACTAGTGGTGGCTGAGATGAAATAGGTATATGAGACATGGAGGATGTAGATAGACTTATACTAAGGGCGATTTATGAAGGAATTATGGATGTCATAGTGGTAATAGATGTAGAAGGTGCAATAGATATCATAGGTGTAACAAATATCGATGATGTAGGCTCAAAATGGGAAACCACAGGTGGTCAGGTTGAAGAAATTAAGGCTACAATAATAGTGGATAATGCAAAATTGGGTGCGGAAGTAGGAGGAATGGAAACATGCATGCCATATACAAGTTACCTTGATGAATCATGAGTAGATGAATGAGTAAGGTAATATTGTAGAGCAAAAGGGTTGTGATCAAGGAGTCTCGCAAACCCCTCATCACCAGTGGGTATGGTAAGAGACTAATTGGTGTCCATATGTGATAATATGGAAGGATGCAATGGGATAGGTGGGATTAGATGGCATCTAGCATGAAACAAAAGAGCATTGGCTTGTCTATGAGTCAAAACCATGTGAGTGACAATAGAACCTATAATCTGAGTTCTGTTGATGATGCAAAAACATAGAAAACTAGTAAAAATGGATCTAGAAGGTGTGATTTGATCACTTTTTTTATTGAAAAATTAGAACATAGAGATCGATGTCAATTGGGTAACTGATGTCGGTATGAGAGGGTAACCACCACCAGTCGCTAGACTGATGCCAGTTACTGGGGAGAAATGAAAGGTTTGAAAATATGGTAATAAATAGTTAAAATGAAGTGAAACTAGATTGTGAAGGTGATATCAAAGACTCAGAAGTATATTGAAGTGATAGAAGAATTCATAGAAGGTGATAGTTGTAAACAAAACACTATTTGGGAAAATGACCAAAACAACTCTAAAGCATTAGTGGTCAGTAAACCGATGGCGGTATGATAATATAACTGATGGCAATTGTTAAACTGATACTGATTACTGTGAATGAATAACAAATTAAAATATGGAGATGAAAACATATTAATAAGATGTATCTTAAATCTTTAGGTGATGACAAAAATCAATTAACTGATGATGGTGAGATGATATAACTGATGGTGGTCACTGGACTGATACTGGTTATTGCAAAATCTATGAAAATATGGAAAAATTTAATTTTAGTGATTTAGATCAAATAAAAGGACCAAATCAGAAGCTGAGTATGGAAATAATTAATCCAAACACACTCAAAAACAATCATAATACACCAACTATGATTTTGGAGTATGTAGGGAGAGAAATATGTAGAAAATAGACTTGTTGGGCCTCAGAATATTGGCTAAATACAAGAAGGCACATGGGCATGTTATACCTATATGAAGATGGGAACATGGGGTGAAGGAACGTAGGACAAGGGTTTTAGGAGGGTTTACTAAAACCCACAATGCATGCTAGGAAAAGAAAAGGGTTTCGAGACTTAGCCATTTTCGACATTTCTAGCAGGACATGTGAAAATCGTAACCTGACTGAGCATGCGAAGTGGATAAGATGTCATCCTAGAAACTCAATGGTCAAGGAAGGAATATTCTATGTGATGGAAGGATCTAAAAAGAAATCATTGCAGAGAATGGAGATCTTGGATGTAAAGAAACATGCTCCATTGTAGGACCACATGGACACTTGGCAACCAATCTGTTACTTCAGGAAGGCATGGAAATGGATGTTATAACTATATATAGAGATGCTCAGGTAGAAGGAAGAGACAACTTATTTGAGGGGAGTGTGTGGTCATTAACATCATATAGTGATTAAAGAGGTGAAGCTCTACAGAAATAGTAATGGGTTCTATGAACTCTCATTAGGAGGGTTATAGTAGAGACAACATAGTTAGAGGGATGGGTTTTGCGATCATTCTTGTAACATGGGAATTATAGTTAGGATCTGTAATGCATGAGCGTTATCTGCATTGATACATTGGTCTGTTATGGCCTTAAGGAATGTAATGTGGTTACTAAACTAATATTAATGAGGAATATATGGTTTTGTTCGAAATATACATTGTTCATGGATGCAAACCCTACTGCATATTCTTTATGTTATGAATCATACCTATTATCTATTTGATATTTCTCTTATTTTTTGAGTGGATGCATTAATGTAATGCCTCATCTTAAGTTCTCAGAATGAATGCATGTTTTGTTTCCTCTATGCATCTAAGTCTCTATCATAAGTAATGTATTCTTACAAAACTCACATAAAGGATGAGCTCAGGGCCCACGCATGCCTCAGGTGAGTGCCTAGCACCTGTTGGGTGATAGGCATGTGCGCATGGGATTAAACTATTGTTATAAGGGAATAAAAATGACTACATCTTAATTCCATTGTCAGGACCTCTTTTTGAAGTTGTTGTGAGAAATGGATACATCCACACATCTTTGTTCCATTGGTGTGTGATGACTAAGTGCTTGACCTTAGAGAGTGTTGAAGCATGGTTTAAGATCACAGAGGATGATTTTTCTCAAATATTCAATATTGAACCAATTTTTAATACACGTAAATGGGTAGAAAAGCACCTATACAATGAGACATATGATTTTTTTTATTTCTTTCTAGTAGAATTGTATGAATGGCTTTCATTATATGCATCTAGAACAAACTAGTACTACAGATCACACATGTGGACCTAAGATGATTACCAAAGGCTGCAGGATATGGATGTGACTTGGAAGCATGTTGTAAATCACTGGTGGAAAGGAGTGCTGACTAGTTATACTCTAGAATATGTTATTTCTATGTATTATTGTCTAGAATTTGTTGAGTTTGAGTTCCTAAGAGAACCCATAGGATCGTTCTTACGAGCTATCTCATTGGCTATGAAGATTTTGATCATTACATTAAGTTTGGAGGAATTTCCTATGGTCGGATAAGCTTCTCTAAGTGCTAGGTGAGGAAGCTAGGGTGGAGGAAGATGGAAGACAATGCGGCTGAAAAAGGAAAAGGAAGAGAGATGACTCAAGTATAGTGAATATCATGAAAGGGATATGGGTAGATAATGTGAGGTTGCAAGTGTGATGGATCTATAGAGGTAGACCTTGTGGGAAGGAGTTTAGGTTCATGTAAAAGACATAGAACTTGAGTAGTCTGTGCTACCCCATCTTGGAAAGTGTGGGAGAGATTCCCCTTCAACTTCTGATGATATTTCATGACATGGAAAAAGGAGGGCCATTGGTGCACACATGAACCCACCTAGTGACGAACCCCTAGTGCTTCGTTTTTCAAATCAAGGGAGAAGTATTGTTAATCTAGTTGGTATCAGTGGAAGTAACTGATCTACATCTAGGAGATATAATTTCTCATTTGGGATATATATGGTTGCACAAACCATTTCTAGGTTTGGAGGAATTTTTCGACAAGGTGAAAATACACAAAGTTTTGGTATTATATCTAGGAGTGGTGTGGGACACATAGCTAGTAGTGGTACAATATCACAAACCATCGGCATACAGTTTAGTGGTACGTTGGGTATATTAGGCGTGACCACTTCGGGCCATTTTCCAGTTACAAGAGGTGGATCTGGTTGTGTAGGGGCAGGAGAACCTAGTGGACCTAGTAGATCTAGAGGATCTGGTGGGTCTAGTATATCTGGTGGTGGAGGAAATATGGGAGGAAACCAAGGTTCTAGGTTATGTGGACAAGGGCCTCAACCACCCCCGCAAGTATTTTTTTAGATGTCTTTGCACCTACAAGACTACATAGGCATTGAGGATGATGCATAACATGTGCAAAAGTGTGAATTGCTATGGAATGTGAAGGGGATCACTACCATGAAGTAAAAGACAATCTAATTCGTAATAACATTATCGGGGCATGCGTATAGCTGGTACCACAACTATGACCCCCATCAGATAGTGGTGGATTACACTACATTGAAGAATGCCTTCCTAGCAGAGTTTCATATCCTTGAGTTCGAGCAAAAAAACATCACCACCTTGAAGGAGATCCATCAAGGAATGGTAGAGAGTGTGTGAGATTATGACACTTGGTTTAAAACTCACTTATCAAAACTATCCTATGACATACACCCCTCTCAACATTCTCAACAGTTTGTTGGGTGATTGATAACATTGTTTAGAAGGGCACTATCACACAAGAATTTCACAGACCTGCACGAGGCTTTGGAAGCTTCCTTGCACCCTGAGGCTATTGGGAGCATATATACTGGTGTTATCCCTTTTCTGGAGGCTCAAATTGCTACAATGGCCAAGCAGTTGGAGAAGCTTTCTACAATTTCAACATATTAGTTTTGTAGTGGTCTTTGGTGCACAAAATTTTAAGTGGATGGGCATATAAATGATAGTTTCCCCTTAAGATTTTGTACGTGACATGGTGGTAGACTATGATATTTTCCATGGGGATCATTATATAAATATATTTCTTCTACTATAGTGTGCAATCCATAAGAATTTTTCTTTCTATTGTAATATTTGTACATCTACGGCATATGATAACAAGGATTATAGAATGATTGACCAGATTCATGATGATATTGATCTTGGTGTGCACTAGACTAGCCTTACAAGTAGTTACAAGGATGATGATCACCCCTATGAAGGGCGTGTAGATGAAGGAGTGTGCAAAAAAGGTTTTTGTGGAGGATTTCATGGTTACAGTAACCGTGGAGGAGGAAGAAGTGAGTTACCATTTGGAACCTATTATAATTGAGGATCGACAAAGCATTATAAAGTGAGTGTCCTAACCTGTTGCAATGCTCATGGTGTGGGAAAAAACATAAGTACAAGGAGTGTCCTGAGTAGTTTGAGCACATGAGCTAACAACACCGAAAGGATAAAAGTAATGAGATGGTAAGTATAAACAAGTTCAAACCATAGTGGATGTCAAGAGTGGTGAGTGAGTCAAGATTAGAACCTATAGTAGTGACAATGCGAGTAGAGGCTATGCTCGTAAGGGAGATGCTAAGTAAGAAACTAGTTGTTAGGGAAGAAGTGGTATATGGGAAGTATCTAGACCCTTCTCATCAGAAGGAAGTGTACCAAGAGACTATGGATGTGAGTCAGGGATTATAAGGAGAGATCTAGTGTCTAAAGGAGAATTCAAGGTAGTTAGAGAAAAGGAAGAATATTGAGGCTCCGTAGAAGGATTTGGATGAGGTTAGGGAAGTGTATAAAATGTTAAGGAAGGAGAATATAATTCCCTTTCTAGAAAAATGGTTACGGGAGAAGGTACCACGCACTGAGAGAGAGCAAGAAAGGAAGGTTATAGATGTCAACCTTCCTCCTCACAACCTTGACTATGATAAAGAAATCACATTAAATGCAGTTGTTAATGGGTGGCTTCTGAGAAATATCCTCATTGACATAGGAGCAGAGGTTAATGTTATCATCTTGGATGCATGGCATCAAATGGAAAGGCCCGCATTACAACCCTCTTCAAATATGTTGTATATGGTGAATAAGACAATAGAAATGCCCGTTGGTTTCTTGAAGGATGTAGTTATCACTATTCAAGGGGCCAAGTTCATTGGGAACTTTGAATTCTTAGCGCTCACCTAGGAAGATAATTTTCTATCATTGCTAGTGCGCCCCTGGTGTTAAAAAAATAATGCTAACCTGTGGTTTAACAAGGTGTATATAAGTTTTGAGAACAAGGACCTGAATGGGTCATTATCCCTTTGATGGATGGTAAATCAATGCCCTATACTATACCCATGGTAGAAGAGGTCCTTGATAGAATCTATGTGTGCTCCATTAGATATCAAGAGATAATTCATCATATAAAGAGAGTTATCCAATTTGAAGATTCTCAGTCTATGAGTGATACAACTAGCATAGAATGTGACAATTATGTGCACAGAACTTGTGAGTTAATTAAGTGATGATTATGAGGATCTATAACAAGGGTAACAAATGTGCGCTCACTTAGGCACCTTGAAGATAAGAAGTTTCCAAGTTACTCTGTAGGAGCCTACCCTAAATTTTTCTTTCGGGAAATGAGGGATGAGTGGAAGAATGAGGATGAGAGAAGGGGAGTTCTCATCTAAAACCTACTTAGGACTACATCACGTTAGTGGGATACACATTGCAAGAGTATTTTAGAATGGTATGAGGTAAGATTTGCATTTTCTATAAGATTCTATAGGAGCAACACGCCCACTGTTATCCAAGACTACAATGGCAAAGAACCCACCTCTTCCAATATCCAAGTATGTGAGAAGGCCTAGATGGAAGGCACAAAATATTTACCACCTTCATTATGGGTGTATAAGCTATATTCCACCTTACAAGGTTGCGCACATGTATGGTATAATCACTTAAAGACATGCCTTTAGATAGTAAATTGATAGGAGTTAACAACTGATCTCATTCAAGATTTTGAGTACTGAAGTACCAAGCCATTAGTGGATAAGGACATTACAAGTTGTCAATCACCTTATAATGAGAGATAGTGCCATGGCAGAAGATAGGTTACTATATTTTCCAGGTGAACCTAGTTTGGAGACATGTTTCAATGAAGAGGAATCATAAGAGATACAACTCGAGCATGCGTACATTGAAAAGGAAAAAGGAAATATAGTCTATGTAGTAGATGGTAAATAAATGGAAATTTTGGATGCTAACCACTTTGAAGGTACGTGCAAAGTCCTAGATAGTTCTGATAAGGTTGCATGTGCTTTCCATGAGCCCTTGAAAATAATTAAGGTTAACATTGGGACAAAGACAAAACCTAAGGAAGCTATCACTGGGGATTATTGGTCAGAGAAAGAAGTTTCAAAGATCATTGATATTTTTCACGAGTTCCAGGATTTTTTCCCACGTGGTTACCTTGAGGTCAAAGGTGTTCACCATTCCTTAGGGGAGATGAGGATAAATTTGAAGGAAGGTGCACACCCAATTTGAAGGAGACCCTATCATACGAATCTGAACTTGCACGTAAGAGTCAAGGAGGAGATAGACAAGATGACAGATTATGATATCATTGAGGCTATGGAGGAATTAGAGTGGATAATCCTAATGGTCATTAGTATCAAGAAGGATGGAAGGATAAGGATCTCTGTTGACTATAGGGACTTGAACACAGTATGTGTCATTGACCCTTTTCCAACTCCATTCATTGAAGAAATTATTAAAGGATTATCTGGGCGTGAGGTCTATTCCTTCACGGATGGGTTCTTAGGGTATCACTAAGACCATAAAAAGACAACTTTCACCACTAAGTGGGGAATATTTTCCTACACTGTCATACCTTTTGAATTGAATAATGCACCTGATATGTTCTCATGCATCATGCTACAAGTATGCCAGGACTTTATCCATAAGTTTCTTCAAGTCTACCCAGATGAGTGGATGATGTATGGGATACTAAAAGACCATTGTGAAAATTTAAGGCTGATGTTTGTTAGATTTCGGCAACTAAGGATATCCCTTAACTTTAAGAAATGTGTCTTTACTACTCCATTTCGAACCCTATTGAGACATATTAAATTTAAGGAGGGCTTGTTAGTGGATCCCGCAAAAGTTGGTGTTATTATGGGATTGGGAGAGCCTACTAGTCATAGCATACTGCGTGAATTTCTTGGGAATATGGGATACTACAAGAAGTTCATCAAAGGATATGCCAACATCTCTGAGCCCTTGGAAGAATTGCTCAAGCACAAGAGTGCCTTTCATTGCAGAGAGGCACAACATAAGGTAATTAACACTTTGAAGGATATAATTGTTACTATGCCCATACTACGCTTTCCTTCTTGGGATGAGCCTTTCCATTTCATGTTGACGTCTCAGGAAAAACCATTGGACCAGTACTAGCACAACCTAATGAGGGGATTCTTGATCACCCATTGTGTTTTACAAGTAGGAAGTTGAAAACAAAAGAACATAATTACTCCACTAATGAGCATGAGCCATTTTCAATGATCTACGCACTGCATAAGTTCAAGAAGTATCTACTAGAAACACCTTTTATATTCTACACAGATCACATCGAATTGAAGTACTTGATAATCAAGACAATTTTGAAAGGGTGCATATGTCGTTGGGTCCTATTATTTCAATATTTGAAGTTCACGGTGTTTGTGAATCCAGGAAAAAGTAATTGAGGACCTGACCAGTTATCAAGGATTGAATCAAGAGAGGACATGTAGAGTATTTAGAATACCATGTTAGACATGCAACTGTTTAGGTTATGGTGCACACCCTTAGACTTAGAAGATATAGCAGTATTCCTTAAAATATGTGTGGTGTTAAATGGGATAAAGTATTTAGAGAGAAAACAATTAACAATATTTACCATGCCCTACATGTTGATTAGTGGAGATCAATATAAGTTAGGTCATGATGATGTTCTACAAAGATGCATATTATAAAATGAGCACGTAGCGATTATGGAGGAAGTGCGTGGTGGGTGTTGGGCCTTAGAATATTGGCTAAGTATAAAAATGTGCATGGGCACGTGGAGCCTATCTGAATAAGGGTGTGGGGGTTGAAGGTGTGTAAGATAGGGTTCTAGTAGGGTTTAGCAAAACACGTGACACACATGCATAAGGAAAAACATGATTTTTGGGACTTAGCCATAATTGGCATTCCAAGAAGCACACGAATTAAGTGTGATATGTCTAGCATGTAGAGTGGATAAGGTGACATCCTGACAGATGTATGGTCAAGAAAGGAATATTCCATGCATGCAATGGAAGGATCCAGAAATAAATCATTACAAAGAGTAGAGAGCTCAAATCAAAAGAAGCATGATCCATTGGAGGACCAATTAGACACTTGATAACTAATATGTTATCTAAGGAAGGCATGATGGTGGAGACTAAAACTATATATAAATAAGCTCAGGTAGAAGGAGGAGGAGGAGACACACACACATGAAGAACGACATCATATAGTGCTGGATAGGTGAAGCTCTATAGGAATAATGAAGGATCCTTTGGGTTGGGATTAGGAGAACTGTAGGAATGATGGCATATTTAGAGGGGTGGTTTTGTAACCAGATTTTTAATGTGGAAGACATATATTAGGTTCATGACGCATGACTTGATTTTTATTGATTGGTTTGTTATGGCCTTAATGAATGTAATGTGGTATTGAGTTGTTTAACATGAATATAAGGTTCTATTCTAAATAATAAATGTTATTCATGAGCATAATACCTAGTGCATTTCATTTGTGTTATGAATAAGTTATGTATTTTGTCTGATACTTCTCTTCTGTTATTAGAATTAATGCATGGTTATTTTCTATGTTGCATCTAAATCTATCATTAAATATGTATTCCCATAAAACTCACATAAAGGAGGGGCTTGACACCCACGTGTGCCTTAGGTGAGCACCCAATGCCCACTGGGGGATAGGTTGGCACGCATAGGATTAGACTATTGTTCTAAGGGTATAAAAATGACTACATCTTGGTTCCATTGACGGGACCCCTTTTTGAAGTTGTTGTGAGAAATGGCATACATCTTGGTCCCTGTGATGTGTGATGACCAAGCAGCTAACCTTGGAAAGTGTTGAAGCATGGTTCAAGAGCACGTAGGACAACTTTTCTCAAAGATTCAACACTACATTTATGTTTGATGCACATATATGGGTAGAAGAGAACTTGTACCATGAATTTTATGAGAAATTCTTTTGTTATTTTCCAGTAGAATTGTATGAATGGATTTTAGCATATGTATCCAGATTGAGTTGGTACTATAGATCATGGTTATGGACCCAAGATGATTACCAGAGGATGAAAGCTATAGATCTAACTTGGATGCATGTTTTTGATCAATGGTGGAAAGGAGTGCTGACCAGTTATACTATAAAATATGGCATTTCTACATATTCTTTCCGAGAGGTCACTGAGTTTGAGTTTTTGAGGGAGCCCAGAGGATCATTTTTAAGTGTTATCCCTTTAGCTATGAATATCTTGATCATTACATTAAGTTTAGAGGCATTTCCTATGGCCGGTTAAGATTCTCTTAGCATTGGGTGAGGAAGCTAGGGCGGAGGAACATGGAAGACATTATGGCTTAAAAGGAAAGGGACGAGAGATGAATCAAGTATAGCGAAGCTCATGAAAGGGAGATGGTAGGTGTGATGGATCTATGGAGGAAGACATTGTGGGAAGGAGTTGAGGTTCACGCAGAGGGTGTGGAACCTTAGCACTATGTGCTACCCCATCTTAGAAAGCATGAGAGAGAAGTCCTTTCATATTCTGATGAGAGTTTGTTACATGGAGAAAGGGGATCCATTGGCATTTTTCTAAACCCACCTAGTGACCAACCCCTAGTGCTTGGATTTCCATATCAAGGGAGAAGTATTGTTAACCCAGTTGGTATCAGTAGAAGTAACTGATCTGTGTCTAGGAGATATAATTTCTCGTTTGGGACATACATGGCTACACAAACCATTCCCATATTTGTAGGAATTTTTTGACAAGGTGAAAATACAAAAGGTTTGGGTATCACATCTGGAAGTGATGCGAGACACACAACTGGAAATGGGACAATATCACAAATAGTTGATGTACAGTTCAGTGGGGAATTAGGAACACTAGACATGACCACTTCAGGCCATTTTCTAGCTATAGGAGGTGGATCTAGTGGACCTAGCAGATTTAGAGGATCTGGTGGTTCAGGAGGAATAGGACTTGGTTGATCTAGTGGATCTGATGGAGGAGGAAACATCACAGGGAACCAAGGAGGATAATGGCCGCAACCACCTCCACAAGTATTTTTTGAGATGTCTTTGCACTTACTAGATAACAAGGGTATTGAGGATGTTGTAGAGCATGTCCACACATGTGAATTACTATGGCATATGAAAGGGATCACTACCTCAGAGTGGAAGGAAAGTTAGTTTGCAACAAAGCATGCAAAACTGGTACATGAAGTATGCCCCACATTATACGGTGGTAGATTACACCACGTTGAATAACGTCTTCTTAGAATATTTTTGTATCCCTTAATTTGAGTAGAAGATCATCAAATCTCTAAAGGAAATCCAATAAGGAATGACAGAGAATGTATGGGAGTATGACATGTGGTTTAAGACTCTCTTGTTAGAACTATCCTATGATATTCACCCTTCTCAACATGCTCAATGGTTTTTTAAAGGATTTATAACACCATTTATAAAGGAATTTTCACACAAGACTTTCACAGACTTGCATGAGGATTAGGAAGATGCCTTGTGTGTTGAGGCTATTGGGAGCATTTTTATTTGTGTTAGCTCTTTTCTAGAGGATCAAATTGTTCTAATGGCTAAGTATTTAGAGAAGTCATCTACAAACTCAACACATGAGGTTTGTAGTGGGCGTTGGTGCACATATTGTGATGTGGAAGGACATGTAAAGGATAGTATCCCTCGGAAGTTAGTACATGCCATGGAAATAAACTATGAGATTTTCCATGGGGATCATGATGGGAGTAGATATACTTAACTCCAGCGCATTATCCATAAGAAAGTGTACTATTACTATAAGATATGTACCTTTATGACCCATGATACTAAGGATTGTAGGCTTATTGATCTTGGTTTACACCTGACTAGCCTTGCAAGTAGTTACAAGGATGATTATCACCGATATAAAGGGCACACAGATGGATATGCATGAGGAAGGGGAGTTTGTAGAGGATTTTATGGGCACAGTAACTGTGGTGGAGGAAGAAGTGAGTTCCCATAAGGAACATGTTATAACTATGGGTCTACAGAGCATTATAAGCATGAGTGTCCTGATCTATTCTAGTTCTCATGGTACAGAAAGAAACATAAGTATGAGGAGTTCCCTGAGTTGTTTGATCCTATGAGCTAACAACACCTAAAATAAAAAAGGCATTAGGATTGTAAGTATAAAGAAGGCCTACCCATAGTGGATGCCAAGAGTGGCACATTAGTCAGGATTAAAACCTGTACTGGTGATGATGTGAGTGGAGGCCTCACATGCCAGGGAGATGCTAAGATAGAAACTTCTAGTTAGGGAAGAATTGGTACATGGGAAGTATCCAGACCCTACCCATCAGAAGGAAGTGTATCAAGAGACTGTGGATGGGATTTGGAGTTTACATGGGGATATGTAATGTCTAAAGGAGTAGTCGAAGTAGTTGGAGAAAATTATGAATGTCGAGGCTCCGAAGGAGGACTTGGATGAAGTCAAGGAAATATGTAGGATGTTAAGGAAAGAGAATATTATTCTCTTAGTAAGAGAATGGCTATGGGAGAAAGTACCACATGCTGGAGCTGAGCACAAAAGGTAGTTTTTGCATGTAAACCTACCTCCTCATAACCTTGACTATGATAAGGATATTTCTTTGAATGTAGTTGTTAATGGCTAGCTTCTGAGTAATATCCTCATTGACATAGGATAAGAGTTAAATGTTCTTACTAATGCAACCTAAAATTAACCAATACAAACTAGCACATCACTCAGTCTTGACTAAGTGCTAACCCAAAGTGTGCAAAGGTACCAGGCCCCTCTTTAGGGTTATTGTTATAGGATGTTAACATGATGAAGACTTAAAGCATTCATATCTATGACTAATATATCATTCTATAGTGCATGTTCAGATCTAGATCTAGATAATAACATACTTAAGAGATAAAAATGATGAAATCAATCATGCAACACTGAACTATAACCATGTTAACACCTTGATTCAGTCCATAATCTCCATTATATTAAATTTAGTAATACAGAGGAGCTTCCTTACAATAATAGTAGTATACACTCATGCATGTATCTGATTTGGTAGCATAATCTCACTATAACACAATTCTCACACCCTCATTTTATGTTACACAATTCACTACATATTTATATGGGTGGGGACTTTCCCTTCACTTCTTATCTAATCACAAAATAGGTCGTATGATATTATTAGCCACATGCCATTACAAAAATAGCCACACATGTAAGTGTGCTAACAATAGGCTTCTTTTAGTTAATTGACAATAGTAGATCTATTCTCATATTGTATCCATGTAAAGAGCTTTGTAGTCAATCCTCCAAAAAATATCCAATGCATGTCACACAAGTCTTTGACCGATTTGTGTGCTCCGCACGCTATTTCTAAAAATAGGTCTTCATCATGAAAACAGCTAAGTCCTGAACCTGTTTCTATTCTACACACGTGATTCCTTCCCAGTACTCATGTAACTTTGAATGTGCTCTACTCTTCTATTTGAACCTTCTGTATGTCCTTCACTAAGTGCAAGATTTTGAATGACCAACATTACCCCACACTAATCGCATTATCACCCTGGAAATGGTTGTCTCCAAAAATGAATCAAAGAATGTTAATAAAGAGATAAAAATAATTTTGATGAATAAAAGAATGTATTTACCCTGCAGTATCTTTTTCTTTAGTAACTTCTCACCAGCATCATCATAGAATGTCATATCTTCTACTATGTCCTTGTTCATTTTTGTGCTTAGCAACGCATCCATCTCCTTATTATTTGATGTTTGATGGTTGTAATCATTTATTTTACATTGAAGGACATGGGAATCCCATTCTTGTCCCACAATCACATCCTCTGGATACTGTATTTATAAGAAATTACTCTCGGGAGTAATTTCTTCTTCCACTTCAACCTTCTTCTTCCCTTTTTCTCTTGTTGCAGGTGCTTTCTTTGGTGCCATCTAAAAAATCTCTCTTTTCTTTCCTCTATAATCGAGCAAGTTGAAACCCTAGTTTAAATCTTCATTACCTAGTGGAAATCATGTGCCCTAGCTCATTTGTAACATGTCTACTTTTCTCAAACCCTTCACCTATGGGAACGTAAGCTTCTCTTGTGCATAACCCTTCTCTCCATGTCTGGTTTTACACTCTTCGCATCTCGGCATGATCGATTGGCTCATTCACACTTAGCCCTTTTCAAATTTTCTCAATTTTAGTGGTAAAAATGAACTCGCATCCCATCTTTATATATAATTTCAAAAAGTTTGTGCATTTATTGCTCGTCCACCTATGAATAATCCTCTCATTAATTGACCATTTTTGTTCTTTCCGTGTGGTACATCTTTGTGCCCAAGCTATAATATTCTAGTGCACCCTCCTACCTTTTGGCTACAGACTTCTCTTCAGCACACTTCCATGCACCTGAGTACCTTGTCACGGTACCTTCGTATGGTAGTATTCATGGCCTCTACTTACCTTGCATTATACTTGTTTCTTCATTCCTCTCTCTCTCTCTGGTCCTTGTGTCCAGAAGAAATCTTTTTTTTTCAATTCTCCAACCTTGAATAACACTCATAGATAGTTCCTTTACTGTGTACTTATTTTCATTAGTCATGTACTTGGATATCAACAACCTACCCCACACTAAGGGTATGTGCAGTCCTCTGTGCATAAAAATTCTTAAAATAGTAATTATATTCTGGCATGTAAACACTCTTATTTCACAAACACACCGAATAAATTGACAAAGCATAGTGGAAAACAAGGAAACACATTAAGGAAATATAGAATTGAAAACCTAATCTAAATGGCAACATTACCTTATTACAAAGACCAAGAAGACTTATTTATATTAGGGCTTCATCCTACTCTCGTTAAAGTAACCAGGTAACCATATTCCATCAAGTGCCTCTAATTGACAAGCACCTGATTTGAGTATGTGAGTCCCAATGTACCTTTATTTTTCCTAGATGGAAATAAAATTTAGAATCATAAAGGAGCACCATCTATCCTATCTCAAGATTTTTATCCCTAATGTGCCTGTCATGCCATTATTTCTTCCTAGTCATCTCTTGTTTTGACTCCAATGTGTTATGGCTTGTTGCTCATCCAGCTTACATAACTTTTCAATCTGTTCTTCTAATGCTTGCTCAGTAGCCAGACCTCTATTTTGCATAATACGTAAAGAAGGGAGCATGAATTATGTAGGAAGAATTGCTTCTGTGCCAAACACTAGCTAAAATGGTGTGGCTTTGTTCAAAATTTTATACATTGTTCTATATGCCCAAAGTATCATAGATATTGCATCAACCCAATCCTTCCTTCAAACATCACATATTTTTGTCAATGTATGGCTCAAAAATTTGTTAAAAGCCTCAACAGTTCCATTTTCCTAAGGATGATGGGGTGTAGTCTTATGGTGTGCAATCATGAACTCATCTAATAAAATTATGATCATATCGTTAATAAAATAATTGCCCCTATCATTGGTCAAACTTAAAGGACATCCATACCCTATAATAATATTTTCCCATATAAGCCTGACTATTGTAGCTACTATATAATCCTTTGTAGGTGTTACTTGATCCAATCTTGTCAAATAGTCTATGCAAGATATGATATAGTGGGATCCACTTATGTACAGATCTGGTGAAATAGGACCTACAAAATCTATATCCCATTTCTCAAATAGTTCTACACTTGTAATAGGTCTTAGAGGCATTTCATCTTTTTGATCTAGTTTCCCAAGATGTTGATAATGATCACATGCCTTATAAAATTCCTTACAATATTTATATAGGGTCTCCCACCATAATCCAATGATTATAAACTTATGTGCAATGGCATCACCTACATAGTGGCCACCTGCAATACCATCATTGGCTTCTTCCATAATATGTGTATGCTCATGGTCTAATAAACAACGGTGAAATACTTCATCCTGGCCTAATTTTTATAGGTCACCACTAATCAACATATAGTGTGTTGTGCATATAGAAAATTGTTTCTTATCCAAGGATTTAATTCCTTATAGTGCCATTTGAGTAGGTGCATAGATTATAAAGAACCTAGTAGCAAGAGAAATCCCAATTTCATTCCATCCTACAAGATTATCCTTTTGGCCCACCCACCAGCGGGATGTTGTCCGACGTAGAGTATATGCTAGCATATTTATTATTTCTAGTGGGTCTATTCATTGTTCCTCCATGGTGTGTAAGAATGCCATAGGATCTCCTTCTCTAGTGTAACAAGGTACCGATTTGTTACCGATCCTACTGACATAACATGGTTGGGTGTTTTTAGTAAATATGTTATTTACTTCGTGTCCTACTAACTCATAAGTGTTATGAACCCAATTATAACAAGCAAAACTTATAGTATCTCTAATAGATTGTGCATCCTCCCATTAAATGATTCCTTATTTATATGGCTCAAGAACTTTAGGATCCTGATTGGCACATACATAAATCCTATTCAGGTTTTCTTCACTCAAGGGCTCAATATAGGGCACAAATTTTTCATCTGTTAAAGGGATAATAACTCTTTCCTCCTTGTTTTCAAAACTGATATAGCCCTTGTTGAACCAAAGATCAACATTATTTTCATAGCACCAAGGATTCCCTAATAGTGCTAGGAAGCTATTTGACTCTGCTAGTGCTAAAACCTCAAAATATCCAATGAACTTGGCTCTTTATATGGTAATGGATTCATCTTTAAAAACTCTGATGGGAGTGGCCTTATTCCAATTAGTCATGAACAATACATTATAGGATGGGTGCAATGGGAGTATTCCCATTTGTACCCATGCATATAAAGTAAGAAAATTGAATTTCATGCTTGTATCAATGAATATATTAGTCAATAGACACCCATCCATAACATTCAAAGTGATTTCCTTGTCATAATCTAGGTTATGAGGGGGAAGATTTGCATGCAGGATCTTCCATCTAGTCTTAACACTTACACACGGAGTGTTTCCTTTTAAATGATTCCCTAATAGTGGAATGATATTCTCTTAAAATAACATTTTGCACACTTCTCTTTAGTCATCCATATCATTTTTAACCATTTATGATGCTTTCTTTTTCTCCATCTTCTTGATTTCTCCATTAAATATTGTAATTCACCCTGAAGATTCCTGAATACCTCCATGGTTTCTTGATAAAGCTCCTTCTAATGCAAAGGATATAGTTACCATGCATGTCGTACCTCATCTTTAGTGATATTATGATTCTACTATAATGCTTCTCTGAAACGTGCCACCTTAGCACGGGTCATGATCTTTACTTGTAACTCATCAAACTTTGCTTCCAACTTAGGCATCCACTTATTTTCCATAGTGAATTGTATCCTAACCATTCATGTGCCTTTTTTTTTCTTGTTTATGATACTTGATAAGGTTCTTATAGAAGTCCAGGCACTCCTCATTGCTATGACTCTTTGCACAAAAACAACATGTAATATTCTCGGGACATTCACACCTGTAGTGGTCAAGATATCTGCAAGTATAACATGTTCCATGAGGGAACTCACTTCTTCCACCACCATGGCCTCTTCCTCAAAATCCACCATCGTATCCTCGACCTCTAGCATGATCACCTTAAAAATTCCCTTCATTCTGATCATAGCGCACCTAATTGTGATCCTAGTCCTGATGCTTTTTCTTTCCTTTAGAGTTATATGTGACTCTTGTTTGTCATACACCAATATCTATAGCATCATGGATGTGACCAATCAGCCAACAGTCTTCTATGTCATGAGTCACATACCTATAGATTTTATAGCAGCTTGAAACGTTCTTCCTTATTGTGCATTGTAGTAAGTGGCAATGACTATAATCATGGTTTAAATGACATATCTCACAATCCAAAAACAACAAGTTCACCAATCTACAAGGACAAATATCCTATGTGTGACCTTCTACTTCAAAATATTTGCACCAAATCCCTATGTGCATCTCATATGTTGAATTTTCCAATATTTTCTCTAACTACTTTGCCATAGTTGTAATCTATGCTTCTAAAAATGGGCTTGTTAGTGCAAAATCAAAGCACCCCTGGATGCAAATCAAGGTTCTAAACGATGTCTTAGGCATCTAGTGTGATTGCACAACATGGAAACCTCTCTCCAAGTGTGGGACTTGTGAAACTGAGAGAGGAATCTCTAGATTAGAGGCTGGTTCCTCAAACTCCTCTGATTTAGATATATATTTGCACAACTACAGAGGTTCAGATCCTAATCCTACTCTAAATTGCAAGGAGACAGGGATAGAAGTGCAAAAATTGAAACTAACTAAAGATGGTGATGCACCAAAAGGAGCGGTGAATATTTTTGTCATGAAAATAGACATAAACCAAAAATTGCGACATAAAATCATACACAGGCTAATAAGATATAATTTAGGATCTGAAATGAAGAAAATAATACAACAAAGGACTGAAACCCATTCACAAAGTTTTCATTATCATTTCCAATGTCAAAAACCACTGCATCACAACCTCAGAGAGGTAGAAAACTTGTTACAATCTTTAAAGAGGACTGATTCTTGCCACAATCACTTGCTGGAGGTGAAAGAAGAAGTCTTCTATGCCAAAAATGTTCCCTTTAGAAATGAGCCAAATCTGGCTTTTACATTACATGGGTCGAGCCCAGGAGAGAGAAAACATACAAAACGTGGGAACCCATTCCTCAGTGACTACAAATGCATTAAATCAGCATGGAGGACCTTACAAACCCATACCCTGTCATTTTTGACCAAATTGTATTAGAATGCAACCCATCCTGCATTAAATTTGGTTGCTGAAAGGTCATTTCTGCCCATGGACACGTACCAGAGCCGTTTTGAATTTTCTCTCTTGAAACTGAACCAAAATTCACAATTGACCATGAAATCCTATAGAGAATTTCATAATCTTTCCAATGATATGAAGAACATGCAAATCCAAACTTTGGATAAAAAGATATGAAGGTCTGAAGTTTTAGGGCAAAACGGCCCAAAAAATGGATGTCAGGCAATAAATTTTAAATTTTGACCTTTTTGCATTTTGGAAAAAAAATTTGAAAAATTTCTGTGCTCCACTGGTCGGATGCCATGTGTCAAGTGCTGGTTCGCTGAGCAATTATCTCTCCTCCACCTTTCTGCGGGCTTTCCCTTGAAATTTCGACCTTTTCAACTCTTTGGAAAATTTTCCATTTTTTCCCCGTGCCCCGCCACTTGGGACACGTGGCACGCTTTGGTTGGTTGACAGGGGTGCAAGGGCATCTTTTACCTTTTAGTTTTTTGGCCAAAACTTTTGCCAAATTCTCCAAGTCCTCCCTGAGCTCCGCACTCCCCTTCTCTTTAGGACACGCGTCCTCTTTTTATTAGCTCGGGCCAACGCTCCAAACTTCACCTTTGGAAACTCGACAAAACATTAAGTAAAAATCTCACCCTTTCCTCCACCGCTCTGATCCATGAAGACACGTGGCACGTTCTAATTCGTCGACAGCTCTTTCAGCTCCCCGCATCCATCACGTACTTCTAGCCTAGATGTCCCAAAATTTTTGGGACAAATTTCTCCGATCAGCCCGATTCGGGCTTCCCTATCCCTCTTTGACGTGAAGACACGTGGCATATTTCCATTGGCTCTCGGCTCCTTCGGCTCCCCACGTCCCACGTGTCCCTTTGTCCCAACTGTCTCGCACAAAATTTCCCTACGCGGGTCGATCTGGGTGGTTCGCGTCCTTCGCGTCCTCATGGCCCAGATGTCCCAGCCTGCTCTGCACAGTAGTTAGTCAATTTATTTCACCTTCGGCTGGTTCACGTTTTTGCGTCCCGTGCGTCCCCACGGCCCGGATGTCCCAATTGTTGTGTGGACCACCTGGAGGGTTTTCAGCCGGTTCACGCCCCAATGTCCCAACTGTCCCAAGGGCCACCTGGACCAGGACTTAGCCAATTTTCATGATTTTTTCTGCCCTAAGCTTGTTTTTGTAACTTTTTCACCCTTTTTTAGAACTTGCTCTTTTCTCCTTAGACAGGAGAGTTAGAAAAATGCCGAGGGGACCCCAGAAACATGATTTTTTGCCTTGAATCAATCTATCTAGCTCGGGACCGAAGAATTTAATGCATGTTATCAAAATTACCCTAGGGGTGAATTTTGGATAACAATTTGGTGACTCAGCGAGGTCACCTACCTGCTAGGTACAAGATACCAGTTGCCTGAAGCAGTCCATTAGGCATGGAGTCATCAAATATTCTGTTTAGAACCCCAACTGACTTAGAATGTGTAAGGAGGAAGATGGAATATCACCTAATGGAAGCAAGGACTACAAAACATCTCCATGGACAACAAGCTGTGCCAAAGCACTTAGGGAAAACAAAACTAACCTACAACAAAACAATGTGCACAAGCACTTAGAGGAATGAAAATCTAATCTAATATTTACAAGGTAGTGAATTTCCCTCTAGAAGCAATGCTTGAGATAGATTCCATTTACTGGAATCTACAGTTCTTCACCATCCAATGGGGCCAATTGGAAAGCATTGTTGTTCTTGCACTTCGTGACCATGTATGGGCCACTCCAAATAGCATCAAATTTTGAATGCCTTCCTGGTTTTGCTCTGTCCACATCCCATTTCAACACTAGATCTCCAAATTGAAAAGATCTATCCTTGGCCTTCCTATCGAAGGTCTTCTTGATCAAATCTTGATCCTTTTCCATTGCTTGGGATGCCTGATTTCTGATCTCTTGCAGCTCCATCAACTCTGCATACCTCACCTCCATGGGATCAAACTCTAGTAACTCCAGCTAATTCATGAGTTCCAATGTTGGCAACTCAAGTGACATGGGCAAGATTGCCTCTCTTCTATAGAAAAGTTTGAATGGAGAGTTACCTGTGGATCTTTTGGGAGTTATCCTATCAGCCCACAAGGCTGATTTCAGTTTGGTATGCCAAGACCTCTGATTCTTGTCAAGAGTCCTCCTAATGATCCTCAACAAGTTCTTGTTTGTAGAATCGGCCTGGCCATTACCTTGAGGGTAATAGTTTGATGAAGTGCTTAGGTAGATACCGTTCCTGACAGCCCACTCAGTCACCTTAGATCCAATGAATGCCAATGCATTATCTGAGATTATTGTAGCAGGTACACCAAATCTAGTTGTTATCCCCTCATAAAGGTCTAAGATGCTAGACTCATTTGCCTCTTTGAGTGCTATTGCTTCTGTCCATCTGGTGAAGTAGTCTGTGGCTGTCAAAATCCATTTGTGCCCCTGGCTTGAATTGGGATTAATGACTCCAGTGAAGTCCAAACCCCATTGCATGAATGGCTGATCAACTAATATTGGATGTAATGGAAGGGCAGCAAGTCTCTCTTTTCCTATGAAGAATGCACAATTCTTACACCTCTTGATCCATGCATAGCAATCACTGAAGATTTTAGGCCAATAATAACCAGCCTTCATGATTTTTAGAGCTGTCACTCTTGGTGCAAAATGACCACCATCTGGTCCACCATGAAACTCTTCCACCACCCTTTGAATCTGATTTGTGCTAATGCACCTTAGCAGCACTCCATTCACATCTTTCTTGAACAAAACTCCATCAACAATGGCATACGGGACAGCCTACAATCTGAAGTGTCTCCTTTGGTTCTTGTTCATCTCTGGAGGGCATAGGCCTGTGCCTAGAAAGTGTATAATGCCTTGGGTCCAGCAAGGAGTGGGGGTAGCATTGTCTTCTTCTTGATTGCCACTTGGCTCATGGCTGTCTTGTACTGTCAAAACAACCTCTTCTTCATTGCATACTTCTCTTTGCTTCCCCAAAACTAGCTGCTCACACAATCCTTTCCCTCTTACCAACTTGGTGATCTTGATCTCAATGTCATACTCCATGACACGCGTGATCCAACCTGCCCTTTTCTCATTCAAATCCTTGTTGAGGAGGAAGTCCTTAACGCCGGCATGTGAGACCAGCAACTGGACCTTGTTGTTTGAGATTAAATGCTTGAATTTCTTCAAGCTTCTGATTACTACAAGTACATGCTTCTCAATAAAAGAGTACCTCACCTCATAGTCATCTAGGTTCTGGCTGAAGGAGGCAATTGGCTGCTCATCATTATCCTTGTTCTGCTGTACCAAAATGGTAGAAATAGTGTCATTACCTCCAAATGCATAGAGGATGAAATCCTTGGAGAAGTCTGGGTTGATGAGAGTTGGTGCTTGAG
The DNA here is from genome assembly GCA_019776745.2 of Taxus chinensis. Lineage (NCBI taxonomy): Eukaryota > Viridiplantae > Streptophyta > Pinopsida > Cupressales > Taxaceae > Taxus > Taxus chinensis. The sequence goes on from CM034147.1 coordinate 27,610,653, forward strand.
AGATGGTTTCTTTGATTTCTTCAAAAATCTCCTTACCTTTTGCTGTCCACTTGAAAGCCATGCTCTTCTTTAACATTTTGGTGACGGGCTTGACAAGGGCTATAAAATTTGGGAAAAACCTCCAAACAAAGTTTATCCTTCCCAAGAAGCTCTGAAGGGATTTTTTATGGCTTGGCAATGGTAGTGCTCTTATGGCTTCAACCCTCTCTAGATCAATTGATAATCCTTCCTTGGAGACAATATGGCCAAGGAGCTTTCCTTCATGTGCAAGAAAGATGCACTTCCTAGGATTCAAAGACACTCCAAATCTCCTGCACCTCATGAAGACTTGCCTCAAATGAGAGAGGTGGTCTACTGCATTTTCAGAAAAAATAGTGATATCATCAAGGTAAATTAGCACCACGTTGTTAATCAAACCTTTGAATGCCATGTCCATTGCCCTTTGGAAAGTAGCACCAGCGTTGGACAGCCCAAATGGCATTTTCCTGTATGCAAAAGTTTCCCATTTGGTTGTGAAGGCTGTCTTGAACTGGTCCTCTTCCTTCACCATAATCTGATTGTAGCCTGAGTAGCCATCAAGTAGTGAAAACCTCTCAGAGCCAGCCACAACTTGCAAGATTTTCTCCATGGAAGGGAGTGGGTAATGGTCCTTGAGAGAGGCTCTATTCAAGTCTCTGAATTCAACACACAATCTGATCTCTCCACTCTTCTTTCTGATTGGAGCTAAGTTGGCAACCCAACTAGAATTCTTCATTGGGAATATGATCCTTGACTTAATCAGCTTGTCCAATTCTTTCCTCATGAGAGGCTCCATGTGTGGATTGACTGGTCTTTGTTTCTACCTGACAGGATTAGTATTTGGATCCAATTCAATGGTATGCTGAGATAAGTTGGGATTGAAAGCTTTCAAGTCTTCATAGCTCCAAGAAAACACGTCAGGGAACTCTTGACACAGCTGTATGAACTCATACCTTTCTTGTTTAGTTGTCATCCTTCCAATTTGCAATGGTTTGTTCTCTTCTACCAATATGGATACTGAATCCTCTCTCTTGACCTGAATGTTTACTTTCTCCTTTCTAAACTGATCATTATGGTTAAAAATGAACTCCAAAGAGATAAGTCCTTTGGGAAGCTTGTTATTTCTCAGCTGTACCACCTGGTCACCATACTGCTGTTCCAATTTTTCTTGATTCTTAGCTGAGAACTCAATTTCTTCTTACAAGAAGTGGATGATTTGCTGGTCATTCTCAAACACTTACCAACTAACATTGCTATCTGGCACTGAAGGCCTCACAATCACGTGGATGTTTGGTTGTAACTTGTCTTGTTGAATGCTTTCCACAATGTCAAAGGCTGCCCCTACTGCTGCAAGCCTGTCAGTAGCTTGATCCTCTTTCCTAGGAATGGATTTGATGCCAAAACCCTCAAAATCTTCCATGAGGTCCCACACCCTGTTCTTGTAGCACCTGAGTAGATCATTCTTGGTAGCATGCTATCCCTTGACCTTATTTACAATCAATTTACTATCACCAAAGACTTGCAAGTTATTTATTTCTCTCCTGATTTCCCAATGCATCCCTTGCACTAAGGCTTCATATTCAGCAATGTTATTGGAGCATGCAAACTGAAATCTAAAAGATGAATAGTACTGTATTCCTTGAAGTGAAACAAGCATAGCTCCACCTCCTGCGCCTTGTCTACTCCTTGATCCATCAAAAAACAGCTGCCATACCTCATTGTCATCTTTTTGGTTTGGCTTGGTGATGCTAGGAATAGGCTGATTTTCTTTGTGTATGCAATAGACCCCTAGCTCAGATTCCTCCACTTCTTGATAAGGATCAAATGCATGTATCTTGTTTTCCCATTCATCAAGAGTTAGATCCAGGATGCTTCCAACCTTAGTGTCAGCTTCATCAGTTCTTGGGTGATCTTCTTGATCAAATGCTGAGCAATTGGCATTAATCTGACTGGGAGTGTAAGGCTCAATATGGAAGTTTACAATAGGTTCTGACCTGATTGTGGCTTTGGTTCCATACCTCATTCTGAACAGCATGTGTGACCAATCAGCAGACAAATATCCCCCAATCTTGGCTGTGAAGTCCCTTGACAAACAAAGGGAAAAGAGTGGTGGAAGGTCTATGACTGATACATCTTGTAAAACAACAACATTTGGACATGCATGCAAGGTAAGACTCAAGTTTCTAATCACCCCAACTATTGTTACTGCTGTCCCATCTAGCTACACTACCCCTTTGGATATTGTCTCATACTGGAGCCCTAGCTGATCAGCTATTTGTTTAGGCATTACTAAGCTACTTGCCCCAGAGTCTATCATGCAATTGTACACTAGCTGATCTCCAATGATCAATGAAACATAGAAAGGAGGGGGCTTCAACATTTTACCTTGCTATCCTCCATGATTTCCCTCAGTATGTTTAGCATTTGTAAGTACCTTCTCTTTCCTTTGGACCTATTGATTTGAAGTTGGCCAGCCCTTCATGGCAGCTTGCAACAGATCTCTTTGGCCTGGGATAGATAGGGAATCCCACATTGATATATTAACATTTGTCTTCTTCATCTGATCAATGATGTTGAATGGGGATGAAGTATCCTTTTGCTATCCCTTTGCTTGTACATTCACTCCTTTCACGTGGGCAGCAACAACTGGTATTTGAGTTGGCCTAGGGGATGTTCTTGGCTGCCCTTGTGCATTTGTAATTAGATTTTGCTTGCCAATCATTTGTGGAGCCATGGAAGGTTGTGGATTGGTTAGGGATAATGGTTGTTCTTCACCCAAATTCCTCCTTTTTGACCTTGTGTTGGCTGCAACACCTTGAGACACTACCTGGTTCATGCCACAAAAATCCTCTGCTTGCCAATTTACCAATGTGGTGTCATTTGGGGCTGATTGCTATTGGAATGTTTCTTGTTGTTGGTTGTTTTCTTGAATGCTCTCACCCTCCAGACCAGTAGTTGTCACCATTAGTGCTTGATGCAAAGCACCATTGAAGCACATGGATTGATTATGAGGCTCATTGCATGGAAAACACCAATCATACTCCTGGGCAATGTTGTTTTGTGTTGGCACCAATGCCTTAGAGGCAGATATGGCATTTGGATTATAGGGCTGAAATGGTCTATTGGCAGGAGGCCTTGTTTGATTCATATTTGCAACTGGATTAGGTGGCCTTTGTGGTTGGTATGGATGCCTATTAGGCTAAGCTTGGGGTTGATAAGAAGGTCTAAAACCTTGGGCCTGCTACCTTTTGAGAGTAACCAGCTCATTGCCTAGGTTTTGCAATTGCTTCATGACTTCTTGAAGCTCATTTGGGGCACATGGAGATGAAGTGGAAGCTTCATTTGAACTCTGATTTCTAGGAGTGCGAGAAGGAGCCAAATTAGGTGCTTGATTGGTGTTTGGACTCTCTAAACTTGGAAACAATGGCATGGAAGTTCTAGGGGCAAGTTTGCCAGCTTCGATCAAACAATTTTAAGCCATAATGGCAATGCTATAAGCCATAGGGATAGTTATGCCTCCCATGGACTGAATTAACATAGAAATATCATAATTTAGAGCTTTGAGATAGTAGAGAAAAGCACCTTCTGCTCTTGGCCTGACTGCCACTAGAATTCTCTCCCAAGTCTTTTGAAATCTGAAGTTGAAATCGGTCAGCTGCTCATTGGGAGCTCTCTTGATGGTTGTTAGCTGCTCCAAAAGAGACAAGTTGTCTCCCTTTTCTCCAAATTTCTCATGACGTGCTATACACAGCTGATTCCAATTTGTGATAGAACCAGCTCTAAGGCTCCTGAACCATTGCAATGCTTTACCCTTGAATGAAGATGCCAGCAACTTGACAGCCACTTGCATCTCATCGATTTCATGGATTGCACAAAGGTTAGCAATATCTTTAGCATGATCACCTGGAGTAGTCTGATTTTCTCCAGTGAAGTACGGAATGTTCTTCAAGGCTGCAATAGGAATTTGATGTTGTGCATTGAGGGCAAGTTGGCTACTGCCTGTGAAGTTGACATAGGGGTTGTTTTGTGCCATTCTAATTGGTCTTAAAACCTTTGTTTACTGAATGAAAGGCCTACCAGGTGGAGGAGTCGAGAGAGTTCTATTTGGTAGAGATGGAGACCTTTGAATCCTTCTTCCTCTTTGTCTTCTTCTTGGGGATAATTATATATATTCAAATAGGACTTCTTCTTCTCCAACTCTTGACCTTGTGGTGACTCTTCTCATGAGTTTTTAGGCCTGCACTGCTGAAACTAGTTGATTCTTCCCCTTGGAGTCGCCAGATATGCAAATAATAGCTCTTTCAAGCAAGAAAATTATAGCAGATGCACATCAAATTTGCTGCAGTAAAAATGAGACCTCTAGTGTCCCACCGGGCATGCCAAAACTGTTAGTGTAAAATCACAGCACCCCTGGATGCAAATCAAGGTTCTAAATGATGTCTTAGGCATCCAGTGTGATTGCACAACATGGAAACCTCTCTCCAAGTGTGGGACTTGTGAAACTGAGAGAGGAATCTCCAGATTAGAGGTTGGTTCCTCAAACTCCTCTGATTTAGATCTATATTTGCACAACTACAGAGGTTCAGATCCTAATCCTACTCTAAATTGCAAGGAGACAGGGATAGAAGTGCAAAAATTGAAACTAACTAAAGATGGTGATGCACCAAAAGGAGTGGTGAATATTTTTATTATGCAAATAGATACAAACCAAAAATTGCAACATAAAATCATACACAGGCTGATAAGATATAATTTAGGATCTGAAATGAAGCAAATAATACAAACAAAGGACTGAAACCCATTCAAAAAGTTTGCATTATCATTTCCAATGTCAAAAACCACTACATTACAACCTCAGAGAGGTAGAAAACCTATTACAATATTTGAAGAGGTATGATTCTTACCACAATCAGTTGCTGGAGGTGAAAGAAGAAGTCTGCTATGCCAAAAATGTTCCCTCTAGAAATGAGCCAAATCTGGCTTTTACATTGCATGGGTTGAGCCCAGGAGAGAGAAAACATACAAAACATGGGAACCCATTCCTCATTGACTGAAAATGCATTAAATCAGCATGGAGGACCTTACAAACCCATACCCTATCATTTTTGATGAAATTGGAGGAGAATGCGACCCATCCTGCATTAAATTTGGTCGCTGAAAGGTCATTTCTGCCCATGGACATGTACCAGAGCTGTTTTGAATTTTCTCTCTTGAAACTGAATCAAAATTCAAAATTGACCATGAAATCCTGTAGAGAATTTCATAAGATTTCCAATGATATGAATAACATGCAAATCTGAGCTCTGGATCAAAATATATGAAGGTATGAAGTTTTAGGGCAAAACGGCCCAAAAAATGGATGTCAGGCAAAAAATTTTAAATTTTGACCTTTTTGCATTTTGGAAATTTTTAAAAAAAATTTCCACTCTCCACTGGTCAGATGCCACGTTTCAGGTTCTGGTTTGTTGAGAAATTCTCTCTCCTCCACCTTTCCGCGGGTTTTCCCTTGAAATTTCAACCTTTTTAACTCTTTGGAAAATTTTCCATTTTTTCCCCCGTGCCCCGCCACTTGGGACACGTGGCATGCTTTGGTTGGTTTACAGGGGTGCAGGGCATCTTTTACCTTTTAGTTTTTTAGCTAAAACTTTTGCCAAATTCTCCAAGTCCTCCCCGATCTCTGCACTCCCCTTCTTCTTAGGACATGCGTCCTCTTTTTATTGGCTCAGGCCAACGCTCCAAACTTCACCTTTGGAAACTTGGAAAAACATTAAGTAAAAATCTCACCCTTTCCTCCGCCACTCTGATCTACGAAGACACGTGGCACATTCTAATTCATTGACGGCTCTTTTGGCTCCCCACGTCTGCCGCGTACTTCTGGCTTGGATGTCCCAAACTGTTCGGGACAAATTTCTCCGATCCGCCCGATTTGGGCTTTCCTGTCCCTCTTTAAGGCGAAGACACATGGCATATTTCCATTAGCTCTTGGCTCCTTCAGTTACCTGTGTCCCATGTGTCCCTTTGTCCCAACTGTCCCGAATGAAAGTTCCCTGCGCCGGCTAATCCGGGCGGTTCGCATCCTTCGCGTCCTCACGACCCAGATGTCCCAGCTTGCTCCACACAACATTTAGTCAATTTTTTTCACCTTCGGCCGGTTCACGTTTTCACGTTCCATGCGTCCCCACGGGTTGTATGTCCCAATTGCTGCGTGGACTACCTGGAGGATTTTCAGCCAGTTCATACCCCGACGTCCTAACTATTCCAAGGGCAGCCTGGACCAAGACTTAGCCAATTTTCATGATTTTTTCTGCCCCAAGCTTGTTTTTGTAACTTTTTCACCCTTTTTTAGAACTTTCTCTTTTCTCCTTGGACAGGAGAGTTAGAAAAATGCCAAGGGGACCCCAGAAACATGATTTTTTGCCTTGAATCAATCTATCTTGCTCGGGACCGAAGAATTTAATGCATGTTATCAAAATTACCCTGGGGTTGAATTTTGGATAACAGGGCTCACTATAGTGTGTATGCTTCCAACTACCTCAGTGTGTAAGGATGCTTCAAGTGCTTCACATGGATCAGTGTATGTTTTATGTGATAATGCCCTCCTAAAAGGGGTAATGAGGCCCCTAATGAGCCATTATGCATTTTGACTTACCTGTATGCCATAAGAAATCTTAGATAGTAGTGTTTTAAAATGGGCATCATACTCTCTGACACTTTTGGTAGTGCCTTGCTTAATATCCTTGAGTGCACTTATACTCTTCTGCTTGAACTTATGTATGTGAAACTCTTTAAGTAATTCATATTTTAAAGTTGTATAGTCTACGCAAGTATGATCAGGGTTGAACTTTTTGTACTAGCTGTGTGCATGCCCTTGTAACATAGTAGCAAATTGGCTTGCCCTATGCCCATAAACCATGATTCCTTTTCCATGCCATAATATTTCACACATATTAATGTGTTCAATAGTGTCTTCTATAACCCTATACTATGGAAGGTGAAGATACATCTCCATGTAAATATTATAGGTTGGTGCAAAACTTTCCCACCCGATCCAAGACCCCTTGTGTTTCCTCAGCCTCTAGAACCACCAAATCCACCAGAGCTAGAGCCACTTATACCTCCTAATCCCAAACCTATAGTTGGGGTCAGACCAGAAGATGTACTTCCCTATGTCCCAACAATAGAACTGAATTATACCCTAATAACCTGTGAAGAATTATTACTTCTAGAAGACAATCTAAAGATCTATGCACTTGAATTCTATGTAGATGATACACTGGAAAAGGTAGTCCCATCTAACAATGAATATGTTTGCACTACCATCATTGTGTGTCTTATAAGACTTGATCCTACTCTCTAACTGCTTAAATTAGCTTGTTCAATATTTATTGTACTAGATGCTAGAAAACCAAGTGTAAGGGAAAGGTTGTCAGGTGGATTCAGATATGTGCCTGTAGCCCAGGTCGACTCAAATGGTGTACTTTTGCATGAGGCCGAGGGTTCCCTATAATTTTTTCCTAAATGAGGGAGTTCCTAAGGCTTAAGTTCCATGTATTCTATATGAACTTCCACTCCTTCCCAAACTATCTTTCTCCATAATGCCATTTTCTCTGCAACCTCCCACTACTTCTCTACCTTCCTCTCACGTGCCTCATTATACTTAATCTACCTTTCCTCTCTCTACCTTTCTACCACTGGGTCTTCCATCTTTCACCAAACCTGTTCCTACCCCTACATGTGGTGGGGTTTAATTAGCCATCGAGTTCCTCTACAAATTCAAATTTACCATCAGGATCTTGATCACCAATGGAATGCCTTATAGGTAAGCTCCCCTTGGATATCATAAAAAATGGAATTCAGCTACCTCTAGGCATGAATAAGTGGAAACTAAGTACTCCAAAATATAACTGTTCAAAACACCATGGAACCATGTATCCACAATGCAAGTCCAAATCAGATCACCATCATAAAGGGCCTGAAATTATTTTTACATCCAAACAAGTGTTTCATACCTCTAATTCCTCTTAGATGTATAAGAAATCAACCACTTATACAATTCTACTAGAAAGATAGCAAAAAATATCTCATATAAACTGTCATAAAGATTTTGTTCCACCCATATGTGTGTGTTAAACTCAGATCCAGTGTTGAACCACCATGTGTATTCTTCTTCTAGATCGTGTATCCACTCCTCAACACTTGTTAAGGTCAAACTATATGTCTTCATTGTGAACCATCACGAAAACAACTATAAAAGAGGTCCCAACAACATAACCAATGATGCAGCCTAGAATTCACCAATACAAGCCCAGACACACTGACACATCACTCATCCTAGACTGATCACTCACTCAAAGCACACAAAGGTACCAAGCCCCTCTTTGGGGTTGCTAATGCATGATGTTAGTGTGATGAATACTTAACTCATTCAAATCTATGACTAATATATCATTTTACAATGCATGTTCAGATCTAGATCTAGAGAATAACATACTTAAAAGATAACCATGATGAAATCAAGCATGAAAAACTAAACTATAACCATGATAACACCTTGATTCAGTCCATAATCTCCATTATATTAAATTCAGTAATACAGAGAAGCTTCCTTATAATAATAGTAGTATGCACTCATGCACGTATTAGATTTGGTAGTATAATCTCACTATAACACATTTCTTACACCCTCCTTCTATCCTACACCATTCACTACATATTTATATGGGTAGGGACTTTCCCTTCACCTCTTATCTAATCCCAAAATAGGCCACATGCTATTATTAGCCACGTGTTGTTATAAAAATAGCCACCCATGCAAGTGTGACAACAATAGACTTATTTTAGTTAACTGATAGTAGTAGATCTATTCTCAGCCTTTATCTATGCAAAGCGCTTCTTAGCCGATCCTCCCAAAAATAGCCAATGTGTGTCATGTAATTCTTTGACCAGTTTGTGGTCTCCACACGCTATCTCCAAAAATAGGTCCTCATCCTGAAAATAGCTAAGTTTGAAACCTATTTCTATTCTATATTTTTTATTCCTTTATGATACTCCCACACCTTTGAATGTGCTCTTATATTCTCTATGAACCTTCTATATGTCCTTTGCTAAGTTCCCTATTCTAACTAACCAATAGTTACCTTGGATTTGTGGCATCAAATGGGAAGTCCCGCATTACATCCATATTTGAATGTGTTATATATGGAAAACAAGACAAAATAAATGCCCATTGGAGTCTTGAAAGATGTAGTTATCACTATTGAAGGGGCCAAGTTCTCTAGGGACTTTGAATTCTTTGCGTTCACCGAGGCAGACAATTTTCTAGCATTTCTTGGGCACCCTTGGTGTTACAAAAAAAATGCTCACCTACGGTTCAACAAGGGGTATATAAGTTTTGAGAACAAGGAGGAATGGGTCATCATCCCCTTGATAGATGGAAAGTAATCACCCTATACTGAGACCTTATGAGAGGAGGTGCTCTATAGAATCTATGTGCACTCCATCAAAGATCCTCAGGTAATTCTTCTTACAAAAGGAGTCATCTAATTTGAAGATGCTCATCCGATGAGTGATACAACTAGCCTAGCATGTGACAATTGGGTGCAAGGGACTTATGAGTTTATTGGGTGAAAATTGAGAGGATATGTAATAATGGTAATGAAGGTGTGCTCAATCAAGAGCTTGGGAGGGAAGAAGTTTCTGAGTTACTGTAGAGGAGCATATCCTGAATTTTTCTTGTGAGAAATGGAGGCTCAGCGGAAGAATAAGGATGAGAGAATGGGAATACTCAGTTATAACTTTCTCGAAATTATAGCATGTTGGTGGAAAACACATCACATGAGTCTCCTAGGGCTACACAAGGTAAGATTCACATTTTCTATAAGGTTATCTAGAAGTAACGCACCCACTATTATCAAAGACTATTGTTACAAAGAACCCGCCTCATTCTATATCTAGGCTTATGAGAAGGAATGGATAGGAAGCACATAAGTTTTACCACCTTCATTATGGGTGCATAATTTATATTCCACTTTACAAGTTTGTGTGCGTGCATGGTGTATCCACTCATAGAGACGCCCTTAGACAAGGAATTGGCAAGAGTTAATGACTAATCTCATTAAATTGTTTGAGTATCAAAGTACCAAGATATCAATGGCTAAGGCATTGCAAGCTATCAAGTGCCTTATAATTGGAGATAGTGCCATGAAAGAAAATAGGCTACTAGATTTGCTGAGTGAACCTATTTTTGAGAATCACTTCCATGAAGGGGAATAAGAGAAAGTATAGCTTGAGAATGCATGCATGGAAAAGGAAAAAGGAAAAATGGCCTATGTGATAGAGTGTGAAGAAATAGAGAGTTTGGATGTCAACCATTCTGAAGGTTTGTGAAAAGTCATAGATAACACTAATGAGTGAGTGGGTGCCTACCATGAGCCCCTACAAACAAATATGGTTAACATTGGGACATAGACAGAACCTAAGGAAGCTATGATTGGGGACTACTTGTCGGAGAAATAAGTTTCAAAGATAATTGATTTGTTGTGCAAGTTCTAGGATTTTTTCCCACACAGGTACCATGAACTCAAAGGAATCTACCATTCCTTAGGGGATATGAGAATCAAGTTGAAGAAAGGTGTGCACCCAATTAATAAAAGAACTTATCGGATGAATCCTAACTTGCACATAAAGGTCAAGGAGTAGATAGATAAAATGATAACATCAAAAATTATTGAGGCCATTGAGGAATCAAAATGGGTAAGCCTAATGGTCATTAGTATCAATTAGGATGAAAGAATAAGGATTTGTGTGAACTATAGGGACCTAAATGTAGTGTGTGTCATCAATCCCTTCCCAACCAATTATATTGAAAATATTCTAGATGGAGTACTTGGGTGTGAATTCTACTCTTTCACGAATGATTTCTCAGGTTATCACAGAGTCAGGACTACAAAATAAGACTAGAGAAAGACAAATTTTAACAATGAATGGGGAATTTTTTCCTACACAGTTATGTCTTTTTTATTGAAGAATGTTCCTCTTGTGTTCTTGTGCATCATGGTTCAAGAATTTCAGGACTTCATCCATAAATTTCTTCAACTCTACTTGGATGACTGGACTTTGTATGGTATGGTAAAATACCATTGTGACAATTTGAGGATGATTTTTGAGAGATTTCGATAGTTGAGGATATCCATCAACATTTAGAAATGTGTCTTTGCTACTAAATTTTGAACCTTGTTGGGAAATATTATATTTAAAGAAGGCCTACTAATGGATCCTTCCACAGTCATAGTTATTGTGGGATTTGGGGAGCCTACTAGTCATATTTTCATGCATAGATTCCTTGGGCATATAGGGTACTACAATAAATTCATCAAGGGGTGTGCTAAGATCACCAATCCCTTTGAGGAATTGTTAAAACACAAAAGTTCCTTTCATTGGGGAGAGGCACAACAAAAGGCATTCGACACTTTAAAGGATAAACTCATCACTACACCCATACTATGATTTCCTTCTTGGGATAAGTATTTTGATGTGTATGTTGATGCCTTAGGAACACCCATGGGAGTAGTACTAGCACAACCTGGTAAGGGGATTGTTGATCTCTCTATGTGTTTTGCAAGTAGGAAGTTAACACCAGTAGAATAGAATTACACCACTACTGAGTGTGACGCATTGTCAATGATCTATGTGCTCCATAAGTTCAAATAGTACATGTTGGAAACACACTTTATATTTTATATAGACCACATGGCATTGAAATACTTGGTAAATAAGCCCATTTTGTAAGGGCACATATGTCATTGGGTCCTATTATTCAAAGAGTTTGAGTTCATAGTGTTTGTAAAACTAGGCAAGAGCAATTCAGGGCCTAACCACTTATCAAGGATTGACTTAGGGGAGGACACACAAAGAATTGATGATACCATGCTAGACATGTAACTATTTAGGTTGTGGTGCACACCCTTAGACTTAGAAGATATCACAGTATTCTTGAAATCTAGTATGGTGCCAGAAGGGTTGAATGCTCTAGAGAGGAATTAGTTAGCAATATGTGTTACACCTTATATGTTGATTAGAAAAGATCTGTATAAGTTAGGACATAATGAGGTTCTATGCCAATGTGTATTGGAACATGAGCACATGGAAATTTTTGAGGAAGTGCATGGTGGGATTATAAGAGGATACTATGTAACAAAATGATACCACGTGGAAGATCCTAATGGAAAGACTTTGGTGGGAAACCATCTACCAGGATTGCATTGAGTTTTACAATGCCTGTGACCATTGCAAGTGCCTTGGAAAACCTAGAAAGAGGGATCAAATTTTTAATGCCAATTTCTCCAGCCACATGAAGGAATGGTTCACGATATATCATTCATTTCACTGACTACCTGACAAGATGGGTATAGGAAGTACCAATAAAGAATTGCACTGCAGTGACAACTGCTAGATTTTTATGGGAGAACATAATCAATAGGTACAGATGTCCTTTGATATTGAATAGTTATATGGGTGCTCATTTTCTCAATTAAATGGTCAATATTCTACTAGAAAAAATTATGGTGGTCATGTTATCCAAAATTCCCCCCCAAGGTAATTTTGATAACCTGCATCAGATTGTCAGTCCCGAGCAAGTAGAATGATTCAAGGCCTGAAATCATGTTTCTAGGGTCCCCTTGGTTTCTGTCTAACCCTCATATCCAAGAAGAAAACCCAATGTTTTAAAAGTATGTGAAAAAGTCGCATAGAGCCAGGCTTGAGGCTGAAATACAGAGAAAATCGACTAAGGCAGCACTAGGGACAGTTGGGACATCGGGGCTCGAATCGGCTAAAAATTTACCAGGCAGTCTGTGCAGCAGTTGGAGCATCTGGGAAATTGGTACGCGTAGGGCGTGAAAATCCGAACCGGCCATAAAAATGAAGAAAATTTCCTAAGTCTTGTTTCGCTCAGTCTGGGACATCGGGGCCAAAAGTACGCGAAGGACGTGGATCGGCCGGTTTGGCGCAAGTCAGTCCATTTTTGGCGGTTCAGAGATATTTGTCCCAGGTAGTCTGGGACAGTTGGGACAAAGGTACGTGGAGGACACGAACCACCCGGATTGGCTGAAACAGGGAACTTTAGTCCAGGACAGCTGGGACAAAGGGACGCGTGGGACGCGAAAAGCTAAAAGAGCCAAGAGCCAATCAAATCTTGCCACATGTCTTCGCTGCAAAGAGGGACAAGGAAGCCTGAATCAGGTGGTTCAGAGAAATTTTTCCTAGATAGTTTGGGACATCCAGGCCAAAAGTACGCTTGGGACACGAAAAGTTGAAAGAGCCGCCAACGAATCAGAACATGCCATGTGTCAGAAGATTGAAAAGTTGCCAAGTGTGCCCCTCAGGCCAGAGCCAATAAAATAGTGCCATGTGTCCAAGTTTAAAGGCCCGAAGGGAATTTTTAGAGAATGAACCCGTGGATGAATCAGAGTCTGACACGTGTCATCCAAGTGGCAGAGCACGGGAAAAAATTCAAATATCCGTTTTGGCCTGTTTTTGCCCTAAATCTTCATATCACCATAACTTTTGATCCAGAGCTCAAATTTTCACGTTCTTTATATCAATGGAAAGATGGCGAGATTCTCTACATGATTTTGGGGTACATATTGAATTTTGGTTCACCTTGGAGAGAGAAAATTGAGAAACGCCTCTGGTACATAATAATAGACAGAAGTGACGTTTCAACAACCAGCTTTAATACAATAGACATTTCACCGTTTCTGCTAGACATTCCACCGTTTTTCCAGGATTCGACACTTCTTCGATAATGAGATGAGTTAAATGCAACCTAGAAATGGCTGGGGTAGATCTAGATTTCCTCTCTCTTGCCTCTCTCATTCTTCCTATATATTGTAAGGAGGGGCTTCTTTCAAAAGGTCAAACATTTCCTATTTTTCTCCTCCCTTCTTCTCTCTATCAGGTGAATTTGTGGAGTTCGAACCTCCCATTTGAAACTGTAATGGGACTCTACCTCTTGGCATTTTTTAGTGTATTGTATCAATCTTTGAAGCAAGTAATGCATGTTTGTGGATGATTCTCAACCCTCTCTGTGTTCATTTGCATCCTCCTGATCTTTCACTGTGAATTTTGTTATCTGTGCATGATCTTGCATCACATTTGAATGGTCTGTGTTTATTGGCAAGATAGGTGTTCTTCATTCCTCGGTGCATCACCTCTGTTAGCTTAGGTTTATTTTTTATGCATCTTCTTACCCTGTCTCCTTGGCAAGATTAGATTAGGTTTTGAGTAAACCCTCTACATTTTTCGTGTGCATCTGAACAGAGGAATAGGAACCAGCCTTCTCTGGAGATTCCTTTCTCATTTTTGTAGGTCCCACACTTGGAGAAAGGATTCCATGTTGTGTAATCACACTGGATGCCTGAAACATCAACCTAGAAGCTTGATGTGCATCTAGGGGTGCTGTGATTTTGCACTAATAGTTTTGGCACGCCCGGTGGGACACTAGAGGTCTCATTTTTTATTCCAGCAAAGTTGATGTGCATCTGCTGCAATTTTCTTACTTGAAAAGAGCTATTATTTGCATCTGGCAACTCCAAGGGGAAGAATCAACTATTTTCAATAGTGCAGGCCTGAAAACTCATGAGAAGAGTCACCACAAGATCAAAAGTTGGAGAAGAAGAAGTGTTTTTTGAATACCTGCAATTATCTCCAAGAAGAAGGCAAAGAGGAAGAAGGATCCAAAGGTCTCCATCTCCACCAAACAAAACTCTCTCAACTCCTCCACCTGGTAGGCCTTTCATTCAATCAACAAGGGTTTTAAGACCAATTAGAATGGCACAAAACAACCCCTATGTCAACTTGACAGGCAGCAGCCCACTTGCCCTCAATGCACAACATCCAATTCCTATTGCAGCCTTGAAGAACATTCCATACTTCACTAGAGAAAATCAGACTACTCCAGGTGATCATGTTAAAGATATTGCTAACCTTTGTGTAATCCATGAAATCAATGAGATGCAAGTGGCTATCAAGTTGCTGACATCTTCATTCAAGGGTAAGGCATTGCAATGGTTTAGAAGCCTTGGAGCTGGTTCTATCACAAATTGGAATCAATTGTGTATAGCACTTCATGAGCAACTTGGAGAAAAGGGAGACAACTTGTCTCTTTTGGAGCAGCTGACAACCATCAAGAGAGCTCCAAATGAGCAACTGACCGATTTCAACTTTAGATTTCAAAATACTTAGGAGAGAATTCCAGTGGCAGTCACGCCAACAGCAGAAGGTGATTTTCTTTACTATCTCAAAGCTCTAAATTCTGATATTTCTATGTTGATTCAGTCCATGGGAGGCATAACTATCCCTATGGCTTATAGCATTGCCATTAGGGCTGAAAATTGTTTGATCCAAGCTGGCAAACTTGCCCCTAGACCTCCCATGCCACTGTTTCCAAGTTTAGAGAGTCCAAACACCAATCAAGCACCTAATTTGGCTCCTTCTCCCACTCCTAGAAATCAGATTTCAAATGAAGCTTCCACTTCATCTTCAAGTGCCCCAAATGAGCTTCAAGAAGTCATGAAGTAATTGCAAAACCTAGGCAATGAGTTGGTTACTCTCAAAAGGCAGCAGGCCCAAGGTTTTAGACCTTCTTATCAACCCCAAGCTCAGCCTAACAGGCAGCCATACCAACCATAAAGGCCTCCTAATCGAGCTGCAAATGTAAATCAAACAAGGCCTCCTGCTAATAGACCATTTCAGCCCTATAATCCAAATGCCATATCTGCCTCTAAGGCATTGGTGCTAACACAAAACAACATTGCCCAGGAGTATGATTGGTGTTTTCCATGCAATGAGCCTCATAACCAATCCATGTGCTTCAATGGTGCTTTGAATCAAGCATTAATGGTGACAACTACTTGTGTGGAGGGTGAGGGCAGTCAAGGAAACAACCAACAACAAGAAACATTCCAACAGCAATCAGCCCCAAAGGACACCACATTGGTAAATTGGCAAGCAAAGGATTTTTGTGGCATGAACCAGGCAGTTTCTCAAGGTGTTGCAGCCAACACAAGGTCAAAAAGGAGGAATTTGGGTGAAGAACAGTCATTAGCCCCAACCAATCCACAACCTTCCATGGTTCCACAAATGGTTGGCAAGCAAAATCCAATTTCAACTGCACAAGGGCAGCCAAGAACAACCCCTAGGCCAACTCAAATACCAGTTGTTGCTGCCCAAATGCAAGGAGTGAATGTACAAACCAAGGGACAGCAAAGGGATCCTTCATCACCATACAGTATCATTGATCAGATGAAGAAGACAAACATCAACATATCAATGTGGGAATCCCTATCCATCCCAGGCCAAAGAGATCTACTGCAAGCTACCATGAAGGACTGGCTAACTTCGAATGAGAAAATGCAAGACAAAGTGCTTACAAATGCTACCCAGCCTGAGGGAAATCACGGAGGACAGCAAGGTAAAATGTTGAAACCCCCTCCTTTCTATGTTTCATTAATCATTGGAAATCAGCTAGTACACAATTGCATGATAGACTCCGGGGCAAGTAGCTCAGTAATGCCTAAACAAATAGCTGATCAGCTAGGGCTCTAGTATGAAACAATATCCAAAGGGGTAGTGCAGCTAGATGGGACAGCAGTAGCAACAGTTGGAGTGATTAAAAACTTGAGTCTTACCTTACATGCATGTCCAAACGTTGTTGTTTTACAAGATGTATCAGTCATAGACCTCCCACCACTCTTTTCCCTATGTTTGTCAAGAGACTTCGCAGCTAGGATTGGAGGATATTTGTTTGCTGATTGGTCACACATGCTATTCAGAACAAGGTATGGAACCAAAGCCACAGTCAGGTCAGAACCTATTGCAAACTTCCATATTGAGCCTTACACTCCAAGTCAGATTAATGCCAATTGCTCAGCATTTGATCAAGAAGATCATCCAAGCTCTGATGAAGCTAACGCTAAGGTTGGAAGTATCCCGGATCTAACTCTTGATGAATGGGAAAACAAGATACATGCTTTTGATCCTTATCAAGAAGTAGAAGAATCTGAGCTAGGGGTCTATTGTATACACAAAGAAAATCAACCTATTCCTAGCATTACCAAGCCAAACCACAAGGATGACAATGAGGTATGACAGCTATTTTTTGATGGATCAAGGAGTAGATAAGGTGCAGGAGGTGGAGCCATGCTTGTTTCACCTCAAGGAGTAAAGTACTATTCAACTTTTAGATTTCAGTTTGCATGTTCCAATAACACTGCTGAATATGAAGCCTTGGTGCAAGGGATGCATTGGGCAATCAATAAGAAAATAAAAAGCTTGCAAGTCTTTGGGGACAGTGAATTGATTGTAAATCAGGTCAAGGGATAGCATGCTACCAAGAATGATCTACTCAAGTGCTACAAGAACAGGGTGTGGGACCTCATGGAAGATTTTGATGGTTTTGGCATCAAAGCCATTCCTAGGAAAGAGAATCAAGCTGCTGACAGGCTTGCAGCAGTAGGGGTAGCCTTTAACATTGTGGAAAGCATTCAACAAGACAAGTTACAGCCAAATATCCATGTGATTGTGAGGCCTTTGGTGCCAGATAACAATGTCAGTTGGCAAGTGTTTGAGAATGACTCGCAAATCATCCATTTCTTGCAAGAAGAAGCTGAGTTCTCAGCTAAGAAGCAAGAAAAGTTGGAACAGTAGTATGGTGACTAGGTGGTACAGCTGAGAACTAACAAGCTTCCCAAGGGACTTATCACTTTGGAGTCCATTTTTAATCCCAATGATCAGTTTAGAAAGGAGAAAGAAAACATTCAGGTCAAGAGAGAGGATTCAGTATCCATCTTGGTAGAAGAGAACAAACCATTGCAAATTGGAAAGATGACAACTAAACAAGAAATGTATGAGTTCATATAGCTGTGCCAAGAGTTCCCTGATGTGTTTGCTTGGATCTATGAAGACTTGAAAGGTTTCAATCCCAACTTAGCTCAGTATACCATTGAATTGGATCCAAATACTAAGCCTGTCAGGTAGAAATAAAGACCAGTCAATCCACACATGGAGCCTCTCATGAGGAAAGAATTGGACAAGCTGATTGAGTCAAGGATCATATTCCCAATCAAGCATTCTACTTGGGTTGCCAACTTAGTTCTAGTCAGAAAGAAGAGTGGAGAGATCAGATTGTGTGTTGACTTCAGATACTTGAATAGAGCCTCTCTCAAGGACCATTACCCACTCCCTTCCATGGAGAAAATATTGCAGGTTGTAGCTGGTTTAGAAAGGTTCTCATTGCTAGATGGATATTCAGGCTATAATCAGATAATGGTGAAGGAAGATGACCAGTTCAAGATGGCTTTCACCACCAAATGGGGCACATATGCCTACAAGAAGATGCCATTTGGCCTATCAAATGCTGGAGCCACTTTCCAAAAGGTAATGGATATGGCATTCAAAGGGTTGATCAATAAAATAGTTCTGATATATCTTGATGACATCACTGTATTCTCCAAAAATGCAGTGGATCACCTCTTTCATTTGAGGCAGGTATTTCAGAGGTGTAGAAGATTTGGGGTATCATTGAATCCCAAAAAATGCATATTCCTGGCTCATGAGGGGAAACTTCTAGGCCATATTGTTTCAAAAGAGGGATTGACGATTGACCCAGAAAGAGTTGAAGTAATTCGAGCGTTGTCATTGCCTAGTCACAAGAAGGCTCTTCAAAGCTTCTTGGGAAGGATCAATTTTGTCCGTAGGTTTGTTCCAAACTTTGCATCTCTCATAAAGCCAATAACGCTGATATTAAAAAAGAGCATGGCATTTAAGTGGACATCCGAAGGCAAGGTAAGTTTTGAGGCAATAAAAGAGGCTATATCTCAAGCTCCCACTCTTGTCAATCTAGACTTCTCCAAGGGTTTCATGCTATGCACCTTTGGTGGTGGAGACATAATTTCTGCAATCCTGGCACAACAAAACAAAGAAGGATTAGAACAACCAGTTGCTTTCTTCAGTCAAGGCTTGGAGGAATATGAAACTAGATACTCTTTCATTGAAAAACATGTACTTGCAGTGATCAGGAGTTTAAAGAAATTCAAGCACCTAGCCTAAAAAAACAAGATCCAATTATCGGTCTCTCATGCGGGAGTCAAGGACTTCCTTCTAAACAAGGATATGAATGAGAAACATGTAGGATGGATAACCCGTGTCATGGAATATGACATCGAGATTAAGGTCACCAAACTAGTACGTGGGAAGGGACTATGTGAACAACTAGCCTTGAGTCAACAAGTTGAAGCAGGTAATGGAAAAGAGGTTGTCTTGGTACTACAAGATTGTCAAGAACAAGAAAATGATGATGTACCCACTCCCTGTTGGACTCAGAATATGATACACTTCCTACAGACAGGCCTATGCCCTCCAGAAATGAGCAAAGCAAAGAGGAGATACTTTAGATTACAAGCCATTCCATATGTGCTTGTTGATGGTGTTTTGTTTAAGAAAGACATCAATGGAGTTCTGCTGAGGTGCATTGGGACAGGTCAAATTGAGAGGGTGTTGTGAGATTTTCACGATGGAGATTCCAGAGGACATTTCACCCCACGAGTAACAACTCTCAAAATCATGAAAGCTAGTTACTATTGGCCCACAGTGTTCAGTGACTGTTATACATGGATAAGAAAGTGCAAGAAATGTGCACTCTTCACGAAAAACGAAAGACTAGCAGTGCTTCCATTGCACCCAATTTTGGTTGACCAACCATTTATGCAGTGGGGATTGGACTTCGTCAGGGTCATCAACCCAAACTCAAGCCAAGGCCACAAGTGGATTCTCACGGCGACTGACTATTTCACCAAGTGGACCGAAGCAATAGTGCTCAAAGAGGCAAGTGAGTCTAACATACTAGACTTCTGTGAAGAAATAGTGACCAGGTTCGGTGTGCCAGCCACTATCATATCAGATAATGCATTAGCATTTATAGGTTCCAAGATTATAGAATGGGCTATCAAGAATGGAATCTATTTAAGCACCTCTTTAAATTATTATCCACAGGGTAATGGACAGGCAGAGTCGACGAACAAAAAGTTGCTAAGGATCATCAGAAGAACTCTGGATGAAAACCAAAGGACATGGCATACCAAGCTAAAATCAGCATTATGGGCTGACAGGATAACACCAAAGAGGTCTACAGGTAGTTCTCCCTACAAATTGGTCTATGGGAAAGAGGCAGTATTGCCTATATCATTAGAATTTCCAGCATTGGAGCTCATGAAGCAGTTAGAGTTGTCTGAGTTCAAACCAATGGAGGCCAAATACGCAGAGTTGATGGAATTGGAAGAAACAAGAGAACATGTAGTTCTGATGATTGAAAAGGATCAGACCTTAGTAAAAAGATGGTTTGACAAGAAGGTAGGAGCAAGGACCTTCCAGGAGGGGGACCTAGTTTTGAAATGGGATGCAGATTGGGTGAAACCTGGAAGACATTCCAAGTTTGATGCCATTTGGAGCGGCCCCTAGATGGTCACGAGATGTAAAAATGGTAATGCCTTCCAATTGTCTGCATTGGATGGAGAAGAACTCCCGATTCCAGTTAACGGAATCTATCTTAAACATTGTTACTAAAAAGGAAAAGTTTTACCCTTGTAAATATTAGCCTAGATTTCAATTCCTCTAAGTGCGTATGCACATTATCTTATTGTAGTTAGGTTTCTTTTTCCCTAAGTGCTTTAGCATAGGTTTTGTCACTCTCAGGTTGAATTTCTATAGTTCAGAGTGCTCTCGAAGAATGAGTTGCGGTATCAGGATCGGGATCAGAGATCAAGTTGGTTTCAGGTTATTACTCCATGCCCAATGGATTGTTAAAAGGCCACTGATCTTCTACCCAGCAGGCAGGTGACCCCGAAAAGTCACCAAAACTGTTATCCAAAATTCCCCCCAAGGTAATTTTGATAACATGCATTAGATTGTCAGTCCCGAGCAAGTAGAAAGATTCAAGGCCTGAAATCATGTTTCTGGGGTCCCCTCGGTTTCTCTCTAACCCTCCTCTCTAAGAAGAAAACCCAACGTTTTAAAAGTATGTGAAAAAGTTGCAGAGAGCCAGGCTTGAGGCCGAAATACAAATAAAATTGACTAAGGCAGCATTAGGGACAGTTGGGACGTCGGGACCCGAATTGGCTGAAAAGCCACCAGGCAGTCCGCACAGCAGTTGGAGCATCTAGGACATCGGGACACGTGGGGCGCGAAAAGCCGAAATGGCTGAAAAAATGAAGAAAATTGCCTAAGTCTTATTTCGCTCAGTCTGGGACATCTGGGCCAAAAGTATGCGAAGGATGCGGATCGGCCGGTTTGGCGCAAGTCAGTCCATTTCAGGTGGTTCGGAGATATTTGTCCCAGGTAGTCTAGGACAGTTGGGACAAAGGTATGTGGAGGATGCGAACCACCCAGATCGGCTGAAACAGGGAACTTTAGTCTGGGACAGTTGGTACAAAGGGACGCGTGGGACGCGAAAAGTCGAAAGAGCCGAGAGCCAATCAAATCTTGCCACATGTCTTTGCTGTAAAGAGGGACAAGGAAGCTCGAATCAGGTGGTTTGGAGAAATTTTTCCCATACAGTTTGGGACATCTGGGCCAAAAGTACACGTGGGATGTGAAAAGCTGAAAGAGCCGCCAATGAATCAAAACATGCCACGTGTCAGAAGATTGAAAAGTTGCCAAGTGCGCCCCTCAAGCCCGAGCCAATAAAATAATTCCATGTGTCCAAGTTTAAAGGCCTGAAGGGAATTTTTAGAGAATGAACCCGTGGATGAATCAGAGTCTGACACATGTCATCCAAGTGGCAGAGCGCGGGAAAAATTCAAATATCCGTTTTGGCTTGTTTTTGCCCTAAATCTTCAAAGCGCCTTAACTTTCGATCCAGAGCTCAAATTTTCATGTTATTTATATCAATGGAAAGCTGGAAAGATTATCTACATGATTCTAGGGTCAATATTGAATTTTGGTTCAGTTTGGAGAGATAAAATTGAGAAACACCTCTGGTACGTAATAATAGACAGAAGTGACGTTTCAACAACCGGCTTTAATACAACAGACAGTTCACTGTTTCTGCTAAACAGTCTGCCGTTTTGCCAGGATTCACCTCTTTTGCCATAATGAGATGAGTTAAATGCAACCTAGAAATGGTTGGGGTAGATTTGTATTTCCTCTCTCTTCCCTCTCTCATTCTTCCTATATATTGTAAGGAGGGTCTTCTTTCAAAAGGTTGAACATTTCCTGTTTTTCTCCTCCCTTCTTCTCTCTATCAAGCGAATTTGTGGAGTTCAAACCTCCCATTTGAAACTATAATGTGACTTTGACTCTTGACATTTTTTATTGTATTGTATCAATCTTTGGAGCAAGTAATGCATTTCTGTGGATGATTCTCAACCCTCTCTGTGTTCATTTGCATCCTCCTAATCTTTCACTGCGAATTTTGTTATTTGTGCATGATCTTGCATCACATTTGAATGGTCTGTGTTTATTAGCAAGATAGGTGTTCTTCATTCCTCGGTGCATCACCTCTGTTAGCTTAGGTTTATTTTTTATGCATCTTCTTACCCTGTCTCCTTGGAAATATTAGATTAGGTGTTGAGTAAACCCTCTACATTTTTCGTGTGCATCTGAACAGAGGAATAGGAACAAGCCTTATTTGGAGATTCCTTTCTCATTTTTGCAGGTCCCACACTTGGAGAAAGGATTCCATGTTGTGCAATCACACTGGATGCCTGAAACATCAACCTAGAAGCTTGATGTGCATCCAGGGGTGCTGTGATTCTGCACTAACATGTCCATCACAAGACTACCCCCTATCATCCATAAAAAATGGAACTACTGAGGCATTTAAAAAAATACTAAGTCACACGTTGACCAATATCTTTGACATAGCAAGACTAGATTGGGATGACAAAGAATCAATCGTTCTATGGGCATACAAGAAAACCCATAAAAGATTCAACAAGACCACACAATTTTAGTAGGTGTTTGGTGTGGAGGTTATTTTGTTATTTGAATTCATGTTACCATTGCTGCATATAGCGTGTGCAGGAGGATTGGATTCTGAAAAACTCTAGAAAAGAGGATTGATAAGTTGATGTAGTTAGACTAAAGGAAATCACTTGCTAGATGGAGTTAGAAGACTTAAAAATCTAGACAAAATTCATGACATGATCATCATATCAAGAACAAGTAGTTTGAGGTTGGACAGATGGTTTTTTGTATGATTTCAAGTATTTGTACCATCCTGGGAAGTTGAAAGTCCATAGGTTGGGCCTTTACATCATCTCATATAGCCTTGGTTTAGGCACATATCAATTACAAGCGCTGGATGGGATGAAGTTACCTTCCTATTTCAATGGGAGTAGGTTAAAGCTCTACTATAAATAAGCATTCCTTTTGTTTGTAAATAAGGCAGTATTGTCAGTTAGCTTCAGATTTTCCTTTATACATACTTTTTATTTTCTTTTGTTTCCCTTTCTCATTGCTTGTTCCATTCCATTTGTGTTGTTTTGTGCCTTGTGCATTGGTAACCACATTATTTTTCTAAAGTTGTGTATGCGCAGAGGACCATGCATCTATTTTAGTGTTGGGTGGAGTAGTGCAAATTAAAGTATAAGCCAATATTAAAAGTTGAATGGCCCAGTAGAAGGAAGCACGTAAGATTGAGAAAGCGCATGGGGAAGCAGTGGATAATGAATTATTGTGTCAAGAATGCTGTAACAAGAACCACATATAAAGGATGAAGAGCACAGGAACAACATGAGGTAGGTGAGGGAAAAAATCAGGTAAAAGACATAAGAAGTGCCTTTGGCACTGCAGACACATGTGTAAATGTCTTCGGTCAGATTGGATTTTTGTGCACCAAATGGTTGTAGAATGATTTTTGTGTAAGGATGGGCATGTGGATAATAGAGCTTAAGGTTGGTATGGTGGAAAAATATGCATTTAATACTAAGTATGTCGGTAGGTGGTATAGCATTTATTGCTAGAAAGGAGCAAAAACTATAAGTATGAAGTTGGGAACATTATTATTTACCTTACTTTTGGAAAGTTAGAGATTTTGTAAACTATGGAATGTAGAGAGATTTTTGTGAAGGAAGAGGAATCATAAAGTGTGTGAATAGGGATGATCTACAAATGAGATTGGAAAGAGTACATGGGAGTGGGGAGAGTTCTTTTCAAAATAGATTGTATTTTGGAAGAAGTTGTTCCTACTTAGGGTTTGGCAGCTAGGGCATGGAGAGGGAGGATTCATCATGGAGTGGAGCTTTAAAGTTGAGCAGAGTGGTAGATTAGAGAAAGAAGGATGGATTTAGGTTATAGCCCGATAAGAAAACATGTCACCAAATAAGGTGGCTATTTCACTAAAGAAACATAAGGGAAAGGGAAAAGGAAAGAAAACATGTGTCTTCATTAGCTCTAATAAAGAATGGTATGCAGAAATGTAGTACGTAGATTGAGTATTGTTAGGGAAAGAGTGGGTGTCACACTTGAGACAAATGGCCATGAGTGATTATAACCATCACACGAGCACTACTAAAAAAAAAATGACATTGGAATTAGTTTTTCTAACTAATAAGAGGACACCAGATGGAATACCAATATATAGCGATGAAGTAAAGGTAAAGTTGGAGAAGGAAAATTTTTTGTAACTATACAAGTTGCCTTATTTTGGTAACCCCTAGTGGCTATATCAGTGGTTGATGTCACGTGTACATAAAGACCACTTTTATTTTTCAGGCCACAAGATGTGTATAACCCCTCATCTTATATCCAAGTTCACTTCCCTAAATTGTGGAGGAGAATCCATAGATGATTAATTGGATGATAAGGAGGTGATCAATGAAACCATGGAGGCTTATGAATACAAAAAGGGTTGAAGGTACTTTGACATCACAGAAATCCCTGAACCTGTTATGAGGATGCCCACATGCTTAGTCGCCAAGCTTAATGTTTAAGAAAGATGGAAGCAAGTAAACAAGGAATGGATAAATGTATGCCAAAAGATCTTAGAAGGGACCTTCTATAACTTGTCTTCCTTTATTATGGATGAGATCATAAGTAGTGCACATGAAGGAGAAAATATAATATTAGGAAAAAATTTCCTCACCATCATCTTCTCAGATATTGGAGTCCCCGATGGGCCAGAGAAGTTTGTTTGGGAGTATCCTTAAGACAATACCTCACCCACAAAAAGGTTTGAGAAATATAGATCTAAGACCATGACAGTTTTTCATAAGGCACACCTAGAAAATTGGTACAAGTGAATGCCTAACACATTCAGAGATGAATAGAGGATCCGTGAGTAGTTTCCCATACTCATGGATGGAGAGGTAGAGGTTGCAATATATTAACATTTTTTCATGAGAAGGTTTATATTGATAAATTGGACTAAGATTCCATGGTGCAGGCTACCCTTATACTTCACTACACAATACTTCCAAGCAGGGGTCAACCGGTTTAAGGAGGCCAAAAGGCTAATGTTTGACTTTAGTGAGGTAGACCAAGACCAATGTGATATTCACCGGAAGTTCGTATAACCTAATAAGTGCGCATACAGAGAACTATGTCTCCCATGAGGTACAAATGATGATGTCCATCACATTGCCGATTGCTGGAAGGGTTGCAGCCAGGGTATATTTGCACATAAGGCCTAAGTTTAAGAAAGGCACCTATCAGGATAATTATTTCTCTATTCTAGAAGACCCCATAGGAAGGAAAAAGGCCATGCCAAAGAAGAGGGAAAGAGAAGAGGTACAAAATAAGAAGGCACAAAGTGTGTAAACATCATAATCTGTGGGCACGCTAGAAGCAAATGCTAATCCTATCACTTATGCATGCAGGAAGAAGTCCCTAGTCAAGGAAAATAACCCAGAAGAAGAGGCACTAGAGCATGAAGGGCCCCTCGCACATGAATAATCAAGAAGAAAGATGTTTTCTATTAAGGAGAAAGATAAGGAATAATCTCCTATACTAAAATTTTCATTTAGGAAGAAGCAGAAAGTGGTAGAAAAGGTAGACTCAGAGGAAATATAGAGCCTAGAAGCCTACATTGGAAATAAGGATGATGACGAGTTTGAGGAAGGTCAAGATCATCCAGTCTATAGTATACATGACTCCGAGGAGGAGGAAGATGATGAGAATAATGATGAGGAGGAAGTAAATAATAAACAAAAGGGGGTGAGGGAAGAAGTAAGAACCAAAAATAAGAGAACCCCAAGCCTCACCAAGGAGCAGATAGAAGAATCCACAGAGAGAGAAGTTGTAGGAATCATTGAAAATCTAGTGAAACAAGAAGTAGAGTGTAGCGTAGATGAAGTGATGAAAGATATTAAAGAAGAAAGTGTTGGAAAAGAGTATGACAGCATGGGTGGAGACCCTAACCTAGCTGTGATATTTCCAAAGGATGCACAAATAGGTGGGAAGTGCATAGAGGTAGCAGAAGGGCACGGAATGGGATACATTAATGATCCAAGTAAGGTGTTATGAACATGCTTCCACAACATTGTACCAACAGAACAAATCCTAGATATGACTTTGTTTGATGAAGAAGGTGCATATCCATGAACCAAAAAGATACTATCTTGGGCGTTCGAGCCCCATGTGGATGAAACTGAGTTCAAAGTAAGTTAGAAAACATTAATGAAGGTACCAGAGATGAAAGGAGTAAATCCCTTGGTGAATTTTTAACAATTGTTATATGAGTAGGTTTGTAACATGCTCAAAAAAAATTTAGTTGATATTGAGGCCAAACTATTTAGAAGAAATGATAGAGTGAAATCCCTAGAGAAGGAATTGGAGAAGGAAAAGAAGGAGCTCATTGATAAGATAAAATACATGAAGCAAGAAGAGCTTATTAGCATGTAGTTAACGTGTGAATTGAAAGAGGAGAAGGAAAGGGTACACGAGCTCTACAAGAAAATTTAAATGATTATGGGTATTATTGTCTTAAAGCATCCAAGCCTAGCACCACCTGAGAAAAAATATGAATCAACCTTCCAATATATGGAGGATTTAACACACATCCTCATGATGGAATGATTACCACTCACTTTATAATATGTAGAAGAGGTGCTGGCGCACCAAGAGGAGGAAGAGAAACGTAAGGTTTTCGAAATCATTGATTGATATACCAAACTCCTTGTAGAAGTAAAGGTTGTCGTAAAAATTGTTAAGGCTACATATGAACATTGCATGGATAGAGGTAGAGTAACAAACATCCAAGTTACTACACATGAAATGAAACTCAAGGATTTTTAAGAGAAGCATAAGGGGTACAAAGAAGAAAGGGATAAAATCCAAGTTGAGGTAGAAAAGAATTTCTAAGCTATCGAGACCTTACGGGGTTCGATCAAAAAATTGTTGATGGAGTTGTACCCCTAGATCACCCACATGATGGATGCCCTTAAGGATTTAGGAAAACAACTAGAATGGATTTTTGAAATGATGAGCATGAAGGGGGAAGAGATAATATTTTAGGAGGTTAGAGCCCTAGTCGGAGACCTCTGTAAGAAGGGGAAAAGTGAGGTTGATGTTTAGGAAAAACTAAAGGTAGAGTTAGGGAAGGATTTCCCTCTCCTCCTTCAAAAATAAACATCATTCTCTTTCATTCTTTCTCCTAATTCTTCATTTGTTCATTCTTTTTCACACTATTCAGATCCTACCATTCTTTATTCATTGAAGAGAAGTGTTTCCAAGGATGGAAAACAAGTGTAGTTTAGGGTGATGTTAGGCCTTAGAATATTGACTAAGTACAAAAAGGTGCATGGGTACATAGGTCCTATATGAATAAGGGCACGTGGGTTGAAGGAATGTAGGGTAGGGTTCTAGTAGGGTTTAGTAGAACACATGTGTACATGCATAAGGTAGAACATGAGTTTTGGGACTTAACCATATTCATTGTTCTAGGAAGCACATAATAAAAGTGTGACCTATCTAGCATGTGGAGTGGATAAGGTGCCATCCTGACAACTATATGGTTAAGAAAGGAATATTCCATGCATATAATGGAAGGATCTAAAAAGACATCATTCCAAAGAGTGGAGATATTAGATCAAAGGAAGAATTCTTCATTAGAGGACCACTTGGACACCTGGAATCCAATCTGTTATCTCAGGAAGACATGGAAGTGGAGACTAAAGCTATATATAAAGATGCTCGAGTAGAAGGAGGAGGAGGGGACATACACACGAAGAGTGGAATTATATAGCATTGGATAGGTAAAGCTCTATAGGAATAATGAAGGATCCTTTGGGTTGGTATTATGAGAGATTTAGGAGTGATGGCATATTTAGAGGGATGGTTTTTTAACCAACTTTGTACTATGGAAGGAATAGCTTAGGTTCTTGATGCGTGAATATTATTTTTATTTATTTTTCTATTATTTTGTTAATGAATTTAATGTTATTATTGAGCTGGTTAACATGAATATAATGTTCTATTATATAGAATACATGTTGTTCATGATCATAAACCCTAGTGCATTTACTTGTGTTATGAATCAATTTTGTATTATGTTTGATACTTCTCTTTTTTATCTGAATGAATGCATGGTTATTTTCTTTCCTTCATCTAAATTTTTCATTAAAGATGTATTCTCACAAAACTCACATAAAGGAGGTGATCGACACCCACTCGTGCCTCGGGTGAGTGTCTAGTGCCCGCTAGGTGATAATCCGGCACACATGGGATTAGACTGTTTTTCTAAGGGTATAAAATGACTACAATGCATTTCAGGAGGAAACTATTCAAGAAATGAAACCACGTGAAAGATTCTACTTGTAGGGCTCTAGTGGAAAACCATCTACCAGGATTGTATTGATTTTATCAAGGCCTGTGACCATTATCAGCCCTTGGGAAAAAATGAAAAGAGGGATGAGATTTCGTTATTGCTGATAACCAACGAAGAGCCATTTGAAAAGTGGGAAATCAACTTTGTAGGACCAATTTCATGAGTTGTGTGAAGGATTGGCTCATGATATATCATTAGTTGCAATAATTACTTGAAAAGATGGGCCGAGACAGTGCCTACAAAAGATTAAACTACAGGGACAACTTCTAGATTATTATGGGAAAACATAATCAGAAGGTATAGATGTCCTTTGAGCTTAGTAAGTGATATGGGCACACATTTCATGAATGAAATGGTTAGTATTCTGTTAGCATAAATCATGGTAGCCCATCACAAGACTAACCCTTATCACCCTCAATCCAATGAAATAACTAAAGCGTTTAACAAGATATTGAGTCTCACCTTGACCAAGATTTGTGATTTTGGAAGACAAGACTAGGATGACAAAGTATCAGCCATTCTATGGGTGTACAAGACAACCTATAAGAGGTTGAATAAGACCACACCATTTAAATTAGTGTTTGGTGTGGAGGCTATTTTTCCAGTTGAATTCATGTTACCATTGCTATGTATAGTGTGCTTAGGAGGATTGGATGATGACCAAGAGATCAAGGAAGGGATTGATAAGTTGATGTAGTTGGATGATAGATGATAACTTGCTAGATGGAGTTAGAAGACTAGAAAGGCTAGAAAAAAGGCATGACATGATCGTCATATCAAGAAAAAGTGGTTTGAGGTTGGGCACATGGTTCTGTTGTATGATTCCAAGTATCTGTGCCATCTTGGGAAGTTGAAATTCCATTAGTTGGGCCCTTACATCATCTTTTACATCCTTAATTCAGGTGCATGTCAGTTATAAGTGTTGGATGGGACAAAATTACCTAGCCATTTCAATGGTAGTAGGCTGAAACCCCACTATAAATAAGCCTTCTTTGTATTTGTAAATAAGGTTGTATTGTCAGTTAGCTTAGGATTTCCCTTTATGCATTTTCTTTTCTTGTGTTTCCCTTTGTCATTTCTTGTTCCTTTCTTTTTGTTTTGTTTTGTGCCTTGTGCATTGGTAACTAGTTATTACTTCCGAAATATTGTGCATGCCTAAAGGACTATGCAATTGATTTAGTGTGGGGTGGAGCAATGTAGAGTAGTGTGAAGTATGATACAAGATGGTAGTGAAATTTATAAGGCCCCGATGAAAGTGTAGACAACTTTAGTTTGATCAAATCATTATTATTCCTAATATTTCACTAACTATTCTCACTCCTCACAAATTGACAACATACAGTCAGTTAGACCTATCTAACCACCCTCTTATGACACACTTTTGGTCATATTCCTCATGTAAATTAATTAATAAGGATAATATATCCTTTTATTGACTAAACTATCTTTTCATTACCTTCTAGACTACTTCTACTAGATTTCTAGACTATTAATCTATTTCATTGGATTGATTACACCTCTCAAAACCCTTATTCATCTCTAAACATGATTAATTTGTCGAACCTAGTTTAACTAGTCCTAACCATGATTAACCTCTTCTAAACCTAGTCAAATCTTATTTTGACTCCCTAATCAACTTTCTAGCTTATCCTTTAGTCCCACATGCACCAAAATTCCCCCACTTTCCCAAATGGAAAACTATAAATAGCCCACTACCCCCCTCTCATTTCTAAGAACTCTCCTTCTTCCTAACATAAACTATAGTATTATTGCTAGGATTAAGAGCTTATTGCATTTGTTTTATTGAGCTATTATTTTTCCTTTGAACTACACACAAAAGCATTGAGTAAATGGGAAGAACCATTGGCCTTGAATCCATTAATGGTGAACGTCCATTCTCCTAATCAAAAATTAATTTCTTAGATCCTTCCTAGGTTAATTTTAAAGCTCTCAATAGCAGATGATTACTAAATATGCTAGATTTTCTTATTTCTTTTTATATTAATTTATACAAAGTGATGAATCCTTGTTTATCTCTTATTTGATGGTCCATTTATTAGTTGTTAATAGCCTTTGGGGTTTCTTTAGAGATTCTTACCCCATGTCCATGGATTTTGCAAGTTTTCTTTGAACACATTTGACATGCCTGGTTGGACACTTAGTCTATCCTCCATAAATGGGGTCTTTTCGAAGATTTTATTTTAGTTTCTAACTTTTTACATGTTTTTGTAGTGTTAAATATTTTGCCTTGGGATTTTTGGCTAGGTTTTAAGTAGTTAACCTTCATTTTCATGCTTATTTGTTTTTTATTATTGGTAAATAGTTTTTTTGAAAGGGACTATACCCTTATATACAAAAAGGGCCTAGAAGCTAGAATAGGAATGAAAAACATTAAAAGAAGGATTAAGATCCAGATAAGACATAAAAATCCAGTGTAACCAAAGAGAAGCTACCCCAAAACATCAAACCAGTTCGAACACTGTAGAAGAGCAATAAAAAAATAGCAAAAAACATGACAAAAGTCAACAAGAGCAGTACAGATCCACAATTACTTCTTGGTAGCTTTGGTAATTCTAGATTTAATAGTCTACCAAGAGGTGAACATAGCCAATATTGTCATGTGAGTAGGGTTAGTAATATCCATCTA
Source organism: Taxus chinensis (assembly GCA_019776745.2). NCBI lineage: Eukaryota > Viridiplantae > Streptophyta > Pinopsida > Cupressales > Taxaceae > Taxus > Taxus chinensis. The sequence continues at coordinate 27,642,137 of CM034147.1, forward strand.
TTGAATGGTTTGTTTGCTTTCTTTTTCCATGCGCCAAAGAGTTTCTGGTATGCCATTGAGATTAGAGACATAATGGACATGTTGCTCAATAAATTCCTCGATTTCTCTAAATATAGCCAGATTATGATCATGGTGAGTCTTGGTTTTCCCTATTCAGTTGTCCAGGGAGTAAAGTTTTTTGTAGATATCTTCAACCTGTTTGTTGTCAATATCAGCCTCCTCCTCCTTCATCCTCTTACCTTTTTTCTTAGTCAAGTTTTTGACTTCTTCTTTCAGCAACAACATGTCAGTTTCTAAAACTTCCAACGTTTTAGTGGATCTCTTATCGTGTGTCTCATGAGAACCTGTACTGCTACTGTGAAGGAGATTATGAACAACCTCCAAGTCTTGAGGAATGCTCCCTGAAACATGGGTATCCAGGTATAGTCTTTTAGAAGACATAGTTATAGGTTTGGTCGAGGTGGAGGTGAAAGGGGTGGGAGCAGAGGTGGGGGGATGATAGGGGGAGCCAAGAAGGAAGTCATAGGGTTAGCAACAGTGGTGATGGGGATAAAAGGAGTGGTATCGGTAGCGGTGAGGGGAAAAGAAGGAACAGAGATGGGGGGAGTTGGAATGCAGGGAAGCTTAAGAAGATAAAGTTTATGCAATGAGAAAATGAGACCTTGATGCAAAGGCACCACACGAGCATGCTTTTGGAAATCCAAAATGGAGTGCTCAAGAGAATTAAGTAGATAATGAGGGAAACATACCGTGTAATTTTTGCAGAAGTGATTAAGGAACACAAAATGTTTTAAGGGCACTGTGACAAATCTCCCCTCTAAAGAGATGTATCTCACCATCATACAAGTGACCTTGTCAAAAGGTGGAGGGATAGAGCTGACCTATAAACCTTCAATGAAAAATACCAGTTTCTCATTTCCCTCCATAAATTTCCTCTCCTCAGCTGGCCTGTCAATCCTTTTATTGAAAAATTGGTATCCATCCATTCCAAGGACAGTAGCTTCGGTGATTAACTCTTCATTGATCAAAATTTTCTAACCACCATATTCAACTTTGTTGTCTTTCCAATTCTTTGCAAATTACATGGAAGTGATTTGGTTGTGACCTTATATCTTCTCAATAAAATTAGTAATGCCTCCCTGGTCGAGAAGATTCCAAAGCTCTTCATTATTCTTCCACTCTGGGTCCACGCTGGGCTCAATATGATAAGGGGATCCTCCCATTTTCACTGGGATTAGGTGATTGAAAATGTAAACCTCAAAATCCCTATGAGGAATTCTACAATAGATACAGTTTCCAACCCACCTTTCTCTATTTTTTCTCACGCGATGGGAATGATGAATAGTGTAGTTGTTACTGTCATAACACTTCCCACGAATGCCTACATAAATATTGCTCTGTACCTGTGATATCTCGCATGCGTGAGCATCAACACCATTAGAAACCCACTCCAGATCATCATCAGCCTTACTATGGACTTGAAATTCCATAAAAAACTATTTAATAGCTATTATAGGCATAATATGTCCCACATGTGTGGCTTTAATTTTTAGATAAATCCACTTTAAATCATCATTATAATTTCTATATCCTTGATTTCCCATCAAGATCTACTTAAGCATTTTTTTAAACTTATCCATGCATGTGAAAGTATTATTCATAAATACCCACTCCAAATGCTCATTAATCTTATTCCAAATTTGTGTGCCCATAGGTATCCGCTTGTATGCTGTTTTGAATCTACTCAGAAATGTGATCACTATTATCCCAAATAATGTGATTAACATTTATGCCATAGTTAGCCAATGCATCTGCCACCTTGTTACCCTCCCAGTAAGTATGCTTGATTTGAATATTATTGAAGTTTTGGCAAATACTTATGGACTCTAAGATGAAGTCCTTGATGTTCCAACTTGGAGGTGAACACTGGTTAAGATGATTAATGATATTAAGCGAGTGTCTTTCCAGAATGAGATTTTGGATATTATGAGTCTAAGCAATTCTAAAGCCCCATAAATCAGATAATGCTTCAACAAAATGATTAGTTTCTATTCCCATTTTACCGGAATAATTAACAACCAAACTGCCTTTATGATCTCGGATCACTCCTCCCCCAGCTGTAATTCTAGGGTTACCCTTAGAGGCCCCATCAAAGTTCAACTTATACCAGTTGATATTAGGAGGATACCAATGTATCAAAGATCTATCAATATTATTACCTAAATTATTTCAGATATTTTCAGCTCTAATCTACCATTGGGACAAGATATACTCTTCATTTTCTAGATAACTCTTGTTTTTGGGGGGTTTAAATCTAGCAATATTCTCTTTAATAGCACTAGAAATTTTCCCAAAACTGAGCTTAAAATTTTGTTTACTATTTCTAAAGATGATATCATTTCTATCCTTCCATATCCTCTAAATAATATGAGGCATTACCAAATTCCATAGCCTTCTCACAACATAATGTTTATAGGGTGGGCTCCATTGGGTCCAGAGATGATTGAAATCCTTTGGAACCACCTAGGAAGCTTTAAAATTAGAGAGGGAAAAACTTCACATTTTGGTAGCATATTCACAATGGATAAACAAATGACTGATATCCTCAGAGTCTTTTTTACACAGATGACAACTACTAGGAATTATAAAACTTTTTCTTATCAGGTTGTCAGTGGTAAGAATTCTTCCCCTAAGAGCAAGCCAAAAGAAAAAGTTAATTTTAGATGTTAGCTCATTCATCCAAATTCTACTCCATATAAACTCAGTTTGACTATTGTCGAAGAAAGTATTATAACCAGTTTTAACAGAGTAGTTCCCATTAATAGAACTTCTCTAGACCAACTCATCCTTAACTTCTAGTTGAATTAAGGGGATAAGGTCCAACTGATCTTGTAGGGAGGAAATAGTTTGGATCAAATCATCTCTATGCACAGAAAGTTTTTTGCATTTCTTTTTGTTTCCCTTTCTTTCAATATAATCCTTGATTATAGTGCCATAATTGCTTTCAAGACTATCTTTGACTACTCTAAATCTATCCATAAGGCTGTAATTAAACCAGTTATCATCCTAGAATTTTATATCACAACCATCTCCCACTTTCCACTTACTTCCTTGTTTTATGAAATTTCTGCTCTTCACTAAGTTATTCCAGAAAATGGAACCATAAGGAAGATGCTCATCTTGAAGAAAATAAAAGACAACTTGTTGATTAAGGTATTTAGCCTTAATTAATTCTATCTAGGGTTGCTTCTCAAATAACATTCTCCAACCCATTTTCATAATAAGAGCCTCATTCATTTTCTTGATGTCTTTTATGCCCAGGCATCCTATAGATTTTGGAGTACAAACCTTATCCCAAGCAACTAAGTGATATTTAAACTTCTCCTCCATGCCCTACCATAAGAAGTTTTTTTAAATCCTCTCAATTTTTTCTCTGGAGGAAAAAGGGATCTTATATAGAGACATGATATAGATAGGTAGATTTTGAAGAGTGCTTTTTATGAGTAGGCATTTACCAGCACTAGAAAGAATGACTCCTTTCCATCCATCCATTTTTTTTGAAATCTCTCCAACAGATCATTCCACACCTTGGTAGAAATGTTTTTAGTTCCCAGAGGGAGTCCTAAGTAAGTGGCTGGAAGTGCACTTATTTTACATCCCATAATTTTTACAATTTTAATTTGTCTTTCCTTAGGAGTATTGAAGAAGAAAATGGAGCTTTTATCATAATTGATCTCTTACCCAGAGAGCTAACTTCATAAAGTTGTAGAATAGCCTTGGTAGCCTTAGCTTCAAGGATGGATGCAATTAAGAGAAGAATTGTATCATCTACAAATTACTTATGAGAAGCTACGTGTCTGATGGAAGTGGAATTTGAACCTTTCAGGAGATCATCAATAACTACTTTACCAATTGATCTACTAAGACTGTTTACCATAAGAATGAAGACTAAGGGGGATATGGGGTCCCCTTGTCTTAGCCCTCTACTACTTGTGAAAAAGCCCACTAGCTCACAATTAACCACCATTGAGAATCTAACCGTAGTGATGCAAGCGTTAATAATATTTCTCAATTTAGCAGGGAAGCGAAATTTAATTAAAAATTTGTCTAAAAAAACCCAAGAGACCTTGTTAAAGGCTTTATTCATATCAAGCTTAAGGACCATATTCACTTTTTATTATTTTCCATAGAGTGTATGGTCTCATGTACCATAATCACTCCATCTTGGATAATCTTGCCTCTAATGAATCCACTCTGCTGCCTTGAGATTAAATCATTCATAATAAATTAAAGCCTGGTAGTAATGATTTTGGTAAAAATTATATAGATAACATTCACAAGGCTAATGGGTTTGAAGTCCTTAGCATCCATTTTTTTTGGAGCAAGCACAATGTGGGTGTTATTCAGATATTTCAAAAAGTCCCCAGTTCTATAGAATTCATCCACCACTCTGAGAAGATCATTTGAACATATTTCTCAAAATTTTCGAAAAAAGTTAATAGAAAATCCATCCGGGCCCAAATCCTTGTCGCCTTCTAATGTAAACACAGCTTTTTACAGTTCTTCAAGTGTGATAGGTTTAGTGATATCTTTAAATCTCTACTCCTCAATTTTTTCTTAGCGAATAGCCTCCAATATGAAAGAATTTACCTCATCAATAATGATATTCCTCTCATTAAGAAGTTTTTTATAGATATTGAGAGCTTCCTCTTTGATGCTATTGGGATCTTTTATAATAGTACCGTTACTTTTAGCCACTTCCATAATCCTATTAAAATCTTTGTGCTTCGAAGTGGTCATATGAAAAAAACTTTGTATTTCTATCTCCTCCTTTTAGCTAGATAACCCTAGATTTTAGTCTCCATAAGGATTCTTCTCTGCTATAAATCGTATGCAGCTCTATAAGAACGTTCTTTTCCTCAATTTTATCTTCAAAAGATCTCCCCATCATATTCATTTTGATTTCCAGATCTTGGAGATTTTTTTTTAAGTTTTTTTTTTTCAAACACATTACCAAAAACTCTTTTATTCCAAATTTTTAACTTGTTTTTTAACATTTTTTGAGCTTCTGAATCTATCTATATTGAGAAATTCCTTCACCATTCCAAACCCACCACTCTTTAATTTTGTCATAAATGTCATCATGCTCCATCCACATATTTTAAAATTTGAATGAGATTTTGATGGCCTTAGTCCAATTGAGAAGATTTTAGGCAAAGGAATTGTGGTCCAATCCAATTTTGGGTAGGGAAGAGAGGTGGAAGTCCTAACTAAGAATCCAACTAGCATAAATCAGGGCTTTATCTAGTCTAACTTGGATAAGATATTTTCCCAACCTTCTGTTGTTCCAAGTGTATTTATTCCCATGGAGATCCACATCCAAGAGATTAAGATCAGCAACAAAATCTACAAATTCCTCCATACCTATGGAAAAGCTGGAGATTCCTCCATATTTTAGACTAATTCTAAAGATCTTAAGATCAGTCTAAAGTTTACATCTCCCACTAACCGTATTAGGGACATAGATATTAGAAAGGATCCATTCACTATTGTTCTCAATAACATGAAATTTAATAGCAAGATGATTAGTACTAGCATTAAGAATCATACCAGTATAGTGTATTTTATCCCAAAGAGTAGCTAGACCTCTAGAGGCTCCCTGAGAGTCCACCGTACCCATGTCAGAGTTTTTCCAGAAATTGTTTTTACTAATTTCAAGGATCTTAGCTTTCATCTTAGTTTCTTATAAAATCAAAATACTAGGACTACTAGAATCCCGTAACTCCTTCATGATTCTCTGTTTGGAGTTTCTGTTTTAGTCCTCGAATGTTCCAAGAGATAATATTCATTTAATAAGAATGGGAGCTAGTATTGCTTGATGGCTCAATTAACGTTGAGTTCCATCTGCAATGTCTCTCTCTGTTCTCTTGGATCTAAGAGTCTTCTTTGAAGGCCTTCCTCTTTTTGAGATACTTCCAAAATCTACTAGTCTTCTAGCAGAAGATCTAGTAGTTCTAGATGTTGAAGTTTCCCAATTGTCAATTTTCTTTTTCTTTTCACTATATAGAGATTCTTGGATCATTTCAAATCCTTTCATTATTTTTTTTGAAATGACCTCTCTGAATCCATAAGTTAGTTCCTCATATTATTTAAATGGTGTTACTTCTGCCTCCTCTTTCTCTTTTTGTTTACTATCAATCAAGTGTGGATCTTTTGATTTGTTGCTGAAGCAAAGAGGTAGATCTATAGATCTGTTACTAAAGTAAGAGTTTCCCTTTGTGGTTGAGATTTTACTTTCGCCCCTTGGAGTGTGTAATGCTTCTTCTGAACTAATGTTGTTCTTCTCCAACATTTCCTCAATGAATTCCATAGAATTATCTATCTCAGCTTCCTTAGTGTCATTTGGGATCTAAGCTAGATCCTTAGGAATCATATTCACCTTTACAGTTCCTTCTTGTTCATCCACCTCCATAGTCACCTTTACTAGATTTTACATTTCTAAGTCTTCTTTGTTTCTGATTGGTACTCCATGCAAAGCTACCGCTGGGGTTTTAGGACACTAAACCAGGTGTTTCCTTATTGAAGTTCTAAACCCCCTTTTTTTTCCTTTTTATCAGGCTGGTTAGGGGATTTTTCTTCTCTCTGGCTTTCACTATCTAGAACCCTGATTTCCTTTGTCATTTCTAAAACACCCTCAAGTTGTTCTTTCTTTTTTTGTTTATACTCCTCTGTAGAGATATCCTTATTAGGACATTTTTTGGTGAAGTGTCCTATATAATGACATTGCTTACACCTTAAATGAAAAGTTTCCAATTCAATTTTTTGGGTCCACATTCCATACTTAGATTTCAAGATGATGTGCTCCAGTAACTCCTACTCCATTTCAGAAGAAATGCATAATTGAGCAAAAGCAAGTCTAGATCTATTTCTCGTGGGTCCGTCTAGTCTAATTAGAGCACCTATGGATTTAGTAATGTTTAGCAAGATTTCATTGTCCCAAAATTGCAATGGTAGCCCAGGGAGTCTACCCTAGATTGGAATGGTGTTTATATTTTCAATGTTCAGGTCAAACCCTGGATACCATTTTTTCAAAAAGAGGCTCATATTACCCAACCACTACAATCCTCCCAGAAGCACCGATTCCAAATTAGTCTACCGATTAAATTTTTCCAGAAAAAAAACCCCGTGGCATGATGGTAATACTTAGATCCCCCTTAGGTTTCCACTTTCTAAGAGCCCATTTTCTAATAAAATCAATGTTAGGTCTGGAGCCTAGAAAATTACCAACAAGGGAGAGATTCACTTTGTCCAAAGCCCTATTCACATAGCCATCTGGGACCATTAGATAGGTAGCACCTTCATTTTCCTTTTCCCACGTGAACTTTCCTCTTTGAGTCAATTTTGGACCCACTTTTCTATCAGGGTTTTGGAGAATCTTATTCCAGGCCAAAGATGTAGATCCCAGCGTGTCCACTTTTTCAGTTTGTAGCTTTTCATCCATCTGATTCTTATCAGTAGGTATCCTCCTCTCAGCTATTATTGGCCTAGAACACATACATTCTGTAGCAAAAATAGTAGAAATCACACTGACTATACCTTCGTCACTATCTCCATCACTCGCTATCTCCATCACTTGCATCTGTATCTAACCTATTGAGACTTTTAAATTTTCATTTTCTTTTTTTTTTGTGTTTTTTCAAGAATGGGTGCACACACCTTTTTGCTAGTGTAGGTGCCTTCAAACTATCATTTTTAGCAGAGGGGCATGGGAACCTAAAACCACATGCAGGTACCCAAAAGTAGGTGCATAAGCCAAAATCATGACACACACACCCTTCTGCCAGCGCAAACACCCTGTAACCATTTTTTTTCACTAGGTGCACAGACACCCAAAATCATGTGTAAATAGACTCTGTACTCTTGGCCCTCTATCTAAAAACTTTTACCATGTGCAAACATGCCCAAACTATGGCACATACACCCTTTTATTGGTGCAGGCACCCCTCTGCCAGTGCACAAGTACTGTTATAGTTTTTTACTATTTTTCTGCTTCCCTAGCGCATGCACCTATTCTCCGGTGCAGGCACATGTACCCTAGCATAGACATCTCTTGGGTAGCACATGCACCCTACAGATCCACTAGGTTTACACAGAGGGGTGTAGGCATCCTAACCCATGCACAAATACCCAAAATGACATGCATACACCTTGAAGGGGGCACATGGTTCTAATCATGATTTACGGGTTTCCTTTCCATCATATTTTTATGCTAAATTAGTTAAGTTCTCATGCTTTTCATTTGTAGTGGTCCTTTGAAATGCATATGCTCTTCCCTCACATCTTAAAGGTGATCTTGGGATTTTAAAATGTTTCAAAAACCTTTTCTTTTCCTTCCAAAATGCTTCAATTCAAGATTTAAATTGGATTAATCTTTCAAAGTTGGATAAAAACAAACTCTACCTTTTGAAGTATTTTTTCATAAAATATTATTTTTTAGGGTTTTCAATTTGTGTATGCTCTTCCTTCGTTCCTTTTTGGTGATCTTAGGAATAAAAAACAACATGTAAAATCTCTTTCTTATTTGATGGAAAATTATTAACTCTTTGTGTGTAGGGCCTAACACTTGTCAAAGAAAGAAAGACGCCAAGAAAAAACAAAACCTTCTAATACACATGTTTTCATATATGTTGTTAAATGGTGTGCTACTTAGAACCACATTAAGTTAAGAAAGATAAAAAACACACCATTTCACTTCACACTATATTTCATGTTTTGGAAAAGGGTACGTCCCTATCCGCTCAACTAAAATATAACCCCTTTGGCATAATTCCTTAATCTACGAAAATGGGGGTGGTTCTAGGAAACCTAAAGTAATCCACCACTGAGTAACCTCATGGATGAAATCGGAAGTGCTCCGCTTACCCACTTGACTAGTTTTACATTTTGAGTAAGAGTCAAAGTTGTCTATATCGTAACCACATTAATAGTACAACTAAATGCACTAAGTTATTGTATAAAAAGGGGGTAAAGTAAAGCCAAGATAATCTCAAATAAGTCAGTGTGATGCTTTGGTTAAATTTTTCTCCCATTAGACAAAATTGTGACACCTAGTTGAGAGATTCTATTAAGGATGCCATTCTGTCTTGGAGCCCACATTGCTAGTCCATTGTCGTGTCAAGACATCATGAATTGAAAACTTAATTGGAGTTTGAACCTTGTTTTTTTAACAAGGAAAAGAGCCCATGTAAGTTATAACTAAGTGTCTTTTATCATAGAATTAAATGATGTACCACTTAGCTTGGTTTCATTCTTGTCTTCGGATGAGGAAAAAATCTTCCAAAGTGACACTTCATTTATTTTCATCCTTTTTATCTATACCCTTGCATTCTTGCCACCAATTTTTTGGGGAGAGAAGGAAGCATACCTCGAAAATTTGATTAAAGATAGTACTCACCACTTTTTTTTATCTTTTTACACCCTTCCATGTTTGTGGCTAGGTTATTAAATGTCTAAAGTGTACATGTACATTTTCATATCTTTGATAGCTCTTTGATCCTGATTTCAAGATCATCTTCACTATTACGATTTAGGTTCATCATTATCTCTCCTTAGGTTGATATTTTTTTTCTCACATTCTAGTCACACAATTTTGGTACTTACATTGTGTTTTCAGTTTATTGAGAGATATAAGTCCCTTTATTGTGCGGTTATGTTGCTCACGTAACTAACAACTTCTTGATATACTCATACTTTGTTTCAGTTATGACATCATCTAATTCTTTTTAAGGGTGTCGATATTGCCTTATATATACCAAAATAATGTCATCTTGATACTAACACCCTGCTTTCTTGGTTAATGTCTAAGGATAGTGTTGTTACGCTATATATACTCACAACCTCCATTTTCAGAAAACTTAGCTTTCATCAGCATTCAAACTAGTTTTAGTATACCGCGTTGAGAGATTTTTGTAGTACCACTTTAATAGTTAGGCCTTGTCATAATTCTCTCTTTACCTACGTATTGATACAATATTGTCACTATCCACTTTGGAATCTTTACCATAATCATAGTGTAGACACCAAAATTGGGTTACACTCCCCATGGTCCCCCGTCAAATAACCAACTCAAACATATTCACCTAACCATGGCCCCTTCCACCCCACATTAATATTAATTTAATTTAATTAATTAAATTAATATCCATCCTCACAATATTCATTACTTAATTATTTTAATCAAGCTAATTTCCACCTCACCCTTCCACCTCATCTAGCCACCTCACCCTAGACCTATTCTTGACATGTTTTTATAACTAACTAAGACTTGGTCCCACTTACCTTAATGACCTAAGACTTAGTTTAACCCTAAAAAACAATGCCTATTATCTGTCTAACAACCTTCCAACTCATAAACAGGTAACATCCATTCAAATCCACAAAAAAGTAACAAACCTGATCAAAAAGATGCGATATCTACCATTTTTAGTAAACCTAGGGAATTACGCCTTAATTAATGCCGGTCATCCCTAAACCGATGTCGGTCAACCCGAAAGCACCGTCGGTTACCATTTATTCACCTTAGCAATATTTTTTTTGGGTTGACACATTCTGAGATCAAGGAGATGAGAAGAGAGCTGAATGTAAGCAGAGCAAGATTCTTTTCATGCACCCAGACATCCACAACCAGCACCAAGAAAGATCCAGAGGTATTGTGCTCACAGAAGAATTCCAGAAAGCACTATTGTGGTACCAAACACCATTATTTTGATCAAATACCATCACCATTTACCCATCAAACCTGTATCACATTAATTATACCTTCTACCAGTATAGTCCATTTCAGTATAATAGCCTTTGTTACTCCCATTATTAGTTTATACTTTGCATGTTTATTTTCCATTTCCTACTTGCTTTTATATTTAGCTATTCCTCTATCCACACCACCAAATCACTTGTTCTCACCTACTACCTACCTATGATTATACCTAAGAATTTTATAGACCTCCCCATCTAGCATTCCATCTCTATTTAGCTCCAGTTAAATCCCCACAATAAGATCTTATTAAGCTCCTTTCACCCCCACCCTACCAATTTTGGTTATCCACGACCATCATTGGTCCCTTCTAAACTATCGTCGGTTACACCCAACCGACACTTGTCTCTATGTTTTATATCTTTTTCCAATAACAGAATCAAATAGCCTCTTACCAAGTGACCTAAACAACCTAAAACCTCACGTTGACTAGTCCCAGTACCTGGACACCTACGTACCCTTCATATCTGACTATATCCTAGCCTGTTATATTATATTTTCTTATTATGATTGAATGAAATACGTAAATCATATCAAATACAATAAGACTATGTTTATCTCTCACATTAAGTTGTTTTAAACAGTGGATTGATAGTCATCTAGGGAGTATCAAACTTCCTGGATCTAGCACATGCTAGGTAGTCTACTATCATATATTATTTAATTCTTATTTTGTGGTCTTGTTCTCTATTTCAAGTAGTTCCTATTGGCCCAAAGGAATCTCTAAAATTTAGCATTGGATTGAGAAGTCAGAATGCATGCAACAACCATCAAACCATGTAACATTCCTATTTTAAGAATTTAGAAACAAGGAATTTTTTTTTGCATGATTAATGTTATCTGTTCTAAATACATAATTTAGAACACACATTTCATAACAACCATTCTTATAACAGATAACCATATGCAGCTGTAATGACTCGATGAGCTACCGATCCATTCATCCCATGACTTGGTGAACTACCGATCTATTCATGTGTAACTTTAAGTTTTGAATACTCTTCTGTATACTTCATATACTTGGTTCTCTTACCCTGTTTTGGTTATTGAGTGATCTATCCAAGTAACCTAACTAAATATTTGCTACCAATATTCAACTACATCACGATCCTTAGACTAGGTCACATAGGACAATGCAATCAGTAGCTTGCGATACTTTGGCTAAAGATTTCTAACATATTGTTAGTATTACATATTCCTCAATAACATACTCATCAATCTGGAATACATCCTTCACCCAAATCTATTGTTATCTATAATGTCTTATACTGACTTCTGTCAATCCCCTTGCCCAAGGTTTAACCCTAGTTCAGGTTAACAACATAGGATATGATAGGAAGAGGCTCACAAAGACTTATGGTAAATTGGCCTACTAGGATAACCTTTGTTAACCTCGTGTGCCAAGGCACCCTGAGTCCTAGAAGGATACTTCATATCCCAACTATGTTACTCTCCAGCCCTAGAGTGAAAACTTGTTCAAGTCCAAAAGGGTGTAGATCTTGACAATCAATGTAGAAGGGTGCTGCCACATGTTAACTGTACTTTTGTATCCTCGAGAAGATCCTAATCTTCTCGAAGGTACAGCCCTGTAGTTTACATTTTGCCAACATCCTGGAGAACAACCTCATTTATAGGTACATACCTCCAAAAGGTTACTTATGTTTAGTTTAATTTGGATTGATAGAAAAATAGATTTTGGCAGCCCATCTAACCCTAATTCCAGCACTCTTTAAGTTCTTTCAAAGGTTGGATTCAATTAATCCAAAATTAACTTTATTAACTTAAGATATCTTCGAGGTTTGTTAGTATTTGGCTTAACAACCTATTATCAAAAAATAGGACAACAACAACATAAGTTCTCTTTTTATTTTTTAAAGGCTTAACCACTTAAGGAAGTGTAATAACCTACTAGTCTATAACTTATAAGAATTATTATAATTAAGTGTAATAATTAGTAATCATATCTTCCTCTTTTATTTATATCTTTACTAGAGGGGAAGAGTCTTCCTCTTCATAGTTAAATTCTAGGGTTTAACACACCCTTTTATGTCTTTTATACTTTCGATAGTTTTCATTATAGGTTTATTACACATGACATTAATATAATGAATTGCTTAGATAAGAATGTTGCATTCTACCACTTTTCTAACTGCAGCTTACTGAAGGAATTAATCTAAATTCCTTTTATAATATGCATCAAGAATACACATCCAATCATATAGATAATAAGAAGAATATCATCAAGACAAGATTCCTTCCTTAGATAGGGTACAATTTAATTTACATAACCAAAGTAAGAGAATTCTCAACTTCCAACTCATAGTCAAACTTATACATTTACAAGATTTATGAAATTTAGACACCCAGCTCAACAATAGCCTTTCTCCCAAGGAATATAACTTTTCTGTTCAATACAAATCATGATCAATTAGATTTATTTACAAGAATTAGATTTAAATAGTCAATGCATCATATAATTTTGTGCCTTCTTTTATCACTTACGATGTCCATCTACAAAAATTAATAGCAAAGGTCAGGTCAAAGAACTAAGCATGATATGCACTGATCCTTAAAATGAAGTGCACTCAACTAATTGTTTCCATAAAACAACCCTACTTTAAGGATCAATTAATATATCATACAATAGGTGTAAGTAATTTCAATCAGAAAAGAACAACTTTAACATCCTGAAATCACTTCTAAGAGGGAAGAATAGAATATGATATTTAATATGTATCTTAGCATTTTGACATAAAATTGATCTTATTGATTTCCTTTAACAACAACAGATCATACAATCACATTGTTTACAAACCTCATCATAATATAATACGATACTTAGTTAGTTATCATACGATAAAAAGGTTTCTTACAACATGATTCTAATTAATATGATTCATCTATCAATATTTAAGATATTCATCACAACAAGATAATATAACAATACCCAATAAGGAGAGATGGAATATCAGCCAACTAAAAATTTGTATTCTCTTTTCAACAAACTAGACATCATTCACCTTCTTTTCTATTTCAGTCCAAAGAGAAGGTTAACCAATAGTGATTATCTTTATCCTATATGAATAGTCAACCGAAGGTTCTTAACAACTGAATTTATTCTAACTACAATAGAAAAGAAGCTTATCAATAGTGAATCTACTACAACAATCATTTCCTTTCCTTTCATTAAAAATAGTTCCTTTTTCAGTCCAATTACAATTTTAAGAATGTATGGAATATTTCAAGGAAGTGATCCAAAACAATTTTTACAGTAAGAAGAAGGAGCTTATGCATCCTATCTAAAGACAAGATCTCCAAATCAAGCCGGTGATTTGTTTCATATGGAACGTCAAAACAGTGAAGGCCATACACAGCCATAAACACATGAGGATTCATAAATAATTCTTTATAAGTTCTATATTAACTCAATGGACCTAATCAAGAAACGAAACCCAAGTAAGAAATCGCACTCAAAATTTACCCAAGATTTCAATCAAGATAGTATTATTTACCTTCTCAACGTAATACCCCTAGAGTAAAAGATTCAATTCTTAATAGGAATGACAACTACTAGACGAATTCCAGTCAAACTTGTAATGTTTACCAAATAATTCACAAGACTATCATTTCTAGTTTTCTCCATGCATATGCATCTATTCCTTTTACATGCAAAAGTCTCATTAAGAGTTATGAGTTTACAAAGATTCATCCAAAAATAGACTAAATTCAAGATCTAGTAGTATTTTTTTAACAAATACGTTATGCCCAAGTCTTGAAATGTAACTCGAGCACCATGTTCAGTATAAGTTCTTACTAGATCAAATCATTCAATCAATTATATCTAGTTTGGGTAACTATATCCTTTTATTGGTTTACATTTTTAAATAAAGGAAAAACCAGATAGATTCTTAACTGAACCGATGCCTTGCCCAGTTATCATTATGACCAATATACTACCCATATTGATCAATAAAAACTTCTGCATTGTAAAGCAAGATCAAGTGTAGTAAGTAAAATTTAAAACTTCCTTAGTTAAGAAAAAGTTTACATAATCATATTTCAATCCTTAGATACCAAAAAAGGTGATTCCAAAGATTATAAATAGAGTTTAGACTATACTTCAATAAATATCAAGGCCGTATTCACTAAGTACTCCCTATAAAACTTATAGGGTCACCATGAAACATTAACCCCAAACCAAGTATGGGCTTACTACAACCCTAATATCCATGATAATATTACACAACTTCCAAGAATAACTCAGAGTTTATCAAGTTAGAAAACAAGAACAATCCATCTGCAACACAACTCAGATTCTTACAACTATGAAACAAACCACATGAATCATAAAATCTAGAAATTCAATCAACATATCCCATATAACAACAAGTTTCATCTAAGACTCTAGTTGCAGACAAGTTTCCTTAAAAAAACATGGTTCTTTCTAGATTGAAATCATAAGACATTTGTTTTTACAGAAATAGGAGGAACCCAAGGTTCTCTAAAGAAAACTCAGCAAGGATATAATAGTATAAAGTTAAATAAGAACCAAAACCAATGATTACCAGATCCCATCATGCCAAGCAAATTGCAAAGTTTCCTTTTACATAAATTTTCCATGCACTTATACTAACACAACATATATTCTGAACCAAACTATTTTTGTTTTGCAATGGATTCGAGACATCAAAAGAACAAGATTCAATAAACTCAACAACAAATAACCAAGCAAACATGTAATGTACTAAACTAAATAGATCAGAGTTGTTTTTATGAAATCACTTAGGAGAGAGAAAATGATTTTAACAGTTAGGGCCTATGATGCCTGATAATGTCTCTGTCAAATCGAAGAAGACCTTCATCCAAGCTCACTACTCCTCTTCTCCATGAAAGATCAAACAACCAAATTCCTTTTCTAGAATTCCTCTTATACAATCCACGGAACAAAAATAGATTCGAAACATCAAAAATCCACCTGCATGCCTTCAAAGATGGTTTGGGATCAAAAATTGAAAGCAATTAATTCCATTAATTTCTATTTTTCCACCTATCCTCCCTTGCCACTGCCTTCTATTTTTGGCAAAGGCCAAGTCAAAAATAACAAACATTACAATTTTAGTGATACTGCCACCTAAGCTTCCACCAAACAAACCAGCCCCTACCAAAGCTGGTAGTACCACAATTACTTACAACCTTATCAACATCATTAATGCCTTAGGAACCATCACCCAATACTTGTGACCCCTTAAGTTCCCCTTCATGCCTAATAACTTAGGATAGATTACTTGCTTAGGTTAGATCTTAGGTAGATTAAATTTATACCTTAGGATATAACACTAACAACTAACCCCCAACATAGGTCCTTAGCAATAGATTTATGTAATTATACTGTTTCACACGGAATGTTTCGGCTCTGCAAAATAGACTTGCTTCTATCCTATCATTCCTTCGAGAAACAGATAAGGGTTAGGGCTAGGAGGAATACCTGTTGAATGTTGAGATGGTGTGCGCGTACCATAGAGAGAGATCAAATCGATTGCGAAGAACTCCTTTTTGTCTTGGAAGGACTACCTGCAAGTAAGAATACAAGACCACAAGATTTTAATTAGACAACAAATGAGGGATCTGCCTTAGGCCCAGGAAATATAAAAACTTCCTTTTGAAGGTGGTCAGTTCCCCTTTTAATACGATTTAACACAAATGATAATATAGAAAGCTATTGCAAAATCATGATTTAGGTATCTCGTTATAAAGCAATAGAAACTAAACTATCAATAATAAAGCGTCACGTTGTTTGTTCGGTTGCTGGTCGTTGATACGTTCAGGTTGAGTTATAGGGATAAACCAGGCTAGATTTGGGGTTGTTAGGTAGTAAATAGGTGAGCAAAAGGGTTTTGGGGTATAAGTCACAGTGACCGATGGCGGTCACTGAGTAACCGACCATGGTTAGAGAACCACTGCCGGTATAGGATAATCGACACCGGTAGGGTCAGTGATCTAGGTGCTTCTGGGTAGAGATTGGTTGCAAGGTGATTGTGGGGTTATTGAGATTGGGGGATGGCTGAGCGGAATGATGGGAGGATAGGAAAGACTCAGAGTGTGGTAAAATGGCCTTCTGGGCAATATCAGGGTGTGTGAGTGAAGGTTAAGTGCAGTAGTGGCTGGTAGTAGATCTAGGAATAAACTTATGATTACTATTAATCAACAGGCTCAAGAAAATGGTGCTTAGAAACATATAACATACTACTTACTTGCCCCTGATGCAGATGCAAGTTTCAGGACTGTGATGATGAAGACAGGACCCAAGTTGGATGCAGTTTTGTTCTTCTGATGCTCGGATGAGTGTTACTGGGCCCTGGTTATTCAGTTGAAGTCTTGGGCTTGATGTCCTTCTCTGCAATCTCTTCTTGTTTCTTCACTTGTCTCTACTTGGCCAAGCAAAATCTAGATTCTCTCGATGATTTATCCTTCTCCCAATCAAATGAAAATCCGATCCTTTGTTTTTGGTTGGAAGTGGTCATTTACAGGGAACCGATGGCGGTTACGCAACCGACAGCGGTCGAGTAGGAACCGGTATCGGTTGGGTCAAAGCGGGCTATTTTTGGTAAAATAGCCAGCTTTCCCTCCTTTTCTTCTGAGGGATTGGTAGCGGGCTTGGTCAAGTCATTATGAAGTTGGTTTTAGGTGCGGATGAGGAGTAATTAGTCATAGGTGTGGAATTGGACCAAGTTATAGGTCTTAATTAGGTTAGTTTAGGGTTAAGACTAGGTCACGATGAGGTGGCGACATGAGGTGGCAGGTATGGTGATGTGGATTTATTAATTATAAGGTAATTAATAAATAATTGTGTAAGGTTTAGGTGGTGAGGTTAGGTTGCGAAATGTGATGCGGGTCATAAGGGGTCATAAGAAACAAATTTGGTGTCTACATTAGCCCCTTATTGTCGTGTAGTTTGTTTTGTAAAGCTGCACGGACAATAATAAGTGGTTACTCCTGTTAAGGGTATAGGTAATCCCCCTCAAATCTATCACAGATTGAGGTAGCGTGAAATCAGGGATAGGGTTGATAAAGGGTAAATGGTGTTGAGATGAGGGTGAGATGGTGGGGTAGGTCCAAAGAAGTAGATGCACGTTGAAATGCAATAGTGCGACCAGGGTACATGATTTGACTAGCAAACCAGCAATGCATAAGCAGAGGTCGATAGTTTATCCAAACAAGGGTGATATAATCCTGGTATCCAAGGCATAGGAAGTAGCTCCAGGGTATATAACAGGTAAGGTACAGGAACGTTTAGTCATGTTCGGCAGTACCAAATGGTTGGTTTGGTTGAGATAAATGTCACGGTCTAGGTCTTAGGCAAAGTTGGTCGACAGATCAAGTCAAGGACCCTAATCATGCTAAAACATGAACAGGTGTGCTGGATTGAACAAAAGGCTATTGAGTGGATAAAAGTGTATGTTGTTGATGTTGGGTGAAGTAGTTAAGTGGTACGGCCTTGGGTCGGGCTAATTGATGAGTGAGGGCCGTGGGTCGGGCCAAGTTGTTGGGTTACGGCCGTGGGTTGGGCCAAATGGTTGGGGTGAGGCCTCGGGTTGGGCCAAGTTATTGGGTTGCGGCCTTGGGCCGGGCCAAATGGTGTGGTTGTGGCCTTGGGTCGGGCCAAATGGTTGGGTTGCGGCCTTGGGTCAGGCCAATTTGTTGGGTTACGGCCGTGGGTTGGGCCAAATGGTTGGGTTGCGGCCTTGGGTCAGGCCAAATAGGTTGGTTGCAGCCTTGGGTTGGGCCGAATAAGTTGGTTGTGGCCATGGGTCGGGCCAAATAGGTTGGTTGCGGCCTTGGGTCGGGCCAAATGGTTTGGTTGCGGCCTTGGGTCGGGCCAATGAAGTTAACAAGGGGTTGTCAACGAAGGTGGATATAGGCGATGTTGGTAGAAAGGGCTATTAGTAAATAAGGGCCGAAATTGGGGTAGAGGTGAGATAAAACCGATGTCGATTATCTATGACCGATATCGGTTAGGGGACCGATACCGGTTTCTTAGGGCACAATAAAACCGATATCGGTTATGGGCGAAAAACCTATAAAAAGAAAAATACGGCCGGTCATTGTCACTTTTGTAATTTGGAAATCAATTTGAGTTGTCTGACATGGAGATTTAAGATTGGAGGAGTTAGTTGTTAGTGGGCCCGAGTGAGGAGGAGGCAGCAGTTGATTGGTGGAGGACCCAGAAGAGGACATTTGGAGCCATGGCACAACCAAGAGGAGTAGGAGGGGCTGGACCAGCTGGACCACCACCACCCATCCCTCCATGATGATGTGTCGTCGTACGGGTAGGTTTGAAACCCCTCATTGTGTGTATTTTATCGCATTATGCTATATTTGGGGTTTGGGTAGGAATGTACATTTTTTAGGAAATAATTAGAAAATGGAAATGATTTGAAAAAGAGAGAGGGTAGATAGGTGAAATAAGCCAAGGCGGCTGGGTGGGTAGGTTTTTAGGGTATTTGGGTGGGTAAATTGGTAAAAAAATTAAAAAAATGTAGTTAGGGGGGGGGGGCGCGGGGTTTGGATCCGGGAAGTTACAGCGACCGGCATCGGTCGCTAAGCGACCGGCAGGGTGTTTTGTGTTGGACCGGCGTCAGTTATGGGTGACCGCTACCGGTTCTTAGTGATTTTTAGCTATTTTTGTTGGTTTAGGTTATGTTGTTGTTTTTGAGTTTTTGGTGGTGAGTTGGGTATGGTTTGGGTTGGGGTGGGGGTGTTGTGGTATTGTTTGGGTGTTTCAGTATAGGGGCAGTCTTGACTTAGGTTTATTTCAATTTGTTGGTGTGGGTTGTGATTTTTTTATTGAGTTTTTGGATGTGGTTTGGGTATTTGGGCATGGTGTAGGGTGTTTGAGTATGGTTTGGGTTGTGTTGTTGTTTTAAGTTTGTAGATGTGGTTAAGGTATTTGGGCATGGTTTGGGTCATTTGAGTATGGTGTGGGTTGTTTGTTTGGGTGTGAAGAGGGAGGGGGAATAACGTAGAAGTTTTTTTTTTTAGGGGAAGATAGATGGGCATAGACATGTGGTATGGAATCAGGTTGTGGTCGGGTGGATAAGAAAGGGGATATAGAGAGGTAAAGTAGATGTTGTGATAAAGAGTAGGGTTAATGTAGTGGGTTGGTTTTACAAGCACGTTAGCAGTTGACGATGCGGGACAGGATGCCCCCACTGTTGAGCCGGATGCGGCCACACGTGTCTGCAGCACACTGGGGTATCATGCGCGAGCTGGGACTCGGTGGAGTCCAGCAGTACAGAGCGATCGATAGGGATCATAGTTTGATGGTCGCCCTCATCGAGAGATGGGATCCAGTGACCAATGTGTTCCATCTCCCGACTGGGGAGATGACTATCACATTGGAGGATGTGTATCGCATCCTTCGACTGCCGATTGAGGGAGAGGCAGTCTTCCAGGTAGATTCAGAGACAGCCATGGACATCATCCTACAGGTGTTTGGGGATGCAGCTGCACTATTGATGTATCACAACATGAGCATCGGGTATGGGGATATGTACCATGCGCATCGTCATGAGACACGGCTTGCCGTGTTGATGATGATTGGGATCACCTGCTTTGCCCTCCCGAACTCAGAGGGAGGCCGCTTTCCACGGGCGCTGATGGGGGTCTTACATGAGATGGTGGAGGAGCACACCTGTTATGCTTGGGCACCAGTATACCTGGTACAGTTGTATCGAGAGTTTTAGGGCTATCGCCGGATGAGGCGATTCGGGATCTGCTCGACGTTTTTGCTACATTGTTGGGCATATGAGCATATCATATGCATTAGACCAGTAGGGCTACCCCAGCAGCCAGGGCCACAGGTCATCTATAGATACGGCTTTCAGAGGTGGTTGGGGGTCGTGGGCTAGCCACGAGCAGTGCTTATAGGGCGGGTCGTCACTTATTATAGACATATGTTAGAGGGCTTGACAGTGGTAGATATTGTATGGAGACCGTATAGAGGTCATCACCCGCGCAGAGGAGCCCGATTACAGTTGCGCTTGATCCAGTACACTTTCTGGATAGCAGGACAGAGGCCGGGAGAGTATGAGAGGATACCCCTAGAGAGGGTACGCATGCAGATGGGGCTACGACAGGATGAGCCACCTCCCTTCCCTCAGTACCAAAGGGATGATGTAGAGGCCCTACTGCCTGCACCACAGCCCTTGGACCCAGATTGGGTTGCTGAGAGGCTAGCAGATGACACTGTAGTTGATGCTGGTTATACGGGAGCATATATGGTTTGGTGGGCTGGTCAGAGAGCAGTGAGGATAGCACAGCCTGCACAGCCAGACTTGGCAGCGGTGATAGCAGAGCGAGATCAGCTCAGGGGCCAGGTACAGTTATTACAGGGGCAGCTTGCTGCTACACAGGCACATATAGGTGTTTTACAGGGGAAGCTAGCCCAGACTCAGGTACAGGCACAGGCACCACCACCAGCAGCGGCACAGCCACAGCCACAGGCACAGGTACAGGTACCACCACCAGCAGCGGCATAGCCACAGCCCCAAGCACAGGTACAGGTACCACCACAGCCACAGGCACCACCAGCGGCACCAGCACAGGCACAGGGGGCACTAGTAGTAGGTGTCAGGGGACCAGCCCCAGCACCTACGATGGCTCGAGAGTGTTACATGGAGGCTAGAGCGGAGGCCCGATACTATCAGGATATTCTTGATGGTACCGGGGCTGATTATTGGCCCTATGTGGCACATAGAGTAGAGACCTCTCGGAGCCAGAGGTCTCAGGGAGGTGCAGCCATAGCTGGTGGGTCCGTCACAGGCAGGAGGCGAGAGGTAGGACAGGGACTAGTAGGCAGACAGGTAGAGGGAGGTGGAGAGAGTTGAGGGGTCCCTGCACATTTTGTATATTGGACATGGGCACCGGTCTGCAAACCGGTTGTGTTGATAGAGGCCTACGTGCCTATTTATTCATTTATTCATTTATTCATTCATTTATTTATTATACCGGCCTGCGAGCCGAGTACGGGTTGTACGGTTGATACCGGCATGCGAGCCGAGTATGTTTTTAATATGAGAGACTAGCCTACAAGCCGAGTTGAGTTTATTGACGGTTATTGCAGCCTGCGTGCCGGATTTGTTATATTATGAGATTACGGAGGCCCCGATGCAGGGCACATTGTATTTTTGAAACTTTGTATATATATAGATATGATGTTTTGACGCATTAAATGTTTTGATATTGGTTATTGATGGCTTGTTTGTTTTGTAATATAGAGAAATGATGTTAATGAAATTGTAATGAGATGTGGATTTAATGAAAAATATGGATAATGGTGTTGTTCATGCAGGAAAAAGGGATGGGCGCCACAAAAATTTCCAAAAATGAAGAGACGACTTAGGTTTAAGCAACAAGGGGTAACTTGACCGATATCGGTTATGTAACCGATGTCGGTAGATATATGACCTGTATCGGTTAAGTAACCGATATTGGTTATGCAAGAATTATTTTCCTAAAAATAGAACTGCTGGGTTGGCAACTTAATTTCTTATTTTTAGAGCCATGCAAGAAGTTAAATACGCGAATGCGACACTTTTTGACGACTAAGACAGGGAATTGCATTGAGAGATTTGAGTGAGAAGGAGAAAAGATACAGGGAAAGTGAATGTGATCTGAGATTCAGAAGGCAGAAAGGCAAATTTGAAAAGGGTGGTGATCATGGCAGAACAAGGAGAAGCATCCAGCAGGTAGGGATGAGAGGGAAGATGAGTGCCACCTCAAGCTGCTGCAACCCAAGAGGTAAACGGTTTGGTTGTGATTTGATTTTTGCATGTTTTGTGAATAGGATGAGAGAAGTGTAAGTGGTTAGATATGAGAAATAAAACGTGATAGTAAGGGTTGGGGATGGTATGAGTGGTACGGGGCATGTAAACAGGGTGGGCCTGTGTGTTTTTAGGTAGAAATAGGAGTAAACGAGCTTCATAAATATCGAAGGTGTATGTTTGAAGCAGGGTAGGTATTTTTTGACAATGACCGATATCGTTTATAAGTAACCGGTATCGGTTAGCAAACTGGTATCGGTTATGCATAACTGCTATCGGTTACTGTAAGGGTTTCCATATTTTGAGAAAAAACCCGTAGAGATTTGTTCTTTTGAATAATTATGTGTCGTTTTGATGTATGCAGGCAGAAGCAAGGTTAAGGATGAATGATACTATGCCAACGTTGTTGTCACAAATCCGAGCAGATGTAACACCAGCTGAATGGGCATTGATAAATCGGTTGGGGTTAAGTGGAATCTGCTATTATTCAAGAATCACGCATAACCATGCTATGTTGCAAGCGTTGATTGAGAGATGGAATCCATAAAAGAATACCTTCTATCTACCAACAGGGGAGATGACAATGACTTTGGAAGATGTGTTCCGTATTTTGAGACTCCCAATGATAGGAAAAATAGTGTATCAGGCGTTGCCCAACATGGGGTGGGCAGCGATAATAGCAGTATTTGGGTCAGCTACACGAGATTTGACACAGTGAGGTTTATCATTTACGTATGGTACAATGTATGCAACACATCCTGAGGAAACAAGGTTGGCTGTGCTATTAATGATAGCGGTGGGGTATTATGCATTGCCGAGGGTGGAAGGTGGAAGATTTCCCAAAGCATTGATGAGTGTTATTTGGGAAATGATAGAAATGAGCGTGACATTCGCATGGGCACCCGCCTATCTGGCAGAGTTATATAGGGGTTTATGGGCATGCAAGCAAAAACACAGGACAACAGTGGATTGTTCGTACTAACTACATTATTGGGCCTATGAGCATATTGTTTGTGTGTGTCCAATAGGCCAACCCATTGAGTCAGGAGAGATAGGAGTGCAAAGGTTGGGATTCAGATGATGGGTCCAGACAGAACAAGAAGCGAGATCCCGGACCGTGATAGATGACATCGAGTATTATACACAGGTATGGGAGATGGTGACAGCTGCGGATATTTTTTGGAGGCCGTACGGGAACTATATGATGACAGAGCACATAGCTGAGGAGTTGAGGGGTGTAGAGTGATTGAGGTGGATCGCAGGGCATAGGCCAGGTGAGTACGAGAGGATTCCTCTAGATCGCGTGTGGTGAAAATTTGGGTTCGTTCAGGATATTCCTATGACATATAGACCATACATGAGGATTGACGCCGAGGCAACATTCTCACCTCCCCGGCCTACACCTCCAGAAGGGCCAGAAGAGATAGCAGCTGATCGTAGGGTGATGGAAGCGGGAACGATGGAGGCCTATAGAGTATGGTGGGTAGTAGAGCTACGAGGTGCACGTGAGTGCCCTGACATAGCTGTGATTACAACGGAGAGAGATCGTCTGTAGGATTTGGCTCGCCAGCTTCAAACACAGGTGAATGAGACAATGGGAATGTTAGAGGGTTCACAGTTATGAGTGGAGAGACTGGAGGCAAGATTCCTTCACGCGAGAGGACGCATTTGGATGTTACAGGAGATGTTGGCGGATCAATGAGATGAACCAATGGTAGTGGCACCTTTGAGGATGGAGAGACCAGCTGAGAGGCATCGACGATCACGATCACCACTTGATTCGGGAGGAGGTGCAAGAGTCTAAGTGGATTTTATAGGGATATTAGAATAAATAAGGATGCCGACCTGCGAGTCGATGATAGAGAAGATGTATTTGGTTAACATCTAAAATAAAAACTAAAGATGTATGTCTTTTTGAGTGATGATAATAATAAGAATGGTTGTGTTTTAAATGTTGTTTGTGTTTGTTTTGAAAAAGGATAAAGATGAATGTTGGCAAATAGAAATACACAAAAAATATTTATATTGGCAACACATGATAGGGTAGGGTAGGGGATGGTCGAGCTAACCTTGGGAGACCCCATGTCTCCTAAGTGCTGCCTACATAGCCCATTGCACAAAGTAAGGAAGGGCTTCAGACCGATGTAGTTCTCCCTTAGGAGCAGGGAGAGGTGAATTCAGGAAATTTGGTTGTGGTTAGGCAATTTTTTTGGTTGGTAAAAATTTGATGTTGGTAGGCTAATGTTGTTGGTGTTGGTGTAGGTATGGGTGAAGTGAAAGTTAGCATACCCAAGTAGTAGGGAATCATGTCCTGATTAAGGTAAACACACAATCCTAGAGCCGAGCAAAAGAGGCAAGAGTGTCCCGTAATTGAGAAGAGATAAAAAAACCATATATTAATGTAGGATGAGCTTGAATCCCTAGGTACCTTGCATAGGCGAGAATTCGATAGGTGAAAAGAGTGGTATAATCACAATATATCAGATATACGTCACGTCCCTTGAGTTTTGTTGTTGTGACAAATGGTGAGGTGAGGTGGTTAATGTGGGTGAGGGTGTAGAGAACTTATTATAAGATGATGATTCTGACAAAAGAAAACCAAACCTAAATAGACAAGTCCATGACTCAAAAGTTCTTTGAAGTACTGCTTTTATTTTATTTTTCTGGATATAGACTGATCGATGCGGGAAGTCTACATGGGATACGTAGTTTGTTGTTCTTGAGGTCCTCACGAAGCTGATCAATGCGAGAAGCTTCTAATAAGGCTAACTGTGTATAGCTGTCCTTCAAGGGAGTAGTCTATTTATAGTAGCAGATGCAGTGTTTATGTATAGCTGTCCTTCGGGGGAGCAGTCTATTTATAATAAGAGCAATAGTTTGGCATATAGCTGTCCTTCAAGGGAGTAGTCTATTGTATAAGTTAGAGGTCTAGATGTCCGTTGGGCATGAAGCATCTAGTTTTTTGTAAGAAGTTTGACTTAAGAAAATCCCATAAGTGTGTAATTAAGAATGTGTCATTTTGATACTTTGAAGTCATGGACTAGACTAAAAAAGGGGAAGACATCTTTTAAGGGGAGGTGATAATCAAACTATGTGAGCTTGATTGGATTTTGAGATGTAAGAAACAAAGTGTATGCGGTGGTAAATGGGCTCAAGGGACGAGCGTAAGGTAGATAAGCAGTGATATAACACTAATTTCAATAGTAGAATGGTCGAAGATGCAAGGCATTAAGGGGCTCAGGCTCAGGTTTACCATTAAGCGAAGCTAAACGATAAGTGCCTGATCCATAAGTGTGAGTGATAATGTAAGGCCCAATCCAATTAGGAGCAAATTTTCCACGTTTACTCTTTTCTAGTTTGGTTACATGTTGATTCTCTTTGAGGACAAGATCACCAACCTTAAAAGTATGCTCATGAAGCCGTTTATCATAAGCGCGTTTGATGCGCTTTTGGTAGATTTGAAGGTGATCAAGAGCCGTAAGATGACACTCGTCAAGAAGCTCTAATTGGGCTAACCGCTCTTGGCGGAAATCATCATTGGTGAGAATATCCTGAAGAGATATTCTGAGGGAGGGTATTTGTACTTCGAGAGGCAAGACAGCCTCGGTATCATATACCAAAGAAAATGGTGTGGCATTAGTGGAGGTACGAATGCTAGTACGATAAGCCCAAAGGGCAAAGGGAATGTGATCATGCCAGTTTCTTCCGGACTCATTGACAACTTTCATGAGGATTTTGATTAGGGTTTTATTAGAAGATTCAGCCTGACCATTGCCCTACGGATAGTAAGGCGATGAGAAACTAATTTTGATACCAAATTTGTCACAAAGGTCTTGTAACAACTTATTTTTAAAATATTTACCATTATCTGTTACTAGGCGATGAGGAATACCAAAATGACAGATAATGTGATGGTTAACGAATTCGACAAAAAAAAAATTTTGATTGAAATGAGTGGAATGGCCTCCACCCATTTTGTGTAATATTCGGTTGCTGTGATTATCCAACGGTGACGTTGTGAAGAGGTTGGGTGAATCTCACCAATAAGGTCTAAAACCCATTGTGAGAAAGGCCAAAGATCTCGTGCGACCTGTAGCGGATGGCTATGAGTATGTTGAAGGTTGGCATGTTGTTGACACATAACACAACGCTTAACATATTCGTAGCAGTCGTTGTTAAGAGTAGGCCAATAATAACCTAGGCGAAGGATTCGTTTAGCCACGGCAAGGCCACTAAAATGTCCACCACAAATCCCATCATGGACTTGTTGGATGGTATAGGTGACCTCCACGCCGGTTAGACAGCGAAGGAGGATGCCATCAAAGCCACATTTATAGAGGAGTCCCCCCATGATAAGATAACGAGAAACACTTTTAACAAAAGCACGTTTTCCGTTACTAGAAAGGTCAGGTGGGAGAACAGAGGTTGTAAGGTAGTCGTGAAATTGGTAGTACCAGGTATCCTGCGAATTAGTAGACACAGTATTTATCATACAAACTACCGACGCTGAGTAGGATGGGGCAAAAATTTGTTGGACCAAGACGAATATGTCAGAGTCAGCTGGTGCGGCAGGAATTTTTGAGGCTAAGCAAGCCATAGTATCTGCAAATTTGTTAGTGGAGCGGGGAATGGTCTGGATAGAATAACAAGTAAATGAGGTCAAAAGTGAATCCATGTAATGTTTGTACTTTTGAATTTCCTCATTCTTACATTGGTAGATGCCCATAACTTGATTGACTACCAATTGAGAGTCGCTAAAAATATTAATAGATTTTACACCTAAGTGTAACGCAACCTGGAGACCCAAAACAAGGGCCTCGTATTCTGCTGTATTATTAGTGCAGGGGAAATCAAGCCAGAATGAAGGAAGCATAGGTTCGGCGTCAAGAGGGATGAGAACAACACCGGCTCCTCTGCCGCGCTAGCATTTAGATCCATCGAAGAAGAGGGTCATTTGATACGACTCTTCCCTGAGTGAAAGAGTGGTGATGAGTTCGTCAGGGAAATTAAAATTGGTGAATTATTCCCCAGGTAAAGGGGCCTCCGCAAGTTGGTCTGCAATAGTTTGTCCTTTGATTGACTTCTGTTGTACAAACTCAAGGTCGAGGTCGGTGAGGAGCATAAGCCATCGGGTGATGCGTTGGTTTAGATGTGGTTTGGCATACATATAATGAATGGGGTCCGTGTTGGTGATGACAAAAGTTTTGTGATTCAGGAGGTAATGTCGGAGTTTGGTGGCTACGAATGATAGGGCTAGGCACAATTTTTCTACATGTGTATACCTAGTCTCGTAATCCACGAGAGTACGACTTATATAATAAACGGCTTGTTCTCGACGTGCCGAGTCCCGATGTGTGAGCATAGCTCCTATAATATGGTCAGTGGCAGAAAGGTAAAGGTAGAAAGGACGATCATCCTGAGGTGGAATAAGCATGGGTGGTTGCAAGAGATAGGATTTAAGAGCTTCAAAGGCTTGGTGACACTCTTCACTACATTGAAAGGAAATGTCCTTTTTAAGAAGGTGATGAAAAGGGTGACATCGATCCGAGAGTTGGGAGATGAAATGCCGGATGGATTGAAGTTTACCCTGCAAACTACGTAATTGTTTGAGGTTTTTGGGTGGGGGCATTTCTAGGATAGCTTTGACTTTAGATGGATCGACCTCAATTCCATGCAAAGAGATGATAAAGCCAAGAAGTTTTCCCGAAAGAACACCAACAACACATTTCTTTGGTTGAAGCCGAACTGAATATTGCAACAGGTGATCGAAAATAATGGTTAAAACATCGAGATGTTCACTGCGATGTTTAGATTTTCCAAGAAGATCATTGACATAATCCTCAAGGATAGTATGCATAATGTCATGAAAAATGTAAGTCATAGCCCGCTGATAGGTAGCACCAGCATTCTTAAGGCCAAATGGCATGACACGATAACAGAAGGTTCCCCAAGGAGTTATGAAAGCAGTTTTATGTTGATTGGCCGGGGCTACCAAAATTTGATTGTATCCCGAAAAGCCATCCATGAGAGAAAGCATTTCATGGCCCACAGTAAGATCAACAAGTTGATCAATACTTGGGAGGGGGAAGTCATCCTTGGGGCAAGCGAGGTTAAGGTCTCAAAAATCTGTGAATATCCGAAGTCCCCCTGTCACTTTAGTGATAGGTACAATATTAGAAATCCATTGAGGATAGTCAATAGGCAAGATGAAGGAAACAGAAAGAAGTCGTTGAAGCTCTTCTTTGACCAAGAGGGTGATGCGTGGATGCATCTTTCTAAGTTTTTGTTTGACTGGTTTGGAATCGGGGTTTAGGGTGATGTTATGGACAGCAATGGTAGGATCAATTCCTGGCATGTCAGCGTAGGACCAAGTGAAAGATTGGTTGCGGGTACGGAGAAAGGTAGTAAAGGTGGCTTGTTCTGATGTGTTAAGGGATTGTCCAATCTTCACAATGTGAGGATCCTCCTCCGTGTGGATGTTGATTTCTATAGTCGACTCATTCAACATGGTTTGAGTTTCAAACGGTAAGGCGCGTTGAATATAGGAGTCGTCCGCCCCAAGGTAAGTGAGGATGGAGTCGTCATCCTAGCACTCAACAACATTAATCGAAGGCGAATCCTCTTCGATCATGTCTGGATAAAGAAGGGGAAGAGAAGATGGATCCTCACTATCATGTTGATAAGTGAGAGGACCTATGAAGATAGCATTTACGAAAAAAAAAAAGTTAGGAGGGATAGATTCAGGGTCTATCGACTCTGTGGGTGATGATGGCAAAGTGGGTGATGATGGTTTGGTAGGGATGACATCGTCTTCTTCTAGGATACAGCTGACACAAGGTGTCTCATGTGTAGATGTTTTAGGAAAACTGAGACCACTGCGATCATTGTGTTTGCGTGTAGTCATGGGAATGAGTGTATGTCGGCCTTGTTCGTAAAGACCAAAACCAAAGCCTTTCCAAGCACAGCGAGTCAAGAAGGTGAGGGCGAAACGACGATTTGTCAAATATTGAAAATCAGATTGGAAGGGAACCACACCAAGAGGAGGTTCAGGGG
Source organism: Taxus chinensis (assembly GCA_019776745.2). Classification (NCBI taxonomy): domain Eukaryota; kingdom Viridiplantae; phylum Streptophyta; class Pinopsida; order Cupressales; family Taxaceae; genus Taxus; species Taxus chinensis. The sequence continues at coordinate 27,671,825 of CM034147.1, forward strand.
TAAGGGAGGATGCGTCAACACCCCCACACGTTAGGTTGGTGCGGCAATGGGGTGGTCTATATGATATTACCTCCCCCACGCGACGGTCGTAGGTGGGATGTGCATGTAACTGTCCGTACTCCTGTGGGGTATGGAAAGAACTAACGTTATATAGGCGGTACTCCCCTAGCGTAAGGTGTTGAAAAACATCTACTAAGGGGTCAGAGGTTGGGATGTTATCTGCGGGAAAGGAAGTAATATTCGTAACGGCGGTTTCATTAGTTGAAGGTGTAGGTGCATCAGAAGTGGATGGCTGGGTTGGATGAATGGGTGTCTTGACTGGTACAAGCACATCATTAGGGTGATACAACATATTGCAAGTTTTGAAGGGGGGAGGATCAACTTTTACGGTGTAGGACTTCCCCTCGTACTCAAATTTTATGCATCTATGTAAGGTGGAGGGAATGCATCCCATAGCCCGGATCCAAGGGTGGCCTAACAACATGTTGTATTGGAACTCTCCCTTAAGGACATAGAAGAGTTTGGGTAAAGTACATGGTCCTACACGAATGTTAAGGATCACGGTGCCTAAAGTAGAAGTAATATCATCATTGAATGATCGCAACATGATGGGGTTGGCACACATGCAACTAGAAGGGATATTCATTTGTTGGAAGGCTTTTGAAGAGATGATGTTTAGGTTAGCACCCCCATCAATCATAACATGACGTACCCGAATATCCCAAACGTACGCTGAGATGAAAAGAGCACAGTCAGGATCTTCGGCACCAAAGTCGATAATTTCATCTTCGGAGAAACTGACAGTAGCGGCTTGCTGTACAGAGACAGAAGTGGTTAGAATAGAGGTAATAGGCAAGGTTTCATTAGGTAAAACCTCTATCCCTTGAAGGATCTCAACGAGAGCTTGTCGATGAGATTCAGAAGTCTGAATGAGATCATACAATTTCATTTTTATAGGCGATTGGTGAAGCTGTTTGATCATAGTTCGATGGGCAATGCCATTAGAGATGGGATAGGCGGGTCTGCGAACAACCACTTTATGTGGTGGTGCAATCGGGATGGTAGACGGAGAAAGAGATGTCACATGCATGTTTTCTTTCACTTTCCCATTGTTTTTCTTCCCTCGAGTAGCAACACTAATCATATTGATCTCGTAAATATGAGAGGAGGAAGATGGTAGGGATAGGTCATGGTTTTCGAGAGGTGGGGCTGTAATAATGATAGATCTTGGTGAGGCGGGGACAGGTGGTATAGGAGAGGGAATTGAAGCTAAAGCTCTCTCTCTTCGTAAGTTGTCTTTCTTAACTTTTCTATCTGAGAGAGGTGACGGACGAAGTGTGGTTTTCAATGCTTTGCATCCCTCTACGTCATGTCCTGGTGTGCGGTGGTAAGCGCAGATTTTAGACTCATCGTAACCTATAGGTCGAGGTTTAGATGGGTCATAAGGTTTAAGTGGGGGTAGGGAAATGGTCGCATTCTCCACCAACATAGCAAGGATTTTGGCATAATACCCTTTGAGTGGGTCAAAGTCAGAGGAAAATGAGGCTATTGACTGGGTCGATTCTGGTGATGACGTGGTGTGGTTGGTTTGTATGGGGGGTGGTTTAGCCAAGGATTTTTGGTAATGGGTTTTAACTAACCGTGGTTTCTTTGACGTAGAGGCTATGTTTAGCTGGTTGGATGATGAGGCCATAGATGATGTGGTGTCAGAAAACAACCACGGGGAAATAGGAGTGACTGAAAACAAATCTTTTGATGATGGAATTTGTTTAGGGTTGATAAGTGGACAGGATACGCGGGGTGACGGTGTTGCTATACCCTTGGATTTCTGTATGGGTGCAGAAGGCATAGGTCGCTTTAAAGAAAATTCAGGAGGCATGATATATTGATGTAAGGTAGAGGGATGGGGTCCCAATATGGAAGGTAGGTGTGACGACGAGGGTTTTAGTTGTGTTAACAACCTAGATTGAGAAGATTGAGTTTGTCTCCTAATGGGATGGATGGATTTATTTTTAGATAAATCAAGCCGCTTAGGTGGGTGTGTTAGACTAGGTATGGGTGAGGTCCCAAGCGTAGGGGAAGATTTGGCTAAGTTAATAGAAGTGGACAAGGTATTTGGTAGAGATGAGGGGGGTGAAGATGAGAACATGGGCATTTTAAGCTTCTGTAAACACTTCGGGTATATGGTGGAGGCATCAGGATCGGTCATTTGCATTTGAGTAGAATATGGCGTACTCAAACGTTCCCATAGAACCTATCTATCTTTTGTGGAATGACAGTCCTCACGTGTGAATAGGAACTTTTGTATGGAAGAAAGGTGGGTTGTGATTCCGGTCCATTGTGGGTGTGATACAAGGGGTATATGAGGCACTGTATCAATGGGCATTAAGAGGTCAACCGGTTGCTGAAAAGATTTAGGTGATGAAGGACTAATAGGTAGGAGGGCATGTTTGAGAGGATCTATCATGTTTAAATAATGTGGTGATGTCGGTTCAAGAGGTTTCTCGTCTAAGGATGAAAAAAGAAGTGGCGAGCCTTCCTCTTGTATAATAAGAATGGTAGAAGGAGACGTTTGGGAAATAGATAAATTAGATAACATCCGCTCACAGTCTTGCAAGGATGTGGTATAAGAAGGCTCATTTGTGAGAAGGGAACTCTGGGTAGCTAATTCCTTGATGGGTAAAGGAACGGCAAGGGTTTCAGTTTGTCTTGATGGCGAGGAAGGGGGTTCGGTTTCCTACGTTAGTGAAGAGGTTTGATTGAGAATTTTTTTGATAGAGGTCTTTGGTTGGGAATCGAAGACTGCATGGATCTCAAGAACACTCTCCTCGGCTAAGATATCTTGGTTTAGTTTACTGTTAGAAGAATGATTCAGGAATGGTTTGTTGAATATTTTCAAATTTCAGTTAGCAGGGACGTTAGGATTATCGAGGGCTATATCCCCTGCATCAACCATTTCCTAAACTATGTTTTTCAACATGTTGTAGTTCTCATGATTGTGTCCCTTCACGCGGTGGAAGTTAAAGAAGTCATTTTCTTTGTACCAAGAAGGTATGGCGTGAGTGGAATCAAACTCGGAATGAGGTTTAACAGGAGGTAAGGTAATGGCTCCTGCTTTGAGCAATTTTTCCAATATCACACCATATGTTTCTCCCAAGGGAATGTAGTTGATGGGTTCTACTTTATACTTATAGGTGGTTTTTGGCGGGGTATTAGATGGTGGTTGGGATTTTACCATCATCGTGTGCATGGCCCCTTTTGATTTCGAAGCGGTCGATGGGTGAGGATTGGTGGTGTTAGGTTTGTTGGTGGAATCTTGGGTTTGGAAAGTGAGGTTTTTATTGTGCAACCGCAATTTCTCTTCCTCTAAGGCTCGAATCTCTAGTTTTCGAGCCATAGTAAAGGCCTCGTCAAATGTACAGAAAGTTTGAATTTAGAGGGTAGGGGAGATGTGCTTAGCGCAGGCCCACGTAAACAGTTCGATAAGTTCGGTTTGAGGCAAGGCATACATAAGTTAGTTGATAAGGCCCCGCCATCATCCAACGAAATCTGTGATAGATTTGTCCTCAAATTGTCGGATGGCATAGAGGTCGGTGATAGATACTTTCTTGGCAATGTTAATGGAGAAATGATCCAAGAAAGATTGGGCTAGCTAGTTAAAAGAGAAGATTGAGTGTTGGGTTAAAGCACTGTACCACTCCAAGGCGGGTCCTGATAAGGACATGGGAAAAGTGCGGAGTAGTAAAGCGTCGTCGTGAGCAATCAAATAGTAGGCATGTCTAAATGATCGTAAGTGTTGTTGAGGGTCCTCCTTACTGTTAAAACGGGTAAATTTTGGTAATTCCCATTGAGGAGGATATGAATGAAGGGGGACTGAAGGGTGGATAGGCTCCCGACAAACTTGCTCGTATGTCAAGGCGCTACAACTTCCTGAAATAGAAGCCTCCAGGTTTTGCATTTTGTCCATCATTTGTTTAATTAAATCAGTAGTTGGATGAGATGATGGTGTGGTTGTGGTAAACGGAGGCAAATTAGGCCAAGGGCCACCGCTAGACAATGGTGGGGTTAAATGTTGATAAGGTATGGAGGACGACTATGTTGAGGCAACTCAATAGGGATGTCCTATATAAGCTGTTGAGGTTACCGGATATGTGTGTGGAAATGAAAAGGTGGGCGGAGCTTGAGAAGGAAAGCTCATGTGGATAGGTGGTAGAGAGAAAGTCATGAACGGAACAGTCTGCAACAGAGACGAGGTAGGAGCAGTTGACGGTAATGACATGTTGGGCCCAAGATTAACTAAAGGAAAGCCAATCTGTGTCGTATGGACCCCTGAAGCTACTGAGGTAGATGACGGGACTAAGGATTCGGAAGGCAAAGCGGAGTTATCAGGCAGAGAAGGGGCTAAATGAGCAGCTATACTGATAGGCATGCCAACAAGGAGTTGACCGTCGGGTGTACGGTCAAAGGCATGAGACAAATAATACTGTACAGCGCTAGGATTAGCATCCAGAAATTTGGCAAATTCTTTATCTCCCACAGGAATTTTAGGAACCTCACTGGTATTCGTAGGATTCCCCACATAATGTGAAGGGGGTGATTTAGGCAAAGAAACAGAGCAAGCATGTGAAACCATGGCGGCATCTTGCTTTCGAGTGATAACAACCATGGACAGGAGTTCACAGTAGGGTTTCAATTTGTCAGGAACAGAAACAGACTCAGACTGGTGAAATTGGTAGGTTGCTGGTTTGTCAGGAACTGGAAAAGATAGTAACCGATATCGGTCTGATAACCGATGTTGGTTACACTATAGCCGACGTCGGTCACACTATAGCCAATGTCGGTTAGGTAACCGATGTCGGTGTAGTAAGACTGGTATAAGAAAATATAAGAAGCTGCTGATTTGCTCAGTATATTTATCAATTTGTTCTAAGGTAATCACAGAAGACAGTGTATAACAGAGAAAACAGAACTGAAAACAAACAAGATGCACACGCAAATCCAGAGACTAACCCTAGGGTTAATTTTAATTATTCTGGGCTTATGCCTTTAGACGTGGAATGATGTCAATCCTAAACAAAAGAATTAGGGGAAATGTCAAGTTTGTTTTGGCTTATAAGGTTACCTCAATCGGGCGGAGGAATACCGCAGAAAAGGGGGGATGTTTTGAGCTGTTGTGTTAATTGTGAAGTGATTCAGTATGTGTTGTGCAGTGAAAATAAGATTAATTTCCTATTAATACCATGGAAATCACCCCCACGTGTACGACCTATTACTTAGTCTATGTTCACTAGAATTGAAAACAACAAGCAAGAATGTAATGCGCGTGTTTTAAACCCAAATCGAAAATGATATTCGATGAAGCAAATGAGATGACTTTCACTAATGCGAAACTAGGAAAGCAAGATAGATTCTTCACTAAATATAACAAAAATAGCAACAGCAAGTATGCTTCCTAAAATGAAAGCAAGCAAGAGAAACAGAAACCCGAAATGGGTCCCACCGGGCGTGCCAAAATGTTTCACATGGAATGTTTCGGCTCTGCAGAATAGACTTGCTTCTATCCTATCATTCCTTTGAGAAACAGATAAGGGTTAGGGATAGGAGGAATACCTGTTGAATGTTGAGATGGTGTACGCGTACCGTAGAGAGAGATCAGATTGACTATGAAGAACTCCTTTTTGTCTTGGAAGGATTACCTGCAAGTAAGAATACAAGACCACAAGATTTTAATTAGACAACAAATGAGGGATCTGCCTTAGGCCCAGGAAATATAAAAACTTCCTTTCAAAGGTGGTCGGTTCCCCTTTTAATACGATTTAACACAAATGATAATATATAAAGCTATTGCAAAATCACGATTTAGGTAACTCGTTATAAAGCAATAGAAACTAAACTATCAATAATAAAGTGTCACGTTGTTTGTTCGGTTACTGGTCGTTGATACGTTCAGGTTGAGTTATAGGGATACACCAGGCTGGATTTGGGGTTGTTAGGTAGCAAATAGGTGAGCAAAAGGGTTTTGGGGTATAAGTCACAGTGACCGATGGTGGTCACTGAGTAACCGACCATGGTTAGAGAACCGCTGCCGGTATAGGATAATCGACACTGGTAGGGTCAGTGATCTAGGTGCTTCTGGGTAGAGATTGGTTACAAGGTGATTGTGGGGTTATTGAGATTGGGGGATGGCTGAGGGGAATGATAGGAGGATAGGGAAGACTCAGAGTGTGGTAAAATGGCCTTCTGGGAAATATCAGGGTGTGTGAGTGAAGGTTAAGTGCAGTAGTGGCTGGTAGTAGATCTAGGAATAAACTTATGATTACTATTAATCAACAAGCTCAAGAAAATGGTGCTTAGAAACATATAACATACTACTTACTTGCCCCTGATGCAGATGCAAGTTTCAGGACTGTGATGATGAAGACAGGACCCAAGTTGGATGCAGTTTTCTTCTTCTGATGCTCGGATGAGTGTTACTGGGCCCTGGTTATTCAGTTGCAGTCTTGGGCTTGATGTCCTTCTCTGCAATCTCTTCTTGTTTCTTCACTTGTCTCTGCTCGGCCAAGCGAAATCTGGATTCTCTCGACGATTTCTCCTTCTCCCAATCAAATGAAAATCTGATCCTTTGTTTTTGGTTGGAAGTGGTCATTTACAGGGAACCGATGGTGGTTACACAACCGACGGCGGTCGAGTAGGAACTGGTATCGGTCGGGTCAAAGCGGGCTATTTTTGGTAAAATAGCCAGCTTTCCCTCATTTTCTTCCAAGGGATTGGTATCGGGCTTGGTCAAGTCATTATGAAGTTGGTTTTAGGTGTGGATGAGGAGTAATTAGTCATAGGTGTGGAATTGGACCAAGTTATAGGTCTTAATTAGGTTAGTTTAGGGTTAATACTAGGTCACGATGAGGTGGTAACATGAGGTGGCAGGTATGGTGATGTGGATTTATTAATTATAAGGTAATTAATAAATAATTGTGTAAGGTTTAGGCGGTGAGGTTAGGTTGCGAAATGCGATGCGGGTCATAAGAGGTCGTAAGACACAAATTTGGTGTCTACATATACATAGGTAGATAATTCAAAATACCATAGTTTTTAGGCACTAGGTTAGATCACCAAATAACCTTATAGTATTAGGTTCTATTTTTAGTACCTAGTAACCCTTCCAATTCCCTTAGCACCAACTTAGGTTAGGTTACAAATCAACCATTCCCAGTAGAATAAGGAGCTTTAGGTTAGAATTAGAAGTCTATCATGTCACATAGCTTAGGTAGAAATATCTTACCTAGCTTAGTATCCCATAGGTTAGTCCCTAATAGGATCCCAAATTTGTCCTTCACCATAAACAGGCTACAATTCCCTTTATGTCTATGACAACCTGCCATGGTCAATCCTCAAAGACCCTAAGCAAAGCATGCCACTGAATGAGAGAACGTTCATTAAAAAGAGAATTAAAGAACTTGTATCAATAAAGTTTATTCCATAAGTTTCATAATTCATGGTATGCCAATTCATCATTTGTTCAACTTGAACATACTTAAAACATTCCTTGGATCACTAAAATTGATCCAAGGATGAGTCAGATAAATAGATATGTTTAAAATTTTCCTTTAACCAGATTGCAACTCATCTTATGAGAAGTGAAAAAAAAATGAATTCAGAAAAACATTCCAGTTTAATCAAAAGATCTTTAAGAGCAAAAAATACTTACCGCTATCAAGCATTATTTCTCATAATCAAAAGAACATATCCTCATAAGGAAAATCACATGTCAAAACTTGAAATGCAAAGGAGGAAAATATCATCTATAAACGGTGTTACATGCTTCCCTCCTAAAAAGGATCCTCGTCCCGATGATTATTTCTTTTTACAATTGGTATTAAGGATATTCAACTCATTCACTTCTCTTATTCAAAGTCAAATATTTCAAACCTTATATTTCCAGAAATCAGCATTATATAACTATTTGCTCAAATTACATACATATCTACCCAAAACTAGCTTACTTAATGTCATGAAAGGATAAAATGATAAAAAAAATTATTAGTCAATAGATTCAATTTTGTTCAAAAAGAAAGGGAAAAGTAGTTTTCATATCTTCTAGATTTTCCCAAGTTGCACTTTCTTCGTTAAACTAGTCCCACTAGACCTTACATTATCTTATTTCATGATTTCTTAAATGCAACTGGTGAGTTTCTCACACTCGAGTGGGTTTAACCATGATTATTCTTGTCTTGGACCTGCAAGGAATTCCAATTTAACACACGTGATAAATTTGAAATGTATTTCTTAAGAAAAGAAATATGGAAAACATCATGCATTCGTGACAGAGCAGGTGGTAGTGCTATTCGATAAGCTACAGGATTTATTACTTCAACTATTTCAAAAGGTCCCACATAATGAGGTGATAACTTGGTAGCCTTTTCAAAAGTTATAGAACTCTTTTTTGGTTTAACACAAAAAAAACCTTCTCACCAAGTTCAAATATCTTGTCAACCATCTTTAAATCAACATAACTCTTTTTCCTATCTGTTGCTTCTTTCAAGTGTTCATGAATCATTTTAACTTTTTGTTCCATTTTTGTAATAATTTCAAGTCCTATTACTTCTCTATCTTCAATACTATGCTAGCTAACAGGGGTCCTACATTTCCTTCCATAAAGTGCCTCAAAGGGTGTCATCTTAAGAGAAGCATGGTATATATTATTGTATGCAAATTCAACTAATGGAATATACTCCTCCCACTTATACTACTAATCCATACAATACATCGGTAACATATCTTCTAAAACTTGATTTACTCTTTTAGTTTGTCCATCTGTTTCTGGATGATACACAGAACTGAAATTTAGTTTAGTTCCAAGAGCTACATTAAGTGTTTGCCAAAACTTCAACATCATTCTAGGGTCACTATCAGATATGATTAATTTAGGTACTCCATGCAATCTGAAAATTTCATGTACAAATATTTTTAGCCAAAATAGGAGAACTATCCTTTATATTCCTAGCAATAAAATGAGCTACTTTTGTTAGTTTATCAACAACTACCAAACTAACATCATGTTTATTTCTTGGCATAGGCAATCCTTGTACAAAATCCATATTTATTACTTACCATTTGTATTGTGGTATGTTATGGGGATATAATAAACTAGCTGGGTGCATATGTTCCACTTTTACACGTTGACACTCAAGACAATGAGTCACAAAATTAATAACATCCTTTTTCATTCCTTTCTAGAAATATTGTTGTTTTATATCAGCTAGCATTTTTGTAATACCTGGGTGTCCTGAAAAGGGTGAATTGTGAAATTTTGCTAACAATTTCTTTCTCAAATCATTAAGCAAAGGTATGTATAATCTGTTTTCATAACGTAAGATTCCTTCATTATCAAAGTGAAAATATTTATACCTGTCATCTTTTGGATCTGCAGCAAGCATTGTTTTTACTTGCTGAAAGTAAGAATCAGATTCCATAACACTTTTTACTTCATCCTTAAACTAAGTTCTTAGTGTTATAAGAGCAGAAATGTGCATCCTATGACTTAGATTGTCAGCTACTCTATTCTCTTTTCCTTTAATGTAACTTATGTCAAAATAATATTGAGACAAAAACTCTAACCACCTTCGCTCTCTTACATTTAGAATTGGTTGAGTGAAAATGTACTTCATCCTAAGATGATTAGTTTTCAACTCAAATGGTTTACCAAGTAGATAGTGCCTTCAAAATTGAAGTGCATGAACTATGGTAGTAAGCTCTAGATCATGTGGAGCATAATTTAACTCATGTAACTTAAGTTTTCAACTTTCATAAGCTATGACATGATCATTTTGTAACAAAATACCTCCAAGACCTTCCTCGGATGCATCAGTTACAACTGTAAAGTCTCTATTAGGATCAGGTACAACTAAAATAGGTGTTGAAGTCAACTGAATTTTCAAAATTTTAAAATCAGATTCACATTTATCATTCCAAAAAAAATTCTTATCTTTTTTCTGTAATTAAGTTATTGGTGCAGCCACCTTAGAAATATCCTTAACAAATTTTCTATAATAACTAGCAAGGCCCATGAAGCTTCTAACTTCATGTACATTCTTTGGTGTAGGCCACTCCGTTATAGCTACTATTTTAGAAGGATCTACAAAAATCCCATTCTTACTTATAACATGACCCAAATAGTGAACTTTGGTGTCAAAGAAGGAACATTTGGATAGCCTACCATACAACCATCTCTTACTCAGAATTTCCAAAACTATTTTCAAGTGGTCATGTTGCTCCTCAATACTTTTAAAAGATATGAGAATGTCATCCAAGAATACAAGTATAAACTTGTCCAAGTAATCTTTAAAGATAATATTCATTAAGTTCATAAAAGTTGCAGGTGCATTAGTTAATCCAAAGGGTAAAACCATGAATTCATAATGTCCATACCTTGTTCTGAAAGCCATTTTATGAATTTCCTCATCCTTAATTCATAATTGATGATATCTAGATTGAAGATCTATTTTATAATATAACCATGCTCCACGCATCTGATCAAATAGATCATCAATTCTAGGAAGTGGGTATCTATTCTTAATTGTTGCTTTGTTTAACATTCTATAATCAATGCATAGTCTAAGTGTTCCATCTTTCTTTTTCATAAATATCACTGGTGCTCCCCAAGGTGAAACAGTTGGTCTAATTAAACCTTTAGACAAAAGTTCTTGCAACTGAGCCTTAAGCTCTACTAATTCTGTGGTAGTCATTTGATAAGGTGCTTTAGAAATAGGTTTAGTACCTAGTTTGATTTCAATGGTTAAGTCAAACTCCTATTTGGGTGGTAAACTTGGTAATTGTTTTGTAAATACATCACTGTAATTCCATAAAATTGGGTAACATTCCATGAAATCACTATTTTCTTCTACAGATTCTGATATTTCTACTGCATATAAGGTACAACCCTTATTTTTGGCCCTTTTAAGTTACATAACTAACAATTTCCTAACTGTAATTTCTCATTTTATATCTTGTATCTCTGTTGTTTTCTATAGGTCATAAAAAAAACTAATATGTTTTTCAAAATAGTCCACTTGTTCTTTATGCTCAGCTAACCAATTAACACCTATGACTATATCATAAGATCTCAAAGGTGCAACATAGAGATCAACTTCAATGGAAAAGCTGGGTAAGTCAAGGACTTCCCCAAAAAGCCACATACTAATAGTATGAACATAATTATTACCATAATGTACAGTCCATGATTTATCCATTTTTCTATCTTTTCTTTTAATTTTTGAACCAAGTTTACTAGAAATGAAACATTCAGTAGCTCCCGTATCAAAAAGAATAGTTATAGGTATGCCAAATAACTTACCAAGAACTTCTATGGGTGTAGCTTGCTTTTCAGCTTGTTTTTCAGCTACTGCAACATGAATCTTGTGTTGCGGATTATGGTCATCCTTCTTCAAAGGACATTGATTTGCATAATGATCTTTTCCACAATTATAACAGGCTCCTATAGGTCCTTTTTTAGTCTCAAAATTATTTCTAGCCTTAAATCTATCATTTCAACCTCTATAGGACTTATGTCCGTTATTATTATTCTTGGTAAAATTGTTCTGTGCATTTTTAGCACGCTTATTCATTGTTGTTTTCTTATTATTATTAGCTAGAAACTTACTTTTGTTACCAAAATTTTTCTGTGGTCCCTTTTTAGGTGCAAGAGAAGCTGAATAAGAGTTTGGGACTTTCTTCCACACTTGCTCTTTATGAGAAGAAATAGCCTTTAATTTCTGTTCTTGCCTTATGGATTTCTCAGCAACCCCCTCCATAGTGGTTGGGCTACGAACATCAACCTCTCCCCCAATAATGGGATTCAACCCCATGATAAATTTTTGTATCCTGAACTTCTCATCAGTTTGATACTAAGGTACATATTTGAGGAGTTTCGTAAACCACTCCCAATACTCAATTATAGTTAGCTTTCCTTGAGCTAAGCTCTAAAATTCTATCATTTTTGGATCATAATAAAGTTGTGGTAGCCATCGTTGCCTGAAATAAATTTTAAATTGATCCCAAGTGATGTAAGTTTCATCAATATTTAACTCAACTTTACAGCTGTCCCACCATGAAGATGCTTCAAGGGAAAGCTGATATTCTCCCTAAATGACTGTAGTTTCCTCTAAAGAAGTTTCTTATTGCAAAGTACTTCTCCCTTTTGCTGAGCCAATTCTTAGCTCCATCTCCTAATGTGGTGCATAAAACTTAGGTGGACTTATCATTTTTATATCATTAGTGAGTTCAGCTCTCAACCTTGCCTTTTTGTTTTTTGGTTGGACAGGTACATTAACATTTTCATTATCAAAAGTTAGATTGGGGTTGTCCTCAGGAGGTGGCTGATTGTTATTACCAACTTCTTCTTCCTCCTCATTTCCTATTACTTGATTTTCAAGTACCGTCAAATGATCTCTTGTGTCCTACAGGGTGGCAAGAATATCATCAAGTTTTTGGGATGTTTCCCCTTGTTCTAACCATTTTTTGTTCTAAGAAAATTTAAGTTTTTATCATATTATGGACACAATAGGTCCAAGAGCTGCAACCTTCAGCTCTAATACCAAGATGTAACATTCCCATTTCAAGACTTTAGAAACAAGGAATTTTTTTTTTGCATGATTAATGTTCTCTATTCTAAATGCATAATTTAGAACACACATTTCATAAAAACCATTCTTATAATAGGTAACCATATGCATCTGTAATGACTTAGTGAGCTACCGATCTATTCATCCCATGACTCAGTGAACTACTAATCTATTCATGTGTAACTTTAATTTTTGAATACTCTTTTGTATACCTTGTATACTTGGTTCTCCTACCCTGTTCTGGGTATTGAGTGATTTGTCTAAGGAACGTAACTAAATATTTGCTACCAATATTCAACTGCATCACAATCCTTAGACTAGGTGACATAGGAAAACATAATCAACAACTTGTAATACTTCGGCCAAATATTTCTAACATACTGTTAGTATTACTTATTCCTTGATGACATACTCGTCAATCCAGAATACATCCTTCACTCCACTCTATTGTTATCTAGAATGTCTTATACTAACTTCTGTCAGTCCCCTTGCCCAAGATTTAACCCTAGTTTAGGTTAACACAACATAGGATATGATAGGAAGAGGCTCACAAAGACTTAGTGGAAATTGGCCTTCTAGGACAACCTTGGCTAACTCCGTGTGCCAAGGCACCTTGAGTCCTAGAGGGCTACTTCATATCCCAACTATGTTACTATCCATATCTAGAGTGAAAACTTGTTCAAGTCCAAAATGGTGTAGATCTTGATGATCAATGTAGAATTGTGTTACCACATGTTAACTACACTACTGTATCCTCGAGAAGATCCTAATCTTCTCGAAGGTACAACCCTGTAGTTGACATGTGCCAACATCCTGCAGAACAACCTCATCTAGACGTACATACCTTCAAAAGGTTACTTATGTTTATTTTAATTTGGATTGATGGAAAAATAGATTTTGGTATCCCATCTAACTCTGATTCCATCACTCTTTAAGTTATTTTAAAGGCATATTCAATTAATCCAAAATTAAATTTATTAACTTAATTTTGCTTCAAGGTTCATTAGTTTTTGGCTTAACAACCTGTTATCCAAAAACAGGACAACAACAACATAAGTTCTCTTTTTATTTTTTAAAGGCTTAACTACTTAAGGAAGTGTAACAACCTACTAGGCTATAACTTATAAGACTTATTATAATTAATTCTAATGATTAGTAATCATATCTTCCTCTTTTATTTGTATCTTTACTAGAGAGGAAAAATCTTCCTCTTCATAGTTAAATTCTAGGGTTTAACACACCCTTTTATGTATTTTATAATTTTGATAGTTTTCATTATAGGTTTATTACACATCACATTAATATAATGAATTGCTTGGATAAGAATGTTGCATTCTGCCACTTTTCTAACTGCAGCTTACTTAAGGAATTACTCTAAATTCCTTTCATAATACTCGTCAAGAATACACATCCAATCATATAGATAATAAGAAGAATGTCATCAAGATAATATTCCCTCCTTTAGACAAGGGTACAAGTTAATTTACATAACAAATGCAAGTGAATTCTCAACTTCCAATTCATATTCAAACTTATACATTTACAAGATTTATGGAATTTAGACACTCGACTCAACAATAGCCTTTCTCCTAAGGAATATAACTTTTCTATTCAATACAACTCAGGATCAATTAGATTTTTTTTACAAGAATCAGATTTAAAGAGTCAATGCATCATATAAGTTTGTACCTACTTTTATCACTTACGATGTCCATCTATGAAAATTACTAGCATGGGTCAGTTCAAAGAACTGAGCATGATAAGCACTGATCCTTAAAACGAAATGCAGTCAACTAATTGTTTCCATAAATAAACCCTACTTTAAGGATCAATTAGTATATCATATAATAGGCGTAAGTAATTTCAATCAGAAAAGAAGAGCTTTAACATCCTAAAATCACTTCTAAGAGGGAAGAGTAGAATATGATATTTAATATCTATCTTACCATTTTGACATAAAATTGATCCTATTGATTTCCTTTAACAACAACAGATCATACAATCACATTGTTTACAAACCTCGTCATAATAGAATATGATACTTAGTTAGTTATCATACGATAAAAAGGTTGCTTACAACATGATTATAATTAGGATGATTCATCTATCAATATTTAAGATATTCATCACAATAGGATAATATAAAAATACCCAATAAGGAGAGATGAAATATCAGCCAACTAACAATTTGCATTCTCTTTTCAACAAACTAGTCATCATTCACCTTCTTTTCTATTTTAGTCCAAAGATAAGTAAGAGAAGGTTAACCATCAATGATTATCTTTATCCTATAAGAATAGTCAACCGAAGGTCCTTAACAACTGAATTTATTCTAACTGTAATAGAAAATAAGCTTATCAGCAGTGAACTTACTACAACAATCATCTCCTTCCCTTTCATTAATAATAGTTCCTTTTTCAGTCCAATTACAATTTTAAGAATGTATAGAAGATTTCAAAGAAGTGATCTAAAACACTTTTTACAGTAAGAAGAAGGAGCTTATGCATCCTATCTAAAGACAAGAGCTCCCAATCAAGTCAATGATTCATTTCATATGGAATATAAAAAAAGTGAAGGCCATACATAGCCATAAACACATGAGGAGTTATAAATAATTCTTTATAAGTTCCATATTAACTCAATGAACGCAATCAAGAAAAGAAATCCTAGTAATAACTTGCACTCAGAATTTACCCAAGAGTTCAATCAAGATAGTATTATTTACCTTACTTCTCAACTTAATACCCCTAGAGTAAAAGATTGAATTCTTAATAGGAATGATAACTACTACATGAATTCCAGTCATACTTTTAATTTTTACCAAACAATTCACAAGACTATCTTTTCTAGTTTTCTCCATGCATATGCATCTATTCCTTTTACATGCAAAAGTCTCATTAAGAGTTATGAGTTTACAAAGATTCATCCAAAAATAGACTAAATTCAACAACAAAATATAGTAGTATTTTCTTAAGAAATACATTATGCCCAACTCTCAAAATGTAACTCGAGCACCATGCTTAGTATAAGTTCTCACCAGATCAAATCATTCAATCGATTATATCCAGTTCAGGTAATTATATCCCTTTATTGGTTTACATTTTTAAACAAAGGAAAAACTAGACAGATTCTTAACTAAACCGATACCTTGTTTAGTTATCATTACGATCAATAGGAAACAAATTCTTTAAATTACCTTGTAATATACTACCCATATTGAATCAATAAGAACTTCCACATCGTAAAGCAAGATCAAGTGTAGTAAGTAAAATTTAAATATACCTCATTTAAGAATTTATTTACATAATCATCTTTCAATCCTCATATACCAACAAGGACAATTTGAAAGATTATAAATAGAGTTCAAACTATGCTTCAATAAGTATCAAGGCCCTATTCACTAAGTACTCGATATAAAAATTATAAGGTCACCATGAAACATTAACACCAAACCAAGTGTGAGCTTACTATAACCCTAATATCCATGATAATATTACACAACTTTCAAGCATAAATCAGAGTTTTATCAAGTTGCAAAACAAGAGCAATCCATTAGCAACACAACTCAGTTTCTTAAAACTATGAAACAAACCACAAGAATCATATAATCTAGAAACTCAATCAACAGATCCCATATAACAACAAGTTTCATCTAAGACTCCAGTTGCAGATGAGTTTCCTTAAAAAAAACATGGTTCTTTCTAGATTGAAATCACAAGACATTTGTTTCTACAGAAATAGGAGGAACCCAAGGTTCTCTACAGAAAACTCAGCAAGGATATAATAGTATAAAGTTAAACAAGAACTGAAACCAATGATTACTAGTTCCCATTATGCCAAGTAAATTACAAAGTTCCCTTTTGCATAAATTTTCCATGCACTTATACTAACATGACATATATTCCAAACCAAACTATTTTTTATTTTGCAATGGATTTGAGACATCAAAAGAATAAGATTTAATAAACCCAACAACAAATAACTAGGAAAACATGTAATGTACTAAACTAAACAGAGCAAAGTTGTTTTTATGAAATTGCTTAGGGCCTATCATGCCTGATAGTGTCTCTATCAAATCGAAGAAGACCTCTAGCCGAGCTCACTACTCCTTATCTTCTCCACGAAAGCTCAAACAAACAAATTCCTTTTCTAGAATTCCTCTTATACATTCCACGAAACAAAAATAGATTCGAAACATCAAAAATAGCTATGAAATGTAGTTTAATCTGCTAATTTGAAAAACCATAGAGTATGTAGAGCAAAAAATTGAGTAACATGCAAAGTGAAACAGCCACATCAAAATCCACCTGCATGCCTTCTAAGACAATTTGGGATAAAAAATCGAAAGCAATTAATTCCATTAATTTCTATTTTCCCACCTACCCTCCCTCACCACTACCTTTTATTTCTAGCGAAGGCCAAGTCAAAAATAACAAGCATTACAATTTTAGTGATACTACCACCTAAGCTTCCTCCAAAAAAACCATCCCTTACCAAAGCATACAGTACCACAATTCCTTACAACCTTAACAACATCATTAATGCCTTAGGAACCATCGCCTAATAGTTATGACCCCTTAAGTTCCCCTTCATGACCAATAACTTAGGATAGAGTACTTGCTTAGGTTAGATCTTAGGTAGATTAAATTTATACGTTATGATATAACACTAACTAACCCCCAACATAGGTCCTTAGCAATAGATATAGGTAATTCCACATTAGTAGATAATTAAAAATACCATAGTTTTTAGGCACTAGGATAGATCACCAAATAACCTTATAGTATTAGGTTCTAGTTTTAGTACCTAGTAACCCTTCCAATTCCCTTAGCACCAACTTAGGTTAGGTTACAAATCATAAATTCCCAACAGAATAAGCAGCTTTAGGTTAGAATTTTATCATGTGACATAGCTTAGGTAGAAATATATTACCTAGCTTAGGTTCCCATAGGTTAGTCCCTAATAGGATCCCATATTTCACCTTCGCCATGAATAGGCTACAATTCACTTTACATCGGTGATGACCGGCCATTGTCGATCCTCAAAGAATCTAAGAAAAGCATGCCACTAAATGGGAGTACGTTCATTAAAAAGAGAATTAAAGAACTTGTATCAACAAATTTTAGTCCATAAGTTTCATAATTCATAGTATGCCATTTCATCATTTGTTCAACATCAACATACTTAAAAAATTCCTTGGATCACTGAAATTGATCCAAGGATGAGTCAGATGAATAGATATGTTTACAAATTTCCTTTAACCAAATTGCAACTCATCTTATGAGAAGTGGAAAAAAAATGAATTCAGGAAAACATTCCAGTTTAATCAAAATATCTTTAAGAGAAGAAAATACTTACCCCTATCAAGCATGATTTTCCATAATCAAAAGAACATATCCTCATACGGAAAATCACATGTCAACACTTGAAATGTTAAGGAGGAAAATATCAACTGTAAAGGGTGTTATAAACTGACCAACATAAACAGGTATTCCTCCTTGGCCCTTACCCTTATCTGTTTCATCTCAATAATGTAAAGAGAATGGCGAAACATTTTGGCATGCCCGGTGGGACCCATCAGGGGTTCTATTGCATTTTATTCATTCCTAGGTGACAATTGTGTGTTTGTTTCCCTTTAAAAGGCTTACACATTAATCTTCTTCTCTGGTAATCCTCTCTTCTTTCTAATTTCTTTAAAAGAAACATTACTCTTGGTGCATTAAAAAATTATCATTCTTCTTTCTTTCTTTTTGAATTTAGTGTAAGAGCATACCCTCTACTATTCATCATTCACTTCATCGAAACATTTTTTTTTATTTGGGCTTAAAATTGGTTGCATTACATTATGATTTACTACACTTAGCTCACATTAAAATGAGGGCAACCTATATGCTGGAATTCATGCCAAGCTTATGGTTGACACAAAAGATTGTAGAAAGAACATTCTCTCTCTCTCTCTCTATCTTACCAAACTACACAAAAATGAAATATACACATCTTTCTTAAACAACATCGTACCTGGGAATTCCTGTCAGTGATCACACGATCAGATAACTGGTAGGTACTCCCCAACTCATTACTTCTATCAAGTCATTACTTCAGAGGACGGCCCATCCCTGCCATAACATAACCTGAAACCTCTCCTTTTAGATATCCTTCTTCATAAGAAGCCTTCCTCATCAAAAAATATACTCTAAATTCATGAGTCAGTCTTCTAAATAGCATAAGCTCAACACATTAAAAATCACTTGTTAGGTACATGTTTTTAGCATTTGATTGATGTGCATTTTTAGGTGTGAGGATATGTTTCTCTATTTTTCCATTCTTATGCCTTGTACACTGCACAATCACATTTGGAGTATTCTGACTTCTTCTGAGTGTGTCAGGACTTCATTGCATCATCACCAGATCTCTGGGTTGACTATTTATCTAACTCAAATTCACAACAATCCATTTTTCTACATTTTTCCAATTTTCACACTAACCATCACCGGTTTATCCACTTGCATCAGTTTTGCTTAACCGGCATCGGTTTTCAGTTCTTTTTGGTTAAATTTCCCAAAGAGGAATTATTTCATTTTCCTTACTATCAAAGTTCCTGTGAGTATTTTCACTCTCTATCCTTTGATAAATATTCATCATACAACTTGTTCATCTGACTTTGACTAGTCTTTGCCTCATTTGGTAAAAATTTTCTTATCTCATAGTAATCAGCATTGGTTACCCCTGGATCGGTATTGGTCATCCTTAACCATTATCGATTACCCTATGCTCAATCTTAGCTAATACATTTTAAACCTATAAACACATTTTTTATTCATTCCCACTACTGTTTGTGTCATCTGCAGGATACAACATCACTTGATATACTTTCATTCACATGGTGTGGACTTGCAATCAAGCTAACACTCTTATATTCCACGCTAGTCTTCAACCACTCCTGCCTAGTCCTTTACCACCCTCTGTCCTATCACCCATGAATCTAACCCTACCTACCACCATTGTCATAGGCAATGAGGAATTTTCACAACTTATTGATCATAATCCTGCAACCTTACAGTTCTACCTTTCCCACTCTTCCACCCTGGACTCCTCAGGTTAGTTGATATATGTCATGCATGTATCCATCTGTCCTTCCCTTATTCCCACTTCTGTGTTAGCCCCTATGAATGCGGCATTACCATCACCTTCTTTACCCCTAGTAGTTTCATAACTAGGCCCCATACCCGCTATGACCACTACATCTACAGTATCAGTTACACCTGTGGTATCTATCATCCCTTCATTGACCACCTAGACCATAACCCCATCCGCACACATTGTCTCATAGATACAAATTTTAACATAACCTCCCATGGTGTCAATGACCCCTAATGCATTCTATAATATTGTCCTCTCCATCCTGCAATATCTTCCCCTAATCACTAATAGAGCCACTATGACTGTCCCACCTACATACACATACTATCAAAAACCCCCTATCTGGTATGTCACCTATTTTGGATATATGCCCTCTATGTCAGTCCCCTATTCTCGCCCTTCATATTCGGAACCACCATATAATGGAATGTCACTCACATAACATGTTCAATACCACCCCTCCTACAACATAGGAGGATCCCTTCCATCACAACCTACCAATGACCTCATCAAATGAATGATGGAAAGGATACATACACTACAAGCATCAGTTTATAGCTCACACAATTATCTCACCTACGATGAAATTTGTAACGTGCCCATTCATCCATCCATACCTATTTTTCCATACCCTATACATTGGGAAATTCCAAAATTCAACCATTTCAATATTAAAAAAGACCCACAACATCATTTTTGGTCTTTCAAACATGGGTGTTACCTAATCGTCCATGATGACTCTTTACTCCTACATACCTTCCCAATGTCTCTGATAGGACCTGTATTGGACTAGTACAGTGGGATACTAAGACACTCCATCTACTTGTTTAATAATATAGCCCAAGCCTTCTTATACCACTTCTCAATCAACATTATTAAGAAGGTCACCATGACTAATCTTTATTCCACACAATAGTAAGACAATGAGTTTATCGCTAACTTTTTCACTCACTAGCATAGCCCAATTAACTAGATCACATTTCAATTACCTCAAACTAAACTCATATAGTTGTTTACATGGGCTTGTGCTAGACACATATCACCAACCATGTAGGTGCAGACCATTCACACTTTTGACGAGACAATCACCATGGCATGGAAATTGGAAATTCGTGCTATCAAAGAGAAGAAAATTCAGTTGCATAACAAGAACATCGCATTCAAATAAAATGATGCTTCATCATCTACGAAACCCCAAAATAACTATTCAAAACCCAAAGGATCTACTAATGCCATAGTTCTCAAGGTTGGCCCCCTCATCAATCAAACCTAGCTAAACTTCCTTCTAATCTCTCTCCCATCCAAGCTTTCTAGTTCAGTTGAGAACAATGAAAGTACACTTCAATAGGAGAACCTTATGCTTCTATTTTGGAAAAGCTTATTAAGGCTAGTGACATTACCCTTGTACCTATAAAACCACACACTAGTTTTGACCCTAAGCGCCCCATGCCTGTGTGGTATAAGGAACATGAATTTTGTAACTATCATCATGTCAATGGTCATAGTGACAATAACTACATCACCTTCAAGAATATCATCCAAGAAATGTGAGATAATAGAGATCTAGTCTTGGATAGCCTGAATGCACCCACTAACCAAAACCTACATATTTTCAAGAAGCCATTCCTTAATCATGCCCGGTATTCCAATCAAGTTGGTGATACTTAAACCAATGATAATAATGTCCACAAGGTCCACACTATTTTTGATGACATACTAGTTACCTCCCAATTGCATCATATTCCCTCCATAGATGAAATCTTAGCCTAAGCGCCCCTACCTGTAAACAAACCTATTTCATCTACTTCTCCACCCACAAAGGAACCCCCTTAATTTTCTCCTTCACCCATGGAAGAGCCTATAATTAGCACGCCACCTTTGACCCCTCAAATTTCTGATTAGTTTTCAATGGCACCTCTCCTACTCATAGGAGATACATGTCTGCAACCTACTGTTTAACCTGATTCTTAGAAATTTCTTTGAAATATTGATGAAATAGATAGGGTATCAAACATAGGAGGAATACGTATTGAGATTTTGGTTAATGGGTTGTTACACGTGTATGACTTCTGAATCCATAGCTGATCATGAGTGCTTCTCTTTGGCTAGGAGGAACTACTTGGATTCTGGTCCTATGTGCATGTGAGTGATAAGTGAAGGTTCTGGTAAGGGTTTAAATTCTTGTGAGGATCACCAAACATTGGAAAGCTCTTGCATGGGATGCATGTAATCTCCTTCTTTCCTAATTGGATCAACTCCTTGCTGGAGTGATTGTTGGATGACTATGAAGCAGAAAAATGCTTGATCTCCTTCCTTGCATGCATGCTCTCATTGAAATCCATTCTCAAAAGATGTGATATGTCTCAAGAATATTCCAATGTCTACCAACCTCCAAAATAAGGTAGTTTTAGGGATTAAAAGGTGACCGATGGTGGTTCTGACTTAACCAACATCGGTTAAGTTGGGATTTTTTAGGTTTACTAAACTAGGGAGATCCTCTTGATTTTCTAGGATCTCGTGTCACTAACCCATGGATTAGACTGGAAGCTTCTTGTAAGAATGTGGTAATGTGGTTAGAGGGAATGTAGGCATTGATTTTAAGGGTTTGGGTAAGTCTTATTTAGTTATGGGAACTTACTAAGAATAGGTCTTAGGGTGAGTTGGCTTGATGAGGTGTCTAGGTGAGGTGTATGTGTGAATATTATCTAAATTAAGATATTTAAATAATAAATATGATGAGGATAATGAATTAATTTAATTAGATTAATTAAATTAATATTAGTGAGGTGAAGGGGGCCATGGCTAGGTGAATGTGATGAAGGTGTTTATTTATAGAGGGACCAAAGGGGAGTGTGACCTAATTTTAGTGTCTACATTCTCCCCCTTTTTGTTGAATATCTTGTATTGGGAAGCGACACTTAAAAAAATAAGATGTGGTTGCCCCTTGTGTGGGTGAAGGTGATCCCCCTCAAACTAGGAACTGACGAGGCAGAAGGAAAAATTAGTGAGTGGTTTGATAAAAGGTAAATGTGAGAAAGGGAAAGGTGGGGAACATGTAAAAAAGGGTTAAAGGTCTGCTTGGGTAATCTAGGTTATGGGTCAGGGTCAAAGGTAGTAATATTTAAACACACGTACATGTATAAATTGAAACACGCTACCGATTTGAAGAGCAATCAAACTCTACATTGGCTAAGGTCGATAGGTTCATCCCAACAAGGTTGAAGTGATTCTTGTACCCAAGGTATAGGATATGGTTAGGAAACATAATATAGGTTAGGTGCAGGAACGTTTAGGTATGTTCTGGTACACCAAAGGTAGGATAAACGGTCACAAAAATAGGCTAGGTAATGTCATTAGGTCAACAACATAGTTAACTGTGCGATAAGGTATAGTGAACACATGAGGTCAAAGGTCACTAGATATTTTCTAGGGCTGAGAAGCTAGGTCACGACACTGGTAAAACTGAGGAATGAGGAAAATAAGGAGTCCCCAAAGGAGGATAAAGGGAGGTAGTAAATGAGGAGGTCAAGAGGGTGAGGGAAATAGTCAAGGTAAGGGGTAGGTAAGGTAAATGGTTAGGGTAAAGGGTAAAGGGTAAATGGTGAGGGGAAAGGAGGGATAAGTAGGGTAATAGGGTGAAATGTTGGGTTTTTTGCTAGAGAGGGTGACCAATGGCGATCAAGGGTAATCAACGTCGGTATAGGGCAACTATCCATGGTAAGATATGGCACGAAACCGATGCCGGTGAAGGTGAATGGGCATCGGTTAGGTTAGGGTTATAAAAACAAAAAATCTATTTTTTTTGTTATTCATTTGTCATATTACGATTTGAGAAAATGAAAAAAGAGAGATAAAAGTGTCTAGATGAAATAGAGCATTGAGTTGGTGGTGTGAATGGTGGGTGATTGGTTGGTGAGAATTAGGTCCACATGATCAGTTCGAGTGATTTGATTTGGTTACAGGTAGCGATTTGGTGATGGCAGAGGTCAGAGAAGGATCAAGCGAGCCACCGGTGAAGCAGCTAGACATACTACTGAGACGACAGTAGCATGATGAGGTAAGCATCCAATTATCATTGTATTTTGTTAAATAGATTATGTGATTCACATATTGTTGTTGTAGTTTTGGTTGTTGGTTTTTGGGGTGGGGAAAAGAATAAAATTTGGGAATGGGTGGAAAAGTGGGTAAAATAGGAATGGGGAGGGTAATAAATGGGAGAGGGGGGATGGGTTGAGGTGTAAGGGTAGTTTAGGTAATTTTTAGGTTGGTAAAAGGGGTGGGGGGGAGGTTTTTGAGAAAGGGGGGTTTTGGTGATCATGGGTTTTTACCATGACAGTGATTAGTGTCAGTCAAGTGTGGCTGACATTGGTAAGGTTGAATCGGTATCGGTCATCAAACAGGTGACCGATGCTGGTAAAGGGGTGACCAAGGTTGGTTAAAGGGAACTGACATCGGTTAGGTTTTGGGGAACAAGGTTCTGAAATTGATGTGGGTGAGGTGGTTGAGATGGGTAGGGTGAAAATACGGTGTAGGAAAATGATAATAGGTGAGTATGGGTATGATAAATGTAGATTAATTTTTTGTTTACATTAAATGCAGGTGAGAGATCAGCTATGCATGCAGGATAGGGTTCCACCCCTACTTTTGATAGTGCATGGCATAGTAACCCACAAGGAGTTGTAGCATGTGGAGGTGGAGGGCCTGAGTGGAGTCTGACAATACTGACATGTAGTCTAGCAGCCTAGTTTGATGGTCTAGCTCATCAATAGATGGGATTCTGTGACCAACATGTTCCACCTGCTGACGGGTGAGATAACTGTCATCCTGGAGGATGTGTTGAGGATTATACGGATACCCATATTGGGTATAAAGGTCTACTCTATCTCCTTTAAGGCCTCAAAGGAGCTGATGTTGATGGTGTTTAGCGAGGGGATGGCTGAGCTGACATTCCATAGTGCCAGAATTTGATATGGAGAGATGTACCTAGCTCATCTAGAGGAGACGAGGCTAGTAGTTCTTTTGATGGAGGAAGTGTGCTTCTTTTCAATACTAGATGTAGATGGTGGAAATTTTCCCCAATCATTGATGGGGTACTCCACAAAATGATAGTAGATGAGACCTGTTTTTCCTGGGCACCAACATTCCTGGTGCAACTGTACAGAGAGCTGTGGGCATACGGGTGGCTGCGTAGGTTCAGCCTATGTTGTACCTTCTTACTACACTACTAGGATTATGAGCACATAGCTTGTGTGTGGCTAGTAGGGATGCTCCAAGTTGATGCATTCCCATTGAGATTTGTGTGGGTGGGGTATAGGTGATGGGTGCTGGCTATTGGAGAGTAGAGATATGACAAGCCCACACATGATGTGGCCTATTTCCGGTAGTTGTTAGAAGGGTTGTCCAGAGTGGACATTATATGGAGGTTGTATGTGGGATTCCCCTCATATAGGCATATGCATGAGGAGCTAGCTGAGCTCTAGATTTTGAGATGGATACAGGATCACCGTGGTAGGGAGTATGAGATGATCTTGGTAGACAGAGTCCAGTGGTAGTTTGGGCTATTACAGGACGTACCTCTACCCTTCCCATAGTACTAGAGAGATGACATAGAGAGGACCTTACCTCTACCACATCTGACAATGCCCACAGGATAGGAGGAGCAGGCAATGGACTGATAGATAGATGATGCTAGGTGCAAAGACAGGTATAGATAGTTATGGGCAGCTCATTTACAAGCCATACCACCCAGACTGGGGCATCCAGATCTAGCCACCATCATGGTGTAGAGAGAAGCCCTACAGGGGTAGGTGGCTACTCTGATAACCCAACTGGGTATGGTGTAGACATAACTAGAGAGCTCAGAGGCAAAGGTAGCAGAGCTACATGTACAAGTGGCTAGTCTGTAAGCCCAAATGGCCGATGGAGGGGATGGAAATGGATAGGAGGGTGATGGTCAGGTGGTGGCCTTACAAGCATAGGTGGCATCCTTACAAGCACATGTGGCAGGTTTGTAGGGCTAGTTGGTCATAGCCCAAGCATAGATTGGGGTCATACAGGCCTAGATACAGGCACAAAGGTAGGGGTCACTACCACAGTCACTAGGAATGGGTCCCAGTTCACAGGAAGGAACAGGATAGGGTTTCACAGGATAGGTATAGGGCTAAGACCTATGGGACAACCATAGACCATGCCTATATCTAGGTTACAGGATGCCCTAGGTGAGGCCAGATACTACCAGGACAAGCTGATGGCGGCTGGGATAGACTTTCTATTCTACAGAGAGTACTAGGCACATCAAGCGTCGAGTGAGAGGAAGAGATCCCACACTCACAGTGTGGAGAGCACAAGGGTCTAGTGAGCTCCGAGGCTAGATTAGGGAGAGGTCACTAGCTTATGGAGACTAGCTCTAGGTAAGGTGCCAGTAGGGACCTAGGAGGAAGAGGGTACAGGTGATACAGAGATAGAGGACATCCATTGAGGTGCTTGATATGGGGCTTGGTTTTTGGTGTATGATAGTCATTTTTGTGATATATACCAGCCTATGTGCTAAGAGATAGTTTTATTTTTTGTCACATACTACCATGCATGCCGAAGATAACGAGGATGTATGAGAGACGTTGTATATATTGAGCATATACCGACCTACGTACCAAAGAGATTTTGTATTATTTCATTATTTTATTATATATGAGACCAACCTAGGTGTTGATGAAATTTTGTATTGAGTAACATCCTGCGTGCCAAAATTTTTGAGATGATGAACATGATGGGACATCCATGTATGTTGTACTTAGATACACACTTATTTATGATAAGATACATGAGATTCTTGATTTTTTGATGTTTTGATGAGACTTTTGATTTGTTTTTGTGATATGGATGGAAATTAGGTGAGTTAGGCATGATGGAGTTAGGTTGGTTTTAGGCATGGATCGAGTCAGGTTTGGTTAGGCATGGATCGATTCAGGTTAGATTAGGCATGGTTGAGTTAGGTTGGTTTGGGCATGGATCCAGTTAGGTTTGGTTAAACATGGATTGAGTCAGGTTTGGCTAGGCATGGATTGATTCAGGGTGGATTAAGCATGGTTTGAGTCAGGGTGGATTAGGCATGGTTGAGTAAGGTTGGTTTAGGCATGGATTGAGTCAGGTCTTAGGCATGATTTTGTCAAGTTTGATTAGACATGGATTGAGTCGGGTTTGGTTAGGCATGGATTGAGTCAGGTTGGATTAGGCATGGATTAAGTCAGGCTTGGTTAGGCATGGATCAAGTCAGGTTTGGTTAGGCATGGTTGTGTTCAAATTAAGGGAAGTTGTGATTTATTATTTTTTCTAAGAAATGATAATATGGGCCATGTTATCCAAAATAATCCCATTTCTTATTTTGCCTAACTCCCTTTCATTTCTTCCTTCCTTGTGCCTCAGTTAATTTTTTTCACCTTACAGGCACTCAAGGTTTTCTGGAAATGGTTTCATTAGATAGAGAATTTTCTCAGCTTTCCAAAAAGGAAATTTTCTCCCTCTAACTCCTTATATTTTGCAAGTTATGGCTCAGTGGAGTTTTGGAGGGAAATTTTCCCATGGGAGGTCCACGACCAATAAGAAGTTGCCATGTGTCATCAGAATGGTGGGGGCGGAGGCAACTTGGAAAATTTTCGCCAAGTATTGGTGGGGTGCACAAAAATTTTTTTGGCCCGAAATCCTACTGGCCAATAGAAAGCAGCCACGTGTCCAGAGATCCATCGGAGTCCAGAGCGATGGGAGGAACTTAGAAAATTGTCAAAACTTGACACAATGGGGAAATCTTGGCCCGAAGGCCCATAACAAATCATAGCATGCCACGTGTCCATATAGCATCAGGAGGTTGAGGGGTGGAAGAAAAAATTTTCTTTCACCAAAGCTATGGAAAATAATGGAATGAAATCCCGCCCGTGAAGGCCCGCAACGAATCATAGCATGCCACATGTCCTCAGGGCACCAGGCCAGCGGAGATTTTTAGAAAAAAATTCCAAAGACTGAAAAGGTTTAAAATGATCATGAAAGGCCCATGAGCCAATGAAAACCTACTACATGGCGTCGGAGTGGTGGGGGTGGAACTTTTGGGGAAATTTTTCCAAAAGTCAAAAAAGGGGGAAAATTTTAAACTTTCATCCCGCCAACTAATTTTTGGCCCTTTTTTGCCCTAAATCTTTAGGAGGGCATAACTGTTGATCCAGAGCTCAAATTTTCATGATATTTGTGTCATTGGAAAGCTGTTGAAATTCTCCACATGATGATGCGTTCAATTTTTTATTTTGATAGAAAATTTTGGGAGAAAATAGAAGAAACATCCCTGACATGAAAAAATGTAGAATTGACATTCAACTATAAAATTTAATGAAGTATGGTCATTTCTTTGATCTGTAAAACAATGTACTTCCAAGTATGGGTTCATCCATGAAGCCCATCACTCTATAGGAATTTTTTTTTGAATTTTGTTGGTGGTTGAATTCATAAATTTGTTTTTCCCGTGTTTCTCATTTTCTCTCCTTTTGCTCGACCATTAAAAGCTAGATTTGGCTCATTTGTAAAGGGTTGAATATGTTTTGGCTCTAAAAACTCTCTTTTCTCCCTTAGCAAGTGAATTTTTGGAGTTTCATACCTCTCATACATATTACAACACGTGTTTTTCCTCTTGGCCATTGTAATGCACCGTATTGAACTTGGGAATGATAATGTATGTTCTGTGATTGATTTTTTCAATCCTTTCATGTGTTTATCATCATCTTTTGATGTCTCATTACATTATGGAAGCCTGTACATGTTTTGTTTTTTATTTCTTATGATCTGTTAAAATTTTGTAGAAGTAAAATGTTCACCACTCCTTTGGTGTATCACCCCCTTTACTTAGTTTTATTTCTTTGTATCTCTATCTTTGTCTCCTTGGAATTTAGAGTAGGATCTGAAATTTAACCTCTACAATTTTCAATTAATACATCTGATCAGAGGATTTGAGGAACCAGCCTCTAATCTAGAGATTCTTTTCCTATTTTACAAGTCCCACACTGTGGGAAAAGATTTAATATTGTGTAATCTCACTGGATGTTTCATATCAAACTAGAAATATGAGACAACATCTAGGGGTGCCACTGATTTGCACTAATAGTTTTGGCATGCCTGGTGGGACCTTAGAGGTCTTCATCTTCATTACAACAAGTTGATGTGCATTTATTGTAATTTTTTTCTTAAAAAGATCCCTGATATGCACATTTGGTGACTTCAAAGAGAAAAATCAACTAGTTTTAATAGTCCAAGTCTGAAGATTCATGAGAAGAATAAATACAAGGTCAAGAGCTAGAGAGGAGGGATTGTCGAAGTATCTACAACTATCTCTTAGAAGAAGATATAGAGGAAGAAGGATTCAAAGGTCTCCATCTCCACCAAATAGAACTCTATCAACTCCTCCACCTGGTAGATCTTTCACCTAATCAACAAGGGTTCTCAGTCGAATTAGAATAGCACAACACAACCCTTATGTCATCTTCACTAGTAGCAGTCCACTTGCTCTCAATGTACAAAATACAGTCCCAGTTGTAGCATTGAAGAATATTCCATACTTTACTGGAGAAAATCAGACCACTCCTAGTGATCATGTCAAGGAAATTGCTAATGTTTTGGTAATCGATGAGATTATTGAGATGAAAAATTCTGTCAAATTGTTGGCATCTTCTTTCAAAGGGAAAGAATTGCAATGGTTCAGGAGCCTGGGGATTGGCTCTATCAAAAATTGGAATTAGCTGTGTATAGCTCTCCATGAGTAGTTTGGAGAAAAGGGGGATAGCTTGTCTCTTTTGGAACAGCTAACAATTATCAAGAGAGCTCCCAATGAGCAGCTGACTGACTTCAACTTCAAATTTCAAAGGACTTGGGATAGAATTCTAGTGGCAGTAAGGCCAACAGCTGAAGGTGATTTTATATACTATCTCAAAGATTTAAGTTCTGATATTTCTATGTTAATTCAATCCATGGGAGGTACGACTATACCTACAGCTTATAACATTTCCATTAGGGCTGAAAATTGTTTAATTCAAGCTGGTAAACTGGCTCCTAGGCCTCCCATGCCCTTGTATCCAAAATTGGAAAGTCTAAGCACTAGTCAAGCACCTACTTTAGCTCCTATTCCCACTCCTAGAAATCAGAGTTCAAGTGATACTTCTACTTCATCCTTTAGTGCCTCAAATGAGCTTTAAGAAGCCATGAAACAATTAAAAAATTTAGGCAATGATATTGTTACACTTAAGAGGAAGTAGGCCCAAAGTTTCAGACCTTCTTATCAGCTTCAAGCTTAGCCTAATAGGCAACCATATCAACCCAATAGGCTGCCCAACCTAGCTGCAAATCAAAATCACGAAAGGCCTCCTGCCAATAGACCATTTCAACCCTATAAGCCCAATGATGCATCTGCCTCTAAAGCCTTGGTACCAGTGCAAAATAATATGGCTCAAGAGTATGATTGGTGTTTCCCATGCAATGAACCTCACAACTAGTCCATGTGCTTCAATGGTGCTCTAAACCAAGCTTTGATGGTAACAAAAACTAGCGTAGAGAGTGAGGTAAACTAGGAAGCAAACCAACAATAAGGAACATCCCAGCAAAATGTAGCTTCAAATGAGACTACACTGGTGAATTGGCAGGCTGAGGTTTTTTGTGGTATGAATCAAAAACTTCTCAGAATGTATCAGCTAACACAAGGTCAAAGAAAAGGAACATTGGTGAAGGGAAGCCATTAGCTCCAGTTGATCCACAACCTTCCACCACTCCACAAAGTGCTGGCAAGAAAAATGTAGTTCCAAATGTGCAAAGACAACCCAAGCCACCTTCTAGACCAGCTCAAACGATAGTTGTTGCTCCTCATCTATAAGAAAAGAATGTGTAGGCCAAGGGGCAACAAAGATATGTTTCATACCCATTCAACATCATTGATCAGATGAAGAAGAAAAATATGAATATATCAATGTGGGAATCACTATCCATCCCAAGCCAAAGAGATCTACTACAAGCTACCATGGAGAATTGGTCAACTTCAAATCAGTAGGTTCATATGCAAGAGAAGGTACTCACAAATGCTACTCAACCTGAAGGGAATCATGGAGGACAGCAAGGAAAAGTTTTAAAGCCCCCCCTATTCTATGTTTCATAGGTCATTGGGGATAAGATAGTACACAATTACATGATTGATTCTGAGGCAAGTAGTTCTATAATGCCCAATCAAATAGCTGATCAGCTAGGCCTCGAATATGAAATTATATCTAAAGGGGTGGTGTAACTAGATGGAATAGTAGTAATAATAGTGGGAGTAATTATGGATCTAAGCCTTACTTTGCATGCATGCCCCAACATCGCTGTGTTGCAAGATGTGTCAGTGATAGATCTACCACCACTTTTTACCCTATGTTTGTCAAGGGATTTCACCACTAAAATTGGAGGTTACTTATCTACTGATTGGTCACACATGTTTTTTAGAACTAGATATGTAACTAAGGCCATAATCAGGTCTAAACCTATTCCAAACTTTCACATTGAGCCTCATGCCCCAAGCCCAATTAATGCCAACTGTTTAACATTTGATCAAGAGGATTATCCAAACACAAACGAAGCTGACACCAAATTTGGAAGCATCCTAGATTTGAATCTTAATGAATGGGAAAGCAAGGTACATGCTTTTGATCCCTACAAAGAAATAGAAGAATCTGAGCTAGGAGTCTATTACATACAAGAAGAAAATCATCCTATCCCTAGTATCACCAAACCAGACCATAAGTATGAAAATGAGGTATGGCAGCTATTTTTTGATGGATCAAGAAGTAGGCAAGGTGCATGTGGGGGAGATATGCTTGTTCCACCTCAAGTAAATAAGTATTATTCAGCTTTTAGATTCCAGTTTGCATGTTCTAACAACACTGCTGAATATGAAGCTCTGATACAAGGATTGCATTGGCCAATCAAGAGAGGTATAAAACACCTACAATTCTTTAGTGAAAATGAGTTGATTATCAACCAAGTTAAAGGGTAGCATGCTACCAAAAATTATCTACTCAAGCATTATAATAATAGGGTGTGGGACCTCATTGAGGATTTTGAAGGCTTTGGCATCAATTTCATCCCTAGGAAAGAAAACTAAGTTGCTGACAGACTTGCAGCAGTTGGGGAAGCCTTTGGTGTTGTTGAAAGTATCAATAAAGATTAAATATAGCCAAGCATTCATGTGATTATAAGGCCATCAGTGCTAGAAAATAATGTAAGATGGCAAGTGTTTGAGAATGACTAGTAAATCATCAATTTCTTGCAAGAAGAAGCTAGTTCTCAGCCAAAAATTAGGAAAAATTATAACAGCAGTATGGTGATTAAGTGGTATAGTTGAGAACCAACAAACTACCAAAGGGACTTGTTACTTTGGAGTCCGTTTTTAATCCTAATGATCAATTTAGGAAGAAGAAGGAAAATATCCAAGTCAAGGGAGAAGATTCAGTGCCCATCTTAGTTGGAGAAGGCAAGTCACTTCATGTTGGTAAAGTGACAATCGGGCAAGAAAGGTATGAGTTCATGTAGCTTTTCCAAGAGTTCCCAAACATATTTTCTTAGAGTTATGAATACTTGAGAGGTTTCAATCCCAAGCTAGCTCAACACACTATTGAATTGGATCCAAGTGCTAAACCCATCAGGAACAAACAAAGGCCAATCAATCCACACATGGAGCCTCTCATGAGGAAGGAATTGAATAAGTTAATAGAGGTAAGTATCATATTTCCCATCAAGCATTCTAGTTGGGTAGCAAACTTAGTTCCAGTTAGAAAGAAGAGTGGAGAAATCAGATTGTGTGTAGACTTCAAAGATTTGAATAGGGCATCTCTCAAGGATCATTACCCACTTCCTTATATGGAGCATATTTTGCAAGTTGTTGTTGGCTCTGAGAGGTTTTCATTGCTAGATGGTTATTTAGGGTACAATAAGGTCATGGTAAATGAAGAGGATCAGTTCATAACAACCTTCACCACAAAATGGGGAACTTATGCATACAAAAAAATGCCTTTTGGGCTGTCCAACGCTGGAGCTACTTTCCAAAGGGCAATGGATATGTCATTCAAGGGATTGATCAACAAGATAGTGTTGGTATACTTAGATGATATCACTATTTTTTCTAAAATTACAATAGATCATCTCTTTCATTTGAGACAAGTGTTCCAGAGATGTAGAAGATTTGAGGTATCCTTGAATCCCAAAAAATGTAATTTTCTAGCTCATGAAGGAAAGCTCCTTAGCCACATTTTTTTCCAAAAGAGGGTTAGCAATTTATCTAGAGAGGGTTGAAGCAATAAAATCACTACCATTACCAAGTCATAAGAAATCCCTCCAAAGTTTCTTAGGAAGAATTAATTTTGTTCGAAGGTTTGTCCCAAATTTTGCAGCCCTTGTCAAGCCAATAACCATGATGTTAAAGAAAAGCATGGATTTCAAATGGATAGCTAAAGGTAAGGAAAGTTTTGAGGCAATTAAATAATCCATCTCACAAGCCCCAACTCTCATTAACCCATATTTCTCTAAAGATTTTATCCTTTATGCATTTGGAGGTGATGATACAATTTCTACAATTTTAGTACAACAGAACAAAGAAAATGTAGAGCAGCCAATTGCTTTCTTTAGCCAAAGCCTGGAGGACTATGAGGTGAAGTATTCATTCATTGAGAATAAAGTTCTTGTAGTGATTAGGAGCTTATATAAATTTGAGCATCTAGTTTCAAATAACAAGGTTCAACTGCTGGTTTCTCATGTGGGAGTAAAAGACTTCCTCCTCAACAAAGATTTAAATGAAAAATGTGTAGGGTGGATTAGGCATGTCATGGAGTATGACATTGAGATCAAATTCACCAAGCTAGTCAGAGGAAAGGGATTATGTGAACATCTGGTCTTGAGCAAATTAATGGAAGCATGCAATGAGAAGGATGTTGTTTTGACATTGTGAGATACCCAAGAACCAAGAAGCATTCAAGAAGAGAATGATGGTGTCCTCACTCCTTGTTGGACCCAAGAAATAATGTACTTCCTACACACAAGCCTATGCCCTTCAGAGATGAACAAAACCAAGAGAAGACACTTTAGATTGCAGGTTTTCCCATATATACTTGTTGATGGTGTCTTGTTCAAGAAATATGTGAATGGAGTGCTGCTGAGATGTGTTGGGACAAATCAAATTAATATAATACTAGAGGACTTCCATAGTGGGTCAGCTGGGGGTCATTTTGCACCAAGAGTGATAGCCATCAACATCATGAAGGTTGGATATTTTTGGCCCAAAGTATTTAGTGATTGTTATGCATGGATCAAGAGGTGTAAGAATTGTGCATTCTTCATAGGCAAAGAAAGATTAGCAGCCCTTCCATTGCACCCAATCTCATCTGACCAGCCATTCATGCAATGGGGTTTAGACTTCATTGGAGTCATTAACCCAAACTCAAGCCAAGGACACAAGTGGATTCTAATAGCAACAGATTACTTCACAAAATGGGCTAAGGTAGTGGCACTTAAAGAAGTAAATGAATCCAACATTCTAGACTTCTATAAAGGGATAATAACTAGATTTGGTATGCTTGCCACTATAATATCAGTTAATGCATTGGCATTCATAGGATCAAAGGTAACTGAATGGGATGTCAAAAATGGGATTTATCTGAGCACTTCATAAAATTATTACCCTCAAAGTAATGGCCAAACTAAGTCTACCAATAAGAAACTATTAAGGATTATCAAGAGGACTTGCCATATTAAATTGAAATCAGCCTTGTGGACTGATAGGATAACTCCCAAGAGATCCATTGGTAACTCTCCATTCTGACTTGTTTATGGAAGAGAGGCAATCTTTCCCATGTCACTTGAGTTTCCAACATTAGAACTCATGAAGTAATTGGAGTTGTTAGATTTTGGACCCATGGAGGTTAGATATTTAGAATTGATGGAGCTCTAAGAAATTAGAGAGCATGCAGCCCAAGCAATGAAGGACCAAGCCTTGATCAAAAGGACCTTTGATAGGAAAGAAAAGACTAGAACTTTCCAATTTGGAGATCTAGTGTTGAAATGGGATACAGACCGAGCAAAGCCAAGAAGGCATTAAAATTTTGATGCCATTTGGAGTGGCCCTTATATGGTCACAAAATGTAAAAACAACAATGCCTTCCAATTATCTACATTGGAGGGTGATGAACTGTAGATTCCAGTTAATGGAATCCATCTAAAGCATTGCTACTAGAAGGGAAACTCTACACTTTATACATATTAGCTTAGATTTTCATTCCTCCAAGTGTTCATGCACATTGTCTTGTTGTAGATTAGATTTTCATTTCCCTAAGTGATTTGGTAGAAGCTTGCTGCCCCAGAAATGCATTTTTGTAGGCCATGTTCCAGATCAGATGATGTTATACTCTTACACTCTTCCTCCTTGTAATTTTCTAATTAGTTGAGGTACCAAGCAGTATTTTGATGACTCAATTCCCAATGGATTGATTTAGGCAACTAGTAACTTCATCTAGCAAGCTGATGACCCCTCTGAGTCACCAAAATTGTTATCCAAAATAAGCCCCTTGCTTATTTTTCCTAACTCCCTTTCATTTCTTCCTTCTTTGTGCCTTAGTCAATGTTTTTCACCTTACAGGAACTTAAGGTTTTCTAGAAATAGTTTCATCATATAGAGAATTTTCTTAGCTTTCCAGAAAGGTAAAGTTTTCCTTCTAACTCCTTATATTTTGCAAGTTATGGCTCGGTGGAGTTTTGGAGGGAAATTTTCCCATGGGAGGTCCGCGACCAATAGGAAGTTACTACGTGGCATCAGAATGGAGGGGGCGAGGGCAACTTGGAAAATTTTCACCAAGTATTGGCAGGGCTTACAAAGAGATTTTTTGGCCCAAAGGCCCACTAGCCAATAGAAAGCGGCCATGTGTCCAAAGGTCCATCGGAGTCCAGAGTGGTGGGAGGAACTTAGAAAATTTTCAAAACTTGGTGCAATGGGGAAATCTTAGCCCAAATGCCCACAACAAATCATAGCACGACATGTGTCCTCAGAGCATCAAGAGGTGGAGGGGTGGAAGAAAATTTTCCCTTTCTCCAAAGCTATGGAAAATGATGAAATGAAAGCCCGCTTATGAAGGCCCGTAAGTAATCATAGCACGCGACGTGTCCTTAGGGCACCGGGCCAATGGAGATTTTTGGAAAAAATTTCCAAAAAATGAAAAGGTCTAAAATGATCATATGGAAGGCCCACGAGCCAATGAAAATCTACCATGCAAAAGGGGTGTAACTTTTGGGGAATTTTTTCCCAAAGTCAACAAAGGGGGAAAATATTAAACTTTTATCCCGTCAACCCATTTTTGGTCCTTTTTTTCCCTAAATTTTTAGGAGGGCATAAATTTTGATCCAGAGCTCAGATTTTTGTGATTTTAGTGTCATTGGAAAGCTGGTGAAATTCTCCACATGATAGAGGGTTTAATTTTGTATTTTTATGGAGAATTTTGGGAGAAAATATAAGAAAAGTCCCTGACATGAAAAAAATGTAGAATTGACATTGAACTACCAAATTTAATGAAGTGTGGTCATTTTTCTGATTTGCATAACAATGTACTTCCAATTATGGGTTCATCCATGAAGCCCATCACTCTACAGGTGAAATTTGTGGAATTTTGTTGGTGGTTGAATTCATAAATTTCTTTTTCCCGTGTTTTTTATTTTCTCTCCTTCTACTCAACATTTAAAATCCATATTTGGCTCATTTGTAAAGGGTTGAACATATTTTTTCTCTAAAAACTCTCTTTTCTCCCTCAGCAGGAAAATTTGTGGAGTTTCATACCTCTCATATAGATTACAACATGTGTTTTGCCTCTTAGCCATTGTAATGCACCATATTGAACTTGGGAATGATAATGTATGTTCTGTGATTGATTTTTTCAATCCTTTCATGTGTTTATCATCATCTTTTGATGTCTCATTACATTCTGGAAGCCTATGCATGTTTTGTGTTGTATTTCTTATGATTTGTGAAAATTTTGCAGAAGTAAAATGTTCACCACTCCTTTGGTGTATCACCCCCTTTACTTAGTTTTATTTCTTTGCATCTTTATCTCTGTCTCCTTGGAATTTAGAGTAGGATCTGATATTAAACCTCTACAATTTTCAAGTAATACATCTGATCAGAGGAGTTGAGGAACCAGCCTCTAATCTGGAGATTCTTTTCATATTTTACAAGTCCCACACTTGGGGAAAAGATTCAATGTTGTACAATCTCACTGGATGTTCCATATCAAACTAGAAATATGAGACAACATCCAGGGGTGCTACGGATTTGTACTAATAGGTCATATGTTAGATGTGGTATAATCTATGCATAATGATGATAGAGAAATGGTAGGTGTAATAAATGTTTATTGTAATGAGGATTAAAATATGAAGTGACTTGTTATGTATATTGTTTAATTTCTAATGTTGGGTATAAAAAGGGAATTAAGTGAGATATGATGTAATGTTAGGAAGATAAAAGATGAATTATTTATGGTAGAGAGTGGTTGAACTAACCTCTAAGGGCCCCATGCTCTCAGAGTGTTGCCTACATAGTCCCAGCTTAAAGGGACCTTATGCCAATGTAGTTCTCCCATGAGCTAGGGAAGAATATGATGCGGTATGAAAATGAGTTAGTAGGTTGTAGGTATGGTGTGGGTGGGTTAGAGGTAAAGTGATATAGTTGATGTTGATTGTTGGCAAAAGAAGAATATATATTACCCCAAAGGTAGGTGTCTAGGACCAAGTGTTGTTTAAGGTAATCAAAACGTAAATAAGATGGCTAAAAGATAAGAGGGGGCAATAAAGCCACCTAATTGGTTAGGATCATACCGAGTAGGTCATACCTTGGAGGAGGTGATGAACATAAGACCCTAAAGACAGTGCATGACTAATTGTTCTACGGTGAAAAGTAGTCACATGATCACCAAATGTATTGGTTTCCGAAAGGTCCCTTGAGGTAGTAGGAAATGGGAGTGAGAATGGTAAGAAGGGTGAAAGTTGGTTAATTTTTTTTATATGGTATGAGGTGGCATGCTCTTTGGGCAAGAGATCCGAGGTCACAATAGGCAAGTCCATGACAAAAAAGTTCTTTGTTTTGACTTGTATTAGAGATAGACTGATTGATGTGGGAAGTCTATATGGGATGAGGAATTTAACTCCTTAAGGTCTTCACAAAACTGATTGATGCGGGAAGCTTCAAATTATCTTGATTTTTTATTTGGCTTTACATAACTGTCCTTTGAGGGAGCAGTCTATTTATAGAAGTGATTGCTGAGAGGAATATTTCCTTTTGATGGAGTCATATTTTGATTAGAAGTTTGACTCAAGGAGTTGGGTCCCATGTGAGGGCTTTGAATTCATGGACAAGACCAAGGTGAAGAACAAGATTCTTGTTCAAAAAGTATGGTGAAACGACCATGGGATCTCATCTAAAAGGTAGATGAAAAGTATCCATGAGAATCATGCTATGTGTAGTGTTGTGGTACACATATTCAAGAGAAGATAACAAGTGATGGGTAATCACATGATTCTTGTTTAATCATTGGTGAGGTGTACGAAGTGAATAGAGCTCAAGGGATGAGCATGGTAAGAGATAAAAAGTGATGTAGGACTAAAATCCAATAATAAAATCGTGGAAGATGCAAGTCGTTAAGGGGCTCAGTTTTGGGTTTACCATCAAGTGAAGATAAATGATAAACACCTAATCCATAAGTATGAGTCATGATGTATGGTGAAAACCAATTAGGAGCAAATTTGCCCTGTTTACTTTTTTCTGCTTTGGTTACATGTTGATTTTCTTTTAGGAAAAGGTCACTAACTTGGAAGATTCATTCATGGACATGTTTTCCGTAGGCACATTTTATACATTTTTGGTAAACTTGAAGGTGATCAAGAGCATTAATATAGAGTTAATCTAATAACTCTAGTTTTGCTAAATGGTCTTGATGAAAGTCTTCATCATTACGCATGTCATGGAGAGAAATGCAGAGTGAGGGAATCTAGACTTCGAGAGGTAGAACAACCTTTGTACTGTAGACGAGAGAAAATGGTGTGGCAGCAGTGGAAGTGTGAATACTAGTGCAGTGTGCGCATAAGGAAAAAGGAATGTGTGTATGCAAATCCTTCCCAGTATCGTTAACCACTTTCATGAGAATTTTGTTTAAGGTTTTGTTAGTGGATTAGGATTAGCCATTGGTTTGTGGGTAATATGGTGATGAGAAACTTAGCTGAATGCCGAAGGCATCATAAAGTTTTTGCAATGTTTTTTTTTTGAATTGTTTTCCATTGTCAGTGATGAGGTGATGAGGAACACAAAGTGAAAAATGATGTGATGATTGATGAACTCATATATTTTCTTGGCTTTCGTGGAGATGAGTGGTATGGCTTCAACCCATTTTTGTATAGTATTCAGTAGCGGTGATGATCCATTAATGTCATTGGGAAGAATGGGGGTTGATCTCTCTGATAAGATCCAAACCCCATTAAGAGAAGGGCCAAAGGTCACAGGTGACCTGTAAGGTGTGAATAGGTGTATGATGAATATTTTTATGTTGTTTGCATTTTACATAACATTTGATGTAGTCACAATAATCATAGTTAAGGGTTAGCTAGTAATAGCCTAGGTGAAGAATATGCTTAGTAACAGTAATGACATTGAAGTGACCTCCACATATTCCATCATGAACTTCCTTAATGGTATAAGGAATTCATAACTCGTGAGGCATCGTAAGAGAATACCATCAAATCCACGCTTATAGAGGAGGCCCCCCAAGATTACATAA
This sequence comes from Taxus chinensis, assembly GCA_019776745.2. Classification (NCBI taxonomy): domain Eukaryota; kingdom Viridiplantae; phylum Streptophyta; class Pinopsida; order Cupressales; family Taxaceae; genus Taxus; species Taxus chinensis. The sequence continues at coordinate 27,711,438 of CM034147.1, forward strand.
CAAGATACCTTTTAAGGCACGTTGTTCATTACAGGTGAGATCAGGAGGTAAGATGGAGAGAGAAAGATAGTCAGAGTATTGTTTGTACCAAAGGTCACTCGGGTATGGGGTAGCTGTTTCAATAGAGAAAACTTCACGTGGTAACTAAGAAGGTGATTGGAGTCATTGTATGGTCACAAAGATTTTAGAATTGGTGGGTGAAGTAGGTATTTTGGAAGCCAAGTAGGCCATGGTATCTATAAATTTGTTGGTTGAACATGGGATGTTTTGAAGGGTGTATTAGTAAAAGGTGGTTAAAAGTATGTCTACATGATGTTTATACTTTTGAAGTATCTCATTACGATATTGGTATATACCATTGACCTGTTTTACTACCAATTGAGAATCACCAAAGATGTTGATTGATTTAACATCTAAGGCATAGGAAGCTTGGAGACCCAATACGAGTGCTTTGTATTTGGTGATATTGTTTGTGCATTAAAAATCTAGTTTGAAAGAAAAAGGCATGGGCTCACCATGAAGTGGAATGAGGATAACACTAGCCCCACCCCCACACTGACACTTTGAACCATCAAAGAACAATATCATTTGGTAAGGGGGTTCGTCCAAGGAAAGGGTAGCAATTGACTCATCTAGAACGTCAAAATTAGAGGGCTAATCCTCAGAAATAGGTGCATCAGCCAATTGGTCAGCGATAACTTGACCCTTGATGGAATTTTGATGAATAAATTCAAGTTCGAGGTCCTCTAAAAGCATAAGCCATCAAGAGGCATGCTGATTTTGATAAGGTTTGGCATACATGAAGTGTAAGGGGTCGGTGTTGGTCACAACATAGGTTTTGTGGTTGAGTAGGTAATGGCGGAGTTTAGTGGCAATGAAAACTAAGGCTAAGTAAAAATTTTTAGGATGGGTGTATCGGTAGTTGATATGTAAAGGTAAAAAGGTTGATCATCGTTAGGTGGAATGAGTATGGGTGGTTAGAGAAGGTATTGTTTTAGGGCCTTAAAAGATTTATGGTAGTCATCATCTCATTTAAAGGAGACATACTTCTTGAGTAGATGATGAAATGGTTGGCACCGATCAGATAATTGTGAAATGAAATGGTGAATAGACTGCAACTTACCTTGCAAGCTATGGAGTTTTTAAAGGTTAGTGGGTGGAGGCATGTCTAGAATGGCCTTGACTTTAGTAGGTTTAACTTTTATACCACGTAGGGAAATGATAAATCCTAGGAGATTTCCTAAGAGGACCATGAAGATGTAATTCTTAGGCTGAAGGAAAACATAATTTTTAATGAGATGGTCAAAAATAGTTTTGAGGACAGCAAGGTGTTTGGAGTAGCATTTAGATTTGTCTAAGAGATCATCCATGTAATCCTCTAATATGTGATGCATGATATCATGGAAGATGTAAGTCATAGCCCGGTGATATGTGGCACCAGTGTTTTTAAGGCCAAAAGGCATGACTTGATAGTAGAAGGTTCTCCAAGGGGTGATGAACAAGATCTTGTGTTGATCTTCTGGGGAAATCAAGATTTTGTTATAAAGCAATAAGTCATCCATGAGTGATATCATCTCGTGACCAGTGGTAAGGTCAACTAGTTGATCAATACCAGGTAAGGGAAATTCATCTTTTGGGTAGGCTAGGTTGAGGTCATGGAAATATATGCAAATGCGGAGTCCCCCTATCACTTTAGTGATAGGGACAATGTTAGAAATCCAACGAGGATAATCAATGGGTAAGATGAAGGAAACATAAAGAAGGTGTTGAATTTCTTCTATAATAAGAAGGGCAATACGAGGGTGCATTTTCCTTAGCTTTCTTTTTATGGGTTTGGCATCGGGAATAGTGACTATATTGTGGACCACTATGGTGGGGTCAATACCGGGTGTGTCTACATAATACCAAGCAAAAGCATGGTTGTGATCCTAGAGAAAAGAAATGATGGCTTCTTATTCAACAACATCTAAATAATGACTGATTTTTAGGATGTGCAGGTCATCTTGAGTGTGAATGTTGATCTCGATAGTTGATTCATTCAACATGGTTTGAGTTTGAGAGGGTAACGACCAATGAATATATGAGTCTTCTACACCAAGGTAGGTGAGTATATATTCATCATCTTGACATTGAATGATGTTAATTGAAGGTGTATCATCATTGATCATTTTAGGATATATGAAGGGATGAGTGGAAGGGGCCTTTCTCTCATGTGGATAAATCAAAGGCCCCAAGGAAATGGAGTTTATGAAAAAAAATTTAGGAGGGATAGATTTTATGATCCATCGACTCCTTCGGTGATGGTGGTGATGAAGGCGGAGTGGGTGAAGAAGGTGGAGAAGGGTTGATGTCCTTAATGAGTCCAATGCGAGGATGTTTGGTAGGTGGTTCAAGAAATCTGATACCACTATGGTCATTATATTTTGTGGGTGGTACATGGAATAATGGTATGGTAACCAAAACCCTTCCATACACATTAGTACAAGGTGTGGGAAAAATGCTAATTGGTGAGAGATTGGAAGTTAGTGGAAAATGGGTGGGTTTGTGATGGTGGTTCAGGTGTGTAAGTTGTAGTATCAAGTCCCCTATAGGTGAGACTAGTATGAAGGTGGGGAGGACCATAAAGGAGGAAATATCATATACATTGATCATAATGAGGGTGTTGGTGAAGACTTCAATAAGGAATGTGTTGACACTATATAGGCGGTACTCCCCCAGAGTGAGGTATTGAAAAACACCTTCTAAGGGATTGGTGGTCAGTATGTAGGTAGCTAGAATGGATGAGGTGTCAGAAGTCAATGTGGAGGTGGAGTTATCAGATTGGGAGGTTAATGGGTCAGCTATGGAGGTTGTGGAAGTGGTAAGAATGGAGGAGGTATGAGTGGTTGAGGTAGCGACTGTACTGGTAAGTGGAGGTGTAAACAAAGTGGTGGTGGTCACAGAGGTAGATGATTTAATGGGTATGAGAATGTCATTGGCTCAGTAAAGCATGTTGCATGTTTTTAAGGGTGATGGATCAGATAAGATAGTATAGGTGTGCCCTTTATGCTCAAACTTTACACAATGACGTAAAGTGGAAGGAATGTAACCCATGACATGAATCCAGGGTTTGCCAAGAAACAATTTATATTGGAATCCCCCCTCCAAGATGTAGAATAATTCTAGGATAGTGCAGGGGCCCATGTGAATGTGTAAGTGAACGTGGGTTTGGGTGAAGTTGTGGGGGATTGTTGAGGAACAGTCCATGTAGCATAAGGAATGGGTCGAGCCATGGTTTTGGGTTATGGAGTGGTCTTGGGTGTTGGTCGTGTTTGTCTTGATAGAGGTATGGTAGATGAATGGATAGGAGGGTGTGCGGTTGTTTTGACTATCTTATTGGATGGTAACAAAGTTTTTTTTTTGGTTGCACCTTCTTGGGTAAAGGTGATATGGGTGTATGAGTTCTAGAAGGAAAAGTAGATGGGGGAAGAGGGCGAGTTACCCAAGGGGATAACGACGGTGTTGTGAAGGTAGATGATGTGGGTTGAGCAGCGGGTGTCAGAGATAAAGACTGAAGTGTAGTGGGTAGTGAAGAAGTTGCGGAGAGCATTGGGGGTATGGGTGGTAAAAGTGCTACATGTGTAGGTGTTAGTCATGTTGGGTGCTTGGGTAGATTAGAGGTCTGCGAGGAAGGAGTGGGCTGTTGTGTTTTTGGTTTATTGATGGGTAGAAGTTCCTTAACCATGTTGGGGGGCTAAGGTCCTAAGATGGATGGGACAAGTGTAGGTATGATTGGTGTAGCCTGGGTATGAGTTCTATGGGTTTGGTTCTTCTGTTTGGGTGTCAGAGTAGGTGTGGTGTTGAATTTGGAGGATGTAGCTAAATCCAGTTTGATAGGTGGATGAGTAAGGTTGGTGGTTAGGGTGACTCCTAAGGTAATGATAGGTTTTGGTGAGGAAGAGGATGTAGGTGTGGGTTTGGGTTTAGATGTAGTTAGGGTTATGGGTAATGGTGTATGTGGAGTTATGATGGGTGTCGCGAAAGGGGTTGTGATAGAGGTGGATGTGTTGGGTTCAATTGGTCGAAATATCTTGGGGTAGATAGTGGAAGTGTCAGCAAGTGACATCTACATCTGCGTTGAGATAGGAAGCAAAAGGTGCCCCCATAATAAGGCCCTATCCACATAATCTAAGCGGTTAGCCAAACATGAGAACGGTAAGTATGTAGGTGGAATTGATGAGGACCTAATGGAAATTCCTATAAAATGTGTCTTAGAGATGGGGAATTGGCTAGCTTCATATTTTGTTGGTAAGAGAGCCAAAAGTAGGTCTACAGGGTCTTGGGTATATGATGGAGAATGCTCATTAAGAGGTAAGGGTATCTCAACTAAGTCTGTGATAGGGGGAGGAGATGATGGGAGCTCATTTGTGGATGGAGAAGGTAAATAAGTATCCTCCTTGGACTGAAGAAGTATTGTGGGTATTAGTTCTCTAGGTGGAGAAGCCAAAGGTGAAATGGTCTCGATGTTAGTAGAATACTTCTCCATAGGTGAGGAAGGAGGTGAAAGGTGTTCCTCTATGGGTGAAGGAAAAAGGGAGGTTGTTTCCAATGTGGAAGGAGGATTTCGAGCTAGAATCTCCTCTATGGATGGAATGTGGGGTAATTGGGAAGCAACATGTGCATCACTAAAAATAGCGTGGACCTCACAGGTATGAGTATCTTGAGTTGAGGCCTCACCGGTTTGATCAGATGAAGGGGCATGATTAGGAAATGGTTTCTTGAATATGTGTAGGTTTTGGTTGGCAGATGTGTTAGGATTATCCATGGTTAACTCACATTTCTCAAGCATCTCTTAGACAATGTATTTGAAAGTGATGCAATTACCATTGTTGGTATCCAAATTTGTTCTCCTTTTTAGTCTGAGTAGCATTGTAGATATGTCATGGAACTTAAGGAAAGATTAGACCATGTTATCTGTCATTAGCAGCTAGGGATATGGTCTAGCTAGCACTCAGGTTTGTGGAGAAATGGATAGCACTCCAATAGGACTTGATATTGTCCTAGTTGTTTTATGTTTTTCCTTGTAACCAAGGTAAGAGGACCTATTTTGTAACCTTGTAATGGTGAAGGAGGTGAATATTTCCTTCTCTTTGCTTGGAATTAGATGATGGAGACCTTGATGCAAACATGATCAACACCCCAGATCTGAACTCTCATAATTTGTCACTTCTCAAAACAAGGCAAACGTTACTAGAGACATTGGAAATCCTAATCTATTATGCATACTTCTGCAAATAGATTTTTATCTTATATGGGTATACACATGCAAATCAGGAATAGTACTTGGTAGGATATTTGTTGTTACATGATTTTTGGTGGGGGATTGACAAGACAAATTGGGATAGATCATATATTTGACAATCTGTACAATACTTGAATAACTTATCAGATGAAATGCCTAAAATAAATAGGATATTCTTTCAACTAGAAGAGGCACAAATGGAATCCCAGGTTGCACTCTTAAGACAATATTTGAGAACTCACCAAAAAATCTTGAAGTAAAGAACTCAATTAATCACAAAAACCCATGATCAAACCACACCTAAGGTACCCCCAAAGTCTTACAAGAAATCTCTACAGTCAAGGAAGGTAAAGTGATTTTAAATTTGTTTATCTCTTTATCAGATGAAGGATCTTCTGAGTATGATATTGCAAATGCCACTAAAATATAAACTAGAAATGGAGATCTTGTGTGATTCCTAAAGAATTTCAATGTAAGATTGCAACAAGAAAAACAAAATTTATTTGCATGCATCTATAAATGATAACAGACATCATACTGGCCAAAGAAAACATATATTTAATTAAAAAATTGATAGAATCAACAACAGGGGAGAGTTATATGAACAATCTCAGAGCTATGTGATGGCTATACACTTGTAACCAACTCACATACATGAATTTACAACGCATGAGACATTAACCTAGTTCTTTGGTGGATTTCACAGAAAATGAGCTTTCTCTCAAAATTTTCCCATAATTTTCAACTCCCTCCCCTAAAAATTTGTCCAAAATTCACTATATACCCTATGCCACATTGGAGCCTTCTTTCCCAAGAAAAGAATATTCCATGCGATCTAGTATGTTACAATAACTCTTCATGATTTAATGAAAATGACATTAAACAACAAAACACTTGCATGTTGTCAGGTGTGTCAAAAAGTATTAAATCAATACAAATATCTGGATCATTATCCATCCTGCAGACACATTTTTTATCGTTGAGGCATGCAAACACCTTCGACTCATCATTTTCACCTTTTTACCTTTTCAAATTACCTCTGTAACTTTTAATTTTGTCATTTCACATTTTTTCACGGCCCTGAGCAAAAATTACATAAAAACACCATAGATCAAATAATTAAGTTATGAAAATGATGTCAATGCTCTTAAGAGGTCAAGACAACACAAAATCATATAAGATTTTATGAAATGATGCAAAAATGTGATTTCCACACTTCTTGGACCTCCCATGGTGGCCAAAACAAATGGATGCACAATAACCATTGATCTCATCCACCTTTAAATATCATCCCTCCACGTGGAAGATGCAATCAAAAAATAAGCTCAATATTACCTTTTTAAACTTTTGATAAGGTGGGACACGTGTCAAAAAATGATTGGATCAGGCCCATGTCTTTAAAAAATGCATTTGCAACCTTTTGAAAATTTGAAAATTTTTGCCACTTTACCCCACTTGCATCCTGGGCCCACCACATGTCCATAGGTGGGTTCCATTGAAATCACGGACCAATTCTATCAATTTTTCCTCTTTTGTGGAAAAAGGAAAATTTTCCACAAAACCTCTACAGGCCTGGATTCCTGATCTCTTCCCCACCATGTGGCGTTATCTGATTCACCACGGGGCCAAGCCTCCTATTCTACCTTTAAACCTTCCTGCAAAATTTGAAAAATTTAAAACTTACCATGGGCCCGCGCTCTTCCTTTGACTTCTTAGAATGTGCCACGTGTCCATCACGGATAGGCTATGGAGGCACACTTCCCATTTACACTTTAGGTCCTTTTGCCCAAAAGGAAAAATTATACTTTGTCCCCCGAGGTCTGAACCTCCGCCTCCTTATACAAATTTCTTGCAAGCAGCAATGTGGACCATTTTTCAATTTTGATATTTTTTCCCCCAAAGGCAAAAAATATCAAAAACTCTCAAAACCCCACCTATACATTTTTCTTCCTTAGACATGTGTCACATCCTCACTTGTTGCGGAGCTTTGGCCCAAAATTTGTTTTTTTACCATTTGAAGTTAAAAACTTCAAAGTCAGTGCAAAAACCCACTACCCCATCCTATCCTTTCCTAGACACATGTCCATTAGGGATTGGCCGAGGGCCTTCGAGCCAAAAATTAACTTTATAACTTTGAGCCATAAAACATCAAAATTCTCCAAGTCCTTCCGCCATCCGCATGCCCTCAAACCAAAATATGTGCCACGTGTTCTGTCCCTATTCACTGTGGGCCTTCAGGCTGAAATTTGTTTTTGAAATTTTTTAAAAATGAAATTAAACTTTCCTAAGGAAAGTTTGCCACCTACCAATAAGCTAGGTAATCAAAACATGCCACATAGGCACCTCTTGCAAAGGCGGAGCCACAAGTTAAAATTTTCTTTTTTGCCAAAATTTCAAAAATGATAAGTTAGAAATATTTCCTGATAACCCCTAGCCAATAGGAACGCGCCACATTTCCATTACCTTGCGATGATAAATTTGATGGGAAAATGACACCCGTACGACTGTTAAAAAGTGAAAAATTTAAAGGATGCCCTAGAAATAAAAAATTTCAACAAGTATTGCAATTTTTTTAATTTTAAATCAACTGAATCATGTTTTGACATTATTTTCAACCTTAGGATTGGGAAATCAACCCATACAATTTAGATTTGATCAATATTTTTTTTGCATGATCTGGTAATGGGAAAATGACAAAGCCCACAAAATTGGAAAACTAAGGCACAAAAAGGGGAAAACTTGGAATATTGTTTCAAATTAGGGTAAAACAACAAGTTTATGGGATTTTTTGAAGCATTCAACTGGAGGGGATGAATTGCAGATCACCAATTTGAGAGATAAAATGTTTCTAAGTAAAATTGGATATGAAAAATTAGGGCACACTATACAAGCTCAGAAAAGGCACCAACATCGGCTCTTGTTTGGGAATGGGCACTCCTGGTGAGTGCGACAAGGAAAAAATGTAGATCAAGTGCCAAAATACCATTGGGTAAAGGATTCAACACTCAAGGCAGCAAAAACCAGAACCACCACCAAAAATGAACTGAGAAAACAACCAGAAAGGCTGCTAAGAATAAAGGGAAAACCACACACCACAAACAACAAAAGAAAAAGCAAAAACAAAAACTATACAACTGTACAATTTGTGCATACATCAATTTGGGGATTAATCCAAGAAATGTTTTAAATTTCTACCATTAATAGGAAGCTCAAGCAATTCCCCATCTAGATCTTTGAGAAAAAAACTATGTTCACCAATTTTGATATCAATGGCCTAAGGGCCCATCCATAATGCATCAAATTTGTCATGCTTGCCCTTATCTTCATGCCTACTATCCCACAGGAAAACCAGATCTCCAACATTAAAGGCTTTATGAGTAACCTTCTTGTCAAACAACTTCTTCAATTTCTCTCTAAATCTGATATGCCTTTGATGGGATGCTCTTCTCTTGTCATCAAGCTTAATAATCTGATTGATCCTTGATTCATATGAGCTAAGCTCTTGATCTTCCAAATGTTGGGAAAACTAAAATGAAGATAATTGTAGGTGTAAAGGGAGTAAAGCCTGAGTTCCATACACCAATTCAAATGATATTTTACCAGTAGCTCTTTTGGGAGTTATCCTATCAGCCTAAACTACAAATTTCAATTGTTTGGCCCATTTCTTCTTGTTTTGTTCCAATGTTCTTCTAATGATCTTCAAAAAATTCTTATTGCTAGAATCAGCTTGTCCATTTCCTTGGGGATTATAGTTCAAAGAATAATTCAGATTGATTCTATATTCATTACACATTTCCATTAAAGTTTTAGCTCTAAAGCACATGGCATTATCAACTACAATCTTGACTAGGACTCCAAATCTACATATGATTTAATTTAACAAGAAGTCCATTACCACTTGGTGTGTTTCCCTTTGAGATGGGATTGCTTCAACCCACTTTGTAAAATAATTAGTGGCTACAAGAATCCACTTATGGCCAGCACTAGAAGGATCTGAAAAATCACTAATGAAGTCCATCCCCCATTGCTTGAAAGGAGCCTCAATTGATACAGGCTGCAAAGGATGGGATCCTGAAGCTTTCAGCCTTCCAAAGAAACATTAACAACTATCACACTTTCTAACCAGCTAGGTTGCATATTTGAAGAGATAAGGCCACCAATAATCACCTCTCAAAATATTATGTGTTTTTACTCTTCCAAAAAAGTGGCCTCCACAAACTCCACCATGGAAATCAACAACTATCTTAGGAGCTTCATCTTCAGTTATGCATTTCAAGAGGACACCTTCAGGGTTCTTCCAAGCTAGTCCAAGGTCTGTGATAATATATTTTTGAGAAGCCAACTTGAGGGATCTTTTCTAATTTTTATTTAAATGATCATGACAAAAAAGGTGTCTAAGGAAAAAGATTACATCCTTATACCACTCATAATTTACTAACTTTGTAAGCACATCTATCCTTTCATCCTCTAGTTGATTCACTTCCACATTCTATAAGTTACTCTTAGCCATGAGCTTAGCAAGATCCAAACCTCTTACCAACTTTGTGTTTTGGATGTCCATATCCTACTCCTGTAGTTTGTTCACCCATCTACATCTTTTACTTGAGATCTCCATCTCTAATAAGATGTCTTTCACTATGGTGTGGAGAACATAGGCAATAAATTTTGAACTCAATATATAAGGCCTGAAAGCTTTTGTTGCTTTCACCAAGGCAAATGCTTATTTCTCCATGATTGTATACTTTAACTCAACAGTTTGTAAAGCCTTGCTAAAGAAGGCAATAGGCCTCTTAGCCTCATTCTTAACCTTTTATAGCAAAACAAAAGAAATGGTATACTCAGAAGCAAAGGAAAAGATTTGGAAAGGCCTCTTATAGTTTGGGGCTGCTAAAATAGGTGCATGTCTATGTGTATCCTTAATTCCTTCAAAATATTGAATGGTAGCTTCCTCCCATTCGATAACTTGGTCCTTCTTTAGCATGCTTATGATTGGAACAGTTAACTTAGAAAATTTGGAAACAAACCTTGTAATAAAATTAATCTGACCAAAGAAAGACTGGATGCCTTTCTTAGTTCTTGGGATAGGTACCTTGTTGATTTCTTCCACTCTCTCAGGGTCTATCATAACACCATAATTTGACACAATGTGACCAAGTAGCTTAGCCTTTTTCATGCCAAAATGAAACTTCTTCAGATTAAGAGAAATTCCATATTCCCTACATCTGATCAGCATCTTCTTCAAGTGCTGCAAATGATCACCTCTTTGCCTTGAAAATATAGTCACATCATCTTGATAAATTACAATGAACTCATTGATGTAACCAGAAATTGCAACATCTATTGCTCTTTGACAAGTGGCACCAACATTCATCAAACCAAAGGGCATCCTAACAAAAATAGATGTTCCCCAAGGAGTAGTGAATGTTGTCTTAAGTCTTTCTGATTCTTTGACAACCACTTGATTATATCTGGAGAAACCATCCAATATAGAAAGCAATTCAGACCCTGTCACAAGCTGCAACATATTTTACATATTTGGCAAGGGATAGTTTTCCTTCATGGATGCTTTATTTAGATTTATAAAATCCACACAAATTCTGATGTCTCCATTCTTCTTTCTAACTAGCACAAGGTTTGCAACCCAAGATGAATATCTAGTGGGCTGAATAATACCTCCATCTCTCAACTTCCTTAAATCCTCTTACATTTTCATAGAGAGAAGTGGATTAATTGGCCTTTTCCTTTTTCTGAATGGTTTGGCATTTATTTCAAGGGGGATCTCATGCTAAAATAAATCTTCTCTATACGCTTTCAGCTCTGAATAGGACCAAGCAAGGCAGTCTTGATATTTTTTCAAGAGTTGGGCATAGGAATGTTTTTCTTCTTTACTTAAATTACTACCCAACCAAACCTTCCTTGGTTTTTCCTTTGTTCCCAAGTCATGATCTTCCACATCCCTTGAGGCATACATGTTTCTATTTAATATGCAATCAACATTGTTAAAATTTGAATCAAGTGCAAGAAGACCTCTAGGAATGGTGTTTGATTTCAATTGGATGATATCTTTTCAAAACAAAGTTTCTCTTCCTTTAGTCATGCATACCACTGGATCCCAATCAATATTCTAATTTGTAAAATCACCTTTGTTTTGCAAGAACCTTAGCACTTGAGCATCATTGTTAAAAACTTGCGAATGTTTCACATTATCAGGGAAAACTGGCCTAGTCAGCACTTCAATGTTGTATTCACAATAAGGTGAAATGGTGAAATTTCCAAATCTATAACCCAACACTACCAACTTGTCAGTAGTAGAATTAAGACCTCTTACATGATACACAATGTTAAAGGAATCAAACGTTTCAATTAGATCCCAAACTGCATGTTTATAGTGCTTCATACGCTAATTTTTTGTAGCATATAATTTTCTTATTTATTTGACAACCAACTCTAAGTCTCCTTTTGCAACAATATATTTCACTCCATACTTCCATGCAATTCTTAACCCCAATAACAATTCCTCATACTCAGCAACATTATTAGTGCATTCAAAATTAAGTTTGAATGAAAAAACAAACTCTTCTAAACTAGAAGAAAGCAGAACTACACCAGCACCATTTCCAAATTTGGAGCAAGCTCCATCAAATAGCAAGGTCCAAGGAGAACCTACCATATCAAGGAACTTTTATTTTTCCATCTTTTTTTCTTTTCCATTAGCAAAACCAATTAAATTCTCAGCATCTACATCAGCAAACAACACTTCATAGGAAGCATTGTTGAGATCTTCAATTAGGTGCAACATCTTTTTTTCACCATAGAATTTGACAAGACTACCCTCAGTGGGAATGGTGGAAAAATAAATATCCATCTGAATGTTGCCACCAACACTTGCAACCCATTTCTTTGAAAAAAAGTATTCCCTATTTGGTAGGTCATTCAACAATTATAACATCCAGTTTCAAATTCTTACCTGGATAGGCTGCAAGTTGCACTACCAAACCCTTCACACAACCAACAATAGGAACTTCCCTTGAATTAATGGTAGTACACTTCCCATAGGTAGTTTTCACTTTGATATCCAACTCATTCATGACTTCTAGAGGCATGACATTACATGATGCACCGGGATCAAACATATAATTATGAAGTAGCCTATTTTTTATGAGAAAATTTTGTAAAGAATGGATCAAGATTCAATTGGGAATCAACCAAGGATGTCCCCACAAATATACCTCAGGTGTCTCCCTCATAGAAATCCTCTACTACTAGTGGTGTTTCAATTTCAACAATGATCTTGAGGTGGAGTTTAACAACAACATTTACATTTTCTTCTTGGAGTGATATTCTCTTCCTTCAACCCCAAGTACTCAAATGTTCTATTCTTATTCTTAGGAATTCTAAGCAACTCAATGATTGGAAAAATCACTTTAATTTGGCTCAATACCTGGGCTATGTCATAGGGGACACTCTTTGGAAAAATAAAATTGGAAGGGATACAAGAAGATTCATCAGATGGTGCAAAGGATTCTTGGCTAGCTTGGGTGTGATGAGGACTGTAATTTTTGCTTGGGACAACAGATATTTCTAGCAATTGTTTCTTTCCTAGGATCTTCTTTTGGAATGCTTGTGAGCAAGGGTGTTTTAGGTTTAGCTTGAGTCCCAAATCCCTAAACAACCTTGCTTCTAGTGTTATATTCCTTCTCTTGAGCTATAACATCATTCATCAACAATTTTATATCTTCCTCCAAAGGGATACCACCATCATACTTCTTAATCATCAAAGCTCTCAAGTATTCAAAGCTCATTGTTAGGAATTTCAAAATCTTGCACTACATCAACTTCAAGATCATGAGGGGGGAGAAAGACTTGTACCCGCTTGATGCAATCCCAAAAAGCTAGAAGCATGTCCTGAACACTTATCACTTTAGTAGATGTTGCTCCTTCTTGTGGGCTTGAAGAAAAAACCCACCATGTAAATATCATCATCAGTTCCATCCTCATTATCAGCTTCATCAACTTGTTGGTCCACTTCACATGGAGGAATGAGGGAGAAAACATCTATCACACCATTCCATATCAGCAACTTCATTCAACAATAGCAACCGTGGCAGTTAGAGGGATCAAGAACCAATCTCTCTTCACATGTTTTGAGGTTGTATATTTACAGATCCAATAGGACCATTTACCCTTGCCATCAAAACTCTGACTCATTCCTATAGGATGATTGCCAAATCTATCTTATGCTTGCTGCCTAGGCTGACCTTCTGAAGTTCTTCCCGATTCCCTTCTCAGCTCCAGCATAACTTATATGATATTTCCTTGATATCCTCTTGCTAAAGTTTTCACAACCTCTGTCTAAATCAGCACACTTTTCTAGCATGAGGTTTTTCTGGGGTTTATCAATTTTTATACCATCTCTCTTGAGAGGTTTCCCAATTTCCTTGATATTGTTCTCAATTTGAAGTGCCATGGTGAAAGATCTTGTCTTAGATTGGTTGGGTTCTTATCTATTAGGTAATAGGCTGGCTTTTTATCAAATGCATCTGCATATTTGATTAAACAAGATTCATCACAAGGCCACAAACCAACAGGAAACCTTCTCAAAGTTTTTTTGAACCTTGTGTTGAAGTGATGGACTGATTCATTAGGGTTCTTCTTGATATTCTCAAACTCAGATAAAAGAAATCTAGGATTAGTCCTATCACCATATTGTAACCTAAATGCATTTTTCATTTCAATCCATGAATCAATAGATTTATTAGGTAGAGCCTTATACCAATCCCTAGACATCTTCTTCTAGTGTATGAATAAACAACTTAATGTTATCCCATCTTCAAACTCTATCTCACAATCTTCCATCATATTATCAAAATTTTTGAGATGCTAATCACCAGTAATAGCATTGTTACCCTGGAATTTTGGCAACCTATTTCTGACATCTTGGGGGACAAAATTTGGGTAACCATCCATTCCTCTAAAATTTATAGGACCAAAGGTGTTAACAACAAATGGAGGTATAGGATGAGCCATATTGTTTGGTGGGGGTGATCTTAGAGATGAGACAATATGATGAGGAGTGCTATAGGTCTTTGCGGGCTCAAGAATGTGATCTTCACAAGACTGGTATCTCTCTTAAGTGCTGATTTACTTGGATGATTTTTAGTCGAATTTAGAAACACAGAGGTGCAGATTGAAAAAGGAAGCCTTACTAGGTACAACAAGAAGGACCTTCACCTAGATGTTAGGAATTCAATATTATATTGTGAACATTATTATGAGTGTGCAAATCAAATCCAATATAGAAGTAATTTGTAATTACAGTCCACAATTTATGAGTTGTTAAGCTCACTGTCAAACTCAGTTGTAATTAGGGATAATCCTTTGTTGTGAGAGAATAATGGGATCGAGAGTTTGAGTGAGATATTGTGGGGAGAGATGTGGGATGAGTGTTGACTCCTAGAATCAAGCAGTTTCAATATTATATATATATGTAATCTTCCTCTATGTATTTGATATCCCGGATGATTTCAATGATTATATTCGAGATCTTTTTTTTTCAATGTAATTGTTCAGTAGTTGAGTAACAAGTGGTATCAGAGTAGGTAGCCTTTTGGCCATAAGAATTTTGTGTGTGGGGAGATCAAATCAGCTTAGGAGTCGCCACAAAATACTTTTCACCTTAATTTTGTAACGTAGTTGTTTTTGGAATCAAGGTAATACTTTTTTCAGTACTATGCACCATTCTGCTAAACTATTCTAAAAGAATAGCTTAGATCTAATCAAAGCACCCAAGGAGAAGTGTCTAAGGAAATCACCCAATATTTGAATCATACTCAAATTTTTCACAGTTCTTAAGTATGTTACAAATGGCATCCAGAGCTTTATTAACTATTCACCCACTTGGGAGGAGATTTGATAGATCTGCATGGAGTTAGTAGAAAATTTTGCATGCTATGCTGAGCAGAGAAGAGAGAAAACCTGTATGAAAGGAGTAGTCATCTGAAACTTCTGCATGCTACGCTAAGTAGAGAAGAGAAAAAACCCACATGATAGGAGCAGTCTGAATTCATCTGCATGGTCTTCTAGTGTTGGTATCTGTATGTGTGTTCTCCTTTCCAGTTGTGATCTTCTCCGTATATATTTCATGGAGCTTAAGAACCATATGTTTTCCGTTTTTTTTCCTGTCATTGGACATACTAGAAAAAATCGTCAAGGAGAAAAAAATAGGTTTGTCCATTTTTGGAAAGTACTCCAATAGGACATTGATTTTTTTTTAACTTGTAAGTTCTGTAGGTTGTTCGATGGGTAACTCAAGGATAAGAGGTACCATATTTTGTTGAAAACGTGTGTTTTTTTGAAGGCTCTAACGCATTGATCCTATGCTTTTTGTTGTTGGACCAGCTTTTCTATGATGGATACCTTTTATGTAAAATATTTTTAAAAAAAAATTAAAATTGTAAAAAATCAATAATAATTGTCTCACTTTTTTCTGGACACACTGGGTCACTTGTACGCGACATCCATAGTGAGGGGATGCATTACTTGAGACATTGGAAAATCCTGATCTACCCAAGCAAAATTGTACAAATGAGCTTTAAAGATAAATTGGCTAACTAAGTAGCAAACATGAAAATGGAGGTATGGAGGCAACAGAGGAAGGAGGTTGATTAGTTAGACCTAATCATCAGGCACCATCGACGAGGATTGATAAGAACTAAACTGGTGGCCAAGTTTTTAAGTTGAGATGTTTGACTTTCAGTGTGCAATACTGTGAGACATACTTAACAGATGAATTGTCCTAAAAGTAATGTATAGACATTCCTAAATGTCAACTCCCGATGTAATGAAATAGAGTGAGCAAAAGCACCAAGTGTAAGACGGTTCATGGATCTTGAAACTGTTTGTGGAAGATCCAAAAAACAACACAAGGTGGATAGGTGATGGACTTTGTTACACGTCAAAGGTTTGTGGTCAAACCATGCTTAAGGTACCCCATAGAAGGCTTGAGCATTGAAATCCCTTCATTAGTATCAAGGTCATGAGTCACATAGTTGGTCATGCTACAGAGAGGAGCACATCCTTGTCAGATGAAGAGCTCTTGTGATGTTTTTACCATGTTCAAAGTAAGGGGGTGAATATTAGCAATAATATTAGATATTGTGAGATCATTTTTATGAGTGTGGAAATAAATAATATCAGTGCAAGATTTCAACAAGAACAACAAATTTATGAGTTGTTGACAGGCATGTAAATAGTTGATAATTAGATACAGGTCATGTTGTGAGAGAAGAAATGGGATTGAGATATTTGAGTGAGATACTTGTGGGGATTAGAGAGAGATAGTGGGATGAGTGTTGACTCCTAGAATCAAGGAGATCAGAACTCTATGTGATGGTAATCTTCCTCTATGTATTTGATATCCCAGATGATTTCAATATTATATTCCGAGTTTTATTTTCAATGTAATTGTTCAGTAGTTACATTAACAAGCTGAGGTTAAATAGGTTTATGAGAGGATTTATTGAATCAAAAATCACTTGAATAAGCTTGATAGTCCTCTACCAAAAGGTTGATCTCTCTCACCAATGGCTATATCTTTTCCTGACTGTCTGACCTTTAACCACTTGTCCAAAAAGCTCTATCTACCCTATGCCAACATTTGAGCCTTCTTTCCAATATGAGAAATAATATGCAATAGCATCCAGTATGTTAAGGAAGAGACTTCTTCCCTCCAGTTTTGCAAAGATCAACAACACAAAAAAATGACAGAAGCTTAAGACACTGGTATGTTGCCAAATGTCAAATCAACATGAAGTCGCCACTAGGGAATTTCACCTTAGTTGTGCAAGAATGCATCTAAAATAATCTATCAAATCTTTGCTAGCATGGAAATGTTTTTGTAAATCCTTGATAAATGCAGACCTTATTCTTTTTAGATCAATCAATCACAATGCAACCAAAGTGTGGTGAACTGCTAGAAAATGAAAAAGGGTAGACTTATAATTTTGAAACATTTGCTTAAAACTTGTCACGGGCCTGAAACATAGAATGATATTTTAACACTGTAGCAGCTCAAATACTTGAAGTTATGACAAATGATCTCAATGCTCCTCAGGACACTTCAACAACGACACTAGAAATCATCTAAGAACTCCCCCGATGTAATTTGGTGCCACTCACGTTGGTATCCAATGCTTCTTGGAGCTCCTTTTCAGTCTGAGTAGCACCATAGATATGTCATGCATAGCTTAACCGATAGATCTCAGACCATGTTGTATATATCATTGCCCTAGAAGGGGGATATGGCCTAGTTGGAACTTAGGTTTTTGGAGAAATGGATAGCAATCTAATAGGACTTTGGATCTTGTCCTAGCTGTTTTAGACATGTGCCTTGCAACCATTATTGGTATAAGAGGGACCTATTTTGTAACCTTGTAATGGTGAAGGAGATGAAGATGTTCTTCTCTTTTCTTGAAATTATATGATGGAGACCTTGATCAAAACATGATCAACACCCAAGATCTCAACTCTCACAAGTTGTCACTTCTCAAAAACATGGGTATGTTCTCAAAACATAGGCAAAGGTTACTAGAGACATTGGAAATCCTGATCTGTTATGCATACTTTTGCAAATGGATTTTGATATTATGTGGGTATACAACATGCAAATAAGGGATAGTACATAATAGGGTCTTTGTTTTTTAGGTGATTTTTGGTGGGGGATTGATAAGACAAACTGGGATAAATTAGATCTTTGACAATCTGTACAATACTTGGAGAACTTATCAGATGAAATGCCTAAAATAATCAGGATATTATTTCAACCAAAAAGAGGTACACAAATGGAAGCCTAGGTTGCAGTCTTCGCACAATCTTTGAGAACTCACCACAAAATCTTGAAGTAAAGAACTCAATTAAACACCAAAATCCTTGATGAAACCATGCCTAAGGTACCCCCAAAGACTTACAAGCAATCTCTGCATTCAAGGAAGGTGAAGCGTTTTTTAAATTTTTTTATCTCTTTATTAGATGAAAGCTCTTTTGAACATGTGATTGCAAATGCCACTAAAATATCAACAAGAAATGGAGATAATCTGTGTGATTTCTAAAGAGTTTCAATGCAAGATTTCAACAAGAACAACAAAAATTTATTTGCAGGCATCTAAAAATGATAAGAAGACACCATATTGCCCAAAGAAAAACACATATTTAAATAAAAAATTGTTATATTCAACAACAGGAGGAGAGTTACTATAAACAATCTCAGAGATTTGTGATGGCTATACACCTGCAACCAACTCACATACATGAATTACCAATGCACATGGGACATTAACCTAGTTCTTTGATGGATTTCATAGAAGATGAGATTTTTCTCAAAAATTTTCCCATGATTTTCAAACTTCCTGACCTTTTAAAAAATTCTCCAAAAATGCATTATATACCTCTATGCCACATTGAAGTCTTCCTTCTCAAAGAAAATAATATGCTACGGGATCAAGTTTGTCACAAAAAACTCTTCATGATTTAATGATAGTGACACCAAACTGAAAAACAACTCGCAGGTTTCTAGTTATGTCACAAAAGGATTTAAATCATTACAAAAATTCTGGATCATTATCCACCCTAGCAGGCATGTTTTTTATCATTCAGGCATGCAAGCATCTTTCATTCATCATTTTTACCATTTTCCCCTTTTCAATTTTACCTCTGCAACTTTTGATGTTGACATTTCACATTTTTTGCTCGGGCGCCTGAGCCAAAATTACATCACAAAACACCATAGATCAAATAATTATGTCATGAAAATGATGCCAATGTTCTTAGAAGGCCAAGACGAACACAAAATCATATAAGAGTTGATGCAAGAAATCATGATTTCCAAGCTTCCTAGAGCTCCTATGGTAGGCCAGAATAGATGGATGTACATAGTAACCGTTGATCTTGCATCCAACTTCAAATGTCTAGCCCTCCACGTGGAAAATGCAGATCTATAAATAAGCTCAAAATTACCTTTATAAACTTTGGATCAGGCAGAGACACATGTCAAAAAATGATTAGATTGGGCCTATGCCTTTAAAAAATGCATTTGCGACATTTTGAAAATTTGGAAAATTTTTCCAATTTTCTCCACTACTTGCCTTCTTGGGCCCGCCACGTGTCCATAGGTGGGTCCCATATGAAACCGCAGACCAAATCAATCAATTTTTCCACTTTTTTTTTAAAAAGGAATTTTTTCCACAAAACCTCCGTAGGGCTCAAAAGCCTAATCATTTTTCCGCCACATGGCGCTCTCCGATTTGTTGTGGGGCCAAGTATCCTATTCTACCTTCAAACCTTCCTAAAAAATTTGAAAAATTTAAAAATTTCCATGGGCCCATGCTCTTTCTTTGAATTTTTATTGTAACATCCTCAATTTATACCTTAGAACAAGTGAATTTTTTTTTTTTGATAATTGCATCCTGATTCTAAATACATAATTTAGAACTCACAAATCAAATAACCATTCTTATAACAGACAACCATATGCAGCTGTAATGACTCAGAGTACCTCCAATCTATTCATTCCATGACTCGGTAATCTACCGATCTATTCATGAGTAATAAGAGTTGGCATTTTTATTTAACACTTCACTCTTGCGGTTCTCTTCCCTATTCTGGGATTCAGAATGCTCTGTCCAAGGAACCTAACTGAATAATTGTTACCATTATTCATCGGCATCTCATCCCTTGGGCTAGGTGAATTAGGACAACGCAATCAGCAGCTTGCGGTACTTTGGCCAAAGATTTGAAACATACTGTTTATGTCTCATATTCCTTAATGGCATACTCGTCAATCTAGAATACGCCCTTCACCCCATTCTTATGTTATATAGAATGTCTTATATCGACTTCTGTCAGTCCTTCCTATCACAACTCAATCACTCGGAGACAGATTAACAAGGTGATAATGTTATATGGATGCCCATGAGGATTAGGGATACGGTGACATACTGGTTCAACCCTGCAGTTAAACCAGTGTGTCATGATACCCCGAATCTCCTAGGCAGCCTTATAACATGACCACATTCCTAATCGGTCCCTAAGTAACTCATTCGAGATCAAAGTGTAAATCTTAGCGATGAATGCAAAGGGTGTCATCAAAAGTCACCTGCATTGTTGTATCTTCGAGAAGATCCTAATCTTCTCAGAGGTACAACCCTGCAGTTGAATTGTGCCATCAACCTTTAAATCCGCCTCGAAAAGATCTACTTAATAATATGTGTTACGCACGTTGAGTTTTAAATTACATTAAAGACTTTCCCCTAAGGTTAGCCTTTCCCGATCCCTGGATTCTTCGTCTTAAGATGACCTTCCTCAATAAAACCCATTGCATAGTGGAGATATTAAGGCTAAGGTCTCATCAAGGAGTTTTTAGAATATACATGATTCTAAAACAACAGAATTGGACAATATCTCATAACCTTCACATAAGATTGCCATCTGAACCCCATTAGATTTATATCAGTTCTACTAACTGAATTTATATCATACTTATTAGTATAAAGATATAAATGATTAAGAATCCAATTTAATGTTGTCATGTCATACTCAGGACTAGGGATTAGTAATTTAATCCAGCTTGATTAGCGTTCTGCTTAGGTTCATTTTATCCCTATCTTTTAGAAAGACAATGATTTAAATTTCAATTTAACTTTCGATAGAACAAATTAGAACTACTAAACACTCATAAGAATTCAATCACATTTTCATATATGCTTTCATTGACAATCACAAAAGCATCCAAATTACACAAATATAACATTGCCACTCTGGTATATAAACCGAAGAAGGTCAACTAACAGAATTAAGAATACAACACATAAGTAACAAATACTTATTTCCATTCCTTTCAGAACTATACAATTACATTTTATGCAAGCATCATACTTGATACAACGCTTAATGGAAAAAGAACATCTTTCCTCATATAGAACATTTAGAAAATCAAGCTGTAATTCATTATAAATCAAATTAAACAATCTGATCATTCTGTCAGATCTGCATGCTTTTACCACTTACGGCAACCATCTGCAAAAATAGTCAACATGAGTCAGTTCGATGAACTGAGCATGATAAGCACTAAATTTTAAAACAATTGCAATCCGTCAATTGTTTTCATTAAACACCCTGTTTAAATGATATAAAATCATCAATCAAGTAAGCATGATTCAAACCAAATGTTAGGAATATATCATGTCTATAACGTGTAATAATAATTTTCGTTACAGAGTAGTCCTATATGCTTCTCAATTATTTCATCAAAAATATTAGGGATCAAACAAAAGTATCCTAAGTAATTATTCATCATAAATCCCAAGATGAAAAAACATCAGACAATCATTATATTCAACTTAAAGGAGGAATATCATATCAATCCTGATACTGTCATTATGTAAAAATAATTACAGATGTTAGCTGGACAATTATTTCATCTTAATATTTACAACAGAAGAGAAATAAACAAATTGAACATGTTGCCCTCTGAACTAGCTCATGACTATACCTTCTGTCCAAAAGCAAGGCATTCACTTAATACACATGCAAGTAAATCAGTCGATTCCATAAACAGCACACTATTTTGTTAAAACTTACAATAAAGCAACTACAGTACAGTAGCCCCCATGCCGAACAACATGTTCATTCTACCAGACAGACTCAGAATGACCTTTCGTAAGAAGTGACGGACAAGAAGATAAACACTGCCATTACCAGCTTAGGTACAGTCAACAAGTCTAACATTCAATCAACAAAAGAATGGATAACAATACGAAGAAGACGTAACCTGACATCAATCCCAATAACAACCTATAGCCCGTTCAAGCCCTTTTCTACTGTGTAAGGCTTTAGACCCAAGGTCGAATTCAAAGGATCTCCTTTGTTTTCGCAGTCGACAAGAGGCTCAAAAACATTAAGCCATGACATTTACTTATAACTAAGCAAAGAGATTTTTAAACGAAAACCACGCACCATGTACAGTCACATCAATCAGGAGTGAAATCAGAATGGAAAAAAAACATGGGATAACGAAGTCACTTCTGAACACAATCAGAATTGAAAGTATGGTGTTTACAACCTACTTTATAGAAGCCATAATTCATGACGCCAAGATATTAAAGAAAGCCAACAAAGCCAAGAACATTTCCTGTTCAAACTCGGGCTTATACATACAACAGTGACATGTATACCATTCGAGGATTTAAAACAAAGTCCATAAATAGTATTCACAGTTTAGCTTCCCGGAAGCCGACATACAAGATATCTTCCATACCCACAGAACCCAACAACAGTATAAGATAAAAATAGTCAACATGATTCTATCTATGCCAACTATGGTAAGCATTCAAAAATCAAGTGTAAGCAAATCAAATACCGATTTCATAACAAGGAATTCAACTGAGCCTCATCAAAATTCTCGAACAAGCTTTCACAGAAGAACGTAAATGCATACCCAGGGAGTCTGTACCAAAATTTATTACAAACAACTAAGGTCGTATGACCTGTTACTTCTACAAGACTTCCACGAAATTCAAATTATCAATATTCAGAGATGTATCTATTTCCTCAACAGTGGACCATAATATACGATTCATTCAGAGGACTCCAAAATTCGTTTCAATATAATAATCGTATGTATATATATCAATACTATCAATGGGTTTTATCCCCATAACCTCCACGCAAGGGGAAAAACAACTCCAACAAGGTCGTAAAAGAATTCTGTAACACAGAGAATTTCCTTTCACAATAACTATAAAATTTTATAACGAAACCCAACCAGAATCCTTTATCACCACTAGATAACAACCACGACAGAGCTTATAAAAGAAGAAAGGTCAATTAACTGAACAATCAAACAATGTCCATCAGTATCCCTTCTGACAGTTTCCACAACAAGAATCGACGACCAAAAATCGACAACATAACAATGGCCTATACCCATCACAGGAATAATTTATGGGCTCACGCCGAACAGGCCGAGCATTCATACATTTCATATATTTCGCATATTTAAGCTAGAGTGCAAACATAGAGAAATAAGGCCACATTTTGAATTTAATAAACACCCATCAAGGGATAAATGAAAAATCGAACCAGTAAGAAGATACAGTACCAAAAATCACACAAGACCACCATAGAAAATCATCTATTACCATAAACTATTTGAACAGAGTTGTTCTAATGAAATCACTTGAAAGACAGCAAGATTTTTAAAGGTTAGGGCCTAACATGCCTGGATTTTTGCTCAAATTTCCGAAGCAGACCACTGAAAGAGCTCGGACTTCCTTTTCCTTTTCCAAGTTAGAGTGACCAACAAAATTTTGCTATCCCCATGACATATATATTTTCCTTTCCAGAGAAAATATCTAGCTAAGCTCATACTCGCCATACAACACAAAGAAGACTGGTGCGAAGAACCAGTGAACAGGTAGAAAAAAACTAAAATTCGCGATAATCCAAACAAAACAACTTTCCACATTACATGCCTTCTCACGAATTCCGAGCTCGACTTCCAAGCTCATTGAATGCATTAACTCCTAATTTCCCACTCAAACTCCACTGCCACTGACCGCCAAAGTTGGCGATAGACAAATAAAATCTCAAGTCCATTTCCAATTTTGGCGATCTGCCACGTCGGCTAAGGTTAGCCGTTTCTAAAACCTCCACCAATACCTGTCCTTCATACTTATCCACTATATTTAATGACATAGAAAATGCCGCCCATGGTTCACACCCCTCCATAAGTCCCCTTACATTCTTTCTCAATAGATAGGTTAGTAACTTAGGTTAGAATTTAGGATAATAATTATTCTAACTTCAAAGAACATAGATACTAACTTAGGACATTAGCACTTAGCCTAGGTCTAGGTTTAGTTTTAGGTTACTAATCATTAATAATTCCAGTTAGGTCTACATTCCGTACGCTCAGAAAAAGACCTACATCATACATTCTTGAACAGGGTTAGCTCATGTTCTGCCTTAGGCTACAGAATTATATGAAACCGAATTATTACCTGGTCCACGATCGAGACCTTCCAGATATACTTCGATATAGGGAACCAATTCATTTCACATGATCAACCTGAGTCATACTCCAGACTAGCTTATTCAATGCTTCTAGACCTTGCAACCTGTTCAAGGTCTGTAATTTTAATTCATCACGAACAAACTTAAAGCAATACTTGGATCAATTCCACTGATCCAAGGTTAGGTATTATAGATGGATAACTCTATAATTCATTCTGAGATCAGATTTAACTCAGATACAAAATGAAAGAAATAAAAGAGTCCAATCATATTCCGACTCAGTCAAGATCTGCAATCTGCAAGAAAATACAGTACATATCAAGTATGATTTCTTAATCGAGGAACCCATCCTTTTACCAGAAATCACATATCAACACTTGTATGCTTAGGAGGAAGTAACAACAGTTCAGGGTGTTAAAATATTATTGGATCAGGCCCATGCCTTTAAAAAATACATTTGTGACCTTATGAAAATTTGGAAAATTTTGCCACTTTCCCCTGCTTGCCTCTTGAGCCTACCACATGTCCATAGGCAGGTCCCATTGAAACCACAAACCAATTCTATCAATTTTTCCTCTTTTGTGGAAAAAATAATTTTTTCCGCAAAACCTCCATAGGCCTCGACATCCGATCACTTCCCCACCACATGGTGCTCTCTAATTCACCACAGGGCCAAGCATCCTATTCTACCTTCAAACCTTCCTACAAAATTTGAAAAATTAAAAAATTTCCATGGGCCCATGCTCTTTCTATGAATTCTTATAATGTGCCATGTGTCCATCATGGATAGGTTGTGGACGCACGCTTCCCATTTACCTTTAGCTGCTTTTGCCAAAAAGGAAAAATTTTACTTTGTCCCTCAAGGTCTGAACCTCCACCTGCTCATACAAATTTCTTGCAAGTGGCAATACGGACCATTTTTCAATTTTGAGATTTTTACCCTCAAAGGAAAAAACTCTCAAAACCATGCCTATCCACTTTTCTTCATTGGAAACATGTCAGTTCCTGACTTATTGTAGAGTTTCGGCCCAAAATTTGATTTTTTACCATTTGAAGTTAAAAACTTCAAAGTCATTACAAAAACCCGCTGCCCCATCCTATCCTTTCCTGGACACATGTCCACCATGGATTGGCTTAGGGCCTTCAGGCCAAAAATTCACTTTATAACTTTGAGCCATAAAACATCAAAATTCTCAAAGTCCTTCTGCCATCCGTATGCCATGTGTCCTCTCGCTATTCGCTGTGGACCTTTAGGCCAAAAATTTTCATTGAAAATTTTTCAAAATGAAATTAAACTTTCCTAAGGAAATTCTACCACCCGCGAATCCTCTAGCCAATCAAAACATGCCACGTAGGCACCTCTTGCAGAAGGCGGAGCCACAGATCAAAATTTTTAGTTTTGCAAACATTTCAAAAAATGATAAGTTTGAAATATTTCCCGACAACTCCTAGACAATAGGAACTTGCCATATTTCTATTACCTTGAGATAATAAATTTTATGGGCAAATGACACCCGTATGACCCTCAAAACGTGAAAAAATTAAAGGATGCTCTAGAAATCAAATTTTTCAACAAGGATTGCAAATTTTTTTATTTTAAATCAACTGAATCATGTTTTGACATTATTTTCGACCTTAGGATTGGGAATTCAACCCATACAATTTAGATTTGATAAATTTCAATTTTTTACATGATCTGGTAAAGGGAAAATGACACAACCCACAAAATTGGAAAAACTAGGGCACAAAAAGGGGTAAACTTGGAATATTGTTTCAAATTAGGGCAAAACAACAAGTTTATGGGCATTTTTGAAGCATTCAACTAGAGGGGACAAATTGTAGATCACCATCTTGAGAGATTAAATGTTTCTGAGAAAAATTGGATATGAAAAATTAGGGCACACTATGCAAGCTTAGAAATGGCACCAACAATCATCACTATGACCCTTCACACGATGATAGTTACAAAAGTCATGATCTTTATACCATGCAGGTATGGGGCGAGAAGGGTCAAAACTAGTGTGTGGTTTTATATGTGAAAGGGTGATGGCCCCGGATTTGATAAGCTTTTCTAAGACAGAAGAGTAAGGTTCCCCAATTGGGGTGTATTTCCATTGTTCTCATCTGAATTGAAAAGTCTTGACGGGTGAGATATTAGATGAGGATATAGCCTGATTTGATGGATGAGCTAGGCCAACCTTGTGTACCACTACATTATTGGTTCCCTTAGCTTTTGAATAATTGTTTTGTTGTTTGGAAGAAGAAGAGGTATCATTTGACTTAATTTCTGAATTCTTATTGCGTAATTGGATTTTCTTCTCTTTGATGGCTTGAATCTCTAACTTTTGTGCTATAGTGAATGCTTCATCGAATGTTCAGAAGGTTTGGACCTACAAGGTAAATGAGATATGTCTAGCACAAGCCCATGTGAAGAGCTCGATGAGTTCTGTGTGTGGTAGTTTGAAGGTGAGTTGGTTGATCAAGCTACTCCAGTGAGCGACAAAATCTATGATAGATTCATCCTCATACTGACGTATGGAGTATAGGTCGGTCATGGTAACCTTCTTGATGATGTTGATGGAGAAATGATCCAAGAAGGATTGGGCTACCTAATTAAATGAAAATATGGGGTGTTTAGGTAACCCATTATACCAACTAATGCAGGTCCAATCAGAGACATAAGAAAGGTTCTGAGGAGCAAAGCATCATCATGGGTGATTAGGTAGCACCCATGTTTGAATGACTGCAAATGCTATTGTGGGTCCTCTTTGCCATTGAAGTGGTTGAATTTATGCATCTCGCAATACACGGGGTATGGATGAATAGGAATGGATGGGTGGATGGGTTCATTGCAAATCTCATCATAGGTGAGAGTGTTGCAAGAGTCAGAAACTGATGCCTCCAATGTCTGCATCTCGTCCATCATTAATTTGATTAATTAATTGGTAGGTTGTGATGATTAGGTGCCTTCTGTAGCATGAGAGGGTTGGTTTTGGGTGTATAACAGGGGTGGCACTCCAGTATATGGTGTTTCCGTGTAGGTTGATTGAGAAGAAGGAAGTGAAATAGGGGGTACATTCCTAGAGTGAATAATAGATGAAATGGGAGGTTGCTGATAGTATGTATATGGAGGTAGAAGGGTCATCGTAACCCTAGTGGTAATAGGGGATAATGATTATGGAATGGAAAGGACCATGTTCTGAAAAGGGGTAGGGGTCACCAACACCAGAGGTGGAAATGTAGCTATGGGTATGTGTGAGACATTAGGGGTGGATGAGGTTGTGTTCTAGGTGGTTGTTGAAGGTATGGTGGATGTGGCAGGTGTAACAGAGGTAACAGATGTGGTAGTAATAACGGGTATAGGACCTAGCTATGAAACAACTAGGGGTAAGGTTGAGTTAGGTAGTGGAGAGCAAGACGGGGCTGATGCAGGAGTGGGAGTGAGAGTCAGGGGGATAGATATAGGAATTCCATATATTAACTGACTTGAGGAATCTCGAGTGGATGAGTGGGAAAGGTAAAACTACAAGGTTTTAGGTTTTTGATGAAGGAGTCACGCAAACTCCTCAGCTCTGGTATCGATAGTGATAGGTTGAATAGGATCCATGACGGTGATAAAATGGATGGTGGTGAAGACTAGATGGGAGTGGTTAATAACTGGCATGGAATACAAGTGCACTTGTTTGTCTTCGAGTTAGCACCATGTGAACCAGTACTAATCAAGTTGGGCTAGTTCTCTATAAATGACATAGAAAAAACCACAGGGATAGGTGGAATAGGTGGTAAAAAGTGGATTAGGTACAAATTTTTTTTGGAAAGTGACATAGGCTGACCGATGTCGGTTATGGTAAACCAACACTAGTTACAGGTAACCACTACTAGTCACTCTAGAAAATGGAAGGTGAGTCAAGGACAAGGGTATAATGCCAAATTTGACAGGTATGCCAAATTTGATGAGTTTTATAACATCAATGGGAGTGATATCAGTGACAGGGACTATAAAAAGTGGAAGAAGATGAATAAAAGTACCTTTTGGGTAGGTTAACAAAAGGACTTGGAATTGGCACCGGTTGGGTATAACTAACGATGGTCGCTGGACCGATACCGGTCACTATGGAAATTGAAACAATGATGAAAGAAAAGTGGTTGTGAATAAAAAAATAATGCGGAATCAAACCTATAATTTTGAGAATGATGAGAATATGGTCCAGGAACACTCAGGAAGAGTTGGAATACACCAACTATGATGAGGAGAATGTGAGGAAAAACAAGAAATAAATGAAGAATGTGACCTCTCACCTCAAAATGCAAGCCAAGAAGAAACACTAATAAAAATGTGATCCTAGGAGTGCCTTTTCTATTATGTTTTTTTAGCTTATGCTATTTAAGGACTGATTCATGAACTGTAGAATAGAGTTTTTTGGTGAGGATGGATTCCTACAAAGAAGGAGATCTAAAAGGTGAGGCTTCAGGTATGTTATGGCGAGGTTAGGCTTAGCACTGAAATATGACTCAACAGAGCAGTGAGTTGGTGAGTACCTACCAATCCTCATATCAGTGTGATCATTGACAGACGTTCTTAGGAAAGATGTTATTTAAGAATATGTATTTGTTTTGAATTTTGTGGAATGTGGTAAGACTCAGAGAGAGAGAGAGATGTGCTTTCTATGATTCGTTTGTCAACCATTATCTAGGAATGAATTCTAGTGTATACGTTTCCCTCAATTAATGTGAGTTAATGTGCTCAATCAGAATCCAATGCACTTATTTTAAG
Organism: Taxus chinensis; assembly: GCA_019776745.2. Taxonomy (NCBI): domain Eukaryota; kingdom Viridiplantae; phylum Streptophyta; class Pinopsida; order Cupressales; family Taxaceae; genus Taxus; species Taxus chinensis. Next base: position 27,740,558 of record CM034147.1, read on the forward strand.
CCTAAATCTAATTGTGAAGCTGGATGACACAACTAGATGAAGAGGAAGATGGATGCTCTTTCACTAAAATGTAGAAAAAAAAAATAAACGATTCTTTTTAAGTACACCAAAAGAAAGGTTTATTTTAGAGCAAATAGAAAGAAAAAGAAGGTTACAAAGGAAAAAAATTAATGTGTATGCTTTTCAGAAGGGAAAAAAACACAACTTTTCCTAGGAATGAATAAAATGCAAGGAAGCCCAGATGGGTCCCACTGGGCATGCCAAAATGTTTCACCTGATTCTTAGACATTTCTTTGAAATATTGATGAAACACAGGGTAATGGGCAAAGGAGGAATACCTGTTGAGATGTTGGTTGATGGGTTATTGCATGCATATGACTTTTGAATGCATAGCTAATCATGAGAGCTTCCCTTTGGTTAGGAGGAACTACTTAAATTCTAGTCCTAGGTTCCTATGAGTGATAAGTGAAGGTGCTAGTAAGGGTTGAAATGCTGTTGAGGATCACAAAACATTGGAAAGCTCCTACATTGGCTGCATGCACTCTCCTTCTTTCCTAATTGGATCAACTCCTTGTTGGGGTGATTGTTGGATGGCTAGGTATGAGAAAAATGCTTGATCTCCTTGCATGCTTGTTCTCACTAAAATCTGTTCTCAGAAGATGTGATATCTCTCAGGAATTTTCCAATGTATTCCAACCTCTAAAATAAGGTTGTTTTGGGGATTAAAAGGTGACCGATGGTGGTTCCAACTTAACCAATGACGGTTAGGGGTAACTGGCATCAGTCAAGGTAGGATTTCCTAGGTTTACTAAACTAGGGAGATCCTCTTGATTTTTTATGATCTCATGTCCTTAACCTATGGATTAGACTGGAATATTGTTGTAAGCATGCGGGAATGTGGTTAGAGGGAATGTAGGTATTGATTTTTAGGGTTTGGGTAAGTCTTAGTTAGTTATGAAAACCTACTAAGAATATGTCTTAGGGTGAGTTGGCTTGATGATGTGTCTAGGTGAGGTGTATGTGTGGATATTATCCAAATTATGATATTTAAATAATAAATATGGTGAGGATAATGAATTAATTTAATTAGATTAATTAAATTAATATTACTGAGGTGAAGAGGGCCATGGCTAGGTGAATGTGATGAAGGTGTTTATTTCTCGAGGGACCAAAGGGGAGTGTGACTTAATTTTAATGTCTACACCTACACCATCACAAGGAGAGTCTACCGCATCTTTCCCATTCTCTCTTCTACCCATGGAAGATCTTATAGAAATACCAATGCCTTTAGATGACCTATCACCTTCAGACCTGTAAGATCTCGCTGATCTTCTTTTGGCTCTCTTACCCATAGAATTTGAGACTACCTATTTCCCCATGTCCTAAACACATTTTATGGGGATTGCTACTCAATCCAAATCATCCCTTCTTACTTCTTGTTTCAACCCAAATGCAGTTTTCACTCACCGACACCTCCACTATCTATCCAAAAGTGTTTCAAGTGACCAAACCAAACACAACCATGACTATTACAAAACCTTCCATGTCACCACCCATATCCCAACACACACCTCTTCTCACAAACCAACATACATCTATACCCAAACACCTACCCACGCCTATATTATCTCCTTTACTTAAACCCATCACTACCTTAGGGGTCATGCTGATATCGATCCTTAATCACCAACCCATCAAATTAGATTTAGCCAAATCTTCCCAAACCAACACTAAATTTATTTTGTACCCTAAAAAGAAAACCCAACCTCCTAAACCCAATACACCAACCTCACCTACGACATCATTTTCACCTTCACCCCTTACGTCCATCCTAGGACCTCACCCCTCGATCCTAGCCAAGTAACCTCCTTCCGCTGGTAAACCAAGAATGTAGTATCCAACCTCCTCATCACAGACCTCTAATATACCCAAGCGACCCACATAACCTTTTTCATCACATGTAACCTTCTTACCACCCATACCATCACTATTGTCCATAACTTCTTCACTACCCATGACACTTTCTTCTCTTCCACTCACACCTTCTACCCAACCTCTACCGAGCACCTCCAAAGCAACTTGGTCACCCCCATGGGTAACCTATCCTCTTCCACCATCCTCTTTTCCCTCTACATCACATACACCCATGTCACCTTTTCCCAAAAAGGTGTAACCTAAAGCTAAGAATCTGCTACCCTCCAATAAGGTAGTTAAACCAACCAAACCTTCCATCGCCAATTCTTCTACCATACACATAACCAAGAAAATGTAATCAAGACCAAAGACCACCCCACACACCAAACTAGTGGACCAACCCACTCCCCCTCCTGTAAATCCTCTTCCTCCAAAATCAGTCATACCTACACCCAAACCCACATTCACCTCCCATTGTGATCCATTAGCAGGGTCCTACGCTAAAATCTTAACCAATCTTCTCGAAACTTCTGTCATCAAATTACCACCTCTTATACCTTACAACCCACTCAAACCCAAACAAAAAGGGTTTGACAAAAATAAAATTTGCACCTACCATTGTGTGCCAAGACAAGATGTAGAGAACTATAAGGCTTTAAAAACCACACTTATCTAATTATTTCCTCCTACAGAAAATTTTGATGATGATGATCTTCTTGATGAGGATCCCATGTAGCATTCACCAATTTTCACTAATCTTATTCCATTACCTACTCATCAACTAGAATCTCCACCCCCACAATTCTTTGATCCACCCCTAAGATTAGAGATCAACATGATCCATATAAGAGAGTTGACCAAACAACCACCCAAATGCCAATGCACCCTACTCATTTCACAAGGATCGTGTCCCCCATTTCCCCTCATTCCACTATACCTTTTGTGACACACCGTCTTCATCCACCTCCCCTCAAATTAACGTGGTTCATGTTACCAACCGTGTTTAGAAAGACAATGGAAAAGAAAAGGTAATGGGCCCATCTATCAACCCTATACCCAACATACCATCCACACCCATAGCCAAAGTCATCATTTAAGGTCTTCCATATCCTATTTCTGATGGGGTCACACATCGCACAATGATAAAACAACTACATCAATCCCCTCTCATAATGTATTTTTATGACCTCATCTAAACCTCTGAGTCACATTATCAAGCCCTCATGGAGGTCCTTTGATTTATTGAGGTTTTACCAAATGATCCCACAACTGTAGCCTCCATCATTACCCCTCACCATGTTTTCTCTCTCACTAGGGCATTGCCTTCTTCTACGCCTCCACCTACTTTCAAAGTAGCCACCCTTAGCTTTTCAGATGAAGAGATCACTCCCTTCTAATCTGACAACCCTGACCTCACTCTTTTCATCTTTGTCTTTATCAATAATATAGGCATTTAACACATTATGATCAATGGGGGTACTAGTATTATCATCTCCTCCCATGCATATGACCAAATGTGAATACCTACCAATTACACGCATGGTAACCTAGTTATGATGCAATCCTTCATTGATGCCATGACCTCTACCTTGGGTATCATCATTCTCCATGTCCGCATGGGTCCCTGCACTATCTCAAAACTTTTCTATATCCTAGAAGGGGTGTTCTAGTATAAAGTATTGCTTTTCTGACCTTGGATCTGCATCATGGGTTGTTTCCCTTCGAATTTTCACCATTTCCTCAAATTTGAACATGAGGGACATAATTACACCATCCTTGCCGACCCATCACCTTTCAAGACCTATAACATGATATACCTATCCAATGATGTGCTTATACTAGTCAAGGCATCTTCCATTATCCCTACTTCACCTTCACCTACAAGCCCATCCACCAAAACTACCACTACCTCTTCTACATCTAATCTTGTTATCCCCACTGTTGTTGCAGCCTCTACCACTGAATCACATGTTTCCCTGTCATCTAGCGATTCATCTATCCCTGCTACCCATATATCAACTACTGATCCCTTAGAAGGTGTTTTTCAATGTCTCACACTATGGGAATACCTTCTATACAATATCTACACCTTCCTTACCCCGCAATAGTATGAGAGCCTATGCCAACACCCTAGTTATGACATCCACATCGACGACATTTTTCCTTATGGACGTCCCCACCTTCGCACTAATCTAATGTATGGGGGACTTGATATGGCCACCTATAAACCCCAACCTCCATCCCAAACCCAACCATTTTCATCTGACCTACACTCCCTTACTATCCAGCACTTCACTCACACTTTCCTCCACCGATGCATGTGGAAATGGTTTGAATTCGGCTTTTACAATCAGGGCCATGATACTTTCATTTCTTGTACCTCTCATAAACACAATGACCATAGTATCATTGGTTTTAATGCACCACCTCCCAATAAGGTTTGCATCAACCTCATCTAAGATGAAAAAACTTGCCCACCTCATTCACTCACATTACTATCTTAATCCATGGATTCTATCGATCACGAATATATTCCTCCTAAAAAAATTGTGAACACCATTTCCCTAGGACCTCTGACCTATCAATGCAATGGTGAGGCTCCCTCTTCTCTCCCATTCCTATCTCCTGACATGATTGATGATGATACACCTTCTATTAATGTCATTCAATGTCAAGAAGATGAATCCATCCTCACTTACCTTAGTGTGGAAGATTCTTATATTCATCATTCGTTACCTTCTGAGATGAAAACTATGTTAAATGAATCAACCATCGAAATCAACATTAACACTCAAGAAGACCCGCACATTATAAAGATAAGTTAATCCTTAGATGCTACTGAACAGGAATCCTTCACCTCTTTCCTTCAGGACTATAGTAATGTGTTTTATTGGTCCTATGCCAATATTCCCAGTATTGACCCAAAAATTGTGGTCCACAATATCGTAACCATTCTTGATGCTAAACCCATCAAACAAAAGCTGCAGAAAATGCATCCTCACATTGCTCTTCTAGTTAAAGAAGATCTTTAGTGCCTTCTCTTAGTTTCCTTCATCCTACCCATTGACTATCCCTAATGGATTTCTAACACCATTCTTGTCATAAAGGAAACAGGGAGATTCCACATGTGCATGGACTTCCATGACCTCAACCTAGCTTATCCTAAAGACGATTTCCCCCTAACTAGTTGATATCACCACTGGCCATGAAATGTTATCACTCATAGATGGTTTCTTGGGCTATAATCAAATATTACTAGCTTCAAAAGATCAACACAAAACTACCTTCATCACCCCTTGGGGGACTTTATGCTATTGATTCATGCTTTTTGGCCTCAAAAACACTAGTGCTACATATCAGTGAGCCATGACTTACATCTTCCATGACATCATGCATCACATATTGGAAGATTACGTAGATTATTGTCCTTAAAGTCATCTTTGATTGTCTCATCAAGTATTGTGTGTGTATTCAACCAAATAAGTACATGTTTATGGTACTTTCCAGAAAACTCCTAGGTTTCATCGTTTCTTTGCATGACATAGAAGTTGATCCTACTAAAGACAAGGCTATTATGGAAATTCCTCCACCCACTAATCTCTGTCAACTTCGAAGCCTACAAGGAAATTTTTAATCTATTCATCATTTTATCTCGTAACTTTCTGACCACTGTCAACCATTTCATCATCTTATCAAGAAAGACATTTCATTCAAATGGGATGATGAATGCAATAAAGCCTTTAAGGCCTTAAAACAATACCTCCTTCAACCACTAGTGCTCATTCCTCGTAAGGATTACCATCCCTTTTACCTATACATTTTTTCCATTGACCATTCTTTAGGTGCCATGCTTGCTCATCATGATGACCGACATCGAGAACAAGTAGATTATTACATAATCCATACCCTTATGGACTATGGAACTAGATATACCCACATCAAAAAACTTTTCTTAACCTTAGTTTTCATCACTAGAAAACTCTGCCATTACCTACTCAACCATAAAACCTTCTTCATTACTAATATTGACCCATTACACTATATGTACACCAAACCCTATCGACTTCAGCGCTCTGTGTGCTGGTTTATGCTTCTTGCTGACCTTAACCTTGAATTAATTTATCAAAAGTATATCAGGGGCCAAGCTATCTCTGACCAACTAGCTAATGCACCTATTTTCAGGAATCAGCCAGCTAACTTTGATTTCCCAGACAAGTCTATAGCTACCCTTTCCCTGGATGAACCCTCTTACCAAATGACACTCTTCTTCGATGACTCCAAGTGTTAGTATGGGGGTGGGGCTAGTTTTATATTCATTCCTCTTGATGGTGAGCATATTACTTTGTCTTTTAAACTTGATTTGATTGTACAAACAATATTGTTGAATAAGAAGCACTTGTATTGGGTCTCTAGGCTGCTTATGCCGTACATGTTAATTCAATTAATATCTTTGGTGATTCTCAGCTGGTTGTAAACCAAGTCAATGGTATATACTAGTGTCATAATGAGATACTTCAAAAGTATAAACATCACGTAGATGTACTCCTGACCACCTTTGACATTTATGAAATTCAAACCACCCCATGAACTACCAATAAATTTGTGGATACCATGGCCTATTTGGCTTCTCAAATACCCGCTTCACCCACTAACTCTAAAACATTTGTCATAATACAAAGATTATAATCACCATCTTATCTCCCTCATGAGTTCTACTCCATCAGAACCATTTCCCCTGATCCACAAGACCTTTTGTATAAGCAATATGTAGACTATCTTTCCCTTTCCATTCTACCCACCAATCTCACTCGTAATGGACAATGTGCCTTTCTTAAAAATGTCTCATGTTATGTCATCATGGATGGTCTTCTTTATAATAGTGGCTTTGATGGAATTCTCTTATGATGCCTTACAAGTTGTGAAATTCCCTACAACATTACGGAATTCCACGATGGAATTTTTGGAGGTCACTTTAGTGGTTTAGGTGTTGTAAAACACATCCTTTACCTAGGATATTATTAGCCAACTCTAAACCACGACTATTGTCCTTATGTAAAACATTGCATGAAATTCCACCAACATGCTAATTTCCATCACACACCTAGTCATGCCTTACAGGTTACATGAGACCTTTGTCCTTTCTCTCAATGGGGTTTGGATCTTGTCAGTGAGATCAACCACCATTCTTCACAATGCCATAAATGGATCATAACTGCTACTGAATATTATACTAAATGGGTAGAATCCACCCCCCTCTTTTCTATGAAATGTGATAAAATATGTGAATTCATCATCCATCACACCATTTGTCACTTTGGTGTTCCTCACCACCTCATCACTAGTAATGGAAAGAAATTAAAAAAAAAAATCCTATATAAACTATGCAACATTTTTGGAATCCAACTCATTTTCTCATCACCTTATTACCCATAAACCAATGGTCAAGTTGAATCAACCAATAAAACCTTGAACAAAATTCTTATGAAGGTAGTCAACAATACTAGAAAGGATTGGCATACACACATTCCTTTCACCTTATGGGCCTACCACACTAGTATTCACACTTTGACTACTTCCACACCTTTTTATTTGGTCTAAGGTACCGAGCCTATCTTATCTCTAAAATCTAGATTCCATCTCTCCACATCTCACTACAAGACATGATCAATGACGATGAATTTCACCAAGATTGTTTGTCACAACTTGAGTTATTAGATGAATGTCGTCTCAATGCTCTTGACCATCTCCAAATCTACCAAAAATTTACCAAATGTGCCTATGACAAATGGGTTCATGAATGAACCTTTTAGGTCGGTGACCTTGTCTTAAAGGAAAATCAACATGTAACTAAAGAGGAGAAAATTAAACGGGGTAAATTTTCTGCTATTTGGCTCGAACCATTTATCCTTACCCATGTCTATGGATCAGATGCTTATCATTTGTCTTCACTTGAAGGTAAAATTTAACTTGAGCCCAAATTCCTTAGATCTTTGACCATTTTACTCTTGACGTCCAATTATATAACAATTTCTTTCAATTGATCACTCATCCCTTGAGCACTATTCACCTTCCATATTGCCCATTTTGAGGATCCATGACTCAAAAAGAATCATGTGATTCCCATCACCATTTAGCCTTATCTTCAATATGAGTACCATGGTTCTACTCATTGCATGATTCTCATGGATACTTTTCATCTTCTTCAAGATGGAATCCCATGGTCATTCATCACTCAAAACCACCTATTTCATAGTTAATCTTTATGTGATATGATCTTGTATTTTAAACAAGAACCTAATCTTCCTCTATAGTCTTGTCCATGACTTAAACATCCACAAACAAAAAGGGATGCAACTCTTTGAGTCAAACTTCCAGCAAAATATGACCCTCTCAAAAGGGACATCTTTTCACTCTAAATTCTACCTCTATAAATAGACTACTCCCTTAAAGGATAGCTATATCAAGTTATTTCACAAATCTAATAAAAATATCCGGAAGCTTCCCGCATCGATCAACTACACGAAGACCTCAAGGAGATAATATAACCCTCCCATATAGACTTCCCACATCGATTAGTCTATTAAAAACAAAAAGTGAAGAAAAAGATGAAATTTTTGTCATGGACTTGCCTAGTTTTTACTATAGGTTTCTTGTTCTGAAAAAAATGTTTTTGTACACTAAGTTACATTAAACCACCTATTCTCACCTCCTTTCCTTCTTAGCCTAATTTCCTCTTTACTCAAGGGACTTGTCATAACCACAACATTTTTGTGATTATGTGACTTTCTTCACCCTTAGAATGGTGTATTATGAAACACCTTTAGGGTCTTACGTTCATGATCCCCTCTTAGGTATGGTTGACTCATTAGGATTCTCATTAATTAAGTGGCTATTTTACCACCTCTTACCATTTTCCTCCCTCATTACTTATTGATTATCCTATATAGGACTAGATCATCAACACCTATATCTAACAATCACTCAACCATGCCTATAACCTACATTTAACCTTTCCCCACAACTACCAACCCATTCCTCTACTTTATCATAATCTTCCCTAGCTTATGGGATAATTACATCCTCCTCAAGTCCCTTTTCACTGGGACTATGTAGGTAGAACTCCAATGGAATGGGGCCCTTGGAGGTTAGCTCGACCACTGTTTACCCTTAACAATTCCTTCTTTTACTTTCTTATTCACATTCTACTCTAGTTAGTTTCCATTTTATTTCAATAACTAGAAATTAAAAAAAACCCGTATCAAATAATACACATTTTATTACCTCATAAAATCATTCATTTATCATTTTCACATTTCCACTATAGCACATATTTGGAAATTAAAACCATAACCTATATATACATCACCATTTGTCCCCCATGTTACCTACAACTAGGAAATTACCCCATACCTAAACCAACTTGACTTAATCATTTCTAAACCAACCTAACTCAATCATACCCAAACCAACTTGACTCCATCATACCTATAACCTGACTCAACCATGCCTATGACTTGACTCAACCATGTCTAAACATAAACTAACTCCATCATGCCTATAACATGACTCAACCATGCCTGAACATCACCTGACTCAACAATGCCTACCACTTGACTCAACCATGCCTATAACCTGACTCCCCCATGCCTACCACACCTATTTTTTATCCATCTATACATAACAATCAAAGGCCGCCATCACAAGTACATCATAAGCCAATCATCCATGTCATCATAAAAATATGTGTATCCATATAATATACACTGATGCCAAATAATAATCACAATCTCTCAAAAAATATCATATACAACCTCACCATCTTTGGAACGCATTCCATTATATGATCAAACATAACAAAAAATATCATATACAGCCTCACCATCTTTGGCACGTAGGTCGGTATATGATTAAAAATAACAAAAACTATCATGTACATCATTGTTATCTTCGGCACGTAGGCTAGTATATATATCAAAAATGTGTCAACAACATGGATACACTGATCATAAATGGTGACTAATCATCACACCACATGATATCCATCCATGTCTCATCAATCTCTCCCATCTCCCCTCCAGTGGGGTTACCTGCCGACCTATCTCCGCCACACCTTAGTCTTCCATCTGATGGTCCCTCACCTGGAGATGGCCTCCGTGTACTGGTAGTCTCCCCTTGACCCCATCCCGGGGCTCATGGGCCTCCTATACTCTCTATACTATGTGTACGAGATCTAATACTCTCACTCGAGGCCTGCTATGCTCTGTACTCTACATAGGATGGGAAGTCTATCCCTGTAGCCAAAAAGTGATCTTGATAATATCATGCCTTCGCTAAGGCATCCCAAAATATAGCTATAGGTACTATCTATGGAGGAACCATCAGTCTCGGCCCCTATACCTATCTCTCGAGACCCTGTCCCACTGGTACCTATAAAGAGGAACCTTATCCTTGTGCCTGTTCCTTTCTTGAGGGACCCTGTCTCAACCCTACCTGTATCTGGGTCTGAAGGACCATGACCTATTCTTGTTTAGTGGCCAAGTGGCCCTATAAAATTGTAACCTATGCCTTTATGAAGGCCACCTATACCCCATCCCCATCTCCACCTTGTGTGATTGCCTATCCCTACACTACATGGGCCTGTATAGTGGCCACCTATGCCTAAAAAGTGGAAACTTGTGCCTCTAAACCTGTCAACTACCCTTGAACTATCCCTAACTATTTAATCAGGGTAGCTACCTACCCCTGTAGGGCGTCCCTTTTCACTATGATGGTGGCTAAATCTAGTTTCCCTGGCCTCAACGGTACTACTTGTAACTGTACCAAACACCACTGTTTGTATCTATCTATCACCTCAACATCATAAATCCTATTAGTGCAAATTCATAGCACCCCGAAATGAGTTATAGATCAAATTTTCTAAGGCAATGTCATTTAGTGTGAATGCACAACATTGAGCTTTCCCAAAGTGTGGGACCTTTGCAAATGGGGAAAGCTCTCCAGACAAGCCTAGTTCCTCTTTCTAAACTACCTGCCACAAGCTATTCTAGTGCAGACAAGCTAATTTAATCCTAATCTAACTATGCCAAGGAGACAGAGAGAGAGAAAAGAGGGAAAAATAGAGCCTACACTAAAACAATGTTACACCAGAGAAGGAAAATGCTGAACATCTATCAAAACTACCATGGAACAAGAAGAGGTGAGCAATGGAAAGGATGGACAAGTGCATCACAAAACCGAGGATAAATTTCACACAATTTTTTTTCCAAAACTCCATGAACATAGCTCCAAAACCTTTAATGAACATTCAAACATGCACAAATACCTACAATGAAGAGAGACAAGAAGAATACAAGAAAAATGAGAAAGGATGGACAAATGTAACACAAAACACATTTTTTATTGCTTCAGAAGTTTACAAAAAACATCATTTTAATGGTAAGAGGGAAAAAATGCCATTACAGAGAAAGGGAGGAGGTTCAAACTCCATTTTTGACCTTGGGGAAGAAAAGAATGGAGAGGTAGCAAAGAATGATGAATAACTATTTCAAATGAGCCAAAATTAGCTTTTTAACCATCGAGTATAATGGAAGAAAGGAGAAAACATGGGAAAATTGATTTGGGACTTCAACCACCAACAAAATTCATCTAATGGGCCTAAAAAATGATGGGTTTCTATAAAAAATCACATACTTTGAAGTGCATTTCTTTACAAAGCAAAACATAGGCCCGTACTTCATTAATTTTGGTGGTTGGAGTCATTTTCTATGTTTTTTTCATGCCAGATATGTTGTTCCATTTTTACCCCACAAATCTCCATCAAAAATCAAAATTGCAGATTCCATCGTGTAAAGGATTTCAACAGATTTCCAATGATATAAATAATGTGAAAATTTGAGCTTGGGATTGAAAGTTATGCCCCTCTAAATATTTAAGGCGAAAATGGGGCAAGAGTCAGGTTGGCGGGCCGAAACTTGAAATTTTTCCTCTTTTTTGAATTTGGAAAAATTTCCCAAAGATTCCCCACACCCCACCACTCGAATACCATGTGGCACTTTCTCATTCACTGATGGAAATGTGAACTCAAACCTCACCCTTTCTACTTTGATTCTTTATTGGGAAAATTTTCTAATTTTTCCTTGTGCTCTGATCTCTTGGTGACACATATTGCTTCCTGATTCACCTGACAAGGATGCGCTTCAAATTTTTCCTTGGCACTTTTTTGACCACTTTGGAAAATTTCACCAAATCCTTCTATGCATGTGACCTCCACCACTGACTGGACATGTGTCAAAACTTGTTTGCTTGGTAGGGTTCCACTTCCAATTCTTCCCTTGGTGCATTTTTCAATTTTGGCAAAAAACCAAAAACTCCTCTGCCCCTCTGACCCCTGCCACAAATAGGGACTTGTGGCATTTTCACATTTGTTGGTGGGCCTTCAAAAAATTTCTCCATCCTCATCTATGGGCCTATGGGCTAGTTTTCCCATTTGCTACCTTTAGCAATTTCTTCAACTTACCTTCGCCGCTCTGACTTCTGCTATCAAGGGAAAATTTTCCCAAAAAACTCCGTCGGGCCATAGCTTTCAAAATATTTGGAGTTAGGAGGAAAATTTTACCATTCTGGAAATTGGAAGACAAATCCTATTTTATGAAGTCATTTCCAAAATCCTTTAAGTGCTTGAAATGTGTAAAAATTGAATTTGAAGCACAAGGAAGGAAAGAGTGAAGGAAAGTTAGCCAAAATAATTAGGGGGCTCATTTTTATAACAATTTGGTGACTCTCAGGGGTCATCTTCCTACTAGATGAATGATTAGTGGCCTTTGAAGCATCCATTAGGCATGAAGTCAAGACTCATAGACTGATTTTGATCTAAAATATGAAAATCTAACCTTTGACCCAATTGTAAACCCACTGAAGCTTGAGGCTGATCTTCACCAAAACCCACTGAAATGGATTGTGCAAGAGCAACAAAAAAGCACCAAAAACTATGTAAAAAATTAGAAATCATAAATACCCAAATTGGGATATGTAGAGTGTGCACAAGCACTTCTTCTTCTGAAAGAAACCCTACCTACTCTACTCTAACTGAAAAAAAAGGTGAGCTAAACAAACCCTACAACTAGTTGTGAAAAATAGCTTCCTTTCTTCAAAATGGGAACTCATGTAATTGATTTGGAGCTAATCATGGCTGTTAGGATGAGTGGAAAACCAACAAGAAGCTAGTCTTCTACCATATCAGCAAGGTGTTAACTGAAAACAAATTAGATACCTCTTTTAGTTGCTTTGCATTTGGATTGTAGAGGTATTGTAGTTGATCATTGGTGCTTAGAAGAAAACATGACTAGTTGTGACTTCTCCTTTGGCTCCAATGAAGTCAAATAACTTATTAGTAATGGTCTAATCTATTATATATGCCCATTGCTCTAATTTAAAAATCCAAAAATGGAGTCCTCTTGGATGGATGATGTGGGAGAAGTGATGAGGTTCTTCTGCTATTTTCCTTCTTCCTCCACTAAAGAACATGGAAGATTAATATCTTCCAATCTTAGCTCCAATTTTTTTTTATAAAATGTAGGCTACTGCAAATGAATGCTCTCCTTCATGGAAACAAGTTCTTGTGTTTGGAATGTAGGTGATGAAGGAGAAAATGGTGTGATTTTAACCAGTTCCTCTTCATCAAAATAGTCTTCCAAATCTGACAAATAAATTGCCTCATTGAGGTCCTGCTGCAAATGCTCAACCTCCCCCATGGTGTTCTTTTGATTTGCAACTTGATCACCATGATTTATTTCATCCTCCAACATTGAGTTTGAGAGATCAAACTCTTCTTCAACACTAGAACTCGAGTGAGATGAAGTAAAAAGAAGAACTGAAGGTTCTTCTATAGTCTACTTTGTGGTCAAATCTTTTGGATCTATACTTTTCTCCCCAACAACCAGAATGTGCTCCTCTTCTTTTGGATTTGGAGAAGCTTCTCCTTCCTCTACTACTTGAAGACAATCTTTCTCTTGATTGAACTCTTCCTCTAGCATGAAGTTTATCAAGTCAAAATCTTCAATCTACTGCTCTATAAGATGAGTTGGGGTTGCAAGATCTCTTTTAGAGATTTCCTCTTCTATGGATGATTATGCAACTTAAATTGGATCAACATCTTATTCAAGTAGAGTGCCAACATCGACACTACATTATGAGAAAGTTGATTGCTGATTTGCCTCTTCTTTTTGCTCTTCTTTTGCTGCAACAAAATCAATCCTAACCACCACTTGTTCTTCAACCTTGGCCTCCTCTATTGGTTTCACCATCAAGGGGATTTTTTTAATCTCGAATTTAAGAGCCAAGCTTACCAAACTTCTCATTTTTATTCTTTGTGTGGCTCTTCTTCTTGCTATCCTTCATGAATGTTTTTTGCAATTTCTTCTTCCCCACATGAAATTGGGAGTGCAAGAGGAGGGGTGGGTTATAACTCAATTGATTTTGAAATTATTTTTTATGGTGGAGGAGATGAAACTTCTTGTTTCCTTGGAGGTGAAGGTATTTATTTTTGCTCTTGTGGAGGGGATTTGGATTTGGAAGATAAGAAAGAAGAAAAAATGAGATGGGATGGAAGACTAGGGGATGGGGAAATGGAATCAACTCTTGGGGCAGCATGGACTAGATTTGGAATTCGGCATTCAAAATGAAATGGTGTAGCTTGAGGAATGGAAGGAAAAAAACTAGATGATGGTGTAGAAATTACCCATTGACAAGGTTTCTCAGCACCAAATTTATAGGCCTCTATCTCCACTATCCATTGTGCAAGTTGGGGAAACATCTCCATCATGAAGTCTAGCTTCTCCTAAGGGCTGAAGTGTCTTGGAAAATGGCCAACCCATGGAAAAGGTTCCCTTCAACCAATTCTGAAAGCCTTCATTTAAGCTTTTGCTCTTGATTGCACCATGCCAACCTCCATTTTTTGGATCTTTTCCAAAAAATCAGCATCTTCCATTTGATTGTCTTCATTGTTTACATACTCCTACTCTTGCAAAGAACCATAGCCAGACTGATTTTAGCACTGCTACTCATATGGATATGCATACTAATTTTGAATTTGATCAAAATGCTGATTTGAAGGAGTTGTAAAACATGTTGGAGGTGGAATATACTGTTGTTGTAAATGTGAATTCCATTATGCAAATGAAGTCATGATTTCACAACTTCATGAAATGAAAGAAGATGGAAGAGATAGAAGGAATAATGGATGAAAAATGAATGAAAATGAATGGAAAGATGGTATGCAACTTAGAGAATGAGTTATTTACTAGATGGAGTCACTAGATGTGCTTTTGAATATGCCTCCAAAGGTTGAATCATTAACAGGATCACACTAACCTATCAAAAATAAAGTGGAAGACCTCTAAGGTCCCACTGGGCATGCCAAAAATGTTAGTGAAAATTCACAGCACCCCCAAATGAGTTATAGATCTACTTTTCTAAAGCAATGTCATTTGGTGTGAATGCACAACATTGAGCTTTCCCAAAGTGTGGGACCTTTGCAAATGGGGAAAGATCTCTAAGAAGGTTGGTTCCTCTTCCTAAAATACCTTCCAAAAGCTATTCCAGTGCAGACAAGCTAATCTAATCCTAATCTAACTATGTCAAGGAGATAAAGAGAGATAAAAAAGGGAAAAATAGAGCCTACACATCATAAAACCAAGGATAAATTTCACATAAAAAATGATATAAAACTCCATGAGCATAGCTCTAAAACTTTCAATGAACATTAAAACATGCACAAATACCTACAATGAAGAGAGACAAGAAGAAGACAAGAAAAATGAGCAAGGATGGACAAATGCATCACAAAACATTTTATTGCTCCAGAAGTTTACACAAAACATCATTTTACTGATAAGATGCAAAAAATTCCATTACAAAGCAAGGGTGGAGGTTCAAACTCCATTTTCAACCCTAGGGAAGAAAATAAGGGAGAGGTAAAGAAGAATGATGAAGAACCATTACAAATGAGATAAAATTGTCTTTTTAACCATCGAACAGAATGGAAGAAAGGAGAAAACATGGGAAAATTGATTTAAGACTTCAACCACTAACAAGATTCATCTAATGGGCTTGAAAAATTATGGGTTTCCATAAAAAATCCCATACTTGAATGTGCATTGCTTTACAGAGTAAAATAGAGGCCCATACTTCATTAATTTTAGTGGTTGTAGTTGTTTTCTATGTTTTTTTCATGCTAGATATGCTTTTTCATTTTTCTCCTGCAAATATCCATCAAAAATCAAAATTGAAGATTCCATCATGTAGAGGATTTCATCAACTTTCCAATGATATAAAGAACATGAACATCCAAGCTTGGGATCGAAAGTTATGCCCCTTTGAATATTTAGGGAAAAAATGGGGCAAGAATCAGGTTGGCGGGTTGAAACTTGGAAATTTTCCTCTTTTTTGAATTTGGGAAAATTTCCCAAAAATTCCCCACACCCTACCACTCCACTGCCACGTGGCACTTTCTCATTCACTGATGGAAATGCGGGCTCAAACCTCACCCTTTCTCTTTTGATTTTTCATTAGCAAAATTTCCCAATTTTTCCCCACACTTTGTTGTCCTAGTGACACGTCTCACTTCCTGATTCACTTGGAGGGGCCATGCTTCAAATTTTTCCTTGGCACTTTTTTGACCACTTTGGCAAATTTCTCCAAATCCTTCTACGCCTGCGACCTCCACCACCGACTAGACACGTGTTGGAATTTGTTTGCTTGGTGGGTTGCATTTCCAATTCTTCCCTTTTGTGAATTTTTCAATTTTGGCAAAAAACCAAAAAATCCTCTGCCCCTCTAACCCCCACTACAAATAGGGACACATGGCATTTTCACATTGGCCAGTAGGCCTTCACAAATTTTCTCCATCCTACTCTATGGGCCTGCGGGCCAGTTTTTCCCTTTGCTCCCTTTGTCCCCTTGGGTAATTTCCTTAACTTACCTCTACCACTCCGACTTCCATTGCCACATGGCACCTTCTCATTGGACGTTGGCTTGTCAAGGGAAAAATTCCCTAAGAAACTCTGTCAGGCCATAACTTTTGAAATATTTGGAGTTAAGAGGAAAATTTTAACTTTCTGGAAAGGGGAAGAAAAATCCTATTTGATGAAGCCATTTCTAGAATCCTTTGAGTGTTTGAAATGTGTAAAAATTGAAGTTGAAGAACAAGGAAGGAAAGAATGAAGGAAAATTAGCCAAAATAAGTAGGGGGGTCATTTTGGATAACAAATCCACTGGTCTACCACTTGCTCCTCCTGTCATGTTGGAATTGTCAGTTGTGGTAGAGGAAGAGGCCTCTTTATGTCATCCCTCTTATAATGTGGGAAGGATGGGGGTATATCTTGAAGTAGCTGTTATACAAAATTCACCCTCCAGGGTTAATTTGATAACATGCATCAGAATTCTCAAGTCCCAGGTAAATGGATTGATTCAGGGCAAAAATCATGTTTCTAGGGTCCCCTCAGATTTTTTCTAACTCCCCTAGCTGAAAAACGAAAGAGAAAGCTCTGAGGAAAGGTGAAAAAAGTGGCAAAAACAAGCTTAGGATAGGAAAAATCATGAAAATTGGCTAAGTCCTAATCCTCACAAAAGTTGGAAAAATTGGGAAATCGAGGCATAGATCAGCCGAAAAGCCTCCAGGTGGCCCGCGAAGCAAAGAGACATTTGGGACATAAAGACATGAAGAGCGCGAACCACCCGGTTTGGCCAAAAAGGAAAACTTTCGCACTAAGCATTTGGGCCATCTGGGCCGCGAGGACGCGAAGGACACGAATAGGCAAAGCGGCCGAGAGCAAAGGAAGCCCATTTCAGGTGGTTCGGAAGAATTTGTCCCAGACAGTCCAGGACAATTAGAACAAATGGACGTGAAGGACATGAACTGGCTGGTTCAGCCGAAATGAGAAACTTCAGCACTGGGATAGTTGGAACAAAGGGATGCGTGGGACGTAGATAGCCGAAGGAGCCAAAAGCCAATCAAGCAACACCACGTGTCATCGGCCAAATGAGGGACAAGGAAGCCCATTTTGGGCGGATCGAGAGTTTTTGTCCCAAAAAGTTTGGGACATCCAGGACATAAAGATGCGAAGGGCACAAAAAGCTGGTAGACCCGCGGACCAATCAAATCACAACACGTGTCATAAGGGAGATAGTCCAAAAGTCAAAGGGTGAGGTTTCAAGCACTGACCCGAACCAATGAAATAGTGCCACGTGTCCAAGTTTAAGGGGCCCACAAGGAAATTTCAAAAGAAATCCCACGGAAAGGTGGAGGAGAGAGAATTACTCAGTAAATCAGAGCCTGCCATGGGTCATCCAAGTGGCAGAGCACGGGGAAAGTTCAAATATTTTTCCCACCGACCTGTTTTTTCCTGTTTTTGTCCTAAATCTTCAGATCGCCATAACTTTCGATCCAGAGCTCAGATTTTCACATTTTTTATATCAATGGAAAGCTGGTGAATTCTCTACATGATTCCAGGGTCAATCTAGCAATTTGGTTTAGTTTGGAGATAGAAAATTAAGAAACACCTCTGGCATGAAGTAATGGACAGAAGTAATGCTTCAACAACCAACTTTAAATCAGCAGATAGTTCGCTGCTTCTGTTAGACAGCCCACTATTTTGCCAGGATCTGCCACTTCTGCCATAATGAGATGATTTTAAATGTGACCTAGAAGTGGTTGGGGTAGATTTTGGATTTACTCTCTTTTCCCTCTCTCATTCTTTCTATATATTGTAAATAAGGGCTTCTTAAAAAAGGTTGAACATTTTCTGTTTTGCTCCTCCCTTCTTCTCCTATCAGGTGAATTTGTGGAGTTCGAACCTCTCATTTTGAAATTGTAATATTTCGTGTGCATATGAACAGAGGAATAGGAACTAGCCTTCTCTGGAGAATCCTTTCTCACTTTTCAAGTCCCACACTTGGAGAAAGGATTCAATGTTATGCAATCACACTGGATGATAGTATGGTCAACCTAGAAACCTGTCCAGCATCCAGGGGTGCTGTGATTTTGCACTAATAGTTTTAGCACGCCTGGTGGGACCTAGAGGTCTCATTTTTATTTGCAGTAAAGTTGATGTGCATCTGCTGCAATTTTCTTGCTTAAAAGAGCTATTATTTGCATATCTAGCCACTCCAAGGGGAAGAATCAACTGTTTCAGCAGTGCAAGCCTGAAAACTTATGAGAAGAATCACAAGGTCAAGAGTTGGAGAAGAAGAAGTGTTGTTTGAATACCTGCAATTATCTCCGAGAAGAAGGCAAAGAGGAAGAAGGATTCAGAGGTCTCCATCTCCACCCAATAGAACTCTCTCAACTCCTCCACCTGAAAGGCCTTTCATTCATTATACAAGGGTTTTAAGGCCAATTAAAATGGCTCAGAACAATCCCTACGTCAACTTCACAGGCAGCAGCCCACTTGCTCTCAATGTACAACATCCAGTTCCTATTGCAGCCTTGTAGAACATTCCCTACCTCACTGGAGAAAATCAAACCACTCTAGGTGATCATGTTAAATATATTGCTAACCTTTGTGCAATCCATGAAATCAATGAGATGCAAGTGTCTATCAAGTTATTGGCATCTTCATTCAAGGGTAAAGCATTACAATGGTTTAGGAGCCTTGGAGTTGGTTCTATCACAAACTGGAATCAGCTGTGTATTGCACTTCATGAACAATTTGGAGAGAAGGGAGACAACTTGTCTCTTTTGAAGTAGCTGACAACTATCAAGAGAGCCCCCAACAAGCAGCTGACTGACTTCAACTTCAGATTTCAAAGGTCTTGGGATAGGATTCTAGTGGCAGTCAGGCCAATAGCAGAAGGTGCTTTTCTATATTACCTTAAAGCTTTGAATTATGATATTTCTATGGGAATTCAACCTATGGGAGGAACAACCTTACCTGCTGCTTATAGCATTGCCATTAGAGCTGAAAACTATCTTATTCAAGCTGGTAAACTGGCTCCTAGGCCTCCCATGCCATTGTTTCCAAGTTTAGAAAATCCAAGCACTAGTCAAGCACCTAATTTGGCTCCTTCTCCCACTCCTAGAAATCAGAGTTCAAATGAAGCTTCCACGTCATCTCCAAGTGCCCCAAATGAGCTTTAAGAGGTCATGAAGCAATTGCAAAATCTAGGCAATGAGTTGGTTACTCTCAAAAGGAAACTAGTCCAAAGTTTTAGACCTTCTTATCAACCCCAAGCTCAACCTAATAGGCAGCCATACCAACCACAAAGACCCCCTAATCCAGTTGCAAACATGAATCAAACAAGGCCTCCTGCCAATAGACCATTCCAGCCCTATAATCCAAATGCCATATCTGTTTCTAAGGAATTAGTGCCAACACAGAACAACATTTCTCAGGAATACAATTGGTGCTTTCCATGCAATGAGCCTCATAACCAATCCATGTGTTTCAATGGTGCTCTCAATCAAGCATTGATGGTAACAACTACTGGAGTGGAGGGCGAGGGTAGTCAAGGAAACAGTAGACAACAAGAAACATTCCAACAACAATCAGCCCCAAATGACACCACATTGGTGAACTGGAAAGTAGAGGATTTCTGTGGCATGAATCAGGCAGTTTCTCAAGGTGTCGCATCCAACACAAGGTCAAAAAGGAGAAATTTGGGTGAGGAGCAGCCACTAGCTCCAACCAGCCCACAACCTTCTATGACTCCATAAATGATTGGCAAGCAAAGTCTCGTTTCAAATGCACAAGGGCAGCCAAGAACAGCCCCTAGGCCAACTCAAATGTCAGCTGTTGCTACCCATGTACAAGGAGTAAATGTGCAAACCAAGGGACAACAGAGAGATCCTTCATCACAATTCAGTATCATTGATCAGATGAAGAAGACAAATGTCAATATATCTATGTGGGAATCCCTATCCATCCCAGGCCAAAGAGATCTGCTACAAGCTGCCATGAAGGATTGGCCAACTTTGAATCAGCAGGTTCAAATTCAAGACAAAGTGCTTACAAATACTGCTCAGCCTGAAGGAAGTCATGGAGCACAACAAGGTAAAATGTTGAAGGCCCCCCCTTTCTATGTTTCATTGATCATTGGAAATCAGCTAGTACACAATTGCATGATTGATTCTGGGGCAAGTAGCTCAGTAATGCCCAAACAAATAGCTGATCAGCTAGGGCTCTAGTATGAAATAACATCCAAAGGGGTAGTGCAGTTAGATGGGAAAGCAATAGTGACAGTTGGAGTGATTAGAAACTTGAGTCTTACCTTGCATGCATGTCTAAATGTTGTTGTTTTACAAGATGTATGAATCATAGACCTTCCACCACTATTTTCCCTTTGCTTGTCAAGGGAATTAACAGCTAAGATTGGGGGGTATTTGTCTGCTGATTGGTCACACATGCTATTCAGAACAAGGTATGGAACTAAGGCTACAATTAGGTCTGAACCTATTGCAAACTTCCATATTGAGCCTTACACTCCAAGTTAGATTAATGCCAATTGCTCAGCATTTGATCAAAAGGATCACCCTAGCACTGACAAGGCTGACACCAAGGTTGGAAGTATCCTAGATTTGACTCTCGATGAATGGGCAAGCAAGGTGCATTCTTTTGATCCTTATCAAGAAGTAGAAGAATCTGAGCTAGGGGTTTATTGTTTACATAAAGAGGATCAACCTCTCCCCAGCATCACCAAGCCAGATCATAAGGACAAGAATGAAGTATGGCAGCTATTCTTTGACGGATCAAGGAGTAGACAAGGTGCAGGAGGAGGAGCTATGCTTGTTTCACCACAAGATATAAGGTATTACTCAGCATTCCATTTCTAGTTTTCCTGTTCAAATAACACTGCTGAATATGAAGCCTTGGTGCAAGGGATACATTGGGAAATCAAGAAGAAAATAAAGAACTTGTGAGTCTTTGGTGACAGTGAACTAATCATCAATCAAGTCAAAGGACAACATGCTACAAAGAATGAACTGCTAAAGAACTACAAGAACAGGGTATGGGACCTCATTGAGGATTTCAAAGCTTTCAATATCGCGTCCATACCTAGGAAGAAAAATGAAGCCGCGGATAGGCTTGCAGCTGTTGGAGCAATGTTCGATGTGGTTGACAACATCAAAAGGGAAAAAACATAGCCACATGTCCATGTGATTGTGAGGCCAGTAGTTCCAGATAATAACACCAGCTGGAAGGTGTTTGAGAATGATCAACAGATCGTCAATTTCTTATAAGAAGAGGCTGAATTCTCAGCTAGGAATCAGAACATATTAGAGCAGCAGTATGGGGATCAGGTAGTGTAGCTACGGACAAACAAGCTTCCTAGGGGTTTAGTAACATTGGAGTCTATCTTCAACCCTAATGACCAGTTCTGTAAGGAAAAGGCTAACATACAGGTCAAAAGAGAAGATTTAGAGCCAATCCCAGTTGGGGAAAACAAAACACTTCAAATTGGCAAGGTAGCCACTGAACAGGAGAAATAAGATTTCATACAACTTTGCCAAGAATTTCCAAATGTCTTCACTTAGAGCTATGAAGACTTGAAAGGTTTCAATCCCAATCTGGCTTAGCATACCATAGAATTGGATCAAGATGCTAAGCCCATCAGGCAGAAGCAGAGACCAGTCAACCCTCACATTGAGCCTCTAATGAAGAAAGAGCTAAATAAGCTAATAGAGGCAAGCATTATATTCCCAATCAAGCACTCAAGCTGGGTCGCAAACTTGGTTCCAGTCAAGAAGAAGAGTGGAGAAATCAGGTTGTGTGTAGATTTCCGAGACCTAAACAGGTCATCTCTCAAAGACATTACCCACTTCCTTCAATGGAACAAATATTGCAGGTAGTATCCGGTTTGGAGAGATTCTCTCTCCTAGATGGCTACTCAGGGTATAATCAGGTAATGGTGAAGGAAGATGACCAGTTCAAGACGGATTTCACCACCAAATGGGGAACATATGCCTACAATAAGATGCCATTTGGCCTATCAAATGCTGGAGCCACTTTCCAAAGGGCAATGGATATGGCATTCAAGGGGTTGATCAATAAAATAGTTTTGATATACCTTGATGACATCACTGTATTCTCCTAAAATGCAGTGGATCACCTCTTTCATCTAAGGCAGGTATTTCAGAGGTGTAGAAGATTTGGGGTATCATTGAATCCCAAAAAATTCATATTCTTGGCTCATGAGGGAAAAATTCTTGGCCATATTGTTTCAAAGGAGGGATTGATGATTGACCCAGAAAGAGTTGAAGTAATTCGAGCGTTGCCATTGCCAAGTCATAAGAAGGCTCTTCAAAGCTTCTTAGGAAGGATCAATTTTTTCCGTAGGTTTGTTCTAAACTTTGCAGCTCTCGTAAAGCCAATAACACTAATGTTGAAGAAGAGCATGGCATTTAAGTGGATATTTGAAGGAAAGGCAAGTTTTGAGGCAATAAAAGAGGCTATATCTCAAGCTCAACCTCTCGTCAATCCAAACTTCTCCAAGGATTTCATGTTATACACCTTTGGTGGTGGAGATACATTTTTTGCAATCTTGGCACAACAAAACAAAGAAGGATTAGAACAGCCAGTTGCTTTCTTCAGTCAAGGCTTGGAGGAATACAAAACTAGGTACTCTTTCATTGAAAAGCATGTACTTGCAATGATCAGGAGTTTAAAGAAATTCAAGCACCTAGTCTCAAACAACAAAATCCAATTATTGGTCTCTCATGCGGGAGTCAGGGAGTTCCTTCTAAACAAGGACTTGAATGAGAAACGTGTAGGATGGATAACCCATGTCATGGAATATGACATCAAGATCAAGGTCACCAAACTAGTACGTGGGAAGGGACTATGCGAACAACTAGCCTTGAGTCAACAAGTTGAAGCAGGTAATGAAGAAAATGTTGTCTTGGTACTACAGGATGGTCAAGAACAGGAAAATGATAATGATCCCACTCCCTGTTGGACTCAGAGTATGATACACTTCCTACAAACAGGCCTATGCCCTCCAGAAATGAGCAAAGCAAAGAGGAGATACTTCAGTTTGTAGGTTGTTCCATATGCCATCGTTCATGGAGTTTTGTTCAAGAAAGATGTGAATGGAGTGCTGCTGAGATGCATTAGCACAAATCAGATTCAAAGTAAGGGCACAAATGGATTTTGACAGCCACGGACTACTTCACTAGATGGACAGAAGCAGTAGCACTCAAAGAGGCAAACGAGTCTAGCATCTTAGAATTTTATGAGGGGATAACTACCAGATTTTGTGTACCTACTACAATAATCTCTGATAATGCATTGGCATTCATTAGATCTAAGGTGACTGAGTGGGCTGTCAAGAATGGGATCTACCTAAGCACTTCATCAAACTATTACCCTCAAGGTAATGGCCAGACCGAGTCTACAAACAGGAACTTGTTGAAGATCATTAGGAGGACTCTTGATGAGAATTAGAGGGCTTGGCATACCAAACTAAAATCAGCCTTATAGACTGATAGGATAACTCCCAAGAGATCCACAGGTAACTCTCCATTCAGGATTATCTATGGAAGAGAGGAAATCTTGCCCATGTCACTTGAGTTGCCAACATTAGAACTCATGAAGTAGCTGGAGTTGCTAGAGTTCGGGCCCATGGAGGTAAGGTATGCAAAGTTGATGGAGCTGCAAGAGATCAGAAATCAGGCATCCCAAGCAATGGAAAAGGATCAAGCTTTGATCAAAAGGACCTTTGATAGGAAGGCCAAGGATAGATCATTTTAGGTTGGAGATCTAGTGTTGAAATGGGATGTGGATAGAGCAAAACCGGGAAGGCATTCAAAATTTGATGCCATTTGGAGTGGCCCATACATGGTCACAAAGTGCAAGAGTAGCAATGCTTTCCAATTGGCCTCATTGGATGGTGAAGAACTGCAGATTCCAGTCAATGGAATCTATCTCAAGCGTTGCTTCTAGAGGGAAGTTCACTACCTTGTAAATATTGATTAGATTTTCATTCCTCCAAGTGCTTTGGACATTGTCTTGTTATAGTTAGGTTTCAGTTTCCCTAAGTGCTTTAGCACAGGTTTTGTTGCTCCTAGATTGAGTTTTACAGTTCAATGTGCTCTCGTAGAGGGAGTTGCAGTATCAGGCTTGTTTCAGGTTATTGCTTATAACTCCATTCCCAATGGATCGCTAAAAGGCCAATGATCTTCTACCTAGTAGGCAGGTGACCTTGAAAAGTCCCCAAATTGTTATCCAAAATTCAACCCCCAGGGTTAATTTGATAACATGCATCAGAATTCTCAAGTCCCAGGCAAACAGATTGATTTAGGGCAAAAATCATGTTTCTAGGGTCCCCTCAGATTTTTTCTAACTCCCCTAGCCAAAAAAGGAAAGATAAAGCTCTGAGGAAAGGTGAAAAAAGTGGCAAAAACAAGCTTAGGATAGGAAAAATTGTGAAAATTGGCTAAGTCCTAGTCCTCGCAAAAGTTGGAACAGTTGGGACATCGAGGCGCGGATCGGCCGAAAAGCCTCTAGGTGGCCCGCGAAGCAAAGGGAAATTTGGGACATAAAGATGCGAAGGGCACGAAGCACCCGGTTCAGCCGAAAAGGAAAAATTTCACACTAAGCATTTGGGACATCTGGGCTGTGAGGACGTGAAGGACGCGAAAAGGAAAAGCGGCCGAGAGCAAAGGAAGCCCATTTCGGGTGGTTTGGAAGAATTTGTCCCAGATAGTCTGGGATAATTGGAACAAATGTACGTGAAGGATGCGAACCAGCTGGTTCAGCCGAAACGGGAAACCTCAGCACTGGGACAGTTGGGACAAAGGGACCCGTGGGACATGGATAGCTGAAGGAGCCGAAAGCCAATCAAGCAACGCCACGTGTCATCGGCTGAATGAGAGACAAGGAAGCCCATTTCGGGTGGATTGGGAGTTTTTGTCCCAAACATTTTAGGACATCTGGGACATAAAGACACGAAGGGTGCGAAAATCCGGCAAACCCGTGGACCAATCAAATCACGACACGTGTCACAAGGGAGATAGTCCAAAATTCAAAGGGTGAGGTTTCAAGCACTAACCTGAACCAATGAAATAGTGCCACGTGTCCAAGTTTAAGGGGCCCACAAGGAAATTTCAAAAGAAAGCTTATGAAAAGGTGGAGGAGAGAGAATTGCTCAGCGAATCAGAGCCTGCCACGGGTCATCCAAGTGGCAGAGTGCAGGGAAAGTTCAAATATTTTTCCCACCGACCTATTTTTGCCCTAAATCTTTAGATCGCCATAACTTTCGATCCAGAGCTCAGATTTTCACGTTTTTTATATAAATGGAAAGCTGGTGAAATTCTCTACATGATTTCAAGGTCAATCTAGCGTTTTGGTTCAGTTTGGAGAGATAAAATTTAGAAATTCCTCTGGCACGAAATAATGGATAGAAGTAATGCTTCAACAACCAACTTTAATGCAGCAGATAGTTCGCCACTTCTGTTAGACAGCCCGCCGTTTTTCCAGGATCCGCCGCTTCTGCCATAATGAGATGATTTTAAATGTGACCTAGAAGTGGTTGGGGTAGATTCTAGATTTCCTCTCTTTTCCCTCTCTCATTCTTTCTATATATTGTAAAGAGGGGCTTCTTAAAAAAGGTCGAACATTTTCTGTTTTGCTCCTCCCTTCTTCTCCTATTAGGTGAATTTTTGGATTTCGAACCTCTCATTTTGAAACTGTAATATGACTCTACCTCTTAGCATTCTGCGGTGTATTGTATCAATCTTTGGAGCAAGTAATATGTGTCTGTGGATGATTCTCAACCCTCTCTGTGTTCATTTTGCATCCTCCTGGTCTTTCACTGCAAGTTTTGTTATCTATGCATGATCTTATATCACATTTGAATGGTCTGTGTTTACTGGCAAGATAGGTGTTCTTCATTCCTTGGTGCATCACCTCTATTAGTTTAGATTTATTTTTATGCATCTTCTTACCCTGTCTCCTTGGCAGATTAGATTAGGTTTCGAGAAAACCCTCTGCATATTTTGTGTGCATCTGAACAGAGGAATAGGAACCACCCTTCTCTGGAGAATCCTTTCTCACTTTTCAAGTCCCACACTTGGAGAAAGGATTTAATGTTATGCAATCACACTGGATGATAGTATGGTCAACCTAGAAACCTGACCAGCATCCAGGGGTGCTGTGATTTTGCACTAACATTAGCCCAAATTTTCATCTAACCCTATCTATAGGTATCATCTCATACTCTCCTACACATCACCCCTCTATCCATTAGAGCAGTCGTATCTCCTGTAGCTACATATGGCCTCCAAATGATGTCAACACTGGAAAAACCCTCTATAAAGCACTTGCTATAGGTTACATCATGTGTATCTCTAGCATCTCAGTGCTCCCCAATCGCAGGCACCCATTACCTGAACCCCACCTAAACAAAACATGGATTGAATGCATCAACCTGGGGCATACCAACTAGATGCACACACACAATGTGCTCATATGCACAACAATGAAGTAGGAAAGTACAACATAGGCTAAACCTCCATAGCCACCCATAAGCCCATACATCTCTGTATAACTATACCAGGAATGCGGGCACCCAAGAAAAATGGGTCTTGTTCTCCACCATATCATGTAGAACCCCCATCAATGATCATGGGAATCTCCCACCCTCTGCATCTAGTAGTGCCAAATAGCATAATGCCTCCATCGACAACACCACTAGCCTCATCTTCTTCACATGGGCCTGGTATATATCTCTGTAGCTCATGCTGGCACTATGGAACCTCATCTCCATCAACCCCACACTAAACACGGTTAGCATCAACTCCTCATATGCCTCTAAGGAGATCGAATACACCTACATCCCCACTATTAGTAATCACAGGATCTTATACACATCCTCTAGGGAGACTGTGATCTCACTTGTTGGCAGATGGAAGGTATTGGTTGTTGAGTCCCATATTTTGATGAGGGTGACCATAAAAATTGGATCCTGGACTACATGTCGGTAAATGTTTCAATTGATTACTATCCATTTCTTTGAAATATTAACGAAACATATATGGTAATGGGCGTAGGAGGAATAACTATTCAAATGTTGGTTGATGGGTTGTTATGCACGCATAACTTTTGAATCCACATCTGATCTTGAGAGCTTCCTTTTGGCTAGGAGGAACTACCTATAATGGAAAGCAATACCACCAAAAAGAGTTAAAAATATGTTGAGTGAATTGCCTAACATGTGCTAGATCCAGGAAGTGTGATACTTCCAAGATGGCTGTTAGCCCACTATTTAAAACAATTTAATGTGAGTAGTAAAATAAACCCTTTTGTAAATTGTAATGATTTAGGTATCTCACTTGAAACAAAATAAGAAAGATCTATTATAACAAGCTAGGTTAAAATAAGATCCAAAGGCTAAGTAGTTAGATCTCAGTCTCTACAGCTCTGACAGAGATCTCAGACAGATCACAGGTGAATATCGGTGATGTGGAATTAGGTTGATAGGTCACTGTTCTAGGTTGTATGGGAAAATACAGAGATCGATGCTGGTTGAGGGTGACCAATGACGGTTGGGTGTAACTGGTGTTGGTTACTATGGAATTCTAGGAATGCCATAAAATGGGGTTTAGGTCTCCTTTGCGATTATAAAAAGGACTTTGGTTGGTCAAGATGAGGTATTAGGTGGTTTGGGAGGGATTTGGTGAGGTTTTAATGGGTATATGGAGGGGTGAGTATTAACGGAGTTCTTTTGATGGCTAAGAGAACAAAGGGTGACAATATAATAATGAAATGAAATGAACCAGAGGTGTACAATGTTCCACTTACTTGGATTCTGGTCCTAGGTGCCTACGAGTGATAAGTGAATGTGTTGGTAAGGGTTTAAATGCTGGAGAGGATCACCAAACATTGGATAGCTCCTGTATGGGCTGCATGGGCTCTTCTTCTTGCCTGATTGGATAAAATCCTTGCTGGGGTGATTACCGAATGGCTAGGAAGGAGAAAATTCTTGATCTCCTACATTGCATGCATGTTCTCAGTAAAATTCATTCTCAGAAGATGCGATATCTCTCAGGAAAGTTCCCAATGTTTTTCAACCTTCTTCCAACCTTCAAAATAAGGTTGTTTTGGGGATTAAAAGGTAACTGACGATGGTCCCTTCTTAACTAGTGACGGTTAAGGTTAACCAGTATTGGTCAAGGCAAGATTTCCTAGGTTTACTAAACTAGGGAGATCCTCTTGATTTTCTATGATCTCATGTCATTAAACCATGAATTACACTGGAAGCATCTTGTACGCATGTGGGAATGTGGTTAGAGAGAATGTAGGCATTTATTTTTAGGGTTTAGGTAAGTCTTAGTTAGTTATGGAAACTTACTAAGAATAGGTCTTAGGGAGAGTTGGCTTGATGAGGTGTCTAGGTGAGGTGTATGTGTGGATATTATATAAATTAATATATTTAAATAAAAAATTCTGATGTCTCCATTCTTCTTTCTGACTGGCATAAGGTCTGCAACCCAAGATGAATATCTAGTGGGCTGAATAATACCTCCATCTCTCAATTTCTTTAACTCCTCTTGCATTTTCATGGAGAGAAGTGGATTAATTGGCCTTTGCCTCTATCTGAATGGATTAGTCTTGGCCTCAAGAGGGATATCATGTTGAAACAAGTCTTCTCTATATTCTTTTAGCTTAGAATAGGACCAAGCAAGGCAGTCTTGATATTTTTTCAAGAGTTGGGCATAGGAATGTTTTTCCTCTTTACTTAAATTGCTGCCCAACCAAATCTTCCTTGGTTTACCATTAGTTCCCAAGCTATTCTCTTTCACATCCCTTAAGGCAGCCATGTTTCTATTTATGATGCAATCAACATTGTTAAAATTTGACTCAAGTGCAATAAGACCTCTAGGAATGGTGTTTGTTTTCAATTGGATTATGTCTTTCTCAAACAAAGTTTCTCTTCCTTCAGTCATGCATACCATTCGCTCCCAATCAAAATTCTGATTTGTAAATTTACCTTGGTTTTTCAATAACCTTATTACTTTAGCATCATCATTAAAAACTTACCAATGTTTCACATTATCAGGGATAGCTGGCCTAGTTAGCACTTCAATGTTGTATTCACAATAAGGTGAAAAGGTGCAATTTCCAAATCTAGAACCCAGCACTGCCAACTTTTCAACAGTAGTATTGAGACCTCTGTCATGATACACAATGTTAAAGGAATCAAATATTTCAATTAAATCTAAAACTACATGCTTGTACTGTTTCATACACAATTTTTTTAGCATACAGTTTACTTATTTGTTTAACAACCAACTCTGAATCTCCTTTTACAACAATGTCTTTTACTCCATATTTCCATGCAATTATTAAGCCTCAAAACAATGCCTCATACTTAGTAATGTTTTTAGTGCATTCAAAATTAAGTTTGAAAGAAAAAGCAAACTCTTCCAAACTAGGAGAAAGTAGAACTATAGTAGCACCATTTCCAAATTTGGAGCAAGCTCCATCAAATAGAAAGGTACAAGGAGAACCTACCATATCAAGGAACTTTGATTTTTCCATCTTGTTTTCTTTTCCATTAGCAAAACCAATGAAATTCTCAGCATCTACATCATCAAACAACACTTCATAGGAAGCATTGTTTGGGTCCTCAATTAGATGCAACATTTTCTTTTCTCCATAGAGCTTGCCTAGGCTTCCCTAAATGGGAATGGTGGAAAAAGACATATCCATTTGGACACTTCCTCCAACACTTGCAGCCCACTTTCTTGACAAAAGCATACCCCATTTAGCAAGGAAATCAATAATCACAACATCCAATTTTAAATTCCTCCCTGGATAAGATGCAAGTTGCACTACCAAACCTTTCACACAACCAATAATTGGCACTTCTCTTGAGTCCATTATAGTACACTTTCCATAGGCTATTCTCACTTTGATGTCTAACTCATTCATGACTTCTAAAGGCATGACATTACATGATACACTGGAATCAAACATACAAATGTGAAGTAACTTATCCTTTATGATCAAAGTTGTGAAGAATGGATCAACATTTAGTTGGGAATCAAACAAAGATGTCCCCAAATATACCTCAGTTGTCTCTCCATGATCTTCTACTACTGGTGGTGTTTCAAGGTCAACAATGATCTAAGGTGGAGTTTCAACAACATTTACATTTCTTCCTGGAGTAACCTTCTCTTCTTTTAATCCCAAGTACTCAAATGCTCTCTTCTTATGCTCAGGAATTCTAAGAAACTCAATGACTAGAACGCTCACTTTAATTTGGCTCAATACTTGGGCTATGTCATAGGGAACACTCTTTGGTAGGACAACACTGGAAGGGAGACAAGAAGATTCACTAGATGGAATGGGACTCTTGGCAACTTGGACATGAGGAGGACTGTAAATATTGCATGGGACAGTAGAATTCTTGGCAAGTGTTTCCCTTCTAGGAGTTTCTTTAGGAATGCTTGTGAGAAAGGGTATCTTAGGCTTGGCTTGAGGACTAGCTCCTTTAACAACTTTTCTTTTAGTATTATACTCTTTCTCTTGACTAGCAAAAACATTCATTAACAACTGTCTATCTTCCTCTGAAGGTATACCACCATCATATTTCTTAATCATGAATGCTCGTAGGTATTCAAAGTCATTGTTAGGAATTTCAAAAGATTGCACTACATCAACTTAAAGAGCATGAGGGGGAAGAAATATTTGTACCCATTTGATGTAATCCCAAAAATTTGCAGCTGTCCTAGCACTTATTACTTCAATAGATGTTTCTCCTCCTTGTGAGCTTGAAGAACAACCCATCATGCAAATATCATCATCAGTACCATCATCATTATTAGCTTCATCTTCTTACTAGTCCACTTCACATAGAGGATGGGGTAGAAGACACCTATCACACAAATCAATATCAACAACCTCTTCAAGAACAACAACCCTAGCAGTTAAGGGGTAAGACAACACTCTTCCTTCATATGCTTGATGATGTCTATTTGTAGATCTAGAAGAGCCTTTACCTTTTTCATCAAACCTCTACTCATTCCTATGGTGATTACCAAATCCATCATGTGCTTACTGCCTAGGATGACCTTGTGAATTCTGCCCAATTCCCTTCTCAACTCTTCCCAACTTGTATGAGATTTCTTTTATAGCCCCTATCAAAGTTTTCACAACCTCTTCTAAATCAGCACCTTTGCTAGCTTGAGGTTTTTTAGGGTTTATCAATTTTACACAATCTCTCTTGAGAGTTTTCCCAACAGCCTTGATATTTTTTTCAATTTGAAGTGTCATGGTGAAATCTTGTCTTAGATTGGTTGGTTTCTTGTCTCTTAGGTAATAGGTTTCCTTCTTATCAACTACATCTACATATTTTATTAGACAAGATTCATCACAAGACCTCAAATTAACAAGCAACCTTCTCAAATTTTTGTTAAAACTTGTGTTGAATTCATGGTCTGATTCATTAGGGTTCTTCTTGATATTCTCAAACTTAGATAAAATAAATCTAGGATCAGTCTTGTCACCATATTGTAACCTAAATACATTTTTCATTTCCATCTATGAATCAATAGAAATATCAGGTAGATCCTTATACCAATCCCTAACATCTTCTTCTAGTATATGAATGAACAACTTAATATACACATCTTCAAACTCTATCTCAAAATCTTCCATCATATTAACAAAGAGTTTGAGATGTTGATCTCCAGTCATAGCATTGGTACCTTGAAACTTTGGTAACCTATTTCTTACATCTTATGGGATAACATTTGGGTAACCATCCATTCCTCTAAAATTTATAGGACCAAAGGTGTTAACAAAAAATTGAGGTCTAGGCTGAGCCATATTGTATTGTGGTGGTGGTCGTGGAGGAGAAACAAAATGATGAAGAGTGAGAGGTTTTTGTGGAATGGGAATGAAATCTTAAAAATAGATCTCTCTTAAGGTCTTTCCTTCTTGATGATCTCTAGAAATTTTAGAAAATAAAGGAGCATATTTAGGAGCAAGCCTTTCAAATGCACAAGAAGGTCCCTCACTCGATGTGGAATTCAAATCAGCAATAGGATTGTCTGAATTAGATCCACTTGAAGAAGAATTGTAGTCCTCAATAATAGGCTGCTCACTTTCAAACTCAACAATAGGGATCTCCTTTCTTGCAGTGAAGTCTCCAATAACATTCCACACCTTTCTCCCCTCTAGCTCTAAGTTTATTGGATCATTAAATAACTTCTTAGCAGAGTCCTTGATGAAGAGAGGTCTTCTTCCTTCCAGTTTTATAGATTTGAGCAACAAGTTATAAATGACAGAGAGGTAAGAAAACTAGTATTTTCAATATCAAATAAGCATGGAGTCACCACTAAGGACTTTCACCTTAGTTGTGCAAATGTACTAAAGTAATCTGTCAAATTTTTGCTAGCACAAAAAACTTTACAAAGCCTTATAAATTAGACCTTCTTCTTCTTAGATCAATCAATCACAATGCAACCAGCATGTATAAACTGCTGGGAAATGAATAAGGGAAAACAAAGCTTGAAACTTTTTCTTAAAAATTACAAATATGAAGCATAGAATGATATTTTAACAATGTAGTAACTCAAATAATTGAATAAACAAATCCTCAAACTCTTCAAACACTTCAAAAACACCAAGAAATTCCAAGAACTCCCCAGAAATGGCGTCAGAAGGTGTTGGTACCCAAATTTTTTCTCCTTTTCAATCTGAGCAGCATCAAAGATATGGCATGAAGCTTAAAGTCAGATAGATGATGATGTGTGTCATTTTGTAGCCGGGGAGGTGATCTAACTAGCACTCAAATTTGTGGAGATATGGATATCACTTTGAAAGGATTTGATCTAACCCTCACTATTTTAGGTTGTGCCTTTTTAACCAAGGTAAGAGAACCTATATTTTATCCCCCAAATGGTGAAGGAGATGAAGATATCCCTCAATTTATGTAAATAGTATGAAAAGGCCTTGGGAAAATATGATCAAGACTCCATATTTGACTTTCACAAGTTGTCACTCTCAGATTATGGAGATATTTTCAATGCAAGGCAAGGGTTACTAGAGACATTATATGATCCTGATTTGCTTTGTGCATTTTGTAAGTGGATTGTATTCTTTTGTTAACACTCAATGCAATGTAGGGGTAGTATGTGTAGAATTAGTTTGTTTGAATAAATTTTTTGGTGGGGTGTTGACAAGACAAACTGGGATATATCAGATATTTGACAACCTCTACAATACTTGAACAACTATCAAATATAATGATTCAAATAATCACGATATTCTTTCAACCATAAGAGGCATAACTAGAAGCCCAAGTTGTACTCTTCACACAATATTGGAGAACTCACCACAAAATCTTAAAGTAAAGAACTCAATTAAACAAAAAAATCCTTGATCAAACCACACCTAAGGTACCCCCAAAGGCTTACAAGTAATCTCTATAGTCAAGGAAGGTAAAGTGATTTTAAATTTTTTTATCTCTTTATCAGATGAAGGCTCTTCTGAACATGAGATTGCAAATTCCAATAAACTATCAACAAGAAATGGATATTTTGTGTGATTTATAAAGACTTTCAATGCAAGATTGCAACAAGAACAATGAAAACTATTTGAGGGCATTTAAAAATGACAACATACATCATATTGCCTAGAAAAACATAGATTAACTCAAAATCTTTTTAGATTAATCAGCAAGGGAGAGTTTCATGAACAATCTTAGAGTTGTGTGATGGCTATACACTTGTAACCAACTCACATACATGAAAGATCCAACACAGAAGAAATAATTCTATTCTTTGGTGGTTTTTTTTAGAAAAATGAGATTTCTCTCAGAATTTTCTCATGATTTTTCAACTCTCCCCCCCCACTTTGCAATTTCTCCAAAATGCATTATATACCTCATGCCACATTGGAGCCTTCTTTCCCAAGAAAATAATATGCCATGGGATCAAGTTTGTTACAAAACAATCCTCATGATTCAATGAAAATGACATCAAACAGAAAAACATTCACAGGTTGTCAGGTGTGCCCAAAAAGATTAAATCATTACAAATATCTAGATCATTATCCATCCTGGAGGAACATTTTTTATCATTGAGGCATTCAAATAGCTTTTACTCATCATTTTCACCTTTTTACCTTTTCAAATTACCTCTGCAACTTTTGATTTTTTCATTTCACATTTTTGGATGGATTAGGGAAAAATATATTTCAAAACCACCTCAGATAAAAGAATTAAGCCATGAAAGTGATGCCATTGATCCTGGAAGGCCAAGATGACACAAAATCAATATAAATTTGATGAATTTTGATGCAAAAATTGTGATTCCAAGCTTCCTGAAGCTCCCATGGTAGTCAAAACAAATGGAGGCATAACAACCATCAATCTTATCCATCTTTTAAACCTGGCCCTCCATGTGGAAGATGCAGAATTAGAAATAAGGTTGAGTTACCTTTTTAATTTTTTAGGTAAGGCCTGACACGTGGGAAAAAATTATTGGATCAGGCCCATTTTTTTAATTTTCAACCTTTTGGAAAAAATGGAAAAATTTGACTTTTTCCCCTGTCCCTCTGCCTTTGAATTTTGGAGATGACACGTGGCACATGGTGGGTACTATTAGGATTGTGCTTCAATTCTACACATTTTGACCTCTTTTGAAAAATTGCAAAATTTTCAACTTTTGCCCCGTGGGCCCGCAGCTCTAATTTTTCCCCTACCACGTGTCACTCGATGATTCGCTAGCGGGCCAGTGCTTCAAATTTGGATTTTAAGCCTTCTTTGTAAAAGGGAAAAAATTCTCTCTTGCCTCCACCGGCCCGCTGATCTACTCTATCCTCGCAACATGTTTTTCATTGATTCGCCATGGAGCCATGCTCCAAAATTTTACCTTAGGTCTTTTTGACCAAAAGGGAAAATTTTCTTTTTTCCTTCCACAGCCCGCACTTCGCTATGACTCTGTCGGACATGTGTCCACCTATGATTGGCCATGGGGCTGCGCTCCAAAAATTTTACTTTAGAATTTTATGCTTTAAAGGCAAAAATTTTAAATAACCTCCACCATCTACATCCCCCCTGTGCCTGCTATGCTACCATGTGTCCTCCTCTGATTGGAGTGGGGCTGAAACTTATTTTGAAACTTTAGAAAATTAGAGATAAAAAACTCCAAGTCCCCCATCAGTCCACTCCTCCCTTTTTGGTTTGTTAGGACACGTGTCCACTCCTGATTGGCTACGAGGATTCACGCCATTTTTTGACTTTAAAATTTTGGTAAAATAAAGTTTAAAAATTCCAAGGGAATCTGACCATCCACCATCCCCCTACCAATCAAAACATGCCACCTAGGCAAATTTGGAAAAAATGGATCCCTAGGCTCGAAAATGCCCCATTTGTCAAAAAGGTGAAAAATGAAAAGTTACAAGACTTCCCCACTTTTCCTCATCCAATTAGAATCTTCCACGTTGCCAATACCTTTTGAGGATGAATTTGACGGGAAAATGACACCCGTATGATCATCAAAATGTAAAAAAATCAAAGGATGCCCTAGAATTCAATTTTTTCACCAAGGATGGCAGATTTTTCAATTTTAAATCAACTGAACCATGTTTTTTACAACATTCCCAAGGATTTGAATTTCCAAATACAAACAAGTATGATTTGATCAATTTTTATTTTTCCACGATCTGGCAAAGGGAAAAATGACATAGCCCGCAAAATTGGAAAAACTAGGGCACAGAAAAGGGAAAACTTGGATTATTCTTTCAAATTAGTGCAAAACAAGAATTTTGTGAGAATTTTAAAACATTCAACTAGAGGTGAAGAATTTCAGACCATTAATTCAAAGGGTAATTTTTTTTTGAGAAAATACATATTTGGAAAATAGGGCTGCATGGTGCAAGCTCAAAAATGGCACCGACACATATAATACATTTGTAACATATTCTCTAAAACTTGATTAACTATTTTAGTCTATCCATCCATTTCTGGATGATACACAGAACTGAAATTCAGCTTAGTTCCTAGATCTACATTAAATGTTTGCCAAAATCTTGACATCATTCTAGGATTTCTATTGGATATGATTAATTCAGGTACTACATGTAATCTAAAAATTTTGTGTATGAATATTTTAGCTAACACAGGAGAATCATCCTTCAGATTACTAATAATAAAATGTGCTACCTTTATTAGTTTATCCACAACTACTAAAATAACATCATATTTATTTCTTGACATAGGAAACCCTTATACAAAGTCCATGCTTATCACTTGCCATTTGTATTGCGGTATGCTATGAGGATACTATAAACCAGCTGGGTGCATGTGTTCCACTTTAACACGTTGAAATTCAAGGTAATGTGTTATAAAATCTATAACATCCTTTTTCAT
Organism: Taxus chinensis; assembly: GCA_019776745.2. Classification (NCBI taxonomy): domain Eukaryota; kingdom Viridiplantae; phylum Streptophyta; class Pinopsida; order Cupressales; family Taxaceae; genus Taxus; species Taxus chinensis. Next base: position 27,777,845 of record CM034147.1, read on the forward strand.
TCCCTTCCAAAAATATTATTATTTTATATCAACAAGAATTTTTGTACTACTAGGGTGTCCAGAAAAAGGTAAATTGTGAAATTATGCTAACAATTTCTTTCTCAAATCATTAAGCAAAGGTACAAATACTTTGTTTTCAAATCGTAAGATTCCCTCATTATCAAAGTGAAAACCTTTATACCTCGGATCATTCATATCTACAGCAAGTGTTGTCTTTACTTTCTGAAAATAAGAATCACATTCCATAACACTTTTTACTTCATCCTTAAATTAAGTTCTCAATGTTATAAGAGCAGAAATTTGCTTCCTATGACTTAAAGCATCAGACAATCTATTTTCTTTACCATTAATATAATTGATGTCAAAATCATATTATGAAAAAAACTCTAACCACCTTTGCTATCTTGCATTAAGATTTGGCTTAGTGAAGATATACTTCAGCCCAAGATGATAATGCCTCCAAACTTAAAAGGTTTACCAAGTAGGTAATGCCTCCAAACTTGTAGTGCATGAACAATGTCACCAAGCTCTAAATCATGTGGAGCATAATTCAACTCAGGTAACTTTAGTTTTCTACTTTCATAAGCTATGACATGATTATTTTATAACAAAATACCTCTCAGACCTTCACCAGATGCATTAGTTACCACAATAAAATATCCACTAAGATCTGGTACTGCTAGAATAGGTGTTAAAGTTAATTGTTCCTTCAAGGTTTTGAATGCAATTTCACATTTATCACTCTAAAAAAACATTTTATCTTTCTTCTGTAAATAAGTTATTGGTGTAGACACCCTAGAAAAATCTTATACAAATTTCCTATAGTAACTAACAAGCCCCATGAAGCTTCTTACTTCATGTACATTCTTTAGTGCAGGCCACTCAGTTATAGCTACAATTTTTGAAGAATCCAGAACAATTCCTTTATTACTTATTAAATGTCCTAAATAATGTACTCTTGTGTCATAGAAAGAAAATTTAGACATCTTACCAAATAATCGTATCTTTCTTAATATTTCCAAAACTATCTTCAAATGTTCATGGTGTTCCTTAATACTTTTAGAATTTATTAGAATGTCATCCAAGAATATGAGCTCAAATTTTTCTAAGTATTCTTGAAAGATATTATTCATTTAAATTCATAAATGCTATAGGTGCATTAGTTAATTGAAAAAGTAAAACCGTGAACTCATGATGTCCATACCTTGTTTGGAAAGCTATTTTATGAATATCCCCATCCTTAATCTGCAATTGATGATATCCAGATCGAATATCTATCTTAGAATATAACGATGCTCCACGCATCTGATCAAATAAATCATCAATCCTAAGGAGTGGGTATCTATTCTTGATTGTTGCTTTGTTTAACATTCTGTAGTCAATGCACAATCTAAGTGTTCCATCCTTATTTTTCACAAAAATTACAAGTGCTCTCCAAGGTGAAACACTTGGTCTAATCAAACTTTTAGATAAAATTTCTTACAACTGAGCCTTAAGCTCTACTAATAATGTAGTAGCTATTTGATATGGTGCTTTAGAAATCAGTTCAGTTCTAGGCTTAATCTCAGTCATGAAATCAAACTCCATTTTGGGTGGAAGAACAAGTAATTCTTTTGGAAATACGTCATTAAAGTCTCATAAGAGCAAATATTGTTCCATAACATCATTGTTCTCTTCAGTTATTTTAGAAATTTTCACTACATATAAGGTACAACCTTTATTTTTGGCCATTTTAAGCTACATAGCTGACATTTTTCTAACAAAAATCTCATGTTTCACACACTGAATCTCTGTTATTTTCTGCAATTCATCTAAACAACTAATATGTTTTTCAAAATAGTCCACTTTAGCCTTATGTTCTTGTTGGCAAGAAAATTTATCATGTGGACAAACTTGTGGATTTCTTGCCAATGCTCTAGGAATATAATTCCCTCTACTTAACTAGTCTAGCTGTGGTATGTGTATGCGTGAGAAAGTATGGATTTATATGGTGGTCTTTTGACTGGGGATCCAACTAGGGCACTCCACTGACCCTACGAAAACGCTAGAAACATTTTTCTAGGGAAGTCTTCATCTGTAGAGCAGGAAAGGAGAGTGAGAAAAGAGGTAGGAGAACTAATGTTGCAGGAAGAAAACTAGATTCCTACACACACACTAGTTAGAAACTTTGACACATGCATTTATCAGATGAAACAACTATGTGAATAACAACAAGACCAAATAGAATTCACTGATCACCAAGTATCAAGAAACCCCTTGGTCAAAGAAAGCTAGAAACTCTTTCTTCTTGTACTGATTTCTCAAATCAAAGTTGTACATAATGTGGCAATGGAAGAAATTTGAGAGGGGAAGAGAGTAGAACAAAATGGCTATCTCCTTTTCTTTCTCTAGGTACAATGAACTCTTGAGTCTACAAGATCAATTACAAACCCTTTGCAATGGGAATGGAATAACAATTTATAGAATGAGAGGTGACTTATCGTCTTCCTCATGACCCTCTATATGCCTTAATATGACTTAATATTGTTCATATTCCACTTTAAATATTTAAGTCCCTTTTATAATAGCAAGGTGACTTAATTTACATTATATTTCTAAAGTCGTTTAAGTAATATTAAAAAGTGCAACCCTCAATGCAAAAATATAACATTTGAAAAGAGAGAGTGTCGTATGAGAAGTGAAGAGTGAGATAAAGAAGAGGAAGAAGAAGAAGAACTATGCTAAAGGATGAGTTGCTGCAACAGACATGGCTCCATTCTTTGATTGTTCTCCACTTCATTATCTTGAGAAGGCTTCTGACCCATCCACTTTGGCTTCATATCTCCCTTATAAAAATCAACTTGCTATTTTTAGTAAATGGTCATTTCCACTATTTTATGCTCTGGATAATCATTCTAGCCTTTTTGAGATCTTTAGTACACACAACTCTTTCCATAACATCTTTTAATGAAGACTTTCCAAAAATAGCAAGCATGTATAAGAAAACTTACTATTTTTAGAAAGTGTATTTCCAGTGCTCAATATATAATGAAACATACTTTTTTGGATTCTTCTTTTTGTTATGATCACACCTTCCAAATTTCACATAGTTTTGCACACTAGAATGCCTAGAAATAAATTTTGAAATTTTGACATGACAGTGGCTTCAGGTGCAGAGCTGTCATGGTGTCCATTAATGGAGCTCAAAATTTACAGGTATGGTTTTTATCTCCATTTCTAATGAAAAAAACTCCATTGTAGTAGGTTTTTCATTTGGAACTCATGTGCAAGTTTTTAGCTCGTTTCCATTGCCGGAATGATGGGAAATTCGATGAATGTGAGCCGGTGCATGAAGTGAGGGTTTTGTTGGAGAAAATGATTCTAGACACCATCTGACCTCTTGTTTGTTGGATCCTAATAACATTGAAAAATGAGGAATTCTGCAAAAGATGGCATCTCGATCCGACCTGTATCTTGTAAGATATGAGGATTTTTCAATCAAGTGACTTCACGATTATGTGGCAAAAAAATATCCATTTTTCACTTCATTCTTCGTCATTCCACTCCATTTTTATATGAGGCTTGAATATTTCTGTGAATTCATGGTTTGAATATTTTATGTGTTGATGGCAGAGTTGGTTCAGAGCAACAATGGTGGACTGGGTTTCTGGACAATCACGCACAAAGCCATGACAAGGTGAGGAGTTCTGAAGGACAAATGAGAGGAAGAAAATCACTAAGTGCTGGATTTAAACTTTAAAAACATGCACATGGATGGGATGGGTGCACTTCTATGTCCCTGCTGATCCCAAACTTAGGTGCCTAAGGGACATCAGTTTCCAAAGTGGTCAAGGAGGTGACATGTGGCACCTGATCCAAAGGTAAGGAATGGATGCTCCAAAAATGCACTTGGGGGCTGAAACTCAGTCACGTGGGTGTCCAAATGACTCATAGGGGCTGGGAAAATTCTCCCATGTATAATATTCCCCACCTTAGGTGCATAAGGGACATCAAATTCCACAGTGGTCTTGGAGCTGACACGTGGTGCTTGATCCGACGACAGGGAATGAATGCTCTAAATAAGCACCTAGGGGCTGAACTATCAACTATGGAGGTCATATGAGGGTCCCAGAGGTCACATGAGGGCTGGGCACATTTTCCAATGGTTGATGTGCCTAACCGTAGGGATGTCAGGGGCATGAAATCCTGCTAGGCTCCTAGTGTTGACACGTGTCCTCTCAAAAAAATGACTAAGCCCTAAACTGCCTTTGAGAGGGTAACTTGGAATGAAGATAACTTGAGCTCCCGGTGGCATTTCTTGGTGAAATTTTATATGATCTTGACTAGAAATGGAATTTTAAATCCAATTATATGAGTCTCATTTGACCATATGATCCTTAAAAAACTGAATTTTTTATCTGGGACACCACTTGTGCCTGAGAAAAACTACCTTCCAATCATATGCGCCAAGGTGTTGTTAAAAATATTATTTCACCATCATGTAGGTCTTGGAATACTCTTTCTAAAGATGTTGCATTTTACTTCCAACTCCATTCAGGGCTACCAAAATCTTCTTCTGAATCCCAATAGTTGTTTTAGGCATGTATATCTGTTTCACTCGGAATGTTTCGGCTTCTGGGAATAGAGTTGCTTCTATCCTTTCATTCCTTTTAGAAAAAGATGAGGTTAGGGTTAGGAGGAATACCTGTTGAATGTCGAGATGGTGTGCGTGTACCGTAGAGAAAGATCAGGCTGACTGCAGAGACTCCTTTTTGTCTTTGAAGGACTACCTACAAATAAGAACACAAGACCACAAGATTTTGATTAAACAATAAATGAGGAAACTGCCTTGGGCCCAGGAAATATAAAACTTCCTTTCGAAGGTGGTCAGTTCCCCTGCTAATATGAATTAACACAAAAGACTGAAAAATATTAATTAAATTATTTCGTTAAACTGGGTAGGGGGAAAGGCTGGTTTTCTGGTTTTTGATCAGAGGAACCGATGCCAGTTACTGATAACTGCTGCCGGTCACTAATAACCGATGGCGGTTACTGATAACCGATAGCGGTGGGTTCTACAATCTTCTTGGCAGCTATGGTATTTGTAATGGCTGGTTTTTGGATGGTATTAGGAAATGGGATGGTTAGAAGCAAAAGAATGACAGTTAGATGCAATGGCACGTTGGGTAGTGGATTCAGAAACAGATTTAGGAGCACTGAGGTTCAAGAAGCATAAGAAATGTTATAACAAAGGACATGCAAGATGTGACTTACTGGTTTTGGCACAGATGCAAGTTGATCTCCTTGGTTGTAAACACTTCTGGTTTCTTTACTCGTCTCTGCTCTGTCAAGTGAAGATCTGGACTTTGTTCCTCACTCGCAATGCTCTCTGTTGATTCAAAAATCCTTTGACTGATCTCCAAAATGAAATTCCGATCTGTTGTTTTGGTTTGGGGAGCCCATTTATAGGGAACCGATGGCGGTTGCGTAACCGACGGAGGTCGAGTAGGAACCGGCATCGGTAAGGAAAAAGTAGGCTATTTTTAGTAAAATAGCCCACCTTCCCTGCTTTTCTCCCGAGAGATTAGTTACGGGCTTGGTCAAGTGGCTAGAAGGTCGGCTTTGGGTGCGAGTAAGGAGGCATTAGTTATGGATGTGAGTCTAGACCAAGCCATAAGTCTTAATTAGGTTAGTTTAGGGTTAGGGCTAGGTCATGATGAGGTGGCAAAGTGAGGTGGCGGGAAAGGTATGTGGATTTATCAATTACAAGGTAATTAATAAATAATTGTGTAAAGTTTAGGTAATGAGGTTAGGTTGCGAAATGGGATGCGGGTCATAAGGGGTCGTAAGACACGAATTTGGTGTCTACAACACAAACTGATAAATGTAATGAGGAATCAAAAATTAGTCAAACAACGCCAGCAAAGGATGGAAAATTAATCACAGGACCTGTATTGTTATTTTAACATCAAAATCACTTGCATTACAACACCTGAGAGGCAAAAATGAGTTGCACTTTTTAGAAAACATCTGATATTCCACAAAAATCACTTCCAAGGTAAGAAAGGGGACTTTTAATACACAAAAAATGTTCAACCCTTTGAAAATGAGCCAAAACTGGCTTTTATAGTGCAAGGGACGAGCCCAGGAGAGAGAAACGTAGGAAAACATGGAAGGGATTCAACCATTGACAAAAATTCCATCAAAACAACATGGCTGTCCTTACAGACCCATTCCCTGACATTTTTATCCATGCTGGGAGAGAATGTGAGCCATTCTTCATTAAAAACGGTGGTTGAAACGTCATTTCTGTCCATGACCACGTGCCAGAGGAATTTTTCAATTTTCTCTCTACAAACTTCATCAAAATGAAAAAAAGACCCTGAAATATTATAGAGAATTTCACCATCTTTCCATTGATATCAAGAACGTGAAAAACTGAGCTCTGGATCGAAAGATATGGCCATTTGAAATTTTAGGGCAAAATAGGGCCAAATCGGGTCGGCGGACAAAAAAATTGAATTTTTTTACCTTTTTGGTCATTTGGAAAATTTTCCAAAATTTCCCAACGCTCTACCTTTCCAGGTGCCATGTGGCATGTTTTTATTGGCTGCGGGCCCATCCTGCTCCATTTTCCTTTGTTTTCACCTTGGGAAACTTTTCCCGAAATTCTCCCCTTGCTCTGCCACTCTATGACACATGGCATGGTCCCATTAGTTAAGGGCCTTTGGGGAAAATTTTCACCTTTTGAAATTATTTTGGGAAAATATCTCAATCACCTACCATGCTCCACTTTTCTAGGCTCCGGTGACATGTGGAGAGATATAATTAGCCGGCGCGGGCAGCGGGGCTAAACTTTCTTCATTGAAATTTTCCAAAACACTTGGTAAAAATCCAAGTTATCCTCTGACCCCCACCACTCTGGCTCCATAGGACACATGTCACATTTTGATTGGGTGTGGGTCCATCCTCTCAAAATTTCCATGCACCAACACTTAGAAAATTTTGCAAATAACTCCCCTTTGGACACGTGGCGTTACCTGATTCGTCGACGGGCCTGCGAGAAAATATTTTGTCTTGAAATTTTTTCCAAAACACTTGGTAAAAAACCAAGTTCTCCTCCGACCACCACTAATTCCCTTGACACGTGGTGGCATCTCATTGGCTGTGGGACTTGAAGGGGAAAATTTCCCGCAAAAACTCCGCCGAGCCATAACTTCAAAAATACAGGGAGTTAGGAGAAAAACTTTACCTTTTTGGAAAGCTGAGAGAGAGCTCTATCCAATAGTGTCATTTCCAGAAAGTTTTGAGTGCCTGAAAATCAAAAAATTATGACTGAGGCACAAGAGAGGGAAGGATGAAAGGAGTTATCCACAAAAAATGAGGAGGGGGCATATTTTGGATAACTGTTATATGCTTTGTTAGTTCAGAAAATTCAAGGCCAAAGTAGAGAAGAAAATTTACCTTCCCAAAGACTGAGTACACTCCTTTATTTTTTATGGGAAGAGATAGTGCTTGAATAGCACTTACCCTCTCAGGTTCAATATGTGCTCCATGCTTATTCACTATGTGTCCCAAAAACTTACCTTCTGTGACTCCTAAGATACACTTCTTGGGATTTAGAGAAATTCCATGCTTTCTACATCTTACAAGAATCTGCTCCAAGTGGAAGATATGCTCACTTCTATTTTTTGAAAACACAGTTAAGTCATCAAGGTATATGATAATGCAATGTTTGAGATATTTGAAAGCTAGGTCCATGGCTCTTTAGAAGGTGGCTCCCGCATTGATTAGGCCAAAAGGAATTTTTCTGTAAGCAAAAGTTCCCCAAGGAGTTGTGAAATCTGTCTTGCTACAATATTCTTCGGCCAATTGAATTTGATTATACCCTAAGAATCCATCAAGCAAAGAGAGCATATCAGATCTAGTAACTACTTACAGGATATGATCCATGATCGGAAGAGGGTAATTTTCCTTGAGAGATGCCTGATTCAAATTTCTGAAATCTACACATATTCTGATCTCCCCATTTTTATTTCTAACTTGTACAATGTTTTCCACCCATGTTGAGTGGTGAATGGGGAAAATGATTATGGAATTCAACATCTTGTTCAATTCTTCTTTGATAACATCATCAATCTTTGGATTATAGGGTCTTTTCTTCTTCTTGAAGGGCTTAGCATCCTGCTTCAAAGGAATGGAATGATGCATTTCCTTTGATTGAAAATATTTGTGCTCTTCGTAAGAGTAGGCCAGCATATCAAAGTACTTTTTATGAAAAGAAACAAACCTCCTATTGTCTTAAGGGTGAGAAACATTTGCCAATGTTGACCATACTTGGATCTTCAGAAGTCCCAATGTTTTCCTTATCAAAATCAGATGGACAGTGAGAAGATAACTTTTCCTTTTCAGGAACAAATCTATCATGCTTGTCAAACAGGTCCTCTAAAGAGACTAGACCTTTGGGGATCTTTTTACCTTTCAATCTGATCATGCCTTCATCATCCACTCTTTTAAATTCATTTGATGCATCTTCAAGCATGGCTTCTCTATGTGGATTAAAACTTCCCTCAATGAAGAGATTATTGAAGTTGTCTCTTTGCTCCAAGAAGGCTAAAATTTGATTGTCATCATTGAAAAATTTCCAGTGATCTACGTTGTCAGGTACACTTGGTCTGAAACCATATCAATGGTTATTTTTTCCTTTCCAAAAGAAGGATGAAGAGTTAATAGAGATGTTGATACTACAAGAGAATCAACTCTTTCATTTTGTTGTCTTGGGATGGCTTCAATAGAGAATGCATCAAAGAATTTAATGCAATCCCACACTATATTCCTATAATTCTTGAGCCTTGGGTTCTTCACCTAGTATTGCTGGCAGATTTGCTTCACTATCACTTTTGCATCACCAAGGAATCTCATATTTTTTATTCCCATTTTTTTTGCTACACTTATGCCTAAGAGAAGAGCTTCATATTCTGCTATATTGTTGGTGTTGTCAAACTGCAATTTGTATGCAAAATGATACATCACATTGGAAGGAGACTACAACACAACACTAGCCCGTAAGCCTGCTTTGGAATGGCTTCCATAAAAATCCATATTCCAGACCTAATCTTTCTCTAATTCCAAGGAAATTGGAAAGTATTCTTCTCATTGTGAAGTAAGGAAATAGTTTCCTAATCCACAATATTGAAAGAAAATATTAGCTCTTAGGTCACTGGAACTTCTTACTGTAAACTTCATTTTTCTTACCAAAAGCAACCTCTTCATCTCACTCTTTACTGGAATAGTTATAGAGGTCCAATCCATCTTTATCTCTCCACTAATGTCTCTACGAAAAATTCTACTCAAGAGCATGCCAAAAGATGTTATAATGTCTACCACTAAGATGGTTAGAAGTACTTTCTTATCAAGATATTTAGCCAAAGCCACTTGTGCATATTTTATCCTTCCTACTAGTGGTACTTTCTTAGATTCCATTGAGTAACAAGCTCCACTAACTCTACTTAGTGTCAGGCCAAGATCATTGTTAACTTTGAGTGGCATTACGTTATTTGAAGCTTTGAAGTCAATGATGCAATTGTTGAGCTCAAAACCATTCATGAGAAGAGACAAGTAGAAGGGTTCCACCTTATCTATTTTGGAAGCACTTAGGGCTAGTATGTTTTGGGTAGGTGGTGTAGATGGTGTTAGGAGTAGACCTTTATAATTTGAACTTGAAGGTATAGAACTGCTGCTCTGAATAGCATTGATTAGTCTATCAAACCAAGTAGGGTGTGTTTGCAAGTATCCAATCTCTGAGATCTGCACTTTGGTCTTACTTGCATGTTCCACAAAATAAAATGGGACAATGTTGGATGAGGGGTAATTTCTTGGACTGAGGGAAGGTTTACATGGTAAGGGTCTTTGAGGAACTTTGGCTGACTTAGGATAGAATTCATTGGAGGGAGAAGTATTTTTAATAACTTGTGAGCTAGAAGAAGGAAAAGGTGACTTACTAGATATAACAACCTGATCTCTGGCAGCCATTTGTCCTGGTTTCATTTTAGCTGAATCCATTGAGGGTGGTAATGGTGAGCCTTTGCTGATGATCTTCTTTTGTGTGGCTACTAGAGTGAGATCTTCTTTAGTTTTATTTTCCTCTTGAACCACAGAGGGTAGAGCATCTTTCTTGGATTGAGCTCGAGTGAAGACAACACATGAGAATCTTGGGGCTTCCTCTTCTTCTTCCCCATCATCAACAAACTCAAACAAGCCATTGTGCATATCTACTTCTTTAATTTTAAGGTAGCCTTTGTAATCCTCTACTATTTCTCCTTCAATTTCATCAATTTCAAAATCCTCTGTTGATTCTCTGGTGTCACAGATAACATTGATAGGAGGTGCTTCAAGGGAAAGTTGGTGAGGAGGTGGTTTAATTCTTTGTCTATCATGGAAGTTTGGTCTCCTTGGAGCATTTATCATTGTCATTTGGGATAGCTATTTCTTCAAGGCAACCAGATCATTCACCATTTTATGGAACATAGGATCTATAGTTACTGAAGCTAAACTATGACCCTTCTACTTCCCCTTTTGGCCTTTCACCTTTCTAGAGAGGATTAATTCATCATCAGTTTCAATGGAAAAGTTTTGAGCTTCCCTCAGTGTGTTTGGTTGGGCACTTTTGAGGAAGAAACCAACTTCTGATGGTAAGGAATTGATGAAGAATCTTCTTAGGTGGTTCTCAAGAGGTAGCACATCTTTAGGGATTCTTCTTGTCAGTCTGTCAAACCTTGTTACAAAGTCTCTCATGGATTCAGAGCTTTCTTTATTTATTTGGACTAATTGCACCAGCAGATCTTGACCATCTTCAGTGCTCCTGAATTTTTTTTTAAATGCTTTTCTAATATATTTCCAACTAGCAATAGATCTTGCAAGAAGCATGTAAAACCATTCAATAGCTTTCTCTTGGAGTGACTCCACAAAAATTCTAACCAACACATCTTCATATTCAATACCTAACACACCACAAACAATGATAAAGGCTGCTACATGTTCTTCGAGGCATTGGGAGCCATCTCCTTTGAATTTGGGAAAATTATTTCTCAAACCTCTTGGCAGATAATGGATTTTTTGTGGGAGAGCAAGTGGACCAGTATTTCTTCACCATGGTGCATTGGATGTAAGTGCTTCACGTTCATTATCACCCATTCTGTTTCTATTTTGGGCTTCTTTAGCAGCTAGGGTTGCTTCTCTTTCCTCTACTACAACTTAGAGTCTTGCAATTTCTTCAAGTTGAGCTCTAATCTCTTCCTCTCTGTCAAACCAACCTATAATATCTACTTATTCTCTCTTCAACTCCTCAAAAGTAGGGTCAATCAATCCTCCTTACCTCAGCTGGCGAGTATACCTTCTATCAGCCAAATTGAAGGATTATTGTCTTCTCTGAGGTACTAGAATTTGTTTTTGATCTTCCAACGCAAAAGAAGGTTCTTCTTTTAAGTCTAAAATATTTGTAGTAACAAAGTAATGTTTTACACTCTGCCTACTATGTCGAATAGCCCCCTTCAAGTCTAAAATGATATCTTCTTTGATATGAAAGAATGAAGGTCTCTAGGAGAATTTTCAAGAATATTCATACTCATATTCATGTGGATCACAAGGAACATCAAACTTCAAAAACTTAAACAAATACTTTAAAACCTTGTAGTCATTTTAGGGTGTAGATGCTACAAACTCTGCCCCATGGTGGGCGCCAAAAACTATTGGCTAGAAAATTTGTCTTATGGACAAATTTATGGATTTCAGGCCAATGCTATGGGAATATAAGTCCCTCTACATTTGAATGGGGCAACTTCCATTGTTTAGCATGTAAAACTAAAGGATTTTAATGGTGGTTTTTCAACCAAAGATCCATAGGGGCACTCCACTGACCCTATGGCAAAGCTTGCAATTTCTTGCTACGGTAGAAATTAATCTAAGTATGGGAAAGGGAGTGAGAAAGAAGGAAATAAGGTGAATGATATAGGTAGAATATCATATGCCTATATGCATTGATCAGAAAGTTCACAACATTCATTAACTAATAGAAGAAAGAAACATTTGCAATTTCTGAGCACAAGATGAAATAAAATACGTTGGTCACAAAGCACTAATCTATTTCTCCATCGGGGGGAACATAAAATTCCTTGATTTTTTTATTGGTCTCAGAGTTGAAACTTGTACACAAGTGAGAATAGAAGAAAAATGTAGAGGACAAGAATATAAGAAGACCGACTATCATTTTTTTCCTTCCTTTAACAAAAACGTGCTTCCAGTTTTTCAAATTCGATTGTCAGACCCATGAATGACATTGAAGGGTCATTATATTCCCCAAATTCAAATGGTTAAAAACCAAAAACTTATCCATGCCTCTTCGAGTTCCATCCTTGTGAAGAAAAATACCCATGTCGTGTCAAAAACTAGATCATACGAGCAAACATTACACATGATTTGCCAGTTTGAATATAATACGTTAGATTTGCTCCATGCATTTGGATCTTGGCCATTACAAACAAGTTTGATCATTTCCCCTCTTCTAGATTCCTCTACAACAAAGAAAACACTTCTGACGAGCCAAAAATGAGCTTATGTATGAAAAAATGCATTTCGTATTTCAATTTTCTAGTTTTCATATGAACTATTCAATCCTTTTCCCTAATTTCTTTGAAATCAGCCCATCCACGTGGTAGGAGAACATTGGAGAAAAGTCAGGAGGAAATTTTTTGTTTTTTTGCATTCCACATACATTTTCTCAATTTTCTCCCATAAAAATCCATCAAAATTTAAAATTTAAGTGTCCATCATGTAGAGAATCTCAATAGTTTTCCATTGATATCAAAAATGTGAAAAAATGAGCTCTGGTTCGAAAGATATGGCGCTCTGAAGATTTAGGCAAAAAAGGAAAAATACATAGTCAAAATTAGGGTTGGTGGGGTCAAACTTTAAATAATTCCCTTTTGGAAAAATTTCCAAATGACTCCACAGGTCTACCACTCTGCCGACACATGGCACCTGCTGGTTGATACGCACTTGAAGACCTTTTATTTCCTTTTAAATTTCACATTGGGAAAAATTCCCAACCTACCTCTGCACCCCGTCGCTCCACCAAATTCTCCTTCATAGGCTTTCGAGCCAATTTTTGACTTTGAGTTGTTTAACCTAAAAAGGCTAAGTGGCAAACTTTCCTTTGTGCCTCCGCCAATGTTCTCCCTTCCCCTCCACAGGCCTGTGGGACGCTTTGTAAATTTTTCACCTTTTAGCGAAATGGGCTAAGTGCCGAATTCCTCCCCGTGCCTCCACTATGCCTTGACACATGGCACTCTCTAATTGGCTACAAGATTTCCTAGGGAAAATTTCCCCTCTAAACTCTACCGAGCCATAACTCAAAAACTAAAAGGACTCAGGAGGAATTCCTTACCTTTCTGGAAAGGGGAAAGAATTATCTATGTGATGAAGGTGTTTCTAAGAATCATTGATCCCTTGGGAAGTGCTAGATTTCAAAAAACTCAGACTGGACCATTTTGAAAGGGTGAAAACTCAAAAAAAATTAAGTCCAAACCTGGGAAATGGAAGGAAAATTTTTAGGGGACAACAAGGAGAAATAGCTATAATTTTTTCAAATTTTAAAACCCATGATACAAAGAATTTTTTGAAATTTGTAGTACACAGAATTTTTTTAAACCCACTGAATAAATAAATTTTAAAAATTTTCATATATATAAAAATTCAATAACCACGATATAAAATAAAATTGAAAACCCTCTAGCATAAACAAAATTTTTAAGCCCATGGAAGAAGTAAGATATGACGCATGTCGAAGATCAAAAAAGAAAATAGGGAATGTGTCAGATTTCTAGAAACTTTATAAACAGATTAGCCCATCAAATGTGCGGTCCATGGAATTAAACAAAACATAAATATTTTTCAGGTCCAACACACTGAGTAACAAACAGAAGGAAAAAAATGTCAAAGACTAAAACAATGAGAAAATATACGAAAAAAGAGGGAGGTGACATGCATCGCAAATCAAAGAAACACAAGAGGGCATGTGTCTACCTTCAAGAAAATTCTAAAACAAATCCTTGTGGTAGACATGAACTCCTGAGAATTTAATAATAATAAAAAGATTATCAGATCCACAACAAGGTTGGCAAGTCAACCAAATATGCAAAAACAAACGAACACACAAAAAAATACATAAAATAAATTACACTATGCAAAACAAAATATATGTTGCACTTATCTATTATATCGCACTTTGCATTACAACAAACAAGTTTGAAGACTAATTAAAAAGGATTTTTAAACCATGCATCTATGGAACCTTCTTAATGGTTCATTTTTTTGCACCTTGACATGGTTATAAAAAAGGAAAATAAAAATGGGAAATAATGTAGAGATTTTCTATTGGTTCACATCTGAATAACTCTGACAAAGTCTTAGTATAAACAATAGTTTAAATGGTGGATTAATATTATTGGTTATCCATTGACATGTTTAACAAAATATTAACAATATGAAATACGAAAAGACTTTGATATTTTCTATTGGATCAAATTTTAAAATGGATAGAAACAAGATAAATAATACAAACAATTTGAAATGCGAAAATACTTAGAGCATTTATATTAGATCGGATTTTGCATTGGACAAAAACAAGATAATAAAAGACTAATTTTGTGAAGAGCGTGGAATGCCCTTATTGTCTCACACTTCATCACTGACAAAAGGATCTATTAAAGATATGCCACAATGAAACTAGATGGAATTTTCTTATTGGCTAAAGATTTACAATGTAGAAATTCACAAATATATATTGTGTTTGGCGTCGGGGAATAATTAAAACCACATATTTAACCGTATTCTAAGGAAAATTTTTAGGTCCGTTAGACAAGCCCAAATAACAAAATTAGGCTGAAAAATAAAAGAACTTATTTTTAAAAAGTCACACAACTATAACGGCCATATAATAAAGCACAGAATGTGATGCCTAATTAAAACAACCCACTTGAGACCAATGAACAACCTAGGTTTAGTTAAAAAATTATTGAATAATTTTTTTTTGATTAGGAGTTAATGACCAAAGTCTCACAAATAGTTAAATTCAACTGATAACTTATCCCATTATAATAATTACTGATTTCACATTATAAAGCAATAAATGTAATAGGTCCACACTTAGCTCAAATCTCCCCAGGGATTAAATTAATCACCGATTACAATGAATTTTTACCTAAATAATCCTTGAATAGAATTTAGGGTTAAGGGACCCAAATAATTAAATACCCAAGGTATTTAATTCAAGAGAAGGATTTAATTACAATGAGTCCAAGGGAATACATATTTAAAACAATAGAGTAAGGTCTCACTAACCCACTCCCAGAGCTTGATTGAGAGAGTCTACAACTAGGTTACAAGGAAACATCTTCCACTAACGGGTTCCAAAGCAACTCAAATCCACCAGAACAAACTTCTCTTTTATAAATAATTCATAGAGGACACAAGGTCCAAAACTTAGGGCTAGAAGTTTCAATTAGGTTTAGGGATCAATTTTACTCCCATACCAACTCTCTAATAGGCTCAAATTTTCAACTTGATTTTTATCATACTTAACGCTTCCAAAATTTCCCTAAACCATTCCCAATGGAGAAGAAATTTCACACCTTTTTGGTGATATAAAGAATTCCTCCTAACTCCTTATAGAACTTAAGATATGAGCGAGCAGAGTTTTTAGGTCAAATTTTCCCCAAGGGGACACGTGTCAAGAGGGGGAAACATTTTTGTGGGTTGGCGGGTCGTGGGGTGGCTTAAGGAAAATTTCCTTGTGTGGGAGAAATTTCCCAGTTGTGCACGTGCCTCTGCAGGTCCTCCAAGGACACGTGGCAGCCACTGAGTCATTGCCGAAAATAAGGAAAGGGCGGAGCAGCAGAAGGATTTGGGGCACATCATGCATGTAAGAAGATAAACCAAACAACACTCCTACGCATGCAAGTCTGCTTGGGAACATGTGGCACTCCACGGTTTGTCACAGGAGAAGGGGGAAGAATGGTCATGGAGCAGCGGGAGAGGTTGGTGATTTTCACCAAACGGGAAAAAGAGAAACAAAATGATGTGTGGGTCCACGCACCCATAGAGGGAAAAAACCCCATGGTAAGGGCAGGAAAATGGAGCCGCGGGGGGGGGGGAATTTCAAAATTTTCCAAAGGCCAAAATCGAAAAAAGACAAAGGGTCCACCCCCACACTACCACCCAAAGGTGTCACGTGGCATGTTCTTATTGGCTGCAGGCCCGCAGGGCTAAAATGAAAATTTTTTCCCAAAAAATTCAAAAAGGCTAAGGGCAAAAAAATGAACTGTGCCTTCACCATAGCCCCAAGAGGACACGTGGCACCCTCTTATTGGTTGCGGGCCAGTGAAGGAAAAAGTGAAAATTTTCCTAAGTCAAAATTTTGAAACAAAAATTTTGTAAGAAAAAATGATGGGAAATTTTCGGGTTACGGGCCCACTAGGGAAAATTGTCCCACATTTTCCCGCCAAGGCACAAAAACATTAAATTGCCATAAATTGAGCTAGAAATCTCATTTGTGGGCAAACGGGGACTTTTTGGAAAGCTCGCAATGCCCTCTTTGAACAAGATGCATAAATTTTACTTTTTGATAAGTTTTTAAAGGTGAATTTTGCAAAAAGGATCTATCACTCAACATGTCAAACAAACATGGAGGATTGATCTAGGGAGGGTTTAGATTGTTTTAGGAAAGTTAATTTTTTTAATTGATTTGAAATTGCATTTGTCCAAAAAATGACAGGATATGGTTGAGAAAGAGATTAAGCTCAATTTCTACAATGTACACTTTATCTTCTTAAGTTTCCTTTGTTAATTTGAATTCCTTATCGTCTTGGCATACTAATTTGTAACATTTTGAATTTGATTACCAAGTGTAGGTCTAGACTGTATAATTTGATTGCATTCCTTTTACAAGTTTAAAAATTATGCACAATGTTAGAGATCAGTTTCATTGAAGGAGTTATTCATTTGTTTTTATCATATAGGTATGGTATTTACTTCCTAAACTAATCCATCACATTCAGTTGATTCTAAACAATTTATTTCCATGTTAAACTACAAGTTAATTTAATATATTTTAAAGAGAAACAATATAGTATAGTTCCAACCTACGTGTTTCCTCTTCTTGAAATTAAACAGATATTACATTTACAACAGAAATTCAATTCCAAAGCAACAATATGAGTTTGAGAAAGTAGAGTATTCCTTTATTGATTTCTAACAAAAACCTTACAACTTATTCCTTGCTTTTAACTTCAAAATACAATATACAATACATGTAACATTATTTCACATTCCTTTTCAAAACAGAGAATGGGATATAACTCTTTACATTTCTCACTTCAATTTCATTCTTTCATCATCAATACAAGTATCTTCTCATTTACAATAATTCTACAAATCATCCACTTCAAAGTGGGAAAGGATTTCAATAAACTTGCTCACAAGAAGCGACTGTCAAACTGTATATTCCTCTTGCTCAAAATAGCAACATTCTCATTTTCCCTTTTCTCTAAGTTGATCACAACAGAAGAGGGGGAAAGGAAACACTCTCCACCCAAACAAGACATCTAATGAAAGGAGAAGCCTTCCTTCATCATTGGTCCCTAACCCCCAACCAAGATATAATAAAAGACGCAATTAAACCATGACAACAAATGGCTTCCACAACACAACATTCTTTCACAAACACATTTCTTTTTTAAAAACATAATGCAACACCAAAAGCAAATAGCAGTTCATAACTACATTTAACAACATTTCAGAGCAGAACTCAAGCTTTATCTTGCAATCCAGAGGAGCAAGGACTATGGGGGAAGCTACTTATTCCTCCAATTGGGAATTGGGCATCCACCTATAATCATATCACTAATATAACATATCATATCCCATAAAACTTATGCCTCCCAACCCCTGCTTATGCCCCCCCCCCACAATTTTCCCTTATGCCCCTCCACAAGTAAGAAATGCAAGCTATTTATTTTCCATGGTGGATCCCAAACCCAAAACTCCCTCCATAAAATTATGATGCCCATGGCATTTCCGTTATGCCCCCCATAAGAATTCCCCATAGCCTTCTCCCACACCATTCCTAAGGAAGTCTACCCAAACAACCAACAAATAAAACAATGCATCCAGTATACACACAACATAATAAGAAAATAATAGAAATAAGAAGGAAATAAATGCCTACCATTCCATGGTAGCTTTTTTTTCCAACAAAAAGCTCTCAAATCCAAGAACACAGCCCAAAACAACAATCTCAAGTAAGAAGTTATCTCCAATTTCCTCCACAATCCACAAGAGCTCCAAACAGCAAATATTCACTGCAAGGGAGTTTGCAAAAATCATTTAATAACCAAACAACCATATTTTCCAAAGCTTCTCCAAAGTAAGAGCTCCAATCATAAGAAAAATTTTCCCCAAGTTTGCATACCAAATGTTTCAACAACCACAAGACAAGAAGTGAGTTAGAATTATATAAGAAGAGGGAAGGAAGAGGATGATGTGGATCCATGTAGGATGCCACCTTAAAGATCCTCAATTTCAAACACAAAAGACAACATTTCATTCTCCCAAGCACAATAAAGACGTGGGTGAAAAATGACAAGTTACTTGCACACATAAAAGAGCCCACACCTCAAGGGACAACAAAATAAATGAAATGTAAGAAAGTGCAATTAAAAACATGCACAAAATTAATAAAATGCATTATAAAAGTCACCAATCACTTCCCCAACCATAAGTATGGTTGGTAACATAAATTTTGAGGCATGGGACAAGTTTTACTTGTCCCACAAGCCTCCAAAAATAGCTCCCAAGGACAAATTCGAATTTTTCATGAAGGTGGAGAATTTCATACTCCAAAACTAACTTACACAAGATCTTACACATCTCTTAAAAATCAAATATAAACAGCCAAAAACTCTTATATTTACTTTCCCATATCTCAATTTAATTTATTTAAATTTTAATTAAATGATTCTCACATAAATCTAACACAATTTTAAGTAGATAAAAGAAGGAACACACTACTAATAAAATACAAACAACAATAAATAAAAGAAACACATTAATAAAATACACAAACCCATGGTCACATATAAAGATGATTTCCCCCCCATGGGAATCTCTAACAAACAATGCACAACACAATAAAACAAGTTGTCATCATGACCATGTTAAATTCACCCAGAATTCCATTTTGGTTGGTCTCTGATCCCCCGATGTTTTGTTGTGATATTTTTAAACCTGTAAAACACAAATACCTCCTTCGACTTCATGGCCATATCAAAATGTCCAAAATTAATATATAATATAATCATGAAATCATCTATATATATGAATCAAAATAGTCATCAAGGCAATCAACGAAATCATTTACAATTTATATCGACAACTATGTCATAGTCAAATAATTTTCCTTTTCTAGGTTTATTCATAATCTCTAAAATCACATGTCCAAATAAATTCCACTAAACATCCATGTCAATAGTATATCATCATCCACATTTGAGTGTATCTGATAATCACCATGCATTATATATAATCAAATTCAACAATAACCCAAGATCTGACATCTAACACCATACTAAATCAAAACTATTAAAATTTCTATCATATAGTCTACAGTATCATGATCATTAATAAAAGGTGGTAAAGGGAAGTGGGCACTACACCCCCCTCCCCTTCGACTTGACTTCATCCTAGAAGTCATAGGAAAGAGATATATGAATAACTGCAATAGAAAAAGGATCACCCCCATTATCAAATTGTTTTCTTTAACAAGTGTGGGTCTACAGAACTCTAGTTTTGTCCAATATAATTTAACAAGAAGAAAGGTGATTGCAAGGGATGAGTTCTAAACTTTCTACATGCCAGGCTATGAATATACGAATCTAAGGAGTAACTGTTATTCAAAATGTGCCCCTGCTCATTTTTTGTGGCTAACTCCTCTCATTTTTTCCTCTCTTGTGCCTCAGTCATAATATTTTCCTTTTTAGGCACTCAAAACCTTCTAGAAATGACACCATTGGATATAGCTCTTTCTCAGCTTTCCAAAAAGGTAAAGTTTTCCTCCTAACTCCATATATTTTTGAAGTTATGGCTCGGTAGAGTTTTTTGGAAAAAATTTCTCCTGAAAGGCCTGCGGCCAATGAGATGCAGCCACGTGGCACCTAGAGTGGCAGAGCACAGGCAAATTTTGAAAATTTTTCCAAATGACCAAAAAGGTAAAAATTCAAAAAAATTCCCACCGACCCGATTTGGCCCTGTTTTGCCCTAAAACTTCAAATCGCCATATATTTCGATCTAGAGCTTAGTTTTTCACGTTCTTTATATCAATGGAAAGTTGGTGAAATTATCTATAAGATTATGGGGTTATTTTTGAATTTTGGTGGAGTTTTGAGAGATAAAATCAAGAAACACCTCTGGCACGTGGTCATGGATAGAAATGATGTTTCAACCACCGTTTTCAATGAAGAATGGCTTGCATTCTCTCCCAGCATGGTTAAAAATATTAGGGAATGGGTCTGTCAAGGTACCCATGCTATTTTGATGGCATTTTGGTCAATGGTTGAACCCCTTTTACTTTTTCCCGTGTTTCTCTC
The DNA here is from genome assembly GCA_019776745.2 of Taxus chinensis. Lineage (NCBI taxonomy): Eukaryota > Viridiplantae > Streptophyta > Pinopsida > Cupressales > Taxaceae > Taxus > Taxus chinensis. The sequence continues at coordinate 27,798,520 of CM034147.1, forward strand.
TCCCAGGGTCGTGGTTTGCACTGTAAAAGCTAGAATGAGTTCATTTTGCAAAGGAGAGACACTTTTTCAGCTCTGCAACTTCCTTTTTCTTCCTCCTTGGTAGAATTTGTGAAGAAATTTTACCTTTCCATGTAATGCAGCACCTTTTCTTGCCTCTAGATCACTGTAATGTATTGTATTGGATCTGAGATGTTGATATATGTTCTATGATTAAAATACCTCAATCCTTTCATATATCTATCATTGTTTTCTTGATCTTTCATTACATTTTGAGCATTTGTGCATGTTTTTTATTGTGTTTCCTTATGGATTGTGTAGTTCATGTAGCATCAAGTGTCTACAACTCCTTTGGTGCATCACCTATTAGCATTAGTTCTTTCTTTTTTGCATTCTCTATCTCTATCTCCTTTGAATTTAGAGTAGATTTAGGAGTTTAAACCTCTACAATTGTACAAGTGAATTAGCTAATCAGAGGAGTTGAGGAACCAGCCTCTAATCTAGAGATTCCTCTTCCATTTTACAAGTCCCACACTTGGGAAGAGGATTCAATGTTGTACAATCACACTGGATGCTAGTATGATCAAACTAGAAATCTCATCAACATCCAGGGGGTGCTGCTGATTTGCAACAATAGTTTTGGCATGCCTGGTGGGAGCTTAGAGGTCTTCCACTTTATCTTTGACAGGTTGGTGTGTTCCTGTTAAAGATTCATCCTTTTGGAGGAACTTTCAAAAGCACATCTCATGACTCCATTTGGTAAACAACTCATTCTCTAAGTTGCAGACCTGTTTTCCATTCATTTCCATCCATTCTTCTTTCCATAATTTTCATTCTTTTCCATTCCATGAATTTTTGAAATCATAACTTCATTTCCATCATGGAATTCACATTTACAACAGCAGTATATCACACCTCCAACATGTTTTAAAAATCCTCCAAATCAGCATTTTGATCAAATTCAAAATCAGCATGTCTACCCATATGAGCAGCAGTGCCAAAGTCAGTTTGGATATGAAGCATGTCAAGCACAAGGGTATGTTGGTTGTGAGGGCAGTCAAGAAGAAAATGCAGATCTACTGGAACAAATCCAAAAGATGGAGGTAAACATGTTGCAATCTAGGGCTCAAGCACAAATGAAAGCATTTAGAATCGGTTGTAGAGCACCTTGTCCATGGGTGGGACCTTTTCCAAGGCATTACATCCCTCAAGAGAAGCTAGCCTTCATGATTACAACACTACCATTGCTTGCAAAGTGGAATAAAGGTGTATGAGAGGAGTATTCAACAACCTTGTCAACAGGTAAGCACACCATCTCATGCCTTTTCTCTCCCTCTTTCCCAATCTATTTTATCTCAGTAGTGTCAAGTTTTAAACTCTCCATCTGTTGTCCCAAGTGTTGAATCCATTTCTCCATTCCCTAGTCTTCCACCCCATCTCAATTCTTCTGTCCTTTTCCCTTCCAAACAGCCATTCCCTCCAAAGAAACAAGAGTTCCTACCTCCTCCACCACCACAAAAAATTGCAAAATCAATTGAGTTACAATCCACTTCTCCTCTTGCATTCCCAAATCCATGTTGGGAGGATAAACTTAGAATGCCAATCAAGGAAAATAGTAGCAGAAAGAAGATCTAAACAAGGATGAAGAAATTTAAATTCTGAAGAGTTGGGCTCTTAAATTCGGGATTACAAAAATCCCCTTGATGGTGAAACCAATAGAGGATGTTGAAGTTGGAGAACAAGTGGAAAACAAGGCTGATTTTATAACAGCAGTGAAGTGAGAAAAACAGTAGTTTGTTGGTGATGAGTTGGGTGTCCATGTTGGCACTTTGCCTAAAGAAAATACTGATCCAGTTTGCACTACAAAATCAGCCATCGAGAAGGAAGGAAAACCATCTCAAAACCCCATCTTTGAGGAGAAAATGGATGAGGTCAAGTCAATTTTTACAACAGTAGAAGAAGGAAGAATTATTGATACGTTTTTGCTTTCATTTGAAGGGGCTGATTTGATTGATGAAGCCATTATGGAGGTGAACAAAACAGGTCCAAATTATGAGCAAAAGGCACAAGAAATTTCATGCTTCTCTCCCACTTCATCCCTCCAACAATCTAATTTTTGGGATGAGTTTGGATTGACAAGTTTCATGTTTGAAAATGAAGTTATACATGGTGAAGAAAATGCAGATTTGGAGGCCACCATACAAGAGGGAGAGACTTTGCTGCAGCAAGACATTCAAGAGTTTGATTTTCCATCAAACTTAGAAGAATGTTTAGATGAAGAGCTAGCTGAAATTACCATGTTTCCTTCTTCACCATTCGTTCTCCAACAACAAGAACTTATTTCCATGGACAAAAGAGTTCAGGGACAACAGCCTACAGTTTGCAACATGCCTCTTGAATCAAAGCTGGAAGAATTTGATCTTCCAAAAGCTATAATGGAGGACCTCCAAAGCCAACAATGTATTGTAGCAGGTAACAACAATGTAAAAGCAACTTCATTGGATGTTGCAATCAATAACGAGGAGTTGCAGACTATAGAAGAGTTCCATGTTTCCATGAAGGAAGAGAAAGGGCAGAAAATTCCTACCATTGCTTCCACATCACCCACCTAAGAAGGTCTACAAGAAGACTCCATTTTTGGAGTTGAAAATCAGAGCTATGGGCATATCAAACAGATCATACCTTGCCCAATAAGGTATTTGACTTTATTGGAGTCAAAGGAGAAGTCACAACCAGTCATGCTTGCTTCTAAGCATGAGGTGAGCTACAAAGTACTAAGGATAAGCTATCATACCTCTTCAATCCAAATGTAGAGCAACTAAAAGAGGTATTGGATTTGTTTTCAGTTGACACCTTGATGATTTGGGTAGAAGACCAGCTTCTTGTTGATTTTCCACTCATCCAATCAACCATGTTCAGTGCCAAATCAGTTTCATGGTTGTAACTTTTGAGAAAGGGAAGTTATTTCTCCCAACCAGTTGCAGGGTTTGTTTAGCTCACTTTTGCTTCCAGTTAGAGTAGGATACGTAGTTTTTCTTTTAGTAAAAGAAGTGCTTGTGCACACTCTGCATATTCCATTTTGGAGCATGTAGGACCTTTAGTTTTCTACATAGTTTTTGTGGTGCTAGTTTTGCTCTTGTGCAGTCCATTTTAGTGGGTTTCCATGTGGCTCACAGAGGAGGTTTTAAATTTCATATCAGTTTGTAGGCTACAACTCATGACTCCTACCCAATGGATGCTTCAGGCAACTGGTAACTTCATCCAGCAGGCAGATGCCCCCTTTAAGTCGCCAAAATTATTATCCAAAATGTGCCCCTGCTCATTTTTGTGGCTAACTCCTCTCATTTTTTCCTCTCTTGTGACTCAGTCATAATATTTTGCTTTTTTAGGCACTCAAAACCTTCTATAAATGACACCATTGGATAGAGCTCTTTCTCAGCTTTCCAGAAAGGTAAAATTTTCCTCCTAACTCTATGTATTTTTGAAGTTATGGCTCGGCGGAGTTTTTTGAAAAAAAACTCCCCTGAAAGGCCCACGGCCAATGAGATGCCACCACATGGCACCTAGAGTGGCAAAGTGTGGGGAAATTTTGGAAAATTTTCCAAATGACCAAAAAGGTAAAAATTTAAAATTTTTTCCCACCGACCTGATTTGGCCCTGTTTTACCCTAAAACTTCAAATCGCCATATCTTTCGATCCAGAGCTTGGTTTTTCACGTTCTTTATATCAATGGAAAGCTTGTGAAATTATCTACAATATTATTGGGTTATTTTTGCATTTTGGTGGATTTTTGAGAGAGAAAATCAAGAAACACCTCTGGCACGTGGTCATGGACAGAAATGACGTTTCAACCACTATTTTTAATGAAGAATGGATCACATTCTCTCCCAGCATGGTTAAAAATGTCAGGGAATGGGTCTGTCAGGGCACCCATGCTGTTTTGATGGAATTTTGGTTAATGGTTGAACCCCTTACACTTTTTCCCACATTTCTCTCTCCCAGAGTCGTGGTTTGCACTGTAAAAGCTAGAATGAGTTCATTTTGCAAAGGAGAGACACTTTTTCAGCTCTGCAACTTCCTTTTTCTTCCTCCTTGGTAGAATTTGTGAAGAAATTTTACCTTTCCATGTAATGTAGCACCTTTTCTTGCCTCTGGATCATTGTAATGTACTATATTGGATCTGAGATGTTGATATATGTTCCGTGATTAAAATCCCTCAATCCTTTCATATATCTATCATTGCTTTCTCGATATTTCATTACATTTTGAGCATTTGTGCATGTTTTGTGCTATTTTTCCTTGTGGATTGTGTATTTCATGCAGCATCAGGTGTCTACAACTCCTTTGGTGCATCACCTATTAGCATTAGTTCTTTCTTTTTTGCATTCTCTATCTCTGTCTCCTTGGAATTTAGAGTAGATTTAGGAGTTTAAACCTCTGCAATTGTACAAGTGAATTAGCTTATCAGAGGAGTTGAGGAACCAGCCTCTAATCTAGATATTCCTCTTCCAGTTTGCAAGTCCCAGACTTGGGAAGAGGATTCAATGTTGTGCAATTACACTGGATGCTAGTATGATCAAACTAGAAATCTAATCAACATCCAGGGGGTGCTGCTGATTTGCAACAACAATAACTTTATGCTCTCAAACAAGATACAACCCATAACAATATAAAAAGGAGAGTTCTAAAAGATCATCAAGAGTAACCACCAAATAAGGGAATTACAGGGAAAATTTCCATAAACTTGAGATGACCACATAGTTTCCCACTGATACACATACCACATAACCAAAATTGAGGTTTCCACTAGGGTTGAATTATGATTTCATAGTTTGTTGTTTAGAAAAGGCTAGCAAAATCAACCATGGCCAAGATTACACGAGGAAAATGTCTACTCAAGGTCCATAATTTGAGGATCACAAAGGATGAGGTGGATCAACAAGGACACCTAAATTAGCAAACATTTAGCATCAAGGAACTATTCAAGGAAAGAAATTCTATAACTCGAGAGGGCATAATTAAATTTTCATGGTGATACTAAGTGAATTCAAGACCACAAGGTTTCCTACAGTCTGATTTTTTTAACACTTTGTTTTAAGAATCGAACACACCATACCAATCAAATCTAGAGAATTCAACCATTCAGAAAAAGAAATATATATATATATATATATATATATATATATATATATCCCCTATCAACTAACATATCAATTCAAGAACCATACATTAAAGAAAAATGGTGATTATTTTTCTTATTTCCTACTCAAGCTTAGAATAACCATAAAGAGAGCACAAGTAACACCAAGGACCAATCAAGGTTGCTAGGGAGAAAAGAAAGTAAAAATGGGTCCACTCAAATCTAAAGGTGAATAATATCATCTTGAACTTTCCATCCTAATGAGAAGAAGGGCTTCAACAACAAGGTGACCCAAGAAAATATGAAGAAAACAAGACTTCCCCAAGTTATTCTATATCCTTAACATATGTTGCCTTAAAATTACAATACTTAGGTCTCCAAGGACAAGATAACACGTGAGGAGGTTGCTTCTCAAACAACAAATGAGTCTCAATCTAAAAATGACCACAACTCACATCCATCGAGCTATAGGATGATAAGGGTGTGATGAACCAAAAATCCCACAAGAAAGCACATACATCCATGGACAAGAAGTAATAAGAAACTAGAACACATTACTATCCACTGGGTATTTCACAATTTTAGGTAGGCAACAAAACTACAAGTTCAAATATATATTGCACTCAGTACACATAAATTTTACCCATTTTATACATCAACTTATTAAGTCAAAAGTTATAGCTTTGCTTGATAAGAACATTCCTTTCATGCTTCCTTAGTTACAAACTTCCTTCTATTATGACATCATTAGTTTACATTATAAATAGAACCACTAACATGGGCATGATGTCTCACCATTCTGTATAGGCAGAGAGCATTTAGTTTACTTGCAAGGAAGGTGGATGGACAAGATTTCCCTTCTATTCTTCTACACGGTTTTTATTTCTTCTATTAATCTACCAGGGGTATAACAAGGATCACTTCCCTATCTATGCTCCAGTTAGTTCCAAGGTCAAATCTCCTTAATTATAGTTTTATGATGTTTTGGTTGAGTCATCTTATTAATCTACCTTTGATGAGAATGTTAGTTCAAACACCTCACAAAATTACTTCTATGGGAAGGAGATACAAATCAATACACCACATTTTTAATTCTAAAGGATCAAGAGAAATTCAACATAGAAATCACATTATTAATTTTCTTTAATAACTAGGAAACAATGAACTTGCATGAATCACACCAAGATTTCAAAATTTCAATGAATAATTTCAAGCATCAATAAACATTCTTAGTGGGTCTCCGCAAGTCTCACAAAGAAATTTTCAAGGAAAGCTCATTAAAAGAGGTAAAATATTACTTTTACAAATTTATTTGGGTTTATTAATCAATTCTCATGTCCTCACAAGATATCACTAGCCAAGTAACTAGATGATAGTGTAACATCACTCCAAGGAACCACATCCACACCAAAAAGGATCAGAAGTAATGGGGCAACCAAATAATTTACCAAATCCTGAAATTAATAGCCAAGAGTTATAGTTTTTTTTTTAAAAAGAGGAAGTACAATATAAAAATCATCAAGATTAACTATTAAGATCTACCCAACCAACTTCTCTAAGAGAAAGGTGCAAAAGGCCCAAATCATCCATAAGTGTTTCCAAGTAACCCAAACATTAATAGGTCATATAATGTTATTCATAATAAAGGAATTTAAGGTAAGGGTAAAATTAGTTATAAGTCAAGAGAGTAAAACAAGTACACTTAAATAAACACACTACCTGAAAGTCTTAAATCTATCCATAATTACCAAAATGCATACATTCTATGAGTCAAAACTTTCTATAATACAACCAGGAACCCAAGATACAATTTAACATGCCATTGATGAAAGAACACTTTTTCAGTAACATTTATATTCAACTAAAGAGGCAATCCAATCCTAACAAAATATAAAAAACCCTAAATAACTACTTCTACTCCAATGAGGGTCAAGCTCTTACCAGATTGAAATAGAATCACCATTATCATTGTCAGACTGACCTCTAGGCCACACTACACAGCAAACTTTCTTTCTAGTAAAGGTCAAGCAACAAAAAGGGTCACTCTAAGATCTTAGACACACTCAAGGTTCCATGCATCCATCACTAAGGCATGAATTTAAACACCTAAAAGGACCTTCAAGACACCCAGGGTGTACCCCATATGAAAATTGTCACCATACATGAAGCATAGAACCAACTCAACAACATGAAAGAAGGAAAACACAAACCATTTAGCCAAGTCACCAACAACATCATGAGCTCCGAGTCATCAATCAATCTAAGAAATATCGGCAATCAATAAAAGTGGCTAAGTAGCCACATTGCAAAGTTTTGAAAAATTATTGCAAGAATTATAAATAAATAAAAGATCCTTAGATCTTCTTCAATCTAATCATAAAATAAGATGTTGGTCCTTGATAAAATACACAAAATTACGAAAGTAAAACATAAAATTTAACACCACATTCACTCCATAGCCTTTCATGGCTACCAATAGGGGTACTCTTCCTTGAGGTTAGTTCCAAGAACACATACATAGGATTGGGTCCTAGATGACACCAAGAATTAGTGTCCACCCTCTCATACAAGTAATAAAAAGGAAAAATGACAACCAGACCCTCTTTCTTAACCACTCAAGGAAGGAAGCTCTAAACAACTTCTAATTAACTCTTCCTGACCCAGAACACAACCACTACTATATAACCACAAGGGTCACATCTTATAACTCATCATTCAAACCACTCTAATAAGGAAGGGTCTCAACAAAAAGATTAATGCATCATAAAATTAAATCAAGCTTTAGGCTTGTAAAACAACACATTTTAAAAAGGGAACCAAGTTTCTATTATACTAGAAGTTCAAAAAATCAATTTAATCTATCATTCTTAGTTACTTCAGGTTTAAACAAAATGTCACTAAGTGAGCACAATAACTCAAACAAATTATTATTATTTTATTATCATTTTAATTCTGGTAGTTCAAATGAACAGAGTAATGTAATATTTATTCATACTTATTTCTTCTTCAATTTTTAAACAAGTTTGTTTTCTTAGATTCAAAAGTGTGTTAGTTTTACAGTTCATGTCTCAAGTTTTCTAGTGTGCCCAATGGCCTAATCTTTTGAACTACTTCTCTGATACCAAGTGTGATGCCCAGTGAAAACAACCCACTTAAGACCTATGAACAACCTAGGTTTAGTTAGAAAATTATGGAGTTATTTTTTTTTATTAGGAGTTAATGACCAAAGTCTCACAGATAGTTAAATTCAACTAATAACTTATCCCATTATAATAATTACTAATTTCACATTATAAATAAATAAATGTAATAGGTCCACACCTAGCTCAAATCTCCCTAGGGATTAAATTAATCACCAATTACAATGACCTTTTAGATAAATAGTCCTTGAATAAATTTTAGGGTTAAGGGACCCAAACAATTAAATACCCAAGGTATTTAATTCAAGAGCAAGATTTAATTACAATGAGGAAGGGAATACATATTTAAAACAACAGAGTAAGGTCTCACCAACCCACTCCTAGAGCTTGATTGTGAGAGTCTACAACTAGGTTACAAGGCAACAACTACCACTAATGGGTTCCAGATCAACTAAAATCCACCAGAACAAACTTTTCTTTCATAAAAAATTCACAGAGATCACAAGGTCCAAAACTTAGGGCTAGAAGTTTCAGTTTCACATACCCACTCTCTAATAGACTCAGAGTTTGAACTTCATTTTTATCATACTTGACACTTCTAAAATTTCCCTAAACCATTTCTAATGCATAGGAAATTTTCTCACCTTTCTGGTGATATAAAGAAGTCCTCCTAACTCCTTACAAAACTCAAGATATGAGTGGGAAAAGTTTTTAGGTCAAATTTTCCCCAAGGGGACATGTGTCAAGAGGAGGGGGAAATATTTTGGCGGGTTGGCAGGTCGCAGGGTAGCTTAAGGAAATTTTCATTGCATGGGATAAATTTCTCAATTGTACTCACGCATCTGCGGGTCCTCCAAGGATATGTGGCGGCCTATGATTCATCGTCGAAAATATGGAAGGGAAGGGCGGAGTGGCAGAAGGATTTGGGGCACATCGCCCATGGTAGAGGAAAAACAAAACAACACTCCTACACCTTCAAGTTTGCTTAGGGACATGTGGTACTCCATGATTTGTCATGGGAGAAGGGAGGAGAAGGGGCATGGAGTGGAGGGAGAGGTTGGCAATTATCGCCAAAGGGGAAAAAGAGAAACAAAATGACACGCAGGTTCATGTACCCACCGAGGGAAAAAAACCCCATGGCAAGGGTAGGAAAACGAAGCCACGGAGGGGAAAATATCAAAAATTTCCAAAGGCCAAAACCAAAAAAACACAAAGAGTCTGCCCCCCCACTTGTTTCCACCCCTAAGGTGCCACGTGGCACATTCTTATTGGCTACGGGCCGGCGGGGCTAAAATGAAAAATTTTCCCCAAAATTTTCAAAAAGGCTAAGGGTAAAAAAAGGAACCACGCCTACATCATATCCCCAAGAAGACATGTGGTGTCCTCTTATTAACTGCATGCTGGCGGAGGAAAAAGTAAAAATTTTCCCAAGTAAAAATTTTCAAACAAAACTTTTCTAAGGCAAAACGACGGGAAATTTTTGGGTTGTGGGCCCACCAAGGAAAATTGTCCCACATTTTCCTGCCAAGGAAAAAAAACTTCAAGGTTCCATAACTTGAGCTAGAAAGCTCAGTTTTGGGAAAACAAAGACTTTTTGGAAATATATCAATGCCCTCTTTTCACAAGAAGCATAAATTTTACTTTTTGATAAGTTTTTAAGGGTCAATTTTGCAAAAAGATTCTGCAGGCTATAATTAGTGAACTGGCAGTTTTCAAACTTTTCAAATTGATTAAACTTGGTCTCCTTTTTCACTCAACATGGAGGATTGATCTAGGGATGGTTTAGAGTGTTTTAGGAAATTCAATTTGTTTAATTGATTTGAAATTGCATTTGTCCAACAAATGACAGGATATGGTTGAGGAAGAGATTAAGCTCAATTTTTGCAATGTACACTTTATCTTCTTAAGTTTCCTTTGTCAATTTGAATTCCTTATCATCTTCGCATACTAATTTGTAACATTTTGAAGTTGATTACCAAGTGCAGGTCTAGACTGTATAATTTGATTGCATTCCTTTTACCAGTTTAAAAATTATACACAATGCCAGAGATCAGTTTCATTGAAGGAGTTATTCATTCATTTTTATCATATAGGTATGGTATTTACTCCCTAAACTAATCCATCACATTCAGTTGATTCTAAACAATTTATTTCCATGTTAAATTACAAGTTTTGATTTCAAATTTAATATATTTTAAAGATAACTAATATATTATAGTTCCCACTTACGTGTTTCCTCTTCTTGCAATTAAACAGAGATTACATTTACAATAGACATTCAATTCCAAATAAATAATGTGAGTTTGAGAAAGTAGAGTATTCCTTTATTGATTTCTAACAACAACTTTACAAATTATTCCTTTCTTTTAACTTCAAAATACACTATACAATACATGTAACATTCTTTTACATTCCTTTTCAAAGCAGAGAATGGGATATAACTCTTTACATTTCTCACTTCAATTTCAGTCTTTCATTATCAATACAAGTATCTTCTCATTTACATTAATTATACAAATCATCCACTTCAAAGTGGGAAAGGATTTTAATAAGTTTTCTCATAAGAAGGGACTACCAAACTGTATATTCCTCTTGCTCAAAACAACAACATGCTCATTTTCTCTTTTCTCCAAGTTGATCACAACAAAAGAGGGGGAAAGGAAACACTCTCCACGCAACCAAGACATCTAATGAAAGGAGAAGCCTTCCTTCATAATTGACCCTTGAGCCCAAACCAAGATACAATAAAAGATGCAATTCAACCATGGTAACAATTGTCTTTCACAACACAACATTCTTTCACACACACATTTCTTTTTTAAAAACATAATGCAATACCAAAAGTAAACAATAGTTCATAACTGCATTCAACAACATTTCAAAGTAGAATTTAGGCTTGATCTTACAAGCCAAAGGAGCAAGGACTATGGGGGAATCTACTTATGCCTCCCAATTGTGAATTGGGCATCCACCTATAATCATACCACCAATATAACATATCATATCCCATAAACCTTATGCCTCCTAACCCCTCTTTATGCCCCCCCCCCCCCCCCCCCCACAATTTTCCCTTATGCCCCCCCACAAGTAAGAAATGTAAGTTATTTATTTTCCATGGTGGATCCCAAACCTAAAACTCCCTCCAAAAAATTCTAATCCCCATGGCATTTCCCTTATCCCCCCCACAAGAATTCCCCATAGCCTTCTCCTACACCAATCCTAAGTAGTCTACCCAACTAGCCAACAAATAAAACAATACATGCACCATACACACAACACAATAAGAAAATAACAACAATAATAAGGAAATAAATGCCTACCTTTCCGTGGTAGCTTTTGTTTCCAACAACAAGCTCTCAAAGCCAAGAACACATTCCAAAACAACAATCTTAAGTAAGAAATTATCTCCAAATTCCTCCACAGTCCACAAGAGCTCCAAACAGCAATAATGCGCTGCAAGGGAGTTTGTAAAAATCATTCAACAACCAAAAAACCATCTTTTCCAAATCTTCTCCAAAGTAAGAGCTCTAATCATAAGAAAAATGCACCCCAAGCTTGCATACCAAATGTTTCAACAGCTAAAAAACAAGAAGAGAGTTGGAATTATATAAGAAAAGGGAAGGAAGATAGATGATGTGGATCCATGTAGGATGCCCCCTCAAAAATCCTCAATTTCAAACAAAAAAGACAACATTTCATTCTCTCAAGCACAATAAAGAGGTGGGTGAAAAATGACAAGTTACTTGCACACACAAAAGAGCCCACACCTCAAGGGACAATAAAATAAATGAAATGTAAGAAAGTGCAATTAAAAACATGCACAAGATGGATAAAATGCATTATAAAAGTCACTAATCACTTCCCCAACAATAAGTATGGTTGGTAACATAAATTTCGAGGCATGGGACAAGTTTTACTTGTCCCAGAAGCCTCTGAAAATAGCTCCCCAGGACAAATTCGAATTTTTCATGGAGGTGGAGTATTTCATACTCCAAAAATGACTTACACAAGCTCTTACACATCTCTTAAAAATTAAATACAAACAACCAACAACTCTTATAATTAATTTCTCATATCCCAATTTAATTTATTTAAATTTTAATCAAATGATTCTCACATAAATCTAACATAATTTTAATTAAATAAAAAAAAGAACACATTACTAATAAAATACATACAACAATAAATAAAAGAAGCACATTAATAAAATACAAAAACCCATGGTCACATATAAAGATGATTTCCCCCCCCCAATGGGAATCTCTAACAAAAAAAACACAACACAATAAAACAAGTTGCCATGGTGACCATGTTGAATTCACCCAAAATTCCATTTTGGTTGGTCTCCAATCCCCCGATGTTTTGTTGTGATATTTTTAAACCTATAAAAAAAGTACCTCCTTCAACCTCGTGGCCATATCAGAATGTCCAAACTGAATATATAATATAATCACGAAATCATCTATACATATGAATCACAACAGTCATCAAGGCAATCAATGAAATCATTTATAATTTATATGGACAACTATGTTATCCTCAAATAATTTTTTGTTTCTAGGTTTATTCATAATCTCCAAAATCACATATCCAAATAACTTCCACTAAACATCCATGTCAATAGTATATCATCATCCACATGTGAGTGTCTCTAATAATCACCATGCATTATATATAATCAAATTCAACAATAATCTAGGATCTGACATCTAACACCATACTAAATCAAAATTATAAAAATGTCTATCATATAGTCTATAGTATCATGATCAGTAATAAAATGTGCCAAAGGGAAGTGGGCACTACACGGAATATTTGAAAAACCTACAGAAGACTACAAAGAAGCGAGAATAAGGAACCAATGTTGTAGAAACAAATATCTATACATACAAAATGTATAAGTAAGATCTAATCAAAAAATTGACCAATATTCATATAATTTTTGGGCAGAAAATGCAACTTTTCATATGATTAGCATAAATTCGATGGCGGAATTGCTATGGTTTCACATATCTAAAAAACTTCAAGTTTCTTTAGTCGTACAAATCAAAAAACATCTAGATCTATCTCTTCAAAAACATAACAACCCACTCTAATACCATGTTAGGTAGTTGACGGGAATGTATAATTAACGAATCATAAATCCACAAATAAATTTATGAAGGTTATAGATTATGAAGTGTAGTTAAATTAACCAAGATTAAGATATTTATATTTCACATTACATAACATGAATAAGGAAATAACAAAAATATAAATGACACATAAAGATGAGATTTATAGTGGGAAAACCTGAAGGAGAAAAAGCCCACTCATAATAAGGAACTTCCTGTATTAATAATTTCACATAAGATTTTACCTAGCACTTCCACTTCACTCATCAATATCATAGAGATAATTGTGGAAAAATTTTATTACTATTTTACAATGCAATGATCATAGAAATCTGATATGATATGATATGCCAAACCCATGAGGGATCATCCTATATTTAGGATGGGTGAATCGTTAATTCTATTTTTTTCTAATTTTGAAAGACCAACCTAAAGTTTATTAATATTTTTTTTAAAAAAAGGGGTCGTGAAGTGGTGGTACACCAAAAGGTATCCCCACTTGACATTATTACCCCAAAATTATTTAAGAACCATGAATATGAGAGTTGTGCGAAGATGTGATCTTGTTGTTGATATGACTTGAAGGAAGATAAATAAAGGTTTATTGTTATGGTATCAAATTTAAACGTGTAATTTATATTGTTATGATAAATTTGATGATCATAAAGTAAATCAAGACCGTGCAAGTGAAAATTTAGTTTTCATAGGGGGTAGGTACAAAGTTTGAACAAATTGTGGTCATTATGGTCTTAAAGGTCTTCAAGTAGTTTTAAATTTGGTTCACATACTGTTCGATAGAGTTCATGAGAAAAGCTCATTTATCTTCAACAATGACTTAGTTAGATCATCTATAGTAGGGTGTCTTCAGGTATGATTGTGTTTTGACAAATATTAGATGTTTTGACTAATTTTTTCATCCATGAGTGATATGTATAAAGTATGATCTTTCTTCAAGGAAGTAGTATGAAGAAGTTTATATTCTTTGTCAAGTTTTTGTTAGTAGAAATATCTATATCGATCTTAAAAAATTTGAATGAAGGACATCATTTGTCAGTTATGATTTCTCTCTTCATTATGGATCTATGAATAAAGGATAGATTCATGAAGGTGTGATTATGAAATATAAAGGTAGGTATTTTCAATAAAATATTGTTTAAGTTACTCCATAATTTTTTTGTCTGAGTTTATGGTATGTTGGAAAGAATTAAACTATGTCATATCCTTGTGCAACTAAGAAAGGTGAAGAAATGAAAATGTATTTAATATGGTGGATATTCATGTAAGAATGAGAGATTAAAGTTATATTTTGAGTCAAAGTTAACTATTCAAATGCTAAATTTATATCAAGTCACTAGTCCAAGATGAAGACTGGTTTGGAATCTAGTGTGTCAAGTATATACAATCTGGGTTGATGAAGTAGTTATCTATAATATGAGTTATTGTTTGAGCATTAGTTGTCCCTATGTATGAAGCAAACATGGTTCAATACACTATTAGAAGGATCAAGTGATATATAACATAACTAAATAATTCATGGGCTAAGTTGGTGTTAGAGGCATGTTTATTCAGTGAGAAGATTATCATTTCAAGAGTTTATCATGCTAAGTTGATTTTTATGAAAAACATATTTGGGTTCAAAGTTATTGTTAAATAAGGTTGAAGATATAATGTTACAAGTATGTCCTTGTGATATGAGTTGACTATAGTACATATGGTAGAGTTAATTTTTGTGTACTATTATGGCATAAAATAGGGGTCTAAATATCTCATGGGACAAAGATAGATGTTTTTTATCATCAAACAAGTGTTTTAAGGTGAAAAGGTGTCAAATATGATGGATTCATGATATTTTATGCATTGGAAACGTGTGTGTTCATAAATGGAAGCATGTTATGTGCTATGAAAAGGTAAACTACAGGTCTGAGTAGGTGTTTTGAAACAAGGAGAGTTGTCTTTGATTTCCAAGAAGGTTTCTATGGTGATTTGAAGGATGATTTGATAGAGTTGTTGGTTATATGAAAGAAAAATTGTAGTGGAGTTGATCATGTGATTAGAACAACTAATACCACATTAAAATGGTAGAGTATACTGAAATGATTCTTTAGGACTCTATCATTTAGGTTCATCCTTCTCCAAGGAAGTTAGCAAAGGTATGAGTCCTTAAATTTCTGATTTTATGTTAAGAATTGATAGCGGCTTCCTAGAGAGAGTCATAAATTGTAGTTTCATGAGATGTGTATGGTTTAATGACATTGATAAGTTTGAATAATTTGGACTAAAGAGGTGCTTTAGGGAATTTGGTCCTAAAGGTGATCTTATTACTTCTTGAAAGAAAAAATTACTTTCTTATATGATATAAACCTATAAGGTGATGTTTAGTATGAATGAAGACAAAAACATGATGTATCAGTTTAGGGGTAGTTATTAAAATCACATACTAGATTCATGGATCTCATTTAGTGTTGCTAAAGACAAGAAGAGAAAGAACAATCTAAGGGGGAGCTAGTGAAGTATGTAAGTAATTTTTTCCATTATGTCTTGTCTTTGAATTATCCTTTTTCCATGTCCACTTGTAATTTAACATTTTTCATAGATTTCAAAGGGGAAGAGTAGGCTCAGAAACATAGAAAATAAGTTTTGTTGGTGTGTTTTTTCTTGAGGTTTCCATCAATGTTTCTGAAGGTGGTTTCCATAAATGAAAAAGCGGGAGATTGTTGGCCATTTTTATAGTAGTTTTCATTGATTTAAAATTCCATTAATGTAAAAAGGTGTGTATATTTCATGTGAGTCTCCATGAGATGTTATCCACAGTCATACATGAAGGTTTATTTGTAAGGTCTTGGTTTGGTGAAGTCCTATGTTGTTTTGGAGCCTGGTTTAGTAGGTGTGTTCATGGTATGAGCTCTCAAAAGTTGATTGGAGGATGTCATGAGGTCAAAAAAAGTCCAAGAGGTGTGTAATATGTGTCCAAGTGCTTGTATGAGGTCATATTTCTTAGTTCATGGCTTCTCATAGTTAATGCAGGTAATTTTATACCTACTCCTAGACCTAAAGCATGGGGTTTAGAATGGAGGTATGAGTCTTAGACCAAACTGATCTTCTTGAAGTATGGTCATAACATGGTGATGTTGAATATGAGGTGTTTTAGATAATTTATAAAATCTTTGATGATGTTTCATTATGCTTGGGAAGCAAGAATGTGAAGATAAACCAAGTAAGCCCAAGTAATTCACTCTGCCTAGAGATTTTTAGAAGAATTTAAGAAAGGAGGTATTCATGATGCTTAATGAAAAGTTTCAAGTTATTTTAAAGATATTTTTGCAAATACATTGTCATACATTTGCAACTTCTTGAATTGGTAACCAGCTCGAATTGTTAACTTTAGAAGCTCACCTACTCTCACACACATTATCTAGATATCTAAAGTTTCCAAGATATTTCAAGATGCCAATTCAATAATTTTCTAGTGCGAGTAAGATATTTGTCCAAGATATGTATTTTGCAAGAAGAATGAATTGGATTGATCGTCATCTTTTTATGAACAATCATTAAGAAGATAAGTTGCTTTGAAACCCTAACAAAACCCTCCTAGAGTGACTTGAGAGATTTTAATTTTTTGGTCTTTAAATGATGTTGGAAATCAAATTTTATGATTTGGGATTATAGAGGATTCCTCTAGGCTCATTTTGGTGGTGGTTTTGTATTCTAACTATTTTTGGAAGACTAATAAAATCCTAGTTTTATGGGTTTTTATAGTTTAAAGGCTGAGATTGAGGTTTCAGGATGAAAAAAAATTGTTTCATAATCCTTTGGCTACGTGCTAGACATCCATGAAAATTTTTAGATAGGTTTATTATAGATAATGGAAGATATAGGTCCTTAAAGTTAGCAAACTGATTTTGGCCTTAAGGGATAAAGTTCTAGTCTTATGGTTGGAGTTATGTTTGATCATTTTTCTTATTGTTGATGGATATTATGGTCATGGGTATTTGATTGACACCTAATATGATGTGATTAATATATTGAAATGATATGATGTCGTGGTTTTTATTTGAATACCTAATGGAACAACAAGCCCTAGTTCGTTTTCTTAAGAAGGTGACTAAATCAAGTGAGGTGGGTTAGTTTTCTCCATGTGACATATGTTTCTTATTGATTTTACATGTTGGTATATGTATCCTTGATATTTTATAGGTGGTGGTTGAGATTGGAATTGACTTTGGAGGTATTGGAGAAAGTTTCTCTCAAGACAAGTTATTGAGTCCTAGAAGCCTGAATGAGTAGTTTCAGATATTGGCTTAGTTGAAGGCCTTCCACTATGATTTTTTCTAGAAAGTAGTTTTGGAAATATTGCAATTGATACATGGTTTTTGCCTCAAGGATGTGTTTTTATATGTGAATCATCTTTGGTTTTAAGACCTTGTTTTGGATTCTTAAATCTAGTTTGGAGTATTTGCAGAGTTTGAGTTGTTTGGAAGTCTTCTGATATGAGTTGGATGAAAATGTGAGTTTTTACAAAGATATGATTCCATGAAATTTTTATTTATATATGAATTGAGTCATGATGATGTTTTTAGCTATGTTAACTCATTCATTTTCTAGGACTGAATATATGGGTGCTTGAAAACCTAGTTTTTTCTTGCTTGATCATTGGAGTGTTTCATGGTGGAGATGGATGTTTCAGTGCTTCCTGATATTATTGATTATTTTGGATTCTTGCAGATGAATCATGTGTAGCTTATTTTTTCTTAAAATTTTTGGAGTATCCCTTTGGAGATCATGATTCATTTGTTGGTGCTTGGAGAGTATGTTTTGAGCTTGCTTATGTGTCTTGGAGCTTGTTAGAGATTTTCTGACCAATGACAACCTACTTGGGTATTTTTTTGATTTTATATGATTTTTTTATTATTGTTTTGAGTTGGGATTACCGAACTACTTGTTCATGGCCAACCAAGTGGTGATTTGATCTAGTGACTTGTATATAAGAAAGTGTTTTCAGTCATTTGTGACTATTTGAGAAGATGAGGATATGAGTGACCTATAGAGGATTACAAAAGAGTGTTGAGGGGTGAATAAAAAATATTATAAGAGGTATGAATTCATAATAAAGTTATAGAATTAGATATGCAATGGAAATTTATATATTCATCCCATGATTAATAAGAATTGAGTGAGTTCAGAGAGACAAAAGCTTGATGAGGGTTTGTTGTGTTTGAAGATGAATTTAGATCACAATCACTTATGTGAGAATCCTATTATCTATTATCATTAATTTGTAAAATATCTTATGATGTGTAATATTCATACGAGTCCTTTGTTGTGAGTCATATAAATAAAGGTTTATGGGTTATCTCTCCTTGTGGGGTGGGTTCCCCACTAAACAAATCTTGTAGGATGTGTAATATTCTTGCACATATATTATTTTTGTAATATAAGCTAAGTTTTTAGTGGTTTTTATTCCCATTAAGGGTTTCCCACATATATCTTAGGTCGTGTGTTCTCTCTTTTTATTCTTTCACTTATGAATGTTTATTACACACATAATATGCTCACAAATTTAATGGTTGATTAGATGAATGGTTTGAATGATGCATGTATGTTATAGAAAATTAAATGAAAGTTTTATAGGACTAAGTAACCCCCCCCCCCCCTTCTCAGTCCATTATAATTCCAAAATTTATAATTATAAAAGGGAATTTTACATTACACAGATATGACATAGTCACTTTAATGAATAAGACAAAAATTCATCATTACACAAAATGAAGAATTAAAAGAAAAGGAGTAGAAGGAGAGTGAGAATAAAATAAAGATAAAGATAATGAAGAATTATGAATTAGCTCAATTGTTTCACAAAGATCCTTCTAATTATGAAGCATTCTATGGAAACTCAATCCCTTTTATTTCTCTAAAAAAATGAATAACTTCTAGTGTGATCTTATCTGACTTAGGACTACTCACATATTCCAATGTTTTGATCCAAGCCTCTATAATGTCAATTATCTTCTTACACTCCGTGAACAAAATTTTGTGATCTCTAGAATTGTTTTAAATAGAACCATGGATTTATGTTATTCAATCCAGGGTGTCTTCATTTAAATAGAAAATATCCCCTACCTCTTTCCAAAGTATTTCTTGAAACGGAGTCATGATATCTCCTACATATGTGTATTTATTGATACGAGGCCCCCCAAGATCTTCTACACATATGATTAGATCTTCAATAATTACTTGATATTTATTCTTGCAATCTTCAAGATATTATAAATCATATTTCACTACATCATACCTTCCATCCATGGTGTGGAACCAAATAGGGGAAAAATTCCTCTTTTGCATTCAAGTGATATATTCCTCTTTTACATTCAAGTATACAAAGTATATAATATGTACTCAATACTTAAAGATATCATAAATAGATCGCTAGATTTCTAAGTTATGAAATGAATAGATTGGTGGATCACTGAGTCATTTATAGTTGCATATGGTTATTTATTTGAAATCGATTGGCATGGAATGTTTGCTCTAAATAATGCTTTATTTAGAACAGAGAACCTTATATTATATAAAAAAAATTCCCTTGTTTCTAAAGTTTTAAAATGGAAATGTTATAATATTATAAAGAATATATCACTACATCGTACCTTTCATCCATGGTGTGCAACCAAATAGGGAAAAAAATCTCATATGGGTCTATGAACACACTTTATCTTATCAAGAATGAGTTGTCAAAAATCCTTATTTCAAACATCAATGGGAGAAAACTATCACATATCATATTTTCTTTTTCCATTTCCACCCTAGTGCCTTGGATTCTTGAGATGGTATGTGAAACAAAATGGAAAAGGGAGGGGACCCTGGGAAAAAGAGCATTCCATTTATCAATAATTTTCCCCAACCACTTTTCATATTATCTCCCCAACATTATGAATCCTTGGGCTTGATTCAGGGATTATGGGTCAAAGTTGTTAATGGTTGATACCACCTCAACCAGAGGTAAGGATAATGATCTTGGTCTTAAGAATGACTGCACATATGAATATAATATTTTCACATGTTCCTCCAATTAGTCAATGGTTCATTTGTATTATTCATTCTGCTCTAAAATCAGATTTGAAGACTCCTTAAAATGATCAGAAACACCCTCTTATATATCTTGGAAAAGTGAGACTCCATGAATCTCATAATCACTGGGAGTCATTTCTTCCAAAGGATTGTTCACCTTGGGTCTTGTAACTTCTACAAACTAAGCTTTGAAAGATTCAATGTAGAATCTTGAAAAAAAAATTTCCTTCCTTGATTTCTTGGATTTCATGTACTTTGAGATGGTATCGATGTTCGATGCTCCAACATGTTACACCATTGTTGATTCTCTATCGAGAAATACATGAAACCATGTGAATGGATTTGATTGTGTTGAAAATATTTCAGGGACCTATATTTCTTGTTATGGGATCAATGATTCCTCATTGTGAGAAAACTCATCTTCCTCAGATGAGACACTTGTTTCCAATTGATGAGAAGGATATTGAGAGGTTTAAATCTCTTCTTGTTTTAACTCTTCAACTTGTTCTTATTTATATTCAAATTGTTCCTCTCTGATCTTATAATTCTTGTGAGCCTCCATTGGTGGTGAAACTTAATTGATCTTTCTTTCCAAAACCGTTATTGTGTAGGTCTTCTCCAAATTTGATGAACCAAAAGATCTCTTAGGCTCCTTGAGAGATGGTGAGTGTGATATTTGTCTAGGTAGAGTTAAAGTGGTGCCTTCTTCTCCAGTAGAGGTATTCTTCCTCCTGAACCAATCTATTGATCTTTGAATCACTAATTTGGTCTACTCCTTGATGTCTCAATCTTCACAAACACTTCATGAGGGAGGTGGAAGGGGAGATGATTTCACTTCTTGTTACTCTTGATAAAAAAAACTAAGAACCATGTTCATGAACTCTTCCAGTGAACCAATTGAACCTAAATGTTTCCATTTCTTTGAAAATCATCCTCATGTAGTCTCTTTACTTGACCTCAATGGTATCTACATAATTTACCCAATAGTCTTCCAATTGGGTAATATAATGCAATCTAGGAAAATAGAAAGAATCTAGATTTTTCCTTATGTATAAGTTAGTCCTAGGGACATATACAAAGAGGTGAAATGCAGCTAGGGAGGTTTCAACGTTTGTGGCATCCACTGCACTCCTACAAGAAAAGACATTGTTATCCCTAATAACTCCCCTAGTTATTTGGATAACTCATATCTCCATTTTGGCTCCATGGATTCACATTGCATGCTACACACACTTTAATTTCTTTAATTGGCACATATCCATGGTTGTAGATTCCCCACGTGCCTTGCATGCTCCTTATTTTCATGACTTCTTCTCTTCCATTTTCCTTTTCCCTCATTGTTCCATTTCCCCCTCATGTTCACCTTATGTGCATCCACCTTCTTTTAAGTAGTTTTTGCATCCTGTGCACGTGTTGTGCACTTGCTTAAAAATAAGCTAAGTATCTAGCCCTCTCACTCACCCCACACATCATGTTTTAATAGTTGAGCCTTGACCATATGTTTCTTCCTTGGGAATTTCTGCCATTTCTCCCATACATGTCACATTTGTGCATGCCCTTCCTCTATTTTCCTCATGTGCTTCATTCTTCCATGTGCATACCTTCGTGCCTTCTTCTACACCATTCTCTGTCATGTCATCCTTTGCAAATATTGAGTGTACTACACACAACCAACCAGAGCGCACCAGCTGGGCACCAAATTATTGTAACCAATGGATGTAAAACACATGGAAAAAATGAAAAATTAGTTAGATGACCTTACATCCAATCCATGCGTGCCACATGTCTTGAGTGCATAGACAGATCTAAAAATATTCTAATAGCCATATCTTTTGCTAAAAATATTTTATCGGTGTGTGCCTTTTCTTGATTGATAGCTACTGGTGTAGGCTATAGTTTTTGATTTTCCAATTAAAAATTTTGGCGGATGTAGTTGGTGAGAAATGGGAAAACTTCTTTTTGGGAATTGATGAGAACATATGATTGCTCCAACAACTTGATTTGACAATTATTTCACCTCCTTCCTTCTCTTACAAGTCAAACACACTTAGGGAGGCACATTTGATAGATTTATAGGTGGATTTGTAGGTATTGAATGCTTGTTGTTTGTGGTTCTATTTAAAATTCAGGTTTTCCCTCCTCTGCTTCTTCTTACATCGATTCATCTATAAATGTAAGGTCTGGGCTCATTGTTAATGTTGGACATTTTGTATCGTTAAGCTCTTTATAAAGGACTTCATATATTTGTATCCTAATTTGCATATCTCTAGATTTAGCTCTTACATGTGGATATCTACCTCTATCACCATTGTAAAAGTTTGTGCATTTCTGGAAGTAATGGAAACATTGTTTTGTGTTTATTCGCTGTCCTAACATGTTTGCATTCCTTCTTCTTACCCTCCTTTTGCATTGTGTGTTTGCTATGCCATCTTAAGTCCCTTACAGCTCCATTTTCTAGTTATGTTTTGTGGAACTAATTATAAATGTGTGCTAGTTTTTTCTACGCATGCCTAGCCTTCCTTCATGCTTTCTCTTTCATTTTCTCTCAGAACACATATTTTTCATCCCATTTTTTCTGGTGCTATCACCTCCCTTAGTTTAGTTTTCCATTTTTTTATCCTTTTATCCTTGGTCCCTTGGCATTTTAGCTTAGTTTTCCTTTCCAGTATTAGGAGTAGCAATAGCAGTAGAGATAGGTAGAGGAACCAAAATCTCTAGAGATTTGTCTCAAGTGCACAAGGTCCCACAACTTGGAGATGATTACATTATTGTCTCAAAAAACTTGGCTCTCCTAAATCCAAGACATAAGTGCATGTTTGAATGACCAACAATTTCTGGCACACTCGATGGGACAAGCAATGAAATCTTAGATTTCAAAATTGGTAAGTTTTGTGTGTGACTTAACAATTTCCAAACTTAGGAGGCTCATTTCAAACACATCTGGTGACTCCCAACACTTAGATATACTTTTTTATTAGCTAGAGCACCTTTTTAGAAGAAGAGTTCATACTAGACAAAGTGTTGTACCTAAATTATCATTTGGATATCTCTATATTTTGTAAAGAATCACACGCAATAGAAATTCCACACGCACATCTCTATCTCCAACACACTATGCACACTCTACTCCTCCTCACAATAGACAAGTGCACCCTACCATGATGCTTAAACCTCCTCCTCCGAGTAACTTTTTTAGCTTCATTTTTGGAAGCCAACTCAATCTCAATGCATAACATGATATGCCAGAAGCCACACTCAAGAGTATTCCATACTTCATAGGAGAAAACCAAGTTACCCCTATTGAACACATTCAAGATGTGGCCAATGTGTGCTATGTCTATCTAATCACACATTATGATGTAGTAGTCAAGATGTTTGTAACCTCATTTAAAGGAAAAGCATTCCAATGGTATTGTGGCCTATCATCACCAATCCGTCACTATGATAATTCTTCACCGGGAACTCCTCGTGCTATGATTATTTACTAATGCATAGCCTTTACTTTGGTGGATGTAATCTGGAAACAAAACAACAACCGAACACAAGAATACCATCGACTATGATAAGATAGAATGATGACAAATCTAAAATATCAAAGTAAATTATAATATTAACATGAAATTGTTACAATCTCACCCATGAGGTACTTCAACAAGACTATGGGAGAAACTTTACAATTACACCTCTCGATGGCTTCTTCAACACACCTTTAACTGATGGCTTCCTTTGCACACTTCCTACAATATTTCTCACTAATTCTTTCTATGCTAAATGAGGGGGGTGGCCTCTCTATTTATAGAACTTCCAGGCTTATCCATCCTATCTCTAAGATAGGATAAGAAATCCACTCTGACGAATCATATTCCATACCTTAACTCTTATCTGTACATGTAAGCTTATCTCTTAAGATAAGATAAACCTTATCATTTTACATGGGTTCCACATTTTTAGACTTTTTAAAAATAAAATACACAAAATATTTATGACCTCACTCAATGTCCTTATTACCAATATAATATTTCTAATTCCTAATCATGTAGACCCTACTTCTCTAATTACCCAAACTTTGACATTTTAACATTACCGGACCACTTACGACAAATATTAACTTTTTAGAACATTCCTATTGTACTTTGACTGATTACCATACTCCACATTATTGGCGGCATCGTACTGACGGTGCCGTTATCTTCTATCTAGACGCTACTACTAATTACACTTAACAACATCCTATTCCTAATACATACATTAATGAAATAGAAATTACGGAGGAAAATTTTAGTGTCGACATCTTCCCCCTTCCTAGCTTCTACTCCGTCCTCGGAGTAGACTATTCTGGTGCTTGGAAAATCTTCAACTTGTCGTGGTTGACCCATTTCGTAATGGGAGTGCCATCCAATTCCTCTAGTCGGTACGTACCATTTTCATGCACAGCTGCTATTTTGTAGGGCCCCATCCATTTTGGAAGAAATTTTCTCTGTCTTCTTTTTTTGTATATGGAATCATATACCAGAACCAAGTCATTCACATGAAATGGAGACCACCAGATCTTTTGATCAAAGTATTCCTTCTACTTCATTTTCTTCTTATGGCTTGTATCCTTTGCTATTTCTCTCATTTCCTCTAGCAAATGAAGATGTACCAACCTTTCTTTTACTGAATCACTTTCATCCATCCTTTCATTTTTCATAATTCTCACAGTGGGAATATCAAACTCAATAGGAAGAACTGGATCAATGCCATAGGCCAACTGAAATGGAGAGTATCTTGTTGCTGACTTTGATGTTGCCCTATATGCCCACAATGCTGCATGAATCCTTTTATCCCATTTATGTACCTGCAAGGCTGCATCTTTTGCTAGAATTTGACACAACACAAAATTTGTTCGTTCCACCTGTCCATTTGTGCTTGGCTTGTATGTTGTTTCCTTCCTGTGCTTAATAGAAAACTTATTGACTAGGGATTCTACCACCTCATTAATGAAGTGGCTTCCTTGATCTGTTACAATTTCTAATGGGAAACCAAATCTGGTGACAATGCGTTCATATATGAACCTTGCCACTTCATCCATGGAAGCTGTTTTCAATGGCCTAGCTTCAACCCACTTGGTTAAATAATTTGTGGCAACTACAATATACTTATTTTGGCATGATGTAGTTGGAAGTGGACCTACAATGTCTATTCCCCACTTTTCAAAGGGACCAAGTGGAAGAATAGGGCATAATGGAGCTGATGAAGTCTTACGGTTACCATGTGTTTGAAAAATATCACATGTCTTACAATAATTATAACAATCTTTAAAAAGAGTGGGCCAGTGATAACCTGCATCCAAGATCCTTCTTGCTGTAAGTTGTCCAGAGAAGTGCCCTCCACATGTACCATTGTGGAATTCTTCTAGCAGCTCCTTTCCTTGATCACGTCCAACTGCCCTCTTGTACTGTCCATCAGGTCCTATTCGAAATAATGCTCCATGTAGAATAGAATATAGATGACTGGCTTGAGTAATCTTTCTCTTAGTCTTTGCATTGGCACCATCAGGAAACTTGAATTCATTCAGATAATTCCAAATATCTATGTATTCACTAGGGATTGTGTCAAGGGATAACAATTCTGCATCGGGGAAATCATCATCATCACAAGATGATCCTAAACCATCATAGGCTCGAGAGAGTGCATCTGCATTGACATGCTTCTTTCCTAGCCTATCTATAATATCAAATTCAAATTCTTATAGCAAAATTATCCATCTTGCTATCCTCCCTGATGGGTTAGGCTTATTGACAATATATTTCAGAGCCTGATGATCTGTTACAACTATAAATTTCTACCCTAGCAAGTAATTTCTAAACTTCTTTACAGCAAAAATGATAGCCATAGCCTCTTTTTCAGTTACAGTATAGTTTACCTCAGCACTACTCATTTGTCTGCTCCCAAAGTAAATTGGATGTTCATTCCCATTTTCATCTTTTTGGCTCAAAGTACTTCCTAGTGCTACATCTGAGGCATCAGTGTACACAATGAATGGCTTGCTCCAATTTGGATTCTTCAAAATAGGTGAAGACGCCAGGACTTCCTTCAGTTGTCCAAAAGCTTCATGCGCCTTATTTCCTGGTTCATAAGTAACATCCTTCTTCAAGAACTGGGTTAGTGGCTGTGCAATCTTTGAGAAATTCTTGATGAACCTTCTATAGTAACCCACATGGCCTAAAAATGATCTCAACTTACTTCTATTCATAGGAAATGGTAAATCTCTGATTTTTGAAACTTTATCAGGATTAGTACCAATACCATCTCTGGATACAACATGCCCTAACAAAACACCTTTAGAACATCCAAAGACACACTTTGTAGGGTTTAGTGAGGCTTGTGCTTCATCTAACCTTTGAAATGTTGTCTCCATTTGGTGCAAGTGGTCCAACTTGCTCCCATAGATGCAAAAATCATCCAGAAATACTCTGATGAAGGTCCCAATGTAGGGTTCGAACACCCTATTCATCAAACGCTGGAATGTTGCTGGAGCATTACACAACCCAAAAGGCATAACTCTATAAGCAAACGTTCCCCAAGGAGTGGTGAACGTGGTCTTCAGCTGATCTTTCTCTGCTATACGAACTTGGTTGTAGCCACTATATCCATCAGCAAAACTATAGCACTCCTGGCCAACTACTTCATCCAAGATCTGATCTGAAAATGGAAGAGGGTAATGATCCTTCTTTTTTGCCTTATTGAGCTTCTTGTAATCAACACAAATGTGTAGCTTCCCATTCTTTTTTATTGAGATCACAATGGGAGAAACCCATTCTGAATTCTCCACAGAAAATATGAATCCTGCATCAAGCAACTTATCTATTTCTTCTTTTACAATCTTGGAAAAATTAGGATTCATTCTATATGGCATTTGCTTTATGGGCTTAGCACCATCCACTAGCTCAATACAATGTTCTACCCCAAATTACTTGACGGAGTTCCTTGTAATCAAAAGTGAATAGGTATATGTACCTTCGAAAGAGATGGAGGTAGGATTCCTTCTCACTCTCCATCACAGCATCACCAATCTTTATTTGTTGGAGACGATCATCAACTTCTTCTTCAGATAATTTTATGGGGTCATGAGTTGGTGTGACTGGAAGGATATCCATGACTGAAACATCCACCTCACTTTCCTTCATCTTCAGTGTCCACTTCACTGGTACTAGAGTAATCAGAGGATGTCCAATCATCAGTTTCATCACTTGAATCCACAGGTTCTACTTTATGATGTCGAGGGATCACGTTTATCTTCCCCCTCTCTCTACCACGTCCAAGTGTCATGAAACCTTCATTCCAGTAGTTTCTTGCATGAACTCTCCTTAGCCATGGTCTTCCCAGCAGCATTGGGTATGCAACAGTACCATTTTTCATCACCTGAAATTCTACAACACATACAACACCCATAACAGATATTGCCACATTTTAAACTACACCTTCTGGTTTAGTTTCTCCCTTATTTAATGACCTTAACATAAGTGTTGAAGGGCGATCAATTTTTAAACCCCAACATATTCATTACAGACTTGGTCATTACATTAACTGTAGCACCTCCATCAAACTAGGACATCATGAATTGAAATACCATTACATAATACCTCAGCTTGTGGAGCATAGGGATCCGCCTTTGCCTTCAAAATAGGGACCTCAACCTCCTTCCTTTTTTGAGCATTGAGTCCACTTCGTAACTCCCGCCTCTTCTCAGAAGACATAGCCAAGAGTTGACCATATGTAATATTTGCAGGCCTTTTGGACAGATCTTCCAAGATGGAGTATGGTCCTTGCCCCTGTGAAATCAGAAAATCCTGCACACCCAACTTTCTTCTCCTATGTTTCTTACTAGTTTCTTCTTTCATCTTCTTAGGATCATTTCCATCTTGATTATCTTTTTCTTTCTTTCTTTTTGTTACAAACACATCTACTTCATTATTTCTGCTCTTATCTACTACATCAAAATAATTCACAGGTGCTTTTCCTTTATCATTATCTCCCTTACCAGATGTAGAAGCTCTATCTGGACAATTATACTTATAATGACCCTTTTTATAACAACCATAACAAACAACTTCAGAAATATTTCTTTTTGGACCTCTATCTCCTCCCTGAGAAACTAAATTCCTTTCCTTGAAGAAGATTAATAGTTAACTGACCCATCTTCCTGAGCAGATCTTCATACTCAGTAGATGTATTAGGAGAAATATTTGTGCTCCACCGGGAGTGGTTGTGGATTCAGGACCAAAGGTGCTGGGTGTAGGCTCTACTTTAGCAACAATTTCTTTGGTCTCCTCTTCCATGATTTCTTCTTGCCTTCTTGCAATCTCCTTTGCTTGTTCAATGGTAGCTGGGTGGTCATACTTCACTCGTTTTCTGATCTCTGGCTTCATCCCAAGAATGAAGTGCTTACAGAGAAGATTATCCACGCCATTCATCAACCCATCCGCTAGTCCTTCTTTCCAGATCTGGGCATCGAGCTTCCTCCTTAGCTCTAGAACATGAGCATGATAATCCCTTATCTTCTCCTTCTCTCCTTGGGATAGCTTTGTGATCTCGATCATGAGATCTGCATATTTTTTGTTGTTCACCAAATTCTTCAAGAAAACTTTCAGTTAATAAATCCCATGAATTTTTTCACATTATCACCTAGTGTTTCAAACCACCTAAGTGCTGAACCATCCAAAAAGGTAGGAAAAAATTCAGTCCCATTGTTCCCTTCTTATAAGGCCATTACAAATACAAGATCGTTTAAACTCTTGAATGAAAAGAAGAAGCATCTTCATTAGATTGAGCTGAAAAAAACAGGAATCTTTCCCATTTTCAAAAGTAACCTCCATGAAATACCAACCCACAAGTATAATCAACAAGACTTATGTGCACAAATAGTTGGAATTACTATAGAAATGACCATGGTAAACTATGGTAAAACTTGACTTACTACGGTAAAAACTGATTTTACTGTGGTAAACACTATTCACAGTAAAAAGTGAAGTTACTCTGCGGTAAATACTATTCATGGTAAAAAGTGCCTTTACTGTAATAAATACTATTCACAGCAAAAATGACTTTATCATTGTAACTACTATTCATGGTAAAAATGACTTTACCATGGTAACTACTATGCACAATAAAAACAAGGTTACCCTCCAATTGATTTTTGACTAAGTGGGAATATCTCTCCAGAAAATCCACCAACGAGGAATGATCTCGGCAACGGAACCAAAATGTCATCACTAATCCGGCACTATGATAATTCTTCACCAGGAACTCCTCGTGCTATGATTATTTACTAATGCACAGCCTTTAGTTTGGTGGATGTAATCTGGAAACAAAACAACAACCGAACACAAGAATACCATCGACTATGATAAGACAGAATGATGACAAATCTGAAATATCAAAGTAAATTATAATATTAACATGAAATTGTTACAATCTCACCCATGAGGTACTTCAACAAGACTATGGGAGAAACTTTACAATTACACCTCTCGATGGATTCTTCAACACACCTTTAACTGATGGCTTCCTTTGCACACTTCCTACAATATTTCTCACTACTTCTTTCTATGTTAAATGAGGGGGGTGGCCTCTCTATTTATAGAACTTCCAGGCTTATCCATCCTATCTCTAAGATAGGATAAGAAATCCACTCTGACGAATCATATTCCATACCTTAACTCTTATCTGTACATGTAAGCTTATCTCTTAAGATAAGATAAACCTTATCATTTTACATGGGTTCCACATTTTTAGACTTTTTACAAATAAAATACACAAAATATTTATGACCTCACTCCTTGTCCTTATTACCAATATAATATTTCTAATTCCTAATCATGTAGACCCTACTTCTCTAATTACCCAAACTTTGACATTTTAACATTACTGGACCACTTACGACAAATATTTACTTTTTACAACATTCCTATTGTACTTTGACTGTTACCGTACTCCACATTATTGGCGACATTGTACTGACAGCGCCGTTATCTTCTATCAAACGCTACTACTAATTATACTTAAAAACATCCTATTCCTAATACATACATTAATGAGATAGAAATTATGGAGGAAAATTTTAGTGTCGACAGGCCTAAGGCTTGCATCTATGCCACTTGGCATGATCTCGTAACATCTCTATACAAGTACTTTGAAGATAAGTTGGATCACCTATCATTGGTCGAGAAATTGACTACAACAAAATGTGCACCTATAGAGCAAATGAATGATTTCAACATCAGATTCTAGAAGACTTGGGATAGAATTCCTTAGGTGGTAAGACCTATAACCCAACATTCTTTCTTGTCTTATCTAAGGGATTTAAACATTGACATTTTAGTCATGATTCAATCCATCAGAGGTAGACCTTGTTGGTATCCAAATTGATTCTCCCTTGGAAACTGAGCATCATCACAGATTTAACAGGACACTAAGAGACAAAAAGATCATATTATGAGTCATTTTATAGCTGGGGAGGGGATTCATTGGACTCTTTATCACTTGGTCATCAGAGAAATGGATAGCACCTTCATTAAGGATTTGATCTATCCTCACATACTTTAGGTCATGCCTTTCGACCAGGTGAGAGGACCCATTTTGTAACCTTTGTCAGGTGAAGGAGAATGAAGATATCCTTCTTTGCACAAATTTGAAAGGGGAACCTTGAGAAAATATGATCAATGCACCACAATTTAACTCTCATGAGTTGTCACTTCTAAATAATGGTGATATTTTCTAGACACAGTTAAGGTTACTAAAGACATTATGGAAACCTGATTACTTCTGCATATTTTAGTAGTAGAATTTATTCATTTGTGGACACACAGGGACAAACATGGGTAGTTCTAGGTATGGATTCATGGTTTTTGAATAATTTTGGTGGGAGATTAAATAGGATAAAGTTGATTTTAACCAGATCTTTGAGAACCTTCACAAAAATTACAAAACTAAATGACAGAAAGCTTCATAATAGCTAAAATATTCCTTCAACCAGAAGGTGTGCATCAATGGAGGCCCATATTTACATAGTTTCACATAATCTCCAAGAATTTAACATGAAGGCTCGAGATAAAGACTCAATTAAACATTAAAGACCCCTGGTTCCTCATGCCTAAGATACACTCAAAGGCTTACATACAATATTTATCAACAATGACAATGAAGTGATTTTAAATTGTTTATCTCATTACAAGATGAAGGAATCTTCTCATAATGAAATTGCTAATGCCACTAAACTATCATAAGGATGAGATCCTGTGTGATTCAGAGGGATTTTAACATAATATTGCAATAGGAACAATCAAAAATTACTTGCAAACATTTATGAAATAAAGCAGACACAAATTTTCCCAAGATTAACACAGATTAACTCAAAATTGAATAGATTCATCAGCAGGGGAACGTTTCTTTGAACAGTCTCATAGCTTTTCAATGGCTATACACTCACAACCAACTTTACATGATTTAAATCTAAAACACAAGAAATTAACAGGTTTATCAGATTGGTCTCTTAGGAAGATGGGCTCTTTCTCAAATTTTCTCGTAAGAATTAAACCCCCGACCATTTTTGCAAGAGTATTCTCATTGCATTTATACATTCACTTTACTTACTCATCTCAAATTTTCCCCCCAAAAAGAATAATATTCCGAGAAACCTTTGCTTGTTACCATTTTCCTTAGAAATTGATGTTTAAACAAATTCACATCCAAAAGCTCCCAGGTGGAACAGAATTATGAACTGATCACATTTCTCAATTACCTTCAACTAATGACTAGGATGCCACACCATTGCTTTATGAAATATCCTTCTAATCATTATTTTATTCTATCATGTGAGAAATCCCCTGTTTTAATCATTTTTTCGGTGGCTTCTGTATAGGTGGATATGAACAGCAATCCTTTTTATCCTTGAGGAAACACCTATGTCACTTCAACCTCTATCATTTCATCCTTTTTCCAATCTTTTTTCCTCTATAACTATGCTCTGCATCCAAGCTTCTCTAGGTAATTCATGTTTTTTCAAGTGCTTGAGAAATTCCAACTTCAAAATATCGACCTTTGCAATCCTTGGACCTCAAAAATTAAGCTTCTAAATCCATTCAATTGGAACTTTACAAACAAAAAAAGACAAGTAATTTCATCAAAAAAAGATGAAAAACAATGTGCCATATTCGCATCTCCAAGAGTCTTGGAGAAAAACAGGCAGAAAAATAGATGCAATTTTTCCTTGGCATCTATTAGAGTCAACCATTTATTCTAATAGATGCCAACCATTGATTCTTTCCCTTCTCAAATTTATATTAGAGTCATCCACGTGTTTCCTTGGCACAACTGCAAAGGTGAAGTACAGAGGTAAGTTTCCAAATAAGCGTAGGCCTTCCACATGCCCTGGGCCTAAGAAAATTACCTTTTGGTCTTTGAAAAAGTCTCAGTATAAAAAGGAACCAGCGGAAGCCTCCACATGTCTCAATGTTGCACTTTTGATATGGTGCCCAAAAGTGGAGACCCCAAACAAGCAAGGGCTCACCATGTTTTCTTAGTTCGGAAATATTTGTTGAAAAAAATTGAAGGACCAGTAGAAGGTCGCCATGTGCCTAGGGTCTCGAGAAAGTTTTCCTTGGCCATTGAAAAGTCCAAGCAATGGCAGAGTGAGCGGAAGCCTCCACAGTGTCCCTTCGAGCGCTTCTTCAAAATTAAAGTACAGGGGCAGGTCCCAAATAGGCATGGGTCCTCCACGTGTCCCAGGCCTTAGAAAGTTGACTTGAAAAGTTTAAGTATAGAGAGGAGCCAGTGGAAAGCCTCCACTGTGTCTCCTTGGCGCAACTGCTAAGGTAGGACCCAAGAGGTGAAATTTCAAATGAGTGCGGGATCGACCCTCTCATGTGGAAAAGTTCTTTGAGTTGAATTAAGGCCTTAGAAGTTTTAAAGTGCCCCACTGAGCCAACATGCTAACTCAGGACTTCAGAGGAACATTTCCAAATGATGCTGGGCCCTCAACAGATTGTCCATGGTTACGAAAAACTTTACAACCGTCATACAAATGTCTAAGTCTGGGCAGGGCCATTAAAACTTCAAAAATTTCCACTGGCGTAACCCAGGTCTTCCCACTTATGAATCTTTCATTCAATGAACTACATGAGTCCTTCTTTAGGGTCAAAGTAAGACTTTAGTTCCCTACCAGGCCTTCATAATTTCTTAACAATTCCCCAATCTGAGCCGCATCCAATCAAAAATTGATCATGTTTCCACAACATATTGAGACAAAAATTGACAAGGAAAACAAAAATTTACGTGACTCATGGAAAAACTGGAAGGAATGGGAAAAAACTATAATTTTACACCCAAGTTACAAATTCTTTCACATGGAAAAGGAACTTGTGCCCAAATTGAAAATTTTGGACTAAAAGTGATCCTTGACTAAAGGAAGATCATTGATCATGGAAACCAAATACAAGGAAATAACCTTTTCATGCATCCAATACAGGGAGATAGAAAATACGATAGAGCCCGCAGAATTGAAGAATTTCAAGGAAAAATAGGGCTAGATCAAATTAAGCACCAACACAGATGTGGCTTTAAGACTTTTATCTACAATCATTCATCAGCCTTGCAAGAGGTATAGAAATAGATGATTGGAAGTTTAAGAAATTGGGATGGTTTAGGTCACCATAATTGGTCACAGTTCCAATGATTGTCTTCAGATGTCATTAAGTTCCCTCATAGAACTATTTGATGCTCTAGTTCAAAATATCTTCAACTAATGATATCTATGTCCTAGTTAGTCAACATGCATTTTGCTAGAACAAGAAGTATGAATACCAGCAAGTGATAAGCCTCTAACCTAACCAAACTATTTGATATTAGGATAAGAGTCAAATTTAATCAAGTGATAGTTCAATATGAATTCAAGTCTACAGAAGGTAATACTCTTCCATTAAATGAGATACAAAAATTAGGTGTTGGTAGAAATCAAAGATAGACATTAGTCAAGCTGGGAAAAAATGAGCAGAAGGATCCAGATGCCTATTTTGGTAGATGTAGCACCTAATCCTTACCAAATAATAAGCAGACATGAATCCTTGGATACAACTTTACTGTTGAGATGGCCACAGTAGAATAAAGTGACCTAATATAGGTCCCTTCAAAAAGTCTTAAGATGATCATGACATCTGAGTAGGTGTTGTGTCCTTGATATGTTTATGTCATTCATAGGTGGAGTCATCAATTGTTCAGCCAATGTATGACTGTGTGAGAAGGATTAATAAATATGGTATGCCTCTAATTGTAGCCGTACAAAGTTGGGTCTAGCAGTATGAATCATCTACAGAAAATTTGATAGTGTCCTGAAAAGTTATGGAACTGACAACTTAATATTCAGTACGGTGAGCATCAAGGAATCTTTATGTAATCATTGCAAGCTTTCCCAAATGTTTACAAGTCTGACAACCATATTACTAGGTTGTAGATTTACACAAGATACTTTGTTATATGGATATCTCAGAGATCTTGCAAATCAAAGATATGAATTTTTTGATAAAATGACATAGTGTTATGATCCTTATTTGGTCAAAGCTAGGTATGTGGACCAAGGTTGATCCTAAGGCAATTCAGAAGATTGTTGGCCATATTCTTACATGTGAGTTCTGCACAAACTCCTCCTCAATGCAGTAACTAATTATTCAGCTTTAGAACAGTTTGATCCTTTGTAATATAGTCATGAAGGTTGAATGACTAGATGGTGTCTTCTAAGCATGGATTCAAGACAATGATGATTGTTGATACCTTTCAAAGTAGGATGATGAGTTAGTGGGTCTTCCATTCAACATTGTGTACTAGATGAAGAATAAAAACATAAATGTCACAATGTGGCATACCCTAACTATTCCATCTCAGCGTAACCTATTGCATGTGGCTTTAGCCCAACTTCTGCATGTTGATCCAATTGTTCAAACTTAGCACGCTTCTGTCAATATCTTCCAAAAAGAGGACAAGAAAGTAATTAAGGTTTTCAAAACCCTACCCTTCTAAATGTCCTTAATCCTAGGAAAACATCTTGTCCATATTTTGACAAAAAAATATGATTAACTCATATGGCATAAGTCCAGTAAGGTTTTTCATGCCTAAGAAAATTTTTTGATGTCTTAGGCATCTCAAGTATAGCCCCTTAGCAAAAGGATAATGCCTACAACTTGATGGTTAAACTATCATGTTGATGTGAAAAGGGAATCATCAAGGATCTTGAGTTAACCCTCCATGCATATCCAAGCCTGATAATAACTCAAGATGTTTCAATCATTGATCTACCCCTTCTTTTTGTCTTGTGTCTCTCAAGGGACTTCACTGTTAAAATGGGTGGTTAAATTGTCTTCTGATTGGTCCCATATGTTACTTAAGAAAAGGTATGGTACCTATTTTAACATAAAAAATTTAGCCAATATTTCCTTATCATGTAGAATCATACGTCCCATCCCCTCTTCAAGCCAACTATTTAATCTAAGAAGAACAAGTTTCAGTTTCTGAAGAGAAGCCTCTTGCGCCTCCTATCCTAGAGTTAGTGTTGGATGAATGGGTAGAGAGACACCATAAATTTGATCCATGTCCTAAGGAGATGGAAGCTTATAAAACTGTGCTTGGTACCTACTGTATCCTTAAAGAAGAAGTTGTGTTAAGGTGTGTGCTCAAACAAAGTGAAGAGAAACCTAGTCTATGGAAGTTATACTTTGATGGATCTAGAAGCAGAAACGACGTGGGAGCAAGAGTTGTTCTCATTTCTCCTAAGGATGAGAAATTAATCTTCACACATAGGTTGCAATTTTTATGTTCCAACAATGTGGTAGAGTATGAGGTACTAGTGCATGGTCTACTTATAGCTAAAAAGAATAAAATCAAGGCATTACAGATCTTTGGGGTCACAGAACTTTTTATCCATCAAGTCACCAACAAGTGTAAAGAAAATAATAAACTTCTCAAAGCTTATAGACACAATATCTGACGTTGGTGCCATTTCTGAGCTAGCATGGTGTGCCCTAATTTTTCATATCCATTTTTTTTCAAAAACGTTTTATCTCTCAAATTGGTGATCTACAATTCGTCCCCTACAATTGCCATGCTTCAGAAGAAAAATTCCCATAAACTTGTTGATGTTTGCCCTGATTTGAAACAATATTCAAGTTTGCCCCCTTTTTGTTCATGAGTTTTTCAATGGGTTTACGGTCTAAAATATCATTTTGCTTGACCAGATCGTGTGAAGAAAATTGAAATTGATCACAAGTATGTTGATGATATTAGTGCAGGTATGAAGGATGCATTCCCAAGGTAGGAGAATAATGTCATACCTCATGTTAGGGGAATTGTTACAAGATCAAAAACATTTCCATCACGTAGGTGTAAAAATGGAACACTATATTCTCCATGCCAATTTTTTTACCTCCTCAAGACCACGGGAGTCATTTGACTAGTCAAAATCATCATTGCAAAATGTAGTGGCAATGTGGCAATTCCTCACACTTGATGTTTGGAACCAAATGGGAAAACTATCTAACTTGCATCCATTTTCCTCCAATTGTGCTATATATGGTTAATTAAGACAAGTGGATACTTCGCATTGGGATTCCTAAATGGATGTCATTTGATCACCATTCAAGGAATCCAAGTTCAAGGGTCGGACTTTGAGGTCTTGGAGATATTTTAAGCAAATAACTTACCTACGCTTTTAGATTATCCTTGGTGCTATGCAGCCAAATAAAGAAGACATGTGCACTTTAAAAAATGTTATATGGGATATTTTAGAAAAAATAGGAGACATCTTGTGATACCAATGGATGGATACAAATATTACACCGTATATAGATCCCATCAATGAAGAACATCTTAATATGATTTATGTGTATATGGTACACAAGCCAGAGATATGTGGAGCCATCAAATAAGGTTGTTTCTTTGCAGTGAGAAGATGTGCATTCCATAAATGAAACTACTAATGTGTCTTGTGATAGTCAGGCTCATGGTAACTTATGCAAGGTCGTTATTCATAAGTTTTGAGGAAGAGTTACAAGGGTGATTAAACCATGACCTTTTTTGGCAGTTGGAGAAATTAAGTTTATGGCCTGAAAGTACACTCCACAGAAAAAAATCCCGAATATTTTTTAGGCAGTTTTGATGGAATACCATTGGCACAATAAGGGGGATAGAATAAATATGTTTGTAGTACACATTGAAGGGACACGAAGAAAAGTGGACAATTTTGGGCTACACATAAAGACAATGCCCATTAGGATTGCGTGAGATCAAAGTTTCTTTCTTGACAATGTTTGTCTATAACAACCTCCTTTTTCCATTAAGGACAAGATTATGATAGGAAATCTTGTCATATGGTACATGATCATAATTGTGACAGATGGAATTAGATG
Organism: Taxus chinensis; assembly: GCA_019776745.2. Taxonomy (NCBI): domain Eukaryota; kingdom Viridiplantae; phylum Streptophyta; class Pinopsida; order Cupressales; family Taxaceae; genus Taxus; species Taxus chinensis. The sequence continues at coordinate 27,836,408 of CM034147.1, forward strand.
AAGTGGTAAGAGTGCAAAATCTTCCACCATTATTCCCTATGGGTGCATAATTTTAATTCTACATTGTGCATGTGTGCACGCTATGCCTCAGTAAATACATGATGATTTTCCATTTATCCAAAGGAAATAAAAAATTGGGGTAAGATGACTTCAGGTATCACCCATTACTTTTGATTAAGTTTCTACGTGGAGGGCCCATATTGGTTCATGAAGTTCTAAATATTACTGAAGTGCATTCCATTAGGGGATAGTGTGAAGAATGTGTTGGCTGCCATTTTTGAAGCTTGGCACCATGTTTTACTAAAATTTTCAAATCTATATCTTCTCAAAAACATTTTATCCTTTAATTTGATGGTCTTTAATTCTTCCCCTCTAGCTGAGATGCTTTAAAAATGCTCATCAAACTTGTTGTTTTTCCCTAATTTGAAAGAATGATCCAAGTTTGCCCTTTTCCATGCCCTAGTTTTTCCAATTTTGTGGGCTATGTCATTTTTTCCCTTTTCCAGATCTTGGAAAAATTGAAATTGATTAAATTAATACTTGTGAGGTAATTTGAAAATCTAATCCCAAGGTTGAAAATGTTTGAGAAATCATGTCTTGATGCCTCAATGATTCAGATGCTCAAAAAAATCTGCCAGATCCTTGGTGAGAAATTCTTTTTTGACACACCTAGGGCATCCCTAGAGTTTTTTTACATTTTGACAGTCATTTTCATGGGAATCATTTTTGTCAAAATTTCATCCCATCATATTCTTTACTTGGGAAAGCAACAATGTGGTAGGTATATTCATTGGCTGGAAAAATTTGTAAAGCGAGGGAATTTGAAAATCATGAGAAAATTCTGAGAGAAAGCTCATTTTTTCTGAAAAAACCCACAAAAGAATCAGAATTTCTGTCTATGTTATTATCTTCATGTATGTGAGTTAGTTACAAGTGTATATCCATCACACAGCTCTGAGATTTTTCATGAAACTCTCCCCTACTGATTGAATCTAACAAGATTTTGAGTTAAATTTGTGTTTTTCTTTAGGCAATATGATGTATGTTATCATTTTTAAATGCCCGCAAATAGTTTTCATTGTTCTTGTTGCAATCTTGCATTGAAAGTTCTCTAGAAATCACACAGAATCTCTATTTCTTGTTGATAGTTTAGTGGCATTTGCAATCTCATGTTCAGAAGAGCCTTCATCTGATAAAGAGATAAACATATTTAAAATCACTTTACCTTCCTTGACTACATAGATTGCTTATAAGCCTTTAGGGGTACCTTAGGCGTTGTTTGATCATGGATTTTTGTGTTTAATTGAGTTATTTGCTTCAATATTTTGTGGTGAATTGCTTGAATATTGTGTGAAGAGTGCAACTTGGGCTTCCATTTATGCCTCTTCTTGGTTGAAAGAATATCCTGATTATTTGATGCATTTTATCTGATATTTTTTCAAGTATTGTAGAGGTTATCAAAGATCTGATATATCCCAGTTTGTCTTGTCAAAAACCCACCAAAAATTTCATCTCACAACAAACTAATCCTACCCATGTACTACCCCTGCATTCGCATTGTGTGTCAACAAAAGGATCTAACCCATCTATTTGCAAAAGTATGCACAAGGCAAATTAGGATTATACAATGTCTTCTAGTAACCCTTGCCTTGCATTGAGAACATATCTCCATGATATGAGGAGTGACAACTTGTGAAAGTTCATATTTGGAGTGTCGATCATATTTTCATCAAGGCCTTTTCATACAATATAATTTCAACATAAGATTGAAGGGATATATTCATCTCCTTCACCATTTGGGGGTTACAATATAGGTTCTCTTACCTTGGTTGAAAAGGCACAACCTAAAATAGCTGAGGGTCAAGATCAAATAATTTTAAAGTGCTATCCATCTCTCCACAAATTTGAGTGCCAGTTAGATCACATCCCCAGCTACAAAACAACACACATCATGATCTAATCTGACTTCAAGCTTCATGACATATCTATGGTGCTACTCAGATTGAAAAGGAGAACAAATTTGGATACCAACTCGAGTGGTACCATTGCTGGGGAACTTCTTTGATTTTATTGGTGTTTTTGAAGTGTTTGAAGAGTTTGAGCATTTATGTATTGAACTATTTGAGCTAATACATTGTAAAAATATCATTTTATGCTCTAGATTTGCAAGGTTTAAGTAAAAGTTTCAAGCTCTGTCTGCCCTTTTTTCCATTTCCTAGCAGTTCATACACTTTGGGTGCATTGTGATTGATTGATCTAAGAAGAAGAAGGTCTGATTTATAAGGCTTTGCAAAGTTTTCAGTGCTAGTAAACATTTGACAAATTATTTTAGTGCATTATTACACAACTAAGGTGAAATTCCTTAGTGGCGACTCCATGTTGATTTGATGTTGAAAATATCAGTTATCTTACCTTTCCATCATTTATAATTTGTTGCTCAACTCTGCAAAACTTGAAGGAAGAAGATCTCTCTTCATCAAGGACTCTACCAAGAAGTTGTTTACAGATTCAAGAAACTCATAGCTAGATGGGAGAAAGGTGTGGAAGGTTGTTGGAGACTTGACTACAAGAAAGGAGATCCCTATTGTTGAGTTTGAAAGTGAGCAGCCTGTTATTGAGGACTGCGATTCTTCTTCAAGTGGATCTAATTCAGACAATCCTATTGCTGATTTGAATTCCCCATTAGGTGAGGGACCTTCTTGTGCATTTGAAAGGCTTGATCCTAAATCTAGCTCCTGTATTTTCTAAATTTTCTAGAGATCATCAAGAAGGAGTGCCTTTAAGAGAGATCTATTTTGAAGTTTTCATTCCCATTCCCCAATGATTTCTCACTCCTCATCAGCTTGTTTCACCTCCAAGATCACCCCCACCAAACAATATGGCTCATCCTAGACCTCCATTTGTTGTTAACACCTTTGGTCCTATAAATTTTAGAGGAATGGATGGTTACCCAAATGATGTCCCACAAGATGTCAGAAATAGGTTGCCAAAATTCTAGGGTAACAATGCTATTACTGGTGATCAACATCTCAAAATTTTTTATAATATGATGGAATATTTTGAGATAGAGTTTGAGGATGTGTATGTCAAATTTTTTATTCATACACTAGAAGAGGATGCTAGGGATTGGTATAAGGATCTACCTGATAATTCTATTGACTCTTGGACTGAAATGAAGAATGCATTTAGGCTGCAATATTGTGACAGGACTGATCCTAGGTTTCTCTTGGCTGAATTTGAGAATATCAATAAGAACCCTAATGAATCAGTCCATGATTTCAACACAAGGTTTAACATTTTTTTTGAGAAGGATTCCTAGTTAATTTGAGGTCTTGTGATGAATCTTTTTTAATCAAATATGCAGATGCATTTGATAAGAAGGCAACCTATTACCTAAGAGATAAGAACCCAACCAATCTAAGACAAGATTTCACCATGGAACTTCAAATTGAGAACAATATCAAAGAAATTGGGAAACCTCTCAAGAGAGATGGTGTAAAATTGATAAACCCTAAAAAACCTCAAGCTATCAAAGGTTCTGATTTAGAAGAGGTTGTGAAAACTTTGGCAGGGGTCTGTTAAAGAAATCGCATACAAGTTGAGCAAGAGCTGAGAAGGGAATTGGGAAGACTTCACAAGGTTAGCCTAGGCAACAAGCACAAGATATATTTGGAAATCATCCATAAGGAATGATAAGATGCTTGATGAAAAAGGTAAAGGGCCTGTTGGATCTGTAAATAGACATCCTCAAGCATGTGAAGGAAAAGTGTTGTCTGATCCCTTAACTGTTAGGGTTGTCTGTTGTTGAAGATATTGATGATGTGGATTGGTGTGATAGGTGTCCTCTACCCCATCCTTCATGTGAAGTGGACCAACAAGAAGGTGAAGCTAATAATTATGATGGTACTGATGATGATATTTGCATGATGAGTTGTTCTTCAAGCTCACAAGGAGGAGCAACATCTACTGAAGTAATAAGTGCTAAGATAGCTGTAACTTTTTGGGATTGCATCAAACGGGTACAAATATTTCTTCCCCCTCATGCTCTTGAAGTTGATGTAGTGCAAGATTTTGAAATTCCTAACAATTACTTTGAATACTTAAGAGCTTTGATGATTAAGAAGTATGATGGTGGTATCCCTTCAAAGGAAGATAGAAAATTGTTGACGAATGTTGCTATGTAGCTCAAGAGAAAGACTATAACACTAGAAGCAAAGTTTTGTTAAGGGAAGTTGGGCCTCAAGCCAAACCTAAAACACCCTTGCTCACAATAATTCCAAAAGAATACTCCTAGGAGAGAAGCTCCTGTCTAAAAGCTTATGTTGTCCCAAACAAATATTACAGTCCTCATCATGCCTAAGATGCGAAGAATCCACTCACCATCTAATGAATCTTCTTGTCTCCCTTCCAATGTTGTTTTTCCAAAGAGTGTCCCCTATGAAATAGCCCAAGTATTAAGCTAAATTAAAGTGAGTGTTTCAATCATTGAGTTGCTTAGAATTCCTGAGCATAAGAAGATAACATTTGAGTACTTGGGATTGAAAGGAACAGAAGGTTACTCTCAGGTAGAAATGTAAATGTTGCTAAAACTCCACCTTCAGATCATTGTTGACCTTGAAACACCACCAGTAGTATGAAGATCTTGGAGAGACACCTAAGGTATATTTTGGGACATCTTTGGTTGATTCCTAACTGAATGTTGGTCCATTCTTCACAACTTTTCTCGTAAAAGATAGGCTACTTCACAATTGTATGTTTTAATCTGGTGCATCATGTAATGACATGCCTCTAGAAGTCATGAATGATTTGGATATCAAAGTGACAGTTGCCTATGGGAAGTGTACTACCATGGATTCAAGGGAATTTTTGGTGGTTGGTTGTGTGAAGGGTTTGGTAGTGCAACTTGCAGCCTATCCAGGTAAGAATTTGAAACTGGATATTGTAATTGTTGACTACCTTGCCGAATGGGGTATGATTTTGTCAAGAAAATGGGTTATATGTTTTGATGGTAGCATTTATAAGGATATGCCTTTTTCCAAAATTCCCATTGAGGGTTGTTTCACTCGGAATGTTTCAGCTTCTGGGAATAGAGTTACTTCTATCCTTTCATTCCTTTTGGAAACATATAAGGTTAGGGCTAGGAGGAATACCTGTTGAATGTCGAGATGGTGTGCACGTACTGTAGAGAAAGATCAGGTTGACTGCGAAGAACTCCTTTTTGTCTTGGAAGGACTACCTGTAAATAAGAACACAAGACCACAAGATTTTGATTAGACAATAAATGAGGGAACTGCCTTGGGCCCAGGAAATATAAAACTTCCTTTCGAAGGTGGTCAGTTCCCCTGCTAATATGAATTAACACCAAAACTGTAAAATATCAATTAAATTGCTTCATTGAAACAGGTAGGAGAAAGGCTGATTTCTGGTTTTGAGTCACAATAACCGATACCAGTTTCAGATAACCAATATCGGTATGGTCTAAGATTTGTAGGTTGGTTGTTTTATGGGGTGGTTGTGTTGAAGGGTAACGGTGTTGTTGGTAAGGCTGATATATGAGTGATATTAGGTAATGAGATGGTGAGAGGTAAATGAATGATAGTTAGATGCAATGACACGTTGGGTAGTGGATCTAGGAATGGATTTATGGGGACTATGATTCAAAAAGTCTAAGAAATGTTATTAAAGAGGACATGCAAGATGTAACTTACTGGTTATTGACGAAGATGCAGGTCCAAGAACTCTGATGACAAAGGCAGAACTCAAGTGGGATGGCTTGACACACAGAAGATGAGAGATCTCCCTCCCGATGATCAGCTAAGTATCACAGGTTTTTGGCTATTCCGTTGCAGTTTTGGGCTTGATCTCCTTTTGTTGCAACTCTTCTGGTTTCTTCACTCGTCTCTGCTTGGTCAAGTGAAAATCTGGATTCTCTTGATCGCTCCTAATGATCTCCCTTGCTCCCAAAAATCCTTCGTCCGTTGTTTTTGGTTTGGGGAGCCCATTTACAGGGAACCGATGGTGGTTACGTAACCGACGGTGGTCGAGTAGGAACCGGTATCGGTTAGGAAAAAGTAGGCTATTTTTAGTAAAATCACCCACTTTCCCTGCTTTTCTCCCGAGAGATTAGTTGCGGGCTTGGTCAAGTGACTAGAAGGTTGGTTTTGGGTGCGAGAAAGGGGTCATTAGTCATGGGTGTAGGTGTGGACCAAGCTATAGGTCTTAATTAGGTTAGTTTAGGGTTAGGACTAGGTCATGATGAGGTGGCAAAATGAGGGTGGCAGGTAAGGTGATGTGGATTTATCAATTACAAGGTAATTAATAAATAATTGTGTAAGGTTTAGGTGATGAGGTTAGGTTGCGAAAGGAGGTGCGGGTCACAAGGGGTCGTAAGACACAAATTTTGTGTCTACATTAGCCCCTTATTGTCGTGTAGCTTGTTTTGTAAAGCTGCATAGACAATAATATGAAGTGGTTTCCCCTGTTAAGGGTATAGGTAACCCCCCTCAAATCTATCACGGATTGAGAGAACATGAAATCAGGGATAGAGTTGATAAAGGATAAATGGTGTAGAGATGATGGTGAGAGAGTGGGGTAGGTCCAAGGAAGCAGACGCACGTTGAAATGCAATAGTGCGACTAGGGCACATGATTTGACGAGTAAACCAGCAATGCATAGGAAAAGGTCGATAGTTTATCCAAACAAGGGTGATATAATCCTGGTATCCAAGGCATAGGAAGTAGCTCCAGGGTATATAACAGGTAAGGTACAGGAATGTTTAGGCATGTTCGGTAGTACCAAATGGTTGGTTTGGTTGAGATAAACGTCATGGTCTAGGTCTAGGCAAAGTTGGTCGACAGATCAAGTCAAGGACCCTAATCATGCTAAAACATGAACAGGTGAGCTCGATTGAACAAAAAACTATATGATGGGTGGATAAAAGTGTATGTTGCTAATGTTGGGTAAGGTATTGAAGTGGTACGGCTGTGGTTCGGGCCAAGTTGTTGGGTTGTAACCTTGGGTCGGGCCGGATGGGAAGGGTGAGGCCTTGGGTCGGGCCAAATGGGTAGGGTGAGGCCTTGGGTTGGGCCAAATGGGTAGGGTGAGGACTTGGGTAGGGCCGGATGGGTAGGGTGAGGGCCGTAGGTTGGGCCAAATGGGTAGGGTGAGGCCTTGGGTCGGGCCAAATGGGTAGGGTGAGGCCTTGGGTCGGGCCAAATGGTTGGTTGCGGCCTTGGGTCGGGCCGGTGAAGTAAAAAATGGCTAAAGAGTAATGAAGCGTATAGGCGATGTGGTAAATAGGCAATGTGGTGGGAAAGGGAGAGTAGTGACTAAGGGAAAAACTGATATTGGTTATTTATGACCGGTACCGGTTAGATAACCGATGTCGGTTCCTTAGGGCACGATTTGACCGGTATCGGTTCTATGTTAAAAACCTATAAAAAGAAAAATACGGCCAATCAATGTCACTTTGTCAATTTGGAAACCAAATTAAGTTGTCTGAGGTGGAATATTGATATTGGTGTATTTGTTGGCTGAGGTGGCACTAGTTGAGTGGAGAAGTGAGGTGATTGGTGGGCCCGAGTGAGGAGGTGGCAGTAGTTGATTGGTTGAGGACCCAGAAGAGGACATTTGGAGCCATGGCATAGCCAGGAGAAGCAGGAGGAGATGGACCAGCTGGACCACCACCACCCATCCCACCACGACGACGTGTCGTCATACCGGTAGGTTCGAAACCCCATATTGTGTTCATTTTATTGCATTATGCTAAATTTGGGGTTTTGGGTAGGGATGTATTTTTTGATAAAATAATTAATAAATGGAAGTGATTTGAAAAAGGGAGAGGGTAGATAGGTTAAGTAGGCCAAGGCAGCAGGGTGGGTAGGTTTTTAGGGTATTTGGGTGGGTATGTGGGTAGAAAAATGTAAAAAAGTAGGTTGGGGGCCGCGCGGGGGCTCGGCTCCGGGTAATTACAGCAACCGATGTCGGTCTCTAAGCGACTGGCATCGGTTGCAAATTGTTAGGGTAGGGTGCTTTATGTTTGACCGACGTCAGTCGTATATCGGCCAGCGTCGGTGGGTTTTTTATTTTTTTTTTTTTTTTTTTTTTCTTTTTTTTTTGGGCGTGGTTTGGGTTGTGTGGTTAAGTTGGTGTTTTGGTATGATTGGGGTGGGATAGGGATGTGTGGATATGATTTAGGTTGTATCGGTTGTTGGATTTGGTTGTTGGATTCGGTTTGGTTGTGTGGTAGGATGGTGGGGGTTGTTTGTTTGGGTGTGAAGAGGGAGTGGGATATTGGAGAAGATAGGTGGGTAGAGGGGTGTGTTAGGGAGTCGGGGTGTGGTCGGGGGGATAAAAAGGGGGTATAGAGGGAAAATTAGATGTTGGGATAAAGAGTAGGGCTAATGTTGTGGGTTGGTTTTGCAGGCACGTCAGCAACTAACGATGCGAGACAGGATGCCCCCATTGTTGGTGCGGATGCGACCACACGTTTCCGAAGCACACTGGGCTATCATGCGCGAGGTGGGACTTGGTGGAGTCCAGCGATACAGAGCTATCGACAGAGATCATAGTTTGATGGTTGCCCTCATCGAGAGATGGGATCCGGTGACCAATGTGTTCCATCTCCCGACTGGAGAGATGACCATCACATTGGAGGATGTGTATCGCATCCTTCGATTACCTATCGATGGAGAGGCAGTCTTTCAGGTGGATGCAGAGACAGCCATGGACAACATCCTACAGGTTTTTGGGGATGCAGCCGTGCTACTGACATATCACAGCGTGAGCATCGGGTATGGTGATATGTACCATGCGCACCGACATGAGACATGGCTTGCCGTGTTGATGATGATCGGGATCACCTGCTTCACCCTCCCAGACTCAGAGGGAGGCCGCTTTCCACGGGTGTTGATGGGGGTACTGCATGAGATGGTGGAGGAGCACACCTGTTATGCTTGGGGACCAGTATATCTGGTGCACTTATACAGGGAGCTGTGGGGCTATCGCCGGATGAGGTGATTAAGGATTTGTTTGACATTTTTACTTCACTATTCGGCATATGGGCACATCATATGCATTAGACCAGTAGGGTTACCCCAGCAGCCAGGGCCACAGGTCATATATAGATACGGCTTTCATAGGTGTTTGGGGGTCGTGGGTCAGCCACGAGCAGTGCTTACAGGGTGAGATGTTACTTACTACAGGCATTTATTAGAGGGCCTGACAGCGGTAGATATTGTATGGAGACCATATAGAGGTCATCACCCCCATGGAGGAGCCCGAGGACAGTTGCAGTGGATCCAGTACACATTCTGGATAGTGGGACGGAGGCCGGGAGAGTATGAGAGGATACCCCTGGAGAGGGTACGCAGGCAGATGGGGCTATGACAGGATGAGCCCCCTTGCTTCCCTCAGTACCGGAGAGATGATGTAGAGGTCCCACTACCTGCACCACAACCCGTGGATCCAGATTGGGTTGCTGAGAGGCCGGTAGATGACACTGTAGATGATGCTGGCTGTACGGGAGCATATATGGTTTGGTGGGCTGGTCAGAGAGTAGCGAGGGTAGCACAGCCTACACAGCCAGACTTGGCAGCGGTGATAGCAGAGCGAGATCAGCTCAGGGGTCAGGTGCAGCTATTACAGGGGCAGCTAGCCTAGGCTCAGGTACAGGCACAGGCACCACCACCACCAGCGGTACAGCCACAGCCCCAGGCATAGGTATAGGTACAGGTACCACCACCAACAGTAGTACAGCCAAAGCCCCAGGCACAGGTACAGGTACAGGTACCACAGCCACAGGCACCATCAGCGGCACCAGCACAGGCACAGGGGGCACTGGTAGTAGGTGTCAGGGGACCAGCCCCAGTACCTACGGTGGCTCGAGAGCGTTACATGGAGGCTAGAGTGGAGGCCCGATACTATCAGGATATTCTTGATGGTACCGGGGCTGATTATCAGCCCTATGCGGCACATAGAGCAGAGACCTCTCGGAGCCAGAGGTCTCAGGGAGGTGCAGCCACAGCTGGTGGGTCCATCACAAGCAGGAGGTGAGAGGCAGGACAAGGACCAGCAGGCAGACAGGCAGAGGGAGGTGGAGAGAGCTGAGGGGTCCCTGCACTTTTTATACATTGGACATGGGCACCGGTCTGCAAACCGGTTGTGTTGATAGAGGCCTGCGTGCCTACATATTATTCATTTATTCATTCATTTATTATATACCGGCCTGCGAGCCGAGTACGGGTTGTACAGTTGATACCGGCCTGCGAGCCGAGTATATTTTTGATATGAGGGACCGGCCTGCGAGCCGAGTCGAGATTATTGACATTTATTGCAACCTGTGTGCTGGCTTTGTTGTATTATGAGCTCATAGAGGCCCTGATGTAGGGCACATTGTATAATGGAAACGTTGTATATATATATATATAGATATGATGATTTGACTCACATGCTGTGTTTTTTTTTTTTTTTAAATGTTTTTAAGTATTTTGTCAATGGTTTGTGATATTTGATGTATGATGAGTTAGATGTACATGGTGTGATATATAAATGATGTTGATGCCTTTTGTTAATGAGATGCATATATATATGGATGACATGTTATATTATGAAATGTTGCATGTTTTGTTGCTGGTTTTGTGACATTGAATGTATGTATCTGATGAGTTGGATCCAAATGGTGTATAGATTGATAGTTTTTTGATATCCTTAGATGATGGCATGTTTGTTTTGGTAATGTAGATAGATGATATGGATGAAATCGTAATGAGAAGTGGATTGGATGGACAAATATGGATAATGGTGTTATTATGCAGGAAAAAGAGGCGGGGCGCGACAAAAATTAGGTAGAAAATGAAGAAAAGAACTATGTTTCCAAAAGGCAGGTGTATAAACGATATCGGTTATGTAACCGATGCCGGTAGTTAATAGACCGATATTGGTTATGTAACCGATACCGGTTATGTAGGTATAAGCTTTTCTTAAAATAGAAAAGCTAGGGTGGCAACTTAAGTTCTAATTTTGAGAGCCATGCAAGAAGAAATATGCAAACGCGACGCTTTTTGATGACTGAGACAGGTAATTGTATGAGAGATTTGAGTGATAAGGAGAAAAGAGACAGGGAAAGTGAATGTGATCTGAGATTGAGGAGGTAGAAAGGAAAATTTGAAAAGGGTGGTGAACATGGCAGAACGAGGAGAAGCATCCAGCAGGCAGGGACGAGAGGGAAGACAAGTGCCACCTCAAACTACTGCAACCCAAGAGGTAAACATTTTGGTTGTAATTTGGTGTTTGCATGTTTTGTAAATAGGAGGGAGATTAAGTGGGTAGATATGATAAAGAAAACATGATAGCAAGGGTTATAGGTGAGGTGAGTGTTATGGGGTAGGTAATCAGGGGTTTCGGGTATGTCTGTGTATACAGGGAGGAATAAATGATCAACTTATTGTCGTAGGTGGTTGTTTAGGCAAGGTGTATGTAATTGACAGTGACCGATAGCGGTTAGGGATAACCGGTATCGGTTACTGAAACGGTACCGGTTATTTATAACCGATACCAATTACTGGAGGAATTTCCAGAATGTGAGGGATTCGATGGATTGAATGGTTATTTGTTGTTGTGATGTGTGAAGGCAGAGGCAGGGCCAAGGATGAATGATAGTGTACCAGCGCTCTTGTCATGAATCCAAGCGGATGTAACACCAGTTGAATGGACATTGATAAATCGTTTGGGGTTAAGTGGAGTCCGCTATTATTCATGAATCGCACATAACCATGCTATGTTGCAGGCGTTGATTGAAAGATGGAATCTAGAGAAGAATACCTTCTATCTGCCAACAAGGGAGATGACAGTAACATTGGAAGATGTGTTCCGTATTTTGAGGCTCCCTATTACAGGAAAACCAGTATATCAGGCATTACCTAGCGTGGCGCGGGGAGTGATAACAGCAGTATTTGGTCCATACACACGAGATTTGACACAACGAGGTTTGTCATTCACATATGGGATAATGTATGTAGCACACCCTGAGGAGACACGGTTAGCAGTGATATTAATGATAGCGGTAGGGTATTATGCATTACCGAGGGCGGAAGGGGGAAGATTTCCAAAGGAATTGATGTGTGTTATTGGGGAGATGATAGAAAGGAACGTGACTTTTGCATGGGCACCTGCATATTTGGCGGAGTTATACAGTGGTTTATGGGCTTGTAGGTGAAATCACAGGATGACACTAGATTGTTCATACTTATTACACTGTTGGTCCTATGAGCACATTATTTGTGTGCGACCAATAGGCCGACCCATCCAGTCAGAAGAGACCGGAGTACAGAGGTTGGGATTTAGATGATGGGTCCAGACAGAACAAGAGGCAAGATCCTAGGCTGTAACGGGTGACATTGAGTATTACAGGCAGGTATGGGAGAGGGTGACGATTGCGGATATCTGTTGGAGGCCTTACGGGAACTATATGGTAACAGAGAACATAGCTACGGAGTTGAGGAGTGTAGAGTGATTGAGGTGGATCGCAGGGCACATACCACGTGAGTATGAGAGGATTCCTCTAGATCACGTGCGGCGACAATTCGGATTTGTGCAGGATATACCCCTGGCTTATAGACCATATATGAGGATCGACGCCGAGGCAACATTCTCACCTCCCCGGCCAACACCTCCAGAAGGGCCAGAGGAGATAGCAGCCGATCGTAGGGTAATGGATGCAGGAATGACAGAGGCCTATAGGTTATGGTGGGTAGTAGAGCTGCGAGGTGTACATGATCACCCTGACATAGCTGTGATTACAGCAGAGAGAGATCGTCTGTAGAGTTTAGTTCATCAGCTCCAAACGCAGATGAATGAGACAAGAGGATTGTTAGCGGTTGCGGAGTCACGAGCAGAGAGACTAGAGGCTGGATTCCTCCATGCGAGAGGGTGTATTCATATGTTACAGGAGAGATTGGCAGATCAGTGGGGGCGGTACCAATAGCCGCGGTACCTTTGAGGATGGAGAGGCCCAGCGAGAGGTGTTGACGATCACGATCATCTCCTAGGTCGGGATGAATCATGAGGGTCTAAGTAAATGTTATAGAGGTATAAGAATAAATAAGGATGCCGACCTGCGTGTCGATGATAGAGGAGATGTATTTGTTTAACATCTAAATAAGACTGAATATGTATGTTGATTTGAGTTATGATAATAATAAGAATGTTTGTGTTTTGACTTTTTTGTGTTGAAAAAGGATAAAGAGGAATGTGATTAAATAAAAATACACAAAAATATTTATATTTACCACACATGATAAGTTATGGTAGGGGATGGTCGAGCTAACCTTGGGAGACCCCATGTCTCCGAAGTGCTGCCTACATAGCCCATTGCACAAAGCAAGGAGGGGCCTCAGACCGATGTAGTTCTCCCTTAGGACCAGGGAGAGGTGAATTTAGGCAATTTAGGTATGGTTAGGCAATTTGTTAGTTGGTAAAAATATTGATATTGGTAGGGTAATGTTGTTGGTGTTGGTAAGGAATTGGTGATGTTGTGAAGGGTATAAGGGAAGCGAAAGTTAGCCTACCCAAGTGGTAGGGAACCATGTCCTGATTAAGATCAACACACAATCCTAGATGCGAGGAAAAGAGGAAAGATTGCTCCGTAGGTGAAAAGAGTGAAACAAACCACACAACATAGAACGAACTTGAAGCCCTAGGTACTATGCATAGACGAGAAGTCAATAGGTGAAAAGAGTTGTAAGATCACAATATATCGGGTGTACGTCACGTCCCTTGAGTTGAAGCAAATGGCGAGGTGAGGTGGATGGTATAGCTGAGGTACAGAGAACTTATTACAAAGTGAGTGTTTTGACGAAAGAGAACCTACCCTATATAGACAAGTCCATGACTCAAAAGTTCTTTTGAATGAGGCTTTTATTTTACTGAATGTAGACTAATCGATGCGGGAAGTCTACAAGGGATATTGATTGTATTATACTTGAGGTCTTCACAAAGCTGATCAATGCGAGAAGCTTCTGATAAAGGCTAACTGTGTATAGCTGTCCTTCGAGGGAGCAGTCTATTTATAGTAGCAGATATGATTTTAGTGCATAGCTGTCCTTCGGGGGAGTAGTCTATATATAATAGCAGCAATAGTTTGGCATATAGCTGTCCTTCGAGGGAGCAGTCTATATATAATTTAGATAGCTAGATGTTCTTTTGGCACGAAGCATCTAGTTTGGTAGGAAGTTCGACTCAAGAAAATCCCATAAGAAGGTGTTATTTTAATACTTTGAAGTCATGGACTAGACTAAAAAGGGGAAGGCATCGTTAAGGGGAGGTGAGAAGTGAGCTTGATTTTATTTGGAGATGTAGGAAACAAAGTGTATGTAGCGGTAAATGAGCTCAAGGGATGAGCAGTAGGTAGATAAGAAGTGATGTAACACTAAATTCAACAGTAGAATGGTCGAAGATGTAAGGCATTAAGGGGTTTAGGCTCAGGCTTACCATTAAGCGAAGCTAAACGATAAGTACCTGATCCATAAGTGTGAGTGATTATATAAGGCCCAATCCAATTAGGAGCAAATTTTCCACGTTTTCTCTTTTCCAGTTTGGTTACATGTTGATTCTCTTTGAGGACAAGATCACCAACTTTAAAGGTATGCTCATGAAGTCGCTTATCATAAGCACGCTTGATGCATTTTTGATAGATTTGAAGGTGATCGAGAGCTGTAAGATGACGTTCGTCAAGAAGCTCCAATTGGGCTAACCACTCTTGGCGGAAATCATCGTTGGTGAGAATATCCTAAAGAGATATCCTGAGGGAGGGTATTTGTATTTCGAGAGGCAAGACAACCTCGGTACCATATACCAAATAAAAAGGTGTAGCATTAGTAGAGGTACGAATGCTAGTACGATAAGCCCAAAGGGCAAAGGGGATGTGATCGTGCCAATTTCTTCCAGACTCATTGACAACTTTCATGAGGATTTTGGTTAGGGTTTTATTAGAGGATTCAGCTTGTCCATTTTCTTATGGATAGTAGGGTGATGAGAAGCTGAGTTTGATACCAAAGTTGTTGCAAAGGTCCTGTAACAACTTATTTTTGAAAGATTTTCCATTATCTGTTATCAGGTGATGAGGAACACCGAAATGACAGATAATGTGGTGGTTAATGAACTCTACAATTTTTTCTTTTTTAGTTGAAATGAGTGGAATGGCCTGCACCCATTTTGTGTAATATTCGGTTGCTGTGATAATCCATCGGTGACGTTGTGAAGAGGACGGATGAATCTCACCAATAAGGTCTAAACCCCATTGTGAGAAAGGCCAAAGATCTCGGGCGACCTGTAGCGGGTGGCTAGGATTATGTTGAAGGTTGGCATGTTGTTGACACATAACACAACGCTTAACATATTCATAGCAATCGTTATTGAGAGTAGGCCAATAATAACCTAGGCGGATGATTCGTTTGGCCATGGCAAGGCTGCTAAAATGTCCGCCACAAATACCGTCATGGACTTGTTGGATGGTATGGGTGACCTCTGCACCAGTGAGACATCGAAGGAGGATGCCATCAAAGCCACGTTTATAAAGGAGTCCCCCCATAACAACATAACGAGAAACGTGTTTAAGAAACGTGCATTTTCCGGTACTAGTAAGGTCAGATGGGAGAACAGAGGTTGTAAGGTAGTCATGAAATTGGTGATACCAGGTATCCTGCGAATTAATAGACACATTATTTATCGTACAAACAATCGAGGCTGAATAAGATGGGGCAAAGAGTTGTTGGACCAAGACGAAAATGTCAGATTCAGTTGATGAAGCTGGAATTTGCGAGGCTAAGCAAGCCATAGTATCCGCAAATTTGTTAGTGGAGCGGGGAATGGTTTGGATAGAATAGCGAGTAAATAAGGCTAGAAGTGAATCCACATAGTGTTTGTACTTTTGAAGTTCCTCATTTTTGCATTGGTAGATGCCCATAACTTTATTGACTACCAATTGAGAATCACCAAAAATATTGATAGATTTGATACCTAAGTGTAACGCAACTTGGAGACCCAGAACAAGGGCCTCGTATTCCGCTGTATTATTAGTGCAAGGGAAATCGAGTCGGAATGAGAGAGGCATAGGCTCAGCGTCGAGAGGAATGAGAACAATGCCGGCTCCTCCGCCGCGCTAGCATTTAGATCCATCGAAGAAGAGGGTCATTGGATACGACTCCTCCCTGAGTGAAAGAGTGGCGATGAGTTCATCGGGGAATGTAAAATTGGTAAATTGTTCCCCTGGTAAAGGGGCTTCTGCAAGTTGGTCTGCGATGGTTTGTCCTTTGATTGATTTCTGGTGGACAAACTCAAGGTCGAGGTCGGCGAGGAGCATGAGCCATCGGGTGTTGCGTTGGTTTAGATGAAGCTTGGCATACATGTAATGGATGGGGTCCGTGTTGGTGATGATGAAAGTTTTGTGATTCAGAAGGTAGTGTCGGAGTTTGGTAGCCACGAATGATAGGGCTAGGCATAACTTTTCTACATGTGTATACCTAGTCTCATAGTCCACCAAAGTACGACTTATATAATAAACGGCTTGTTCTCGATTCTCAGAGTCACGATGTGCAAGCATGGCCCCTACAGTGTGGTCAGTGGCGGAAAGGTAAAGGTAGAAAGGGTGGTCGTCTTGAGGTGGGATAAGCACGGGTGGCTGCAAGAGATAAGTTTTGAGAGCTTCAAAGGCTAGGTGCCACTCTTCGCTCCATTGAAAATCAATGTCCTTTTTTAGAAGGTGATGGAAAGGTTGACATCGATCCGAGAGTTGGGAGATGAAACGTCGGATAGATTAGAGCTTACCTTGTAAACTACGCAATTGTTTGAGATTGGTAGGTGGGGGAATTTCTAGGATAGCTTTGACTTTAGATGGGTCGACCTCAATGCCACGCGAAGAGACAATAAAGCCAAGAAGTTTTCCCGAAAGGATGCCAAAGACACATTTCTTTGGTTGAAGGCGGACAGAATATTGTAACAGGTGATCAAAAATAATGGTTAAAACATCGAGATGTTCACTACGATGTTTAGATTTGCCAAGAAGATCGTCGACGTAATCTTCAAGGATAGTGTGCATAATGTCATGAAAAATGTAGGTCATAGCTCGCTGATAGGTTCAACCAGCATTCTTAAGGCCAAATGGCATTACACGGTAACAGAAGGTTCCCCAAGGAGTTATGAAGGCAGTTTTATGTTGATCGGCAGGGGCAACCAAAATTTGGTTATATCCCGAGAAGCCATCCATGAGAGAGAGCATCTCATGGCCTGCGGTGAGATCAACAAGTTGGTCAATACTAGGTAAGGGGAAGTCATCCTTAGGGCAAGCGAGGTTGAGATCTCGGAAATCCATACATATTCGAATTCCCCCCATCGCTTTAGTGACAGGTACGATGCTAGAAATCCATTGAGGATAGTCAATAGGCAGAATGAAGGAAACAGAAAGAAGTTGTTGAAGCTCCTCTTTGACCAAGAGGGCAATGCGTGGATGCATTTTTCTAAATTTCTGTTTAATTGGCTTGGAATCAGGTTTCAGTGTAATGTTATGGACGGCAATGTCAGGATCAATTCCTGGCATGTCAGCATAGGACCAAGCGAAAGCTTGGTTGCGAGCATAGAGAAAGGTAGTAAAGGCGACTTGTTCTGATGTGTTAAGGGATTGTCTGATCTTCACAATGTGAGGATCTTCCTCCGTGTGGATGTTGATTTCTATAGTAGATTCGTTCAGCATGGTTTGAGTTTCAGACGGTAAGGCGCGTTGAATATAAGAGTCATCCACACCGAGGTAAGTGAGGATGGAGTCATCATCTTGACACTCAACAACGTTAATTGAAGGTGAGTCCTCTTCAATCATGTCTGGATACAGAAGGGGGATAGAAGAGGGGTCCTCATTATCGCGTTGATAAGTGAGAGGACCTAGGAAGATAGCATTTATGAAAAAAAAAAAGTTAGGAGGGATAGATTCGGGATCTATCGACTCTGTGGGTGACGAAGGAAAAATGGGTGATGATGGTTCGGTAGGGGTGACGTCGTTTTCTTCTAGAAGACAACTGACACGAGGTTCCTCCTGTGTAGGTGTTTCAGGAAAACCGAGACCACTGCGATCATTGTGTTTGCGTGTAGTCACGGGAATGAGTATATGTCGGCCTTGTTCATAAAGACCAAAACCAAAGCCTTTCCAAGCACAGCGAGTCAAGAAGGTGAGGGCGAAACGACGATTTGTCAAGTATTGAAAATCGGATTGGAAGGGAACCACACCAAGAGGGGGTTCAGGGGTAATGGAGGATGCGTCAACACCCCCATACGTTAGGTTGATGCGGCAATCGATTGGTCCGTAAGAGATTACTTCCCCTACACGACGGTCATAGGTAGGATGTGCATGTACCTGTCCGTACTCCTGTGGGGTATGGAAAGAACTAACGTTATATAGGCGATACTCCCCCAGCGTAAGGCGTTGAAAAACATCTACTAAGGGGTCTGCGGTTGGGATATTAGCTGCGGGAAGGGAAGTGGTTTTTGCGACAGTGGTTTCATCAGTTGAAGGTGTAGGTGTGGTTGAGGTGGATGGTTGAGGCACATTTGAAGAGGATGGTTGGGTTGAATGAATGGGTGTCTTGATTGGTACAAGCACATCATTAGGGCGGTATATCATATTGCAGGTTTTAAAGGGGGGAGGATCAGCTTTTACGGTGTAGGACTTCCCCTCGTATTTAAATTTTATGCATCTATGTAAGGTTGAGGGAACGCATCCCATAGCCCGGATCCAAGGGCGACCTAGCAATATATTGTATTGGAACTCTCCCTCAAGGACATAGAAGAGTTTGGGTAAAGTACGTGGTCCTACACGAATGTTAAGGATCACGGTGCCTAAGGTAGAGGTAATAGCATCATTGAATGACCGCAACATGATGGGATTGGCACACATGTAGCTAGAAGGGATATTCATTTGTTTGGAAGGCTTTTGAAGAGATGATGTTTAGGCTAGCACCCCCATCAATCATAACACGACGTACCTGAATGTCCCGGACATAAGCTGAGATGAAAAGGGCAGGGTCAGGATCTTCTGTACCAAAGTCAACAATTTCGTCTTTGGAGAAACTGACTGCAGTAGCTTGTGGTACAGAGATAGAAGTGGTTGGGACAGTGGGTTGTTTGGTGAGAGAAGCAACGTGATTGGGTGTTAGAATGGAGGCAACAGGTAGGGTTTCATTAGGTAAGACCTCAATCCCTTGAAGAATTTCAACGAGAGCCTGTCGATGAGATTCCGAAGTCTGAATGAGATCATATAGTGTCATTTTTATGGGTGATTGGTGAAGCTGTTTGATCATGGATCGATGGGAAACTCCATTAGAGACGGGGTAAGCGGGTCCATGAATAACCACTTTGGGCGGTGGTGCGATCGGGATGGTGGAAGGAGAAAGAGAGGACGCAGGTGTGCTTTCTTTTGCTTTCTCGTTGTTTTTCTGCGCTCGAGTAGCAACACTAATCATATTAATCTCGTATACCTGAGATGAGGAAGATGGTTGGGATAAATCATGGTCTTCAAGAGGTGGGGTTGTAATAATGATAGATCTTGGTGAGGCGGGGACAGATGGTATAGGAGAGGGAATTGAAGCTAAAGGTCTCTCCCTTCGTAAGTTGTCTTTCTTAACCTTTCTATCTGGGAGAGGTGACTGACGAAGGATGGTTTTTAAAGCTTTGCATCCCTCCACATCATGTCCTGGTGTGCGGTGATAGGCGCAGATTTTAGACTCATCATAACCTATAGGTCGAGGTTTAGACGGGTCATAAGGTCTAAGTGGGGGTAGGGAAATGGTCGCATTCTCTACCAACATAGCAAGGATTTTGGCGTAAGATCCTTTGAGTGGGTCAAAATCGGAGGAGGATGAGGGTATTGGTTGTGCGGGTTTTGGTAATGTTTGGGCGTGGTTGGTTCGTACGGGCGGTGGTTTAGCCAAGGGGTGTTGACACGTGGTTTTCACTAAACGTGGTTTCTTTGGCGCAGGAGCTACGTTCAGCTGGTGAGATGATGAGGCTACAGATGACGTGGTAGCGGGGAACAACCACGGCAAAAGGGGAGTGACAGAAAATAAATCCTTTGATGATGGAGTTCGTTTAGGGTTGATGGGTGGACAGGATACGTGGGGTGACAACGTTGATATATCCTTTGATCTCTGTATGGGTGTAGGAGGCGTAGGTCGTTTTGAAGAAAACGCAGGAGGTATGATATATTGATGCAAGGTGGAGGGATGAGGTCCCAATATGGAAGGTAGGTGTGACGATGATGGTTTTGATTGTGATAGAGGCACGGATGGAGTTTGTCTCCTAAGTGGCGGGGCAGCTTTATTTTTGGATAAATCTAGTCGCTTAGGCGGGTGTGTTAGGCTGGGTATTGGTGAGGTCCCAAGTGTAGGGGAAGATTTGGTTAGGTTAATAGAGGTGGATGAGATACTTGGTATAGATGCGGGGGATGGAGATGAGGACATAGGGATTTTGAGTTTCTGTAAACACTTAGGGTATATGGTAGAGGTGTCTGGATCGGTCACCTGCATTTGAGTAGAATAGGGGGTACTCAAACGTTCCCATAGGACTCGTCTATCTTCTGGAGAATGACAATCTTCAGGCATGAATTGTAAATTTGGTACGGAAGAAAGATGGGTTGTGATTCCAGTCCACTGTGGGTGTGATACAGGGGGTAGATGAGGCACTGTATCAATAGATGTTAAGAGATCGACTGGTTGTTGAAAAGATTTAGGCGATGAAGAACTAATAGGCAGGAGGGCATGTTTGAGAGGGTCTGTTATGGTTAAATAATTCGGTGATGTCGGTGCGAGAGATTGCTCATCTAAGGATGACAAAAGGAGTGGCGAGCCTTCCTCTTGTGCAGCAAGAGCGGGAGGAGGAGACGTTTGGGAAATAGATAAGCTAGATAACATCCGTTCGCAGTCTTGTAGGGATGTGGTATAAGAAGACTCATCGATGAGAAGAAAAGTCTGGGTAGTTAACTCCTTTATGGGTAAAGGAATGTTTTCACTTTGGCTTGATGGTGGTGAAGGAGGTTCGGACTCCTGTGTCAGTGAAGAGGCTTGATTCAAAATTTTCTTGATAGAGGCTTTTGGCTGGGAGTCGAAGACTGCATGGATCTCATGAACACTTTCCTCGGCTAAGATATCCTGGTTGACATTACTGTTAGAAGAGTGATTCGGGAATGGTTTGTTGAAGATTTTCAAATTTCGGTTGGCAGGGGCATTAGGATTATCGAGGGTTATATCCCCTGCGTCAACCATTTCCTGCACTATGTTTTTCAACATCTTGCAGTTTTCATGACTATGTCCTTTTACGCGGTGAAAGTTACAGAAGTCATTTTCTTTGTACCAGGAAGGTATAGCGCGGGTGGAGTCAAATCCGGAGTGAGGTTTAACAGGAGGCAAGGTGATAGCTCCGGCTTTGAGCAGTTTTTCCAAGATGACACCATAAGTTTCTCCCAAGGGAGTGTAATTGATGGGCTCTGCTTTGTACTTATAGGTGGTTTTTGGTGGGGTATTAGACGGTGCTTGAGATTTGACCATCACCGCGTGGACAGCTCCTTTTGATTTAGAAGAAGCGGACGTGTGAGGAGTGGTGGTGTTTGGTTTATTGGTAGAATCTAGAGTTCGGAAATTGGGGTTTTTGTTGCGCAACCACAATTTCTCTTCTTCTAAGGCTCGAATTTCTAGTTTCCGAGCCATGGTAAAGGCCTCATCAAATGTGCGGAAAGTTTGAATTTGAAGAGTAGGAGAAATGTGCTTAGCACATGCCCGCGTAAAAAGTTCGATAAGTTCAGCCTGAGGCAAGGCATATGTAAGTTGGTTGATAAGGCCCCGCCATCGTCCAACGAAATCTGCGATAGATTCATCTTCGAATTGTCGGATGGCATAAAGGTCGGTGATAGATACTTTCTTGGCAATGTTAATGGAGAAATGATCCAAGAAAGATTGGGCTAGTTGGTTAAAAGAGAAGATTGAGTGCTGGGTTAAAGCACTGTACCACTCCAAGGCGGGTCCTGATAAGGACATGGGAAAGGTGCGGAGTAACAAGGCATCATCATGAGCAATCAAATAACAAGCATGTCTAAATGATCGCAAGTGTTGTTGAGGGTCCTCCTTACTGTTAAAACGGGTAAATTTTGGTAATTCCCATTGAGGAGGATATGAATGAAGGGGGACAGAAGGGTGAATAGGCTCCCGAAAAACTTGCTCGTATGTCAAGGCGCTACGACCTCCTGAAACAGAAGCCTCCAGATTATGCATTTTTTCCATCATTTGTTTGATGAAATCTGTGGTTGGATGAGATGAGGGTGCGGTTGTGGTAAACGGAGGCAAATTGGGCCAAGGGCCTCCGCTAGACAATGGTGGGGTTAAGTGTTGATAAGGTATGGAGGATGAGTATGTTGAGGCGACCGAATAGGGATGTCCCATATAGGATGTTGAGGTCACTGGATACGTGTATGGGAATGAAAAGGTAGGTGGAGCTTGAGAAGGAAAGCCGTGTGGATAGGTGGCAGAGAGCAAGTCATGAACGGAGCGGTCTGCAAGAGAGATGAGGTAGGGGCAGTCGGTGGTAGTGATATGTGGGGTCCAAGATTAACCAAAGGAAAGCTAATCTGTGTCGTATGAACCTCTGAAGCCATCGGATTGGGAGATGGGGCTAAAGATGCGGGAAGCAAGGCGGTATCATCAGGCAGAGTGGGAGCTAAATGAGCAGCTATACTAATAGGCATGCCAACAAAGAGCTGACCATCGGGCGTACGGTCAGGGGCATGAGACAAATAGTATTGTACAGCGCTAGGATTAGCATCCAGAAACTTGGCAAAGTCCTTATCTCCCACAGGAATTTTAGGAACCTCGCTGGTATCCGTAGGATTCCCCACAGAATGTGAAGGGGGTGATTCAGGCAAAGAAACAGAGCAAGCATGTGAAACCATGGCGGCGGCTTGCTTTCGAGTGATAACAACCATGGACAGGAGTTCACAGTAGGGTTTCAATCTGTCAGGAACAGAAACAAACTCAGACTGGTAAAATTGGTAGGTTGTTGGTTTGTTAGGAATTGGAAAAGACCGTAACCGATATCGGTCTAGTAACCGATGTCGGTTATACTATAGCCGACGTCGGTCAGGAAACCAATGTCGGTGTAAGAAGTCTAGGCTAACAAGATATAAAAGGCTGCTAATTTGATTTTTAACAACGTTTAGTATACTTGTCCAATTATTGATCACAGAAGACAGAGTATGAGAAAGAAAACAGAACTAAAAACAAGCAAGATGCACACGTAAATCCAGAGACTAACCCTAGGGTTAATTTTAATTATCGTGGGCTTATGCCTTTTAGACGTAGAATGGTGTCAGAATCCTAAACAAAAGACTTAGGAGAAATGTCAAGTTTGTTTTGGCTTATAAGGTTACCTCAATCGGGCGGAGGAATACCGCGGAAAATGGGGGATGTTTGAGCTGTTGAGTTAATTGTGAAGTGATTCGGTATGTGTTGTGCAGTGAATGTAAGATTAATTTCTTGTCAATACCATGGATATCACCCCCATGTGTACGACCTGTTACTTAATCTATGTTCACTAGAATTGAAAACAGCAAACAGGAATGCAATGCACGTGTTTTAAACCCAAATCGAAAATGATATTCGATGAAGCAAAAGAAATGACTTTCACTAATGCAAGATGAGGAAGAAAGACAAATTCTTTTACCAAAATAATAAAAAGCCTTGTGAATATCTTTAGAAGAATAAAACAGCAAGTATGCTCCCTATATGAAAGCAAGCAAGAAAGAAAGAAACCCAAAATGGGTCCCACCGGGCGTGCCAAAATGTTTTGCTTGGAATGTTTCGGCTTTTGGGAATAGAGTTACTTCTATCCTTTCATTCCTTTTGGAAACAGATAAGGTTAGGGCTAGGAGGAATACCTGTTGAATGTCGAGATGGTGTGCGCGTACTGTAGAGAAAGATCAGGTTGACTGCGAAGAACTCCTTTTTGTCTTGGAAGGACTACCTGCAAATAAGAACACAAGACCACAAGATTTTGATTAGACAATAAATGAGGGAACTGCCTTGGGCCCAGGAAATATAAAACTTCCTTTCGAAGGTGGTCAGTTCCCCTGCTAATATGAATTAACACCAAAACTGTAAAATATCAATTAAATTGCTTCATTGAAACGGGTAGGGAAAGGCTGATTTCTGGTTTTGAGTCACAATAACCGATACCGGTTTCTGATAACCGATATCGGTATGGTCTAAGATCTGTAGGTTGGTTGTTTTATGGGGTGGTTGTGTTGTAGGGTAACGGTGTTGTTGGTAAGGCTGATATATGAGTGATATTAGGTAATGAGATGGTGAGAGGTAAATGAATGATAGTTAGATGCAATGACACGTTGGGTAGTGGATCTAGGAATGGATTTATGGGGACTATGATTCAAAAAGTCTAAGAAATGTTATTAAAGAGGACATGCAAGATGTAACTTACTGGTTATTGACGAAGATGCAGGTCCAAAAAATCTGATGACAAAGGTAGAACTCAAGTGGGACGGCTTGACATACAGAAGATGAGAGATCTCCCTCCTGATGATCAGCTGAGTATCACAGGTTTCTGGCTATTCTGTTGCAGTTTTGGGCTTGATCTCCTTTTGTTGCAACTCTTCTGGTTTCTTCACTCGTCTCTGCTTGGTCAAGTGAAGATCTGGATTCTCTTGATCGCTCCTAATGATCTCCCTTGCTCCCAAAAATCCTTCGTCTGTTGTTTTTGGTTTGGGGAGCCCATTTACAGGGAACCGATGGCGGTTATGTAACCGACGGCGGTCGAGTAGGAATCGGTATCGGTTAGGAAAAAGTAAGCTATTTTTAGTAAAATCACCCACTTTCCCTGCTTTTCTCCCGAGAGATTAGTTGCGGGCTTGGTCAAGTGACTAGAAGGTTGGTTTTGGGTGCGAGAAAGGGGTCATTAGTCATGGGTGTAGGTGTGGACCAAGTTATAGGTCTTAATTAGGTTAGTTTAGGGTTAGGACTAGGTCATGATGAGGTGGAAAAATGAGGTGGCAGGTAAGGTGATGTGGATTTATCAATTACAAGGTAATTAATAAATAATTGTGTAAGGTTTAGGTGATGAGGTTAGGTTGCGAAAGGAGGTGCGGGTCACAAGGGGTCGTAAGACACAAATTTGGTGTCTACAAGGGCATCCTTGTAAAAATTTATGGTGAAAAGAAGATGTTGCACCTAATTTAAGATCCCAATAATGCTTCCTATGAAGTGTTATTTGCTGATGTGGATGCTGAGAATTTCATTAGTTTTACTGAGGGAAAAGAACACAAGATGGATAGATCAAAGTGCCTTGATATGGTAGGTTCTCCTTGGACCTTTCTATTTGATGGAGCTTATTCCAAATTTGGAAATGGTGCTGGTATAGTTTTGCTTTCTCCTAGTTTGGAAGAGTTTGTTTTTTCCTTCAAACTTAATTTTGAATGCACTAACAATGTTGTTGAGTATGAGGCATTTTTGTTGGGGTTAAGAATTACATGGAAGTATGGAGTGAAAGATCTTGTTGCAAAAGGAGACTCAGAGCTGGTTGTCAAACAAATAAGAAAACTGTATGCTACAAAAAATCAGCTTATGGAACACTATAAGCATGTAGTTTGGGATCTAATTCAAATTTTTAATTCCTTTAACATTTTGTATCATGATAGAGGTCTCAATGCTACTACTGATAAGTTGGTAGTGTTGGGTTCTAGATTTGGAAATTTCACCATTTCACCTTATTGTGAATACAACATTGAAGTGCTTACTAGGCCAGATATCCCTAATAATGTGAAACATTGGCAAGTTTTTAACAATGATGCTCAAGTGCTAAGGTTCTTGCAAAACCAAGGTGAGTTTGCAAATCAAAATATTGATTGAGAGCCAATGGTATGCATGAATAAAGGAAGAGAAACTTTGTTTGTAAAATATATCATCCAAATGAAAAAAAACACCATTCATAGAGGTCTTATTGCAGTCGAGTCAAATTTTAACAATGCTGATTGCATCATAAATAGAAACATGTTTGACTCAAGCGATGTGGATGTAACACTCTAATTTTGTATGTTAACTTGGTGAATGTTTTACATACTGTTATAGCTCTTGGAATGAAAGCAAACATGTTAAGATACGTTTCGATCTTAAGAGAATGTGTTGCTAATTTGGATTCTTACATACTGTGATTTATTGCATGGGACAACAAATATTGTACTTGTGTGTTTGCTGATGTGACGACAGATTGTCGTATAATTACTTCCTCTTGTGCTGATTGACAGCATACCCTGAATCAACTCCATTTATTCAAGTATGTTGAGGTCCTCTTGTGTTTTCTATGTTAAATCACACTTGAACTGGACTAGGATTATTATGAGCGTGCAACGCCTGATTACAGGTGTGAATAGCTAGCACGAAAATGCCAACGACAGGGGTTCGATTCTTGAACCCTGTACTGTCGAATTTGGGACCTCGTGGGGCAAGAAACGCCTGGACACGGGTGGCCTTGGCCTGTAATCTGAAGGACGGAACGTCCTGCTCTGCGTTAACGTGAATGTTAATAAGGGGCTAGAAGGAAGTTGTTAGTGTTAGTGGTTAGTGTGAGTTAAACCTAAACTAACCCTAAGACCTAACATACATCCTACACTACTATCCTAAGTGGATTTTTAAATTACAAAAAAAAGAGGGAAAAATAAATCTAAATTCTAAAACCTAAGGTTTAACTAAGACCTAGGTCGAATGAGTTATGTAACCTAAACTAATCCTAAACTAAGGGGTACGCAGACCCTTGGGAGGAAAGGGATAAGGATGGGAAGGAGGCATTCATTGGAATTAAATGAACTTTCCCTTCATGGATGGCGCCAGTTTTGGTGGGGCAGGTAAGGAATTTAGAGGCATCTATTTTGAAATAGAGCCAAGTTCAGTTTGCTTGGAAAATTTGAAACTTAGAACTCGCCAACCCAAGTGGCGGTGGCGCGGAAAGTGAGGAAAAAGGCAAAGCCTTTAATGCATTAATAGTTTTTGGTCCTCGTGACCAGTTCACCTTGGAAACAGCATGAGGAAAAATTGATTTTCATTTTTTTTGGTTCGAGCCTTTTGTAAAGTTGCTCTGCATTTGGTTTTTCTGACCTGGTTCGGTCGAACCAGCTCTTGGCATTTGACATTTTGTGGAGATTTGGAGGCTGTTGTTAAGCCTGAAGAAGGAAGGAAGTGTTGGAGAGATTGTGCTGTTGCTGTGGAAGGAAAAACGTGGCAAACAACGTTTTCTTCGAGTTCTGGAAGAGAGAATACATGCACGTTACGCCCTTCTCTTTAAAATCTTTGCTTGATTTAAATGTTTCATTAAAACAACCCTGCTCTTGGGTTGGAATTGCATGATTGCTGTTGGGTTGATTTTGAAATGGATTTGCGGATTCTTGCCTTCTTTTATTTGGAAAATGATAAGAAAATGGCCCTGGTTGCTCGGCCTTGATTTGTTGTTGCTCAAATTGGGTTGGAATATGAATTACTGTTGTGGTTGCGTACAGTGTTGTGGAATGAAATAAACATTTTCTTTCTCTGTACATGTAGTATGGAGTGGACAGGCTGTTTAATATTTTCCTTATAGTGTAATCATTCTCCTTGTTGTTGTGCTTGGAACTGCTATTACATGTGAAGAGAAAAATGGAATTACAATCGTGTTATATTGCTGTCATTTTGGAAATAATATGAATTATTGTTATGGGTCGCTGAGTTCGACTGTTCTAATATTCACGGATGAAATGATTCCTGTCGTGCTGTTCGTTTAACAGTTAGCAATAGCTGGTTTAAGCTGTTCTTATTGAAACTTATAAGGAAATAGATCCTTTCTTCCTTTTACTATTATGGATTTTAATGAAGATGGTATTTGGGTTTTCTATGAGTATCTGATTTCGCTTGAATGAAGTAATTGCGATATTTCCATTGCTGTGCCTTTTCTTATTTAAGAAATGAGCGAATATGTTTTGGTACCCGTGAAAATAGAGAAAAGGTAGCTATTTCTCCTTCTGAGGTTATTGTTGGATTATGTTTTCTCTTTGCTGTGAGAATGGGTTGGTTTTATGGTGATTTAATAATGCTGTTTGGTCTCCCTGTTCGGACTGTATACACAAATACAAATTGGGTTGTATTCAGTGCAGTGAATGATTATATTTCTTTATGCTGTGATGGAAAGTTGATTCCATGGCGACTTGTAGATGAGGTTTGACCTTCTGTTTGAATTGTCTTGTGAATGTGAACCCGACTTGGATTTCTTGCTTTTTAATAAATGGAAAGTGTGGGAATTAGCTTGTTTTCTGAGTTTATTTTGACTGTACCAAGCTTATGCAATTAACCCCCTAAACGGTTTGTCCTTATAGAGGTATTGATATATGAATGTTATATTTTGAGTTCTGTACCTCCTTAAGAAAATGGAAAATGTTGTTTTGGAATTAACGGTTGATCGAGATAGAACTCTGAATTGGAAAGATTATTCATTGTTGAGGCATGATTGGATTGGTTCTGTACAGGCTATGTGAGTTGCTATTCATTAAGGACGACTGTTCTGCTATCTTTATAATTGAGTTGTCTTGATTAGAAAAACATGATTTGAATGTTTTTACTTCATTCTGAATACAATGATTGTTCTTAATGAAATCGTAGAGAATGAATTCTTCTCTTTTTGCTATTTGGGACTCTGAAAGTGACATTGGAATTATAGTGCCTATGACTCGGTCTTGCTGTAGGTAACAGCAATGTACCACTTGTTATTAAGAACTATATGTGTTCAGAGGTATAAAAGATTATATGAATATATATACTTGCGTGGTTGCATAATTGTTGTTGGTTAGCTATACAGTGTAAGAAGTAGGGAATCTTCTAGTATAGCAAATACCTAGTATGCATATTGATATGGCTTGCTCAACGATGAATATAATGTCTTACTAACCTGCTTGGCATTCATATGAACTGGAAATAAATGAAATTATTCTTGCTGCCAGAAAGTGAATTCCGAGTGGATCTTGTAAGTTTCACTCTGAACTGTTATTTTGATTTGTCTTTCGTATGGATTTCACTGTTAGGACAGTCATGTGGAAAGAAATAGAGATATGAATTAATGTTTTAGAAAAATGATCTTTCTTCTTTCATTTAGTTAGAAATCTGGAATTCGTGAATGAAGAATTTTATAGTGCTTAGATGGGAGCTACTATATGCATTGCTGTTCGCTTTCTTGTTTGTACTTGAATGCTTTAAATTTAACATGCTTCATGAACGGAAAGGAACGTAATGGATTTATATTCAGTTAGTTTCATCCTTTGCATTTGTTATTAATGAAAGGCGTGGAAAGGATAACTGTATGCTATATAGGCAGCAAACTACTTGTATTCCTAACATTACAAATATTGTAAATTGATACTTGCAATGATTATGTGGAAACGGGACAGCAGTCCCTTGGCTGATTGTGATGATATTTTTTCTGATAGTTCAGTTGTTATGCTGATCTCTCCTTTGTGCCTATTTTGAGATTGATGTTTTGCTGTTGTTTCATAAAAGCAGGGTTCTTTTATTGAAACAGTTAGTTGAAGCATCTTATTTTAAGGATAAGTGCTTAATGTGCTCAGTTCATTGAACTGACCCGTGCAATTCATTTTGCAGATGGAATTTGATTAGAATGAAGGCTTGGCTGTTTTCTGATGCCTCTTGATTAGATGTAAAATAAATTGTAATTGTTGCTTTTACTCCTCTTCGAGGAATTGTGAAAAGAAGAAAATATATTCTTCTGTCCATGAGTTGAATGGATGCTTTGTATAAACTATACCCAATCAGCTGGATTGGCAAATGTACAAATTATGTCTTGAAATATTGAATACAATTACAGGTGTGATATTTTCAATAATTATATCAGTTGATTTTGTTGTTTAAATTGGAAATATGATGTTATTTCCTGATTTGGAATTGTTTCATTATCCTTGGATGGATGTTGAATTGAAACTGATATCTATTCTTACTTAAATACAACTTTTAAGTTGAACAATGCAATTAGTTCATACTTGGGTAAAGATGAATTTTTAATTGACATTAAAAGGATTAAGAGGAATATGATTTCATAATCAGAGGGAATTCAGGATTAGCTTGGAGCTAAGGAATATCAATTTAAATTGGGAGTATTCGAACTTCGTTTTCGAACCTCATTAATGATCCCGTTTGATAAAATTCAGAATAAAGGATATAGGATACATATATCCATAACTAATGATCCTTAACTATATAACGTTAAGGGGAACAAATGAATTCATTTCTCGAAGATTAGACCTCGTTTGAATGACGTCTAATAAGTTAATATTCTGAAATTAGTTGCAGTTGGAAACATCTTGGCTAAGTTTAATAGGTTAAACTTATTATGTCTCGTCGGTACGGACTGCTTAATCCAATGATTAAGAAATAAACCAAGTAAGGAAATGTAGCCCTTCGATACGAAGGAGACGATACTTGGTAAACTAATGGACAGTTTAGTCCCTCTTAGTTATATACAACTGCAACGGAAACGAGGATCAAGGGATCAGCGTGGATGCTGAAAATTGCTTTAACTATTAACTCATGGCTAAGTCACTTGGGCAGGATGTGTATTCTCGATGGGAGAATTCTGCAGGACATTGGCATACGCCAGCTACAGCAAGGTGTCTTCATAAAGATGGGGTCTTCATGACGACACATTGTTGCAGCTGACATATAGCAATGCCCTCCCAAATTAAAACATTTAGAATACATAGGCTGAATGTGTAGATCTTAGCTGGGGTGGGGATAGGGTATGATCTGGTATACGGAGTGACTCTGGAATACTAAAGATAAGTAGACACACGGAGTCGTGGGGTAACGACACCGTATGTCTGCGTATCTTTAGTTACCAGGAGTGCCTTCCTATACCCATTCATATTACTAGTTGGAATTGAAAAGTTTAAAACTGAACTTAAACGTTGAGGACTGGTAGGAACCAGGAAAGACCATTCTAGATAACAGGTGAAGTGAAGTGAAGGACGTATTCCGTAGATGTGTATCACATCCAGGAATATGATCATGCAAAGCATGTGAAAATCTTTGGCCAAAGTATCGCAATTGCTGGTTGCGTTGTCCTTATCACTTAATTTAAGATGCAGGATGTCAGATGAATATCAGTAACAGATATTCAGATAGGCTTCTTAAATGGATCACTTCGATAACTGGGGAAGGTTATGAGAACAAGTATATAAAATATACTATGCATAAACAAACATGAAGGATCGGTTGTTGCCGAGTCATGTACATGAAGGATCGGTTGTTGCCGAGTCATGAAATGAAGGATCGTTGAAACTCTGAGCCATGAAAATGGAAGGATCGGCAGTTCATCGAGTCATTTACAGCAGCATATAGAATCTGTTATAAGATTGAATGGCATTGAATGTGTGTTCCATATTGTAAATATGTGAACAGGGAACATTCGTTTTAAAAAGAAATTGTATGATCCAAACTGTGTTGTTTGGGCAGAGAACAATTATTAAATCTTGAACGTGTGTTTGAATTTTATAATTCATAACAGAGAACGTTATATATATATAAAAAAAAAAATTCCCTTGTTCTGGTGTTTTAAAATGGGGATGTTACATCTTGGTATCAGAGCTGAAGGTTGCAGCTCTTGGACCTAATGAGTCCACGTTATTAATAAAGTTTACATTTTCTTATTGAACAGAAAATGGTCAGGACAAGAGGGAATGCTGCGAATAACCCGTTGCAGGGTGGAGAAGCAGCAACTGCCCAAAAGCTGGATGAAATCCTTGCTGCCCTACTTGATACGAGGGATCGTTTGACTGTACTGGAACAGCAGTCAATGGGCAATGAAGAGGAGGGGAATGAAGCTGAAATAAATGATCAGCTACCTCCTGTGGACAACATCAACGGAGGGAATCCGGGTGTTGATGATAATAATGTAATTGCTCCTAATCCCCCTGAAAATAAAAGGGCAAGATTAGCAGCTGAACTTACAAATGATATAAAGAGAATAAGTCCTCCAAAGTTTGATGGAACAACTCTTGGGGACGGAGCTGAGAACTGGCTCAGTGAAATGGAGAAATACTTTGCAATAAGAAACTTCTCCGAAGAGACTAAAGCGATATGGGGAGCATATCAGCTTTCTCATGAAGCATCATCCTGGTGGGACAACCGTAAGGTTGAGCTGAATGTTGTCGAATCAGACATAACTTGGGATCAATTTAAGGGTTATTTTAGGCAAAGATGGCTGCCTCAACTCTATTTTGATAGGAAAATGACTGAATTTCAGAACTGGTCGCAAGGAAGGCTGTCGGTGACAGAATACTGGGAAGGGTTTACTAAACTCCTTAAATATGTGCCGCAGTACCAAGCTGACGAGAAGTTCAGAATACAGAAATTCATAATGGGATTGAATCCCATCATTGGTGGCGAAGTGGATGTCTACGGCCCAACCACCATGGATGGAGTTGTCGAAAAGGCAATCAGATAGGAACAGAAATTGAGAGCAATATCTGCTCACAGGGAAGAGATAAGGAAGAAGATTCCCAATATTTCTTCGTCTCTTGCACCAAAAAGGGGACCTTGGAAAAGGTTTGGTGTGAAAAATAAAATTGTTGTTGATAACAACAAGAAACCTGTGATGAATAGACCTGTAAATAGTGTGCGGAACAGCTTTCCAAAAGTTAATGGCATTGGACAGAAGTCCTATGGAAGCCAGAACGATAACTTTAAGGCTAGTAATAAATTTGAACCTAGAAAAGGGCCAGCTGGAGGATGCTTCAACTGTGGAAAGGACCACTATGCGAATCACTGTCCTCTGAAGAAGGATGATCACGGATAGCAGCATAGGATACATGCTGCAGTGTCTAATAGACAAGCTGAAAAGCAAGTGACGCCCATAGAAGTTACGGGTAAGTTATTCGGTAAACCTGTAGTTGTACTTTTTGATACTGGAGCTACAGAATGTTTTATTTCTGCTGAACTTGCTATGAAATTAAAAAGAAAGGCTACGAGAATGGATAAAACATGGACAGTGCATTATGGGAATAATGCTATCCATACAGTTGAAATGTGCCTTTTTGGGGCAATTCTTGACCTGCCTGGTTTCTCCACCGAAGTTGACTTGTATGTCACTCCTCTAGGATCATATGATATCATTATTGGAGTTAACTGGTTGGCTGAACATAAGGCAAGGGTTGACTGTTATGAAAAACAAATCAGTTGCCTTGATGACCTGCAGAAAGCAGTAGTCATTCAAGGTGTAAAACGGGAAGTTGCAGTTAGGAAACTGACGGCTATGCAACTAAAGAGGGCTAAAAACAGAGGCTGCACTTTGTATGCGGTAAAAATGACAGAAAATGAAGAGGAAGATAATGATTTCATGGAAAGATATCCATTGTTGAGGGATTTCCGTGATGTGTTTCCGGAGGAATTGCCGGGTCTTCCGCCCAAACGTGAGTTTGACTTCGCTATAGAGATCAAACCAGGAACGGAACCCATATCTAAGGCACCTTATAGAATGACTACCATTGAGCTGGTAGAACTGAAGGCTCAGTTACAAGAACTTCTGACTAAGGGGCTGATCAGACCGAGCGTCTCACCTTGGGGAGCGCCGGTAATTTTCGTAAAGAAAAAGGATGGCACCTTGAGGCTGTGCATTGATTACAGAATGCTGAATAAAGTAACCATTAAAAATCGATACCCACTTCCAAGGATCGATGATCTGTTTGATCAGATGCGAGGAGCATCAGTCTATTCAAAAATAGATCTGCGGTCAGGGTACCATCAGCTGAGAATAAAAGAGGAAGATATTCATAAAACAGCTTTTAGAACGAGGTATGGGCATTATGAGTTCACGGTGTTGCCTTTTGGGCTGACTAATGCACCTGCCGCCTTCATGAATCTAATGAATAACATTTTTCAAGAATACTTAGACAAGTTTGTGCTTGTATTCTTAGACGACATTCTTATATACTCTAAAAATGTCAAAGAGCACCAAGAACATCTCAGGATAGTGCTGGAAATCTTAAGAAAGAGGAAGTTGTATGGGAAACTGTCCAAATGTTCCTTTTATGATGCAGAGGTGCATTATTTGGGACACGTTATAAGCAAAGACGGGATAGCTGTTGACCCTTCAAAGATCACAGCTATAACTGAGTGGCCTGCGCCTAAGAATGTGCACGAAGTGAGGAGCTTCATGGGCTTGGCTGGATATTATAGAAAGTTCGTTAAGGACTTTTCAAAAATTGCTGCCCCAATCACTTCGTTGCAAAAGAAAGAAAAGAAATTTGTCTGGACAGACAAATGTGAATCTGCCTTTAAAAAGTTAAAGGAGCAGTTAACTACAGCACCTATTTTGACTGTACCTGATCCAAATGGAGATTTTATGGTTGTAACGGACGCCTCAGGAGAAGGCCTTGGAGGTATTCTGTTACAGAATAACCATGTTATCGCTTATGAAAGCAGAAAGCTTAAGTTACATGAACAGAACTATGCTCCACACGATCTTGAGCTCGCTGCCATTGTACATGCGCTTCAAATATGGAGGCATTACCTCCTTGGCAAGCCCTTTGAATTAAAAACAGACCATCTGGGGCTGAAGTATATTTTTACTCAGCCAAATCTGAATGCAAGGCAACGAAGATGGTTAGAATTTCTGTCTCAGTATGATTTTGATATAAGCTACATTAAGGGCAAGGAAAATAGAGTAGCAGATGCTCTGAGTCGAAGGAAGCATATCTCTGCTCTTATAACGTTAAGAACTCAATTTAAGGATGAGGTAAAAGATGCCTTGGAATCGGATCCTTACTTCCAGCAAGTCAAATCAGCACTTGCTGCAGACCCGCAGGACAGCAGGTATAAGGGATTTCGTTTTGATAACGAAGGAGTTCTGAGGTTCGAAAACAGGGTATATGTACCTGTGGCAAATGACTTAAGAGGGAAATTGCTAACTGAATTCCATAATTCACCTTTTTCTGGGCACCCTGGCATTACAAAAATGCTTGCTGATCTTAAGCAGCAATATTTTTGGAAGGGAATGAAAAAGGATGTGGTAGAGTTTGTAACACACTGCTTGGAATGTCAGCGTGTTAAAGCGGAACATATGCACCCTTCTGGATTATTGTATCCCCACAGCATTCCGCAGTACAAGTGGCAAGTGATAACGATGGATTTCGTTCAAGGATTGCCTATGTCAAGAAATAAACATGACATTATCCTGGTTGTAGTCGAACAAATTGACCAAAGTGGCACACTTCATTGCTGGTAATTTGAAGGACGATGCACCAGTTTTAGCAAGAAGATTCGTGCATGAAATCTTCAGGTTGCATGGAATACCGGAATTAATCATATCGGACAGAGATCCGAGGATGACATCAAGGTTTTGGCAAACGCTTAATGCAGCCTTGGGAACTAAATTAAACTTCAGTTCTGCATATCATCCAGAAACGGATGGACAGACTGAGAGAGTTAATCAAGTTTTAGAGGACATGCTGAGGATGTATTGCATGGACCAGCAGTATAAATGGGAGGAATACCTTCCGCTGGTAGAATTTTCTTACAATAACACCTATCATGCCTCTTTAAAAATGGCGCCCTTTGAAGCATTGTATGGAAGAAAATGCAGAACCCCTGTCAGCTGGGACAACGTTGAGGACAGAGAGGTAATTGGGCCAGAAATCCTTATGGAAATGGAACAGCAAATCAAAATGATTCGGGAACATCTAAAGGAGGCTGCCAATAGGCAGAAGAGCTATGCAGACTTGAAGCGGGTTGACAGGCATTATAAACTTGGAGAGAAGGTCTTTCTTCGGGTGAAGCCGAAAAAGAGCTCCATAACTTTTGGCAAGGCTGCCAAGTTGTCGCCACGTTACGTGGGACCTTTTGAAATTATTGAAATAATCAACCCTGTAGCTTATCGTCTAGCATTACCTCCTGCTTTGTCTCAAATGCATGATGTTTTTCATATTTCTTTGCTTAAGAAATACGTGACAGATTTATCACATGTGCTAAATTGGAATTCCTTGCAGGTCCAAGACCCAGGAATAATCGTGGTTAAGCCCATTCGAGTGTTGGGAACTCGCCAGTTGTACTTGAGAAATCGCGAAGTGAACCAATGTAAGGTCCAGTGGGACCAGTTCAGCGAAGAAAGTGCAACTTGGGAGAATCTCGAAGAAATGAGATCTACTTTTCCACACCTGTTTAACTGAATTTGAAATTCAGAGAACTGAAAATTCTACCAAATTTAGACAATTATTAGTCTACTGTACAGTTGTCTTAAAACATTGTTTTTAAGAGAGAATCTGTTTTTGGTATGAACTTATGAAGGAAAGGACAATAACTGAACTTTGTCCTAGGAACTCCTTGACTTGTTAATCTGATCATCGGGACGATGATTCTTTAAGGAGGGAAGAATGTAACACTCTGATTTTGTATGTTAACTTGGTGAATGTTTTACATACTGTTATAGCTCTTGGAATGAAAGCAAACATGTTAAGATACGTTTTGATCTTAAGAGAATGTGTTGCTAATTTGGATTCTTGCATACTGTGATTTATTGCATGGGACAACAAATATTGTACTTGTGTGTTTGCTGATGTGACGACAGATTGTCGTATAATTGCTTGCTCTTGTGCTGATTGACAGCATACCCTGAATCAACTCCATTGATTCAAGTATGCTGAGGTCCTCTTGTGTTTTCTATGTTAATTCACACTTGAACTGGACTAGGATTATTATGAGCGTGCAGCGCCTGATTACAGGTGTGAATAGCTAGCACGAAAATGCCAACGACAGGGGTTCGATTCTTGAACCCTGTACTGTCGAATTCGGGACCTCGTGGGGCGAGAAACGCCTGGACACGGGTGGCCTTGGCCTGTAATCTGAAGGACGGAACGTCCTGCTCTGCGTTAACGTGAATGTTAGTAAGGGGCTGGAAGGAAGTTGTTAGTGTTAGTGGTTAGTGTGAATTAAACCTAAACTAACCCTAAGACCTAACATACATCCTACACTACTATCCTAAGTGGATTTTTAAATTACAAAAAAAAAAAAAAGAGGGAAAAATAAATCTAAATTCTAAAACCTAAGGTTTAACTAAGACCTAGGTCGAATGAGTTATGTAACCTAAACTAATCCTAAACTAAGGGGTACGCAGACCCTTGGGAAGAAAGGGATAAGGATGGGAAGGAGGCATTCATTGGAATTAAATGAACTGTCCCTTCGTGGACGGCGCCAGTTTTGGCGGGGCAGGTAAGGAATTTAGAGGCATCTATTTTGAAATAGAGCCAAGTTCAGTTTGCTTGGAAAATTTGAAACTTAGAACTCGCCAACCCAAGTGGCGGTGGCGCGGAAAGTGAGGAAAAAGGCAAAGCCTTTAATGCATTAATGGTTTTTGGTCCTCGCGACCAGTTCGCCTTGGAAACAGCATGAGGAAAAATTGATTTTCATTTTTGTTGGTTCGAGCCTTTTGTAAAGTTGCTCTGCATTTGGTTTTTCTGACCTGGTTCGGTCGAACCAGCTCTTGGCATTTGACATTTTGTGGAGATTTGGAGGCTGTTGTTAAGCCTGAAGAAGGAAGGAAGTGTTGGAGAGATTGTGCTGTTGCTGTGGAAGGAAAAACGCGGCAAACAACGTTTTCTTCGAGTTCTGGAAGAGAGAATACAGGCACGTTAAGCCCTTCTCTTTAAAATCTTTGCTTGATTTAAATGTTTCATTAAAACAACCCTGCTCTTGGGTTGGAATTGCATGATTGCTGTTGGGTTGATTTTGAAATGGATTTGCGGATTCTTGCCTTCTTTTCTTTGGAAAATGATAAGAAAACGGCCCTGGTTGCTCGGCCTTGATTCGTTGTTGCTCAAATTGGGTTGGAATATGAATTACTGTTGTGGTTGCGTACAGTGTTGTGGAATGAAATAAACATTTTCTTTCTCTGTACATGTAGTATGGAGTGGACAGGCTGTTTAATCTTTTCCTTATAGTGTAATCGTTCTCCTTGTTGTTGTGCTTGGAACTGCTATTACATGTGAAGAGAAAAATGGAATTACAATCGTGTTATATTGCTGTCATTTTGGAAATAATATGAATTATTGTTATGGGTCGCTGAGTTCGACTGTTCTAATATTCACGGATGAAATGATTCCTGTCGTGCTGTTCGTTTAACAGTTAGCAATAGCTGGTTTAAGCTGTTCTTATTGAAACTTATAAGGAAATAGATCCTCTTCCTTTTACTATTATGGATTTTAATGAAGATGGTATTTGGGTTTTCTATGAGTATCTGATTTCGCTTGAATGAAGTAATTGCGATATTTCCATTGCTGTGCCTTTTCTTGTTTAAGAAATGAGCGAATACGTTTTGGTACCTGTGAAAATAGAGAAAAGGTAGCTATTTCTCCTTCTGAGGTTATTGTTGGATTATGTTTTCTCTTTGCTGTGAGAATGGGTTGGTTTTATGGTGATTTAATGATGCTGTTTGGTCTCCCTGTTCGGACTGTATACACAAATACAAATTGGGTTGTATTCAGTGCAGTGAATGATTATATTTCTTTATGCTGTGATGGAAAGTTGATTCCATGGCGACTTGTAGATGAGGTTTGACCTTCTGTTTGAATTGTCTTGTGAATGTGAACCCGACTTGGATTTCTGTTTTTAATAAATGGAAAGTGTGGGAATTAGCTTGTTTTCTGAGTCTATTTTGACTGTACCAAGCTTATGCAATTAACCCCCTAAACGGTTTGTCCTTATAGAGGTATTGATATATGAATGTTATATTTTGAGTTCTGTACCTCCTTAAGAAAATGGAAAATGTTGTTTTGGAATTAACGGTTGATCGAGATAGAACTCGAATTGGTTATTCATTGTTGAGGCATGATTGGATTGGTTCTGTACAGGCTATGTGAGTTGCTATTCATTAAGGACGACTGTTCTGCTATCTTTATAATTGAGTTGTCTTGATTAGAAAAAACATGATTTGAATGTTTTTACTTCATTCTGAATACAATGATTGTTCTTAATGAAATCGTAGAGAATGAATTCTTCTCTTTTTGCTATTTGGGACTCTGAAAGTGACATTGGAATTATAGTGCCTATGACTCGGTCTTGCTGTAGGTAACAGCAATGTACCACTTGTTATTAAGAACTATATGTGTTCAGAGGTATAAAAGATTATATGAATATATATACTTGCGTGGTTGCATAATTGTTGTTGGTTAGCTATACAGTGTAAGAAGTAGGGAATCTTCTAGTATAGCAAATACCTAGTATGCATATTGATATGGCTTGCTCAACGATGAATATAATGTCTTACTAACCTGCTTGGCATTCATATGAACTGGAAATAAATGAAATTATTCTTGCTGCCAGAAAGTGAATTCCGAGTGGATCTTGTAAGTTTCACTCTGAACTGTTATTTTGATTTGTCTTTCGTATGGATTTCACTGTTAGGACAGTCATGTGGAAAGAAATAGAGATATGAATTAATGTTTTAGAAAAATGATCTTTCTTCTTTCATTCAGTTAGAAATCTGGAATTCGTGAATGAAGAATTTTATAGTGCTTAGATGGGAGCTACTATATGCATTGCTGTTCGCTTTCTTGTTTGTACTTGAATGCTTTAAATTTAACATGCTTCATGAACGGAAAGGAACGTAATGGATTTATATTCAGTTAGTTTCATCCTTTGCATTTGTTATTAATGAAAGGCGTGGAAAGGATAATTGTATGCTATATAGGCAGCAAACTACTTGTATTCCTAACGTTACAAATATTGTAAATTGATACTTGCAATGATTATGTGGAAACGGGACAGCAGTCCCTTGGCTGATTGTGATGATATTTTTCTGATAGTTCAGTTGTTATGCTGATCTCTCCTTTGTGCCTATTTTGAGATTGATGTTTTGCTGTCGTTTCATAAAAGCAGGGTTCTTTTATTGAAACAGTTAGTTGAAGCATCTTATTTTAAGGATAAGTGCTTAATGTGCTCAGTTCATTGAACTGACCCGTGCAATTCATTTTGCAGATGGAATTTGATTAGAATGAAGGCTTGGCTGTTTTCTGATGCCTCTTGATTAGATGTAAAATAACTTGTAATTGTTGCTTTTACTCCTCTTTGAGGAATTGTGAAAAGAAGAAAATATATTCTTCTGTCCATGAGTTGAATGGATGCTTTGTATAAACTATACCCAATCAGCTGGATTGGCAAATGTACAAATTATGTCTTGAAATATTGAATACAATTACAGGTGTGATATTTTCAATAATTATATCAGTTGATTTTGTTGTTTAAATTGGAAATATGATGTTATTTCCTGATTTGGAATTGTTTCATTATCCTTGGATGGATGTTGAATTGAAACTGATATCTATTCTTACTTAAATACAACTTTTAAGTTGAACAATGCAATTAGTTCATACTTGGGTAAAGATGAATTTTTAATTGACATTAAAAGGATTAAGAGGAATATGATTTCATAATCAGAGGGAATTCAGGATTAGCTTGGAGCTAAGGAATATCAATTTAAATTGGGAGTATTCGAACTTCGTTTTCGAACCTCATTAATGATCCCGTTTGATAAAATTCAGAATAAAGGATATAGGATACATATATCCATAACTAATGATCCTTAACTATATAACGTTAAGGGGAACAAATGAATTCATTTCTCGAAGATTAGACCTCGTTTGAATGACGTCTAATAAGTTAATATTCTGAAATTAGTTGCAGTTGGAAACATCTTGGCTAAGTTTAATAGGTTAAACTTATTATGTCCGTCGGTACGGACTGCTTAATCCAATGATTAAGAAATAAACCAAGTAAGGAAATGTAGCCCTTCGATACGAAGGAGACGATACTTGGCAAACTAATGGACAGTTTAGTCCCTCTTAGTTATATACAACTGCAACGGAAACGAGGATCAAGGGATCAGCGTGGATGCTGAAAATTGCTTTAACTATTAACTCGTGGCTAAGTCACTTGGGCAGGATGTGTATTCTCGATGGGAGAATTCTGCAGGACATTGGCATACGCCAGCTACAGCAAGGTGTCTTCATGAAGACGGGGTCTTCATGACGACACATTGTTGCAGCTGACATATAGCAATGCCCTCCCGAATTAAAACATTTAGAATACATAGGCTGAATGTGTAGATCTTAGCTGGGGTGGGGATAGGGTATGATCTGGTATACGGAGTGACTCCGGAATACTAAAGATAAGTAGACACACGGAGTCGTGGGGTAACGACACCGTATGTCTGCGTATCTTTAGTTACCAGGAGTGCCTTCCTATACCCGTTCATATTACTAGTTGGAATTGAAAAGTTTAAAACTGAACTTAAACGTTGAGGACTGGTAGGAACCAGGAAAGACCATTCTAGATAACAGGTGAAGTGAAGTGAAGGACGTATTCCGTAGATGTGTATCACATCCAGGAATATGATCATGCAAAGCATGTGAAAATCTTTGGCCAAAGTATCGCAATTGCTGGTTGCGTTGTCCTTATCACTTAATTTAAGATGCAGGATGTCAGATGAATATCAGTAACAGATATTCAGATAGGCTTCTTAAATGGATCACTTCGATAACCGGGGAAGGTTATGAGAACAAGTATATAAAATATACTATGCATAAACAAACATGAAGGATCGGTTGTTGCCGAGTCATGTACATGAAGGATCGGTTGTTGCCGAGTCATGAAATGAAGGATCGTTGAAACTCCGAGCCATGAAAATGGAAGGATCGGCAGTTCATCGAGTCATTTACAGCAGCATATAGAATCTGTTATAAGATTGAATGGCATTGAATGTGTGTTCCATATTGTAAATATGTGAACAGGGAACATTCGTTTTTAAAAGAAATTGTATGATCCAAACTGTGTTGTTTGGGCAGAGAACAATTATTAAATCTTGAACGTGTGTTTGAATTTTATAATTCATAACAGAGAACGTTATATATAAAAAAAAAAAAAAATTCCCTTGTTCTGGTGTTTTAAAATGGGGATGTTACAGTGGAAGAGCATGACTTGGGAACAAAGGAAAACCAAGGAATATTTGGTTGGGAAGTAATATAAGTAAAGAAGAAAAACAATCCTATTCCCAACTCTTGAAAAAATATCAAGACTGCCTTGCTTGGTCCTATTCAGAGCTAAAAGCATATAGAGAAGATTTATTTCAGCATAAGATACCTCTTGAAACAAATGTCAAACCATTCAGATAGAGGTAAAGACAAATTAATCCACTTCTCTCTATGAAAATGCAGGAGTTAAGGAAGTTGAGATATGGAGGTATTATTCAGCCCATTAGATATTCATCTTGGGTTGTAAACCTTGTGCCAGTCAAAAAGAAGAACAGAGACATCAGCCTTTGTGTGGATGTTAGAAATCTAAATAAAGCATCCACGAAGGACAAATATCCCTTGAAAAATATGGAAAATTTGTTACATCTTGTGACAGGGTCTGAAATGCTTCTACATTGGATGATTTCTCCAGATATAATCAAGTGGTTGTCAAAGAATCAGAAAGACTTAAGACAACATTCACTACTCCTTGGGGAACAGATGTTTTTTTAGGATGCCCTTTGGTTTGATGAATGTTGGCACCACTTTTCAAAGAGTAATGGATGTTGCTTTTTCTGGTTACATCAATGATTTCATTACAGTTTACCAAGATGACGTGATTGTATTTTCAAGGCAGAGAGGTGATCATTTGTAGCACTTGGAGAAGATGCTGATCAGATGTAGGGAGTATGGAATTTCTCTTAATCCAAAGAAGTTTCATTTTAGCATGCAAAATGCTAAGATGCTTGGTCACATTGTGTCAAAAGATGGTGTTATGATAGCGCCTGAGAGAGTGGAAGCAATCAGCAAGGTACCTATCCCAAGAACCAAGAAAGGCATCCAGTCTTTCTTTGGTCAGATTAATTTTATTAGAAGGTTTGTTTCCAACTTTGCTAAGTTGAATCTTCTAATCACAAGCATGATAAAGAAGGACCAAGTTATCAAATGGGAGGAGGCTGCCATTCAATCTTTTGGAGGAGTTAAGGATGCACTTAAACATGCACATATTTTAGCAGCCCCAAACTCTTTCCAAATATTTTCCTTTTCTTCTGAGTATACCATTGCATCTATTTTGCTCCAAAAGGATGAGAATGATGGTGAGAGGCTTATTGCCTTCTTTAGCAAGGATTTACAAGGTGCTAAGTTAAAGTATACAATCATGGAGAAACAAGCATTTGCCTTCGTGAAAGCAACAAAAGTTTTCAAGCCTTATATATTGAGTTCAAATTTTGTTGCCTATGTTCCCCACACCATGGTGAAAGACATCTTATCAGAGATGGAGATCTCAAGTAAAAGATGTAGATGGGTGAAAAAAATATATGATTATGATATGGACATCTAAAACACAAAGTTGGTAAGAGGTTTGGGTCTTACTAAGTTCATGGCTGAGAGCAACTTGCAGAATGTTGAAGTGAATCAGCTAGAGAAAGAAAGGATATATGTGCTTGCAATGTTGGTAAATTCTGAGTGGTACAAGGATGTAATATTTTACCTTAGACACCTTTGTTGTCCTAATCATTTAAATAAAAATAAGAAAAGATCCCTAAAGAAAGCTTCTCAAAGATATATCATCACAGACCTTGGGCTAGCTTGGAAGAACCCTGAAGGTGTCCTCTTGAAATGCATAACTGAAGATGAAGCTCCCAAGATAGTTTTTGATTTCCATCGGGGAGTTTGTGGAGGACACTTTTTTGGAAGATTAACAACAGATAATATTTTGAGAGCTGGTTATTGGTGGCCTTCTCACTTTAAAGATGTAACCTAGCTGGTTAGAAAATGTGATAGTTTCCAACGTTTCTCTAGAAGACTAAAAGATTCAAGCTCCCTTCCTTTGTAATCTGTATCAATTGAAGCTCCTTTCAAGCAACGGGGGATGGAATTCATTGGTGAGATTTCAAATCCTTCTAGTGCTGGCCATAAGTGGATTCTTGTAGCCATTGATTATTTTACAAAGTGGGTTGAAGCAATCCCATCTAAAAATGCAACACACCAAGTGGTAATGAACTTCTTGTTAAATCATATCATATGCAGATTTGGAGTCCTAGTTAGGATTGTAGTTGATAATGCCATGTGCTTTAGAGCTAAACCTTTAATGGAAATGTGCAATGAATATGGAATCAATCTGACTTATTCTTTGAACTATAACCCCCAAGGGAATGGACAAGCTGAGTCTAGTAATAAGAATTTGTTGAAGATCATTAGAAGAACCTTGGAGTAAAACAGGAAGAAATGGGGTGAACAATTGAAATTTGTAGTTTGGGCTGATAGGATAACTCCTAAAAGTGATACTGGTAAAATCCCATTTGAATTGGTGTGTGGAACT
This sequence comes from Taxus chinensis, assembly GCA_019776745.2. NCBI lineage: Eukaryota > Viridiplantae > Streptophyta > Pinopsida > Cupressales > Taxaceae > Taxus > Taxus chinensis. Next base: position 27,880,843 of record CM034147.1, read on the forward strand.
CAAGATTTATTTCCCTTACACCTATAATTATCTTCATTTTAGTTTTCCCAACAGTTGGAAGATCAAGAGCTTGGCCCATATGAATCAAGGATCAATCAAATTATTGAGCTTGATGAGGAGAGAAGATCATCCCATCAAAGGCATGTCAGATTTAGAGAAAAATTAAAGAGACTGTTTGACAAGAAGGTCACTCCTAAAGCCTTCAATGTTGGAGATCTGGTCTTGTTATGAGATAGTAGGCATGAAGACAAGGGAAAGCATGTCAAGTTTAATGCATTATGGATGGGCCCTTATGCCATTGATATCAGGATTGGTGAACATACCTTTTTTCAAAAAGATCTAGATGGGGGATTGTTGGAGCTTTCTATTAATGGTAGAAATTTAAAAGATTTCTTGGATTAATTCCCAAATTGAGGTATGCACAAATTGTATAGTTGTATAGTCATTTTTTTTGCTTTATTTTGTGTTATTTGTGATATGTGGTTTTCCCTTTGTTCTTTGTAGCCATTCTGGTTGTTTTCTCATCTCATTTTTGTTGGGTGGTTCTGGTTTTTTCTAGGCTGCCTTGTGTTTTGACTCCTTTTCCCAATGTTATTTTGGCACTTGATCTGCATTTTATCATTGTGGCACTCACTGGGAGTTCCCATCCCCAAGCAAGAGCCGATGTTGGTGCCATTTCTGAGCTGGCATGGTGTGCCCTAATTTTCATATCCAATTTTGTTTAGAAACATTTTATATCTCAAATTGGTGATATGCAATTTGTCCCCTCCAGTTGAATGCTTCAAAAATGCCCATAAAATTTTCATTTTTCCCTAATTTGAAACAATATTCCAAGTTTGCCCCTTTTGTGCCCTATATTTTCCAATTTTGCGGGTTGTGTCATTTTCCCTTTACCAGATCATGAAAAAAAACAAAATTAATCAACTTTTAATTGTTTGCAATTGAAGACACATTCACAAGGTCGAAAATAATGTCAAGTCTTTCTTCAGTTGATTTAAAATCAAGAAATTTTCCATCCTCATTGAAAATTTTGAATTCTGGGGCATCCTTTGAATTTTTTACATTTTGATAGTCATATGGGTGTCATTTTCCCATCAAATTCATCATCAGAAGGTAATGGCAATGTGGTGGTTTCCTATTGCCCAAGGGATGTCAGAAAATATTTCTAACTTATCATTTTTTTTAATTTTGGCAAAAAGGAAAATTTTGATCCATGGCTCCGCCTTCTGCAAGAGTTACCTACGTGGCATGTTTTTATTGGTTAGGGAATTGGCAGATGGTGGACTTTCCTTAGGAAATTTTGATTTCATTTTGTAAAATTTTCAAAGAAAAACTTTGTTCTAAGGGCCTACAGTGAATAGGGAGAGGACACGTGTCACATTTTTTGGTCCGAGGGCATGCAGATGGTGGAGGGACTTGGAGAATTTTGATGTTTTATGGCTCAAAGTGATAAAGTAAATTTTTGGCCCAAAGGCCCTCGGCCAATCCCTGGTGGACACGTGTCTAGGAAAGGATAGGATGGGGCAGCGAGTTTTTACGATGACTTTGATGTTTTTAACTTCAAATGGTAAAAAATAAAAATTTTGTGTGTGGCTCTGACTAGGTGTAAGTTTAAAGCTTGTGCAAGATCATGGAGCTTCGGGGGACAAAGTAAATTTGTTCCTTTTTGACAAAAGAAGATAAAGTGTGAATGGGAAGCGTGCCTCCACAGCCTATCCATGGTGGACACGTGGCACCTTGTAAGAAGTCAAAGGAGGAGCGCGGGCCCACGGTAAGTTTTAAATTTTTCAAATTTTGTAGGAAGGTTTGAAGGTAGAATAAGATACTTGGCCCCGCAGTGAATTGAAGAGTGCCACATGGCAGGGAAGAGATCGGGCATCTAGGCCCGCAAAGGTTTTGCAAAAAAAAAATTATTTTTCCACAAAAGAGCCAAAATTGATATAATTGGTCCACGGTTTCAATGGGACCCACCTTTAGACACGTGGGGGGCCTAGAAGGTAGGCGAGGAAAAGTGGCAAAATTTTCCAGTTTTTCAAAAGGTCACAAATGCATTTTTTAATGGCATGGGCCTGATCCAATCATTTTTTGACACACATCCCACCTTATCCAAAGTTTAAAAGGTAATATTGAGCTTATTTTTGGATTTCATCTTCCATGTGGAGGCCCGATATGAAAAGGTGGATGAAATCGATGGTTATTGTGTATCCATTTGTTTTGACCGCCATGGGAGCTCCAAGAAGCTTGGAAATCATGTTTTTGCATAAAATTTCATCAAATATTATATGATTTTGTGTCATCTTGTCCTCTTGAGAGCATTGACATCATTTTCATGACTTAATTCTTTGATCTATAGTTTTTTTGTGTAATTTTTTCTAAAGCCCATGAAAAAATGTGAATTGACAAAATTAAAAGTTGTAGAGGTAATTTGAAAAGGTAAAAAGCTGAAAATTATGAGTCAAAGGTGTTTGCATGCCTCAATGATAAAAAAACATGCCTGTAGGATAGATAATGATCCAGATATTTGTAATGATTTAATCCTTTTTGGCACACCTGGCAACATGCGAGTGGTTTTTTGTTTGATGTCATTTTCGTTGAATCATGAAGAGTTATTGTAAGAGACTTGATCCCATGGCATATTCTTTTCTTCGAAAAGAAGGCTCCAGTGTGGCATAGGGTATATAGTGCATTTTGGAGAAATTTGTAAAGGGATGGAGTTGAAAATCACGAGTAAATTCTGAGAAAAATCTCATTTTCTGAGAAAATCTACCAAAGAACCAGGTTAATGTCTCATGTGTTGGAAAATTCATGTATGTGGGTTGGTTACAAGTGTATAACCATCACACAACTCTGAGATTTTTCATGTAAATCTCCCCTAATTTTGAATCTAAATTTTTTTGAATTAAATCTATGTTTTTCTTTGGGCAATATGATGTCTGTTATCAATTTTAAATGCCTACAAAATAAATTTTATTGTTCTTGTTGCAATCTTGCATTGTAAGTATTTAGAAGTCACACAGGATCTCCATTTCTAGTTGATAGTTTATTGGCATTTGCAATCTCATATTCAGAAGAGCCTTCATATAATAAGGAGATAAAAAAATTTACAATCACTTTACCTTCCTTGACTACAAATATTTCTTGTAAGCCTTTAGGGGTACCTTAGGCGTGGTTGGATTATGGATTTTTTTTGTTTAATTGAGATATTTACTACAAGATTATTTGGTGAATTCTAAAATATTGTGTGAAGAGTACAACCTGGGATTCCATTTATGCCTCTTCTAGTTGAAATAACATCCTGATTATTTTAGGCATTTCATCTGATAGTTGTTCAAGTGTGTACATATTGTCAAAGATCTGATCTATCCCAGTTTGTCTTGTCAATCCCCCACCAAAAATCATCTAATAACAAATATCCTATCATGTACTATCCCTGATTTGTATGTGTATACCAACAAAAGATCAAAATCTATTTGCAAAATTATGCATAATAGATCAAAATTTCGAATGTCTCTAGTAACCTTTGCCTTGTTTTGAGAAAATACCCATGTTTTTTAGAAGTGACAACTTGTGAGAGTTCATATCTGGGTTGTTGATCATTATTTCATCAAGGTATCCATCACATAATTTCACGCAAAGAGAAGGAAATATTCATCTCCTTCACCATTACAAGGTTACAAAATAGGTCCTCTTACCTTGGTTACAAGGCACAACCTAAAAAACATAGGACAAGATCAAGTCCTCTTGGAGTGCTATCCATTTCTCCACAAACTTGAGTGCTAGCTAGACCATATCCCCGGCTACCAATGCCATACAACATGATCTAATATGTCTTTAAGCTCTATGACATATCTATGGTACTGCTCAGACTAAAAAGGAGAACAAATTTGGATACCAACATCTGGGATCTCCTTGAGAGATTTGATGCTCATAAATTGTAGTTAGTACTACACAAAATGAACAAGGAAGTTGATCAGATGGCCACACTTTGTTCACAATTTTCCTCTACTGAGAACTTTGTCAAAGAGAACACTCAGCACATCAAGATGGTGATTAGACCATCCATTCTAGATAACAACACCAACTGATAAGTGTTTGACAGTGATGAAAATATCATCCAGTTCATTCAAAATAAAGACGAGGTCTCATCAAGCATGCAAGATGACTTGCATGACAACTATGGTGACCAAGTAATACAACTAAATACAAAAAAATTTCCTAAAGAGTTTGTTACCTTAGAGAAAATTTTTATCCCCAATGATTAATTCAAGGGTAAAGAAAATTATATGCACGCAATGTAATAATACTGTAGTCTAGTTACTACTATGTTCCAAAAGAAGATGTTGCTCAGTAAAGATTAGGTGCATGAAGAAAGGTAGGCCTTCATTTCTCTTTGCCATAAATACAGAGATATATTTTCTTGGGAGTATGAAAACCTCAAAGGATTCGATCCAAGTGTTTCTCAACAATCCATTGACATTGATCATGGTATCAAGCATGTCAGATAAAAACAACAACCAGTCAATCCAAAGATAGAGCCCCTCATGAGGAAGGATTTATTCAAAATCATTGAGGTGAAGATAATATTTCTGATCAATTATTCTACTTGGGTTGAAAACTTAGTTTTAGTGCATATGAAGAACAGTGAAATCAAAATCTTTGTTGATATTAGATATTTGAACAAGTCATCATTAAAGGATCATTATCCTTTTCCTTCTATGGATTAGATTTTGCAGACTGTGTCCGGTGCGTACAGATATTCTCAATGCTGGATGAATGCACTCTATATTCAATCAGATCTTGGTTAAGGAAGAGGATCAATTAAAAAAAATGTGTTTTCAACCAATTGGGGAACATATGCATATCAAAATATGCCCTTCAGTTTATCAAATGTCATGCACAAAAGTTTAGCAATGATGCCATGGACATTTCCTTAAAAGGTATACATCAATGAGCTCATCTTGGTTTACCTTGATGACATTACAATCTTCTCAAAATAGAGCATAGATCACATGGCACACCTGGAGAAAGTATTTAAGAGATGTATAAATGTATGGGGTATCTCTTAACCCTGAGAAGATGTAATCTTTTAGTGGTGCAGGGACAAGCTCTCTGGGCCATGTGGTTTCAAAGGATGATATCACAATATGATCTTGAGTGTGTTTCATCCATCCCTAGCCCTTTCTTTACCTACCGTACACATAAGAAAGGCCTTGCAGTCACTTCATTAGAAAAATAAATTTTGTTAGGAACTTGTATTCCTAACTTTAGTAGGACTTGTTTGGCCCATAACCCTAATGCTCAAGAAGGATATAACTTTCAGATAGGTACAATAGAAAGGAAAGGAAATCTTTAAAGAAATCAAGCAAGAGATTTCTTACATGCACTAACAATCATCAACCCAAATTAATCAAATGATTTTATCCTTTATGCTTATGGTGCTGATGTGAGTGTCGTTGTTGTCCTAGACACAGTAAAGTGAACAAGGGATGGAGACAATAAGTGGACCTTCTTCTTTAGCTAGACATTTAGAGGATTATGAATTAAGATATATTCAGAAGGAGAAATAGGTCTACACCAATATGTGTCGCACTCAAGAAGTTAAAAATTATGCTCACCAAAAATCAGTATCAAGGTGTCTAATCTCCCACTCTTCTTGTTTAGAGACTTCATCATGGGAGAAGAAATTAGTGAAAAGAAAACATGATGGGTGAACAAAATCATGGAGCATGATGTGACTATCAAATCTACAAATCTAGTAAGAGGCAACGATGCTCTACAAGTAGCTTACTGATGGATGCGCATGATGAATCTGAGACTTCATTATTTCTTGATGAATATCTCTAGCACATGCAGAACTTGAGATGGAATTAGTCCCTAGATCTTGTGCATGCATAGATTGGATGAAGGACATGATCACATTCCTTTTCGAGGGCACATACCCTCCTAAGCTTAAAAAAGGAAAAGTAGGAGACATCTAAGGTTACAATTTATCACATTTATGTTTTGATTGATAGAATTATCTTGAAGAAGAATCTTGATGGCATGTTGTTAAGGTGTTTTAATGAAGTGCAGACTGAAAACGTGTTAGCATAATTTCACAATGGATTTTCTGGTGGAAACTTATTTTCCAAAACTACAACAATGAAGATCATAATGACATGTACTATTTTGGCCTACTTTATTTTTAGATGCACACAAATGGGTCAAAAAATGAAAGAGAATGTGCTTTCTTTATCAGGTAAGAAAATTATTGGAATAGTGCTTCCCCTTTAACCAATCCAAGTAGATCATCCTTATTGTGCAATGGGGTCTCAACTTCATTAGGCATGATCAATCCACCTTCAAGCATGCTGGACATAGATGAGTATTGATAGCTATAGACTACTTTACCAAGATAGATAGAATTCTTTGCATGCTCAAGGAATCAACTAAAGTCAGAAATCCTTGGACTTTCTCAAAGGTATAGTCACAAGGTTTGGCAGTTCCTCAAACCATTATCTCTGATAATTCAAAAGCCTTCCTTAGTACCATAATGACTGATTGGGTTCTAAGTCTTGGAATGGCATGTTGTTAAGGTGCTTTCAACTGATTACCCGCAGACTGAAAACGTGTCTAGCATTAATCAACAAACAATGGATTTTCTGGTGGAAACTTATTTTCCAAAACTGACACAATGAAGATCATAATGAACATAGTGGCATATTTTGGCCTCGTTTATGCTTTGGGTAGATGCATCACAACCATGAAGGTCAAATAGGTATCTCACCTGACAAGGAATGTGCTTTCTGGTATAGGAAGCTAGACTCACATTATCTCTGGAATTGCCTTCCCCTTTAGAGCAATCCTAGTAGCGGATCATCCTTTTGTGCAATGGGGTCATCGACTTCAATTAGAAATGATCAATGGTCCACCTGGTCAAGCATTGAAGACATCAGATGAAACTCTACCATGATCAAGCTATAGACTAACATTAGTACCAAATAGATAGAATTCTTTGCGCTAAAAGGGTATCAACTTAAGTCAGAAATCCTTGGGGACTTGTTCTTCAAATGTATAGTTCACATAGGTAAACTATGGCATAATCCTCAAACCATTGATCTGCTGATAGAGTGAAAAAGCCTTCTTTAGCATCATAAAATCACTGTATTGAGGCTAACTCTTTTATGTTGGCATCATATTGATGGAAGCACTTTTTCCAACAGTACCATTCTATGGGAAATTGTTTGGAAAAGTCCAACAAATAAGAACCTGATCAGGATCATGAAGTGCATGATGATTAACAGCTAGTTTTCAGTGGCATGTAAAGTGTCATGCATGCACATGCTATTTGTTTATAGATAGTTATTTATAGTTAAAAGGGCAATATGAAAATTGTCCTTATAAGCTCTGTCTTATGATTCAAGGAGGCTACAGTTATCTTTTAGCACGTTTGAGTTGTACTCATTTGCAGGATTCAGAACACAGTTTGGAAATGTTTGAAGTGCATTTCAGGGGACTAGAGAGAAATCAAGTTATAGATCAAGAGTTGATTTACATCTTGAAGATCCATGCCCAATGGAACTTCTCTAGGCCATTGATCAAGCTAGATAAAATAGGTCAGCATGGACCCAAAAGTGACCAATGGTTATCCATGGATAACTCCCCTAGTTATTTGGATAAGCTTTATCTCCATTAGGGCTCTATGGTTTTGAAATGGGATGTTACACGCACTTTAGTTGCTAAACTAGGTCATCATCTCAAAGTTTGATAGTACTTCCCCATGTGGCCCATACACTCCTTATCTGTTCATGCAAGGAGGATAACTTTCATTTTGAGTTAACTCTTTCTTCCATATGGAGATCGAGTTGTAAATCCTTGTGAATCCCACCTATCTATCTTCCAAGAACCATTTTCCATGATGCAGTCATGCCTTACACTAATTATTGTAATGTCATCTAGAGTAGTTTAAATTCCTCACACAGTGTGCTACATGTACATTTGTAATAGTTGTGCTTTTACATATATGTTCTATTCTCCTCGGACGTGCTTCCTATGTGTGCTCTTCACTCACATTTTCTTTCAGTCGGTGGCCTTCCTCTATTATTCCTCCAACAGTTTACAAGATTCAGAATAGAGTCAAGAAATTATCCTTCAAGTGCCTTCTTCAAGGGAAGTTCTGTACTACATCATCCTGTAAATAAAAATTTCATGATTACTTATCAGATATCCATGCCGTAATGGATTCTAGCTAGGCACCAAATTGATCTAAATTCATGGTAGCATGACAGATAGCCTTGAAAGTTTCCAAAACATAGTTTATCCAAATAACTCTCAGCTAGTCCATATGCGCCACATTTTTTGCATGTCCATATGGCTCTGACTCATAGTTCTTCTATTAGCCATAGTGATTTTCGTAAACATTATTTATTCACTTGGTCACTTACTTTCAATCACATGACCTTGTTGACGTATTCCCCTTCTCCCCTTTCAATTATTCCTTTTCAAAATCTTTGGAAGATCCACTAGGTGAGACCTTGAAACACATCTTTCTGCGAATCAATGAGTAGATCTCCTTGCTTCCTAGTAGCTATCTATGATTTGACATGCGATGTCACCTCCTCTAGTTTCCTTCAATCCAAATAGAGATTCCCTAGCCCTCTCATGTTCCCCGTACATTACCAAGTGGATTTATAGGTATTGAATCCTTGGTACTGGTATGTTCTCCACTCATCCAATTTGGATTTTCCCTCTTTTTCCTCTATCCCACAATTGCATATATACACGTAAGACTTGGGATCTATTGTTAATGTCTCGTGCCTCATTCTTCCATGCACATAAGCTATTTGCTAAGGACTCCTCTATGTCATTTTGTGCCATTCTCAGTTATCTGATCACTATATCTAGATTTTGCCCCACATGGACCTATCAAATCTGTGCTCAACATGGTGCTAAATAATCTGTCCGTAAACTAGTGAGTGACACATGGCAGAAACGATATTGTTTTATGCGCTAGTTGACAGTTTTTTAGTCAACGTAGTGCACACAACTTTGTCTTTGCATCATATAAGAAACCATGTATGTTTCTTTTGATAGCCATCTTATTTCACTATAAAGCTACATGATCTAGTTGTGGTCCTAGTCTCAATTGATATGTATATGTGTGATGGTTTGGGCTATACATGCCTAGGGATCCCTAATGTCAAATTCTCTGGTGGATATGGTCAGGTGAGAACAGATAGTGTTCATCCCCATATTTCTAGTGCTATCACCTTAATGAGTTTAGATCTCCATAACTCTAATCCTTTTATCCCTGATCCCTTGGCATTTAATCTATAATCTTTCCTTCTCTAAAATTCAAAACATACTTTGTAGGAATACGTATTTCACATATTTACAGGCATTAAATGCCTTCTTTTTGGTGGTATGTTGTTAGTGAAAATCAGCAGCACCCCCTGGATGTTTTCTCAGATTTCTGAAGTTGAGAAATGGGTACACATCCAGTGTGATTACACAACATTGAATCTTTTCCCCAAGTGCGGGACTTGTAAAAATTGGGAAAAGAACTCTCCAGATTAAAGGTTAGTTCCTCAACTCCTCTGATTAGAGATGTATGCTTGAAAATTACAGACGTTTAACTACTAGATCCTCCTCTAAATTCTACTAAGGAGACAAAGGATAGGAGAGATGCAAAAGAAGATAAAACTAAAGTAACAATTAGTGATACACCAAAGGAGTGGTGAACATCTATTTCTATAAATTGACACAGGTTACAAAATGTAACAAAAATCATGCACAAATTGCTAAAAAATGTAATGAAGGATCAATATAGGGAAAACAACACAAGAGAGGATTGAAAATTCATTCACAGAGCTTGTATTGTCATTTCCATCTTTAAGATACAATGAATTACAACAGGAAAGAGGTAGAAAACCTATTTTAGTCTTGAAAGAGGTCTAACATTCCAAAAAATCACTTTCCAGGGTGAAGGAGGGAGACTGCAATTCATAAAAATGTCGAACCCTTTACAAATGGGCCAAATTTGGCTTTTAACAATGAAAACCTGAGATCATGAAGGAGAAACATGGGAAAAATGAAAGAAATCATTCAACCACTAACCAGATCCATCAAAATAGCATGGTTACCCTTAAAAGTCCATTCCCCAAGATTTTCAACCTTGATGGAGAAGAATAGAAGCCATACTACATTAAAAATGGTGGTTGAATGTCGGTTCTACACTTTTCCCCATGCCAAAGGAATTTTCTCATTTTTCTCTCACTAAAATCCACCAAAAAAATTGAAGATTTCATCATGTATAGGACATCAATAGCTTTCCAATAACACCAAAATTGAGGAAAACTGAGCTCTAGATCAAAAGATATGCCCCTTTGAAGATTTAGGGCAAAACAGGGGCAAAAATCGGGTTGACGGGCTAAAACCTTAAAAATTCCACCTTTTTTGAATTTGGGAAAATTTCCCCAAAAATATCTGCCCCCCACTACTCCAATGCCACTTGACACTTTCCCATTGGTCCGCGGGTTCGAACGGACATTTTACGCTTTTTTAAATTTTGGAAAATTTTCCATTTCCTCGTTAGCATCTTATGGGCCAATTTTTTTCCTTACACCATTTACAACACTTTGGAAAAAATTTCAAACTTCCCCCACGCCCCTGATCTCTGACAAGAATAGGACATGTGGCACATTTTTATTGGCTCGAGGGTTTAAATCAAAAAATTTCATTTTGCCATTCTTTGGAAATTGTTTAACTCCATCCCCACCGATCTAACCTCTGACACCACGGGGCACCTCCTCATTCACTACGGGCCTTTAGGCCAAGATTTTTCTTGTAGACCTTTGACCATTTTGGTGAAAATCCAAAAATCACTCTGCCCCTCCAACTCTTGCCGTCCTTATGGACACGTGATGGCCTCCTATTGGTTCACGAGGCATCGGGCAAAAAAATTTCTTTACACCCCCACCGAGCCCTTTGGAATTTTTTCTAACTCACCTTGACAAACATGCCATTCCATCACCACGTGGCACGTTCTGATTGGTTGCAGACCTTCCTAGGGAAAATTTCCCTCAAAAAATCTGTCGAGCAATAACTTGCAAAATACAAGGAGTTAGAAGGAAAATTTTACCTTTATAGAATGGTGAGAAAAACCTCTACCTGATGAAGCCATTTCCAGATAATTTTGAGTGCCTAAAAAGTGAAAAAAAATTGACTGAGGCATAAGGAAGGAAGGAATGAAAGAAAGTTAGTAAAAATAAGCAAGGGGCTTATTTTGGATAACAATTTTGGTGACTCTGAGGGGTCATCTATCTGTTGGATGAATGATCAGCTACCTGAAGCAATCCATTGGGCATATAGTCATCAAATTAACTGTTTGGCACTCTCAACTCATTAGAAAATTTCTAGAAAGAGGATTATGAGAGTAGAAAATCACTTGATCTGGAATATGGCCTACAAAGATGCATCCTTGGGATAACAAAGCTTATGCCAAAGCACTTAGGGAAAAGTGAAATTAAGGTACGAAAAAACAATGTGCACAAGCACTTAGAGGAATGAAAATATAGGCTAATATGTACAAGGTGAGGAGTTTCATTTCTAGTAGTGATGCTTTAGATGGATTCCATTAACTGGAATCTATAGTTCTTCACCATCCAATGTAGATAATTGGAAGGCATTAATGTTTTTACATTTTGTGACCATGTAGGGGCCACTCCAAATGGCATCAAAATTTGAATGCCTTCCTGGATTTTCTCATTTTACATCCCATTTCAACACTAAATCTCCAACTTGGAAGGTTCTAGCCTTATTTTTCCTATCAAAAGTTCTCTTGATCAAGGCTTGGTCCTTCTCCATTTTTTGGGCTGCATGCTCTCTGATTTCTTAGATTTCCATCAATTATGCATATCTAACCTCCATGGGTTCAAACTCCAACAATTCCAATTGCTTCATGAGTTCCAATGTTGGAAACTCAAGTGACATAAGCAAGATTTCCTCTCTTCCATAAACAAGTCTGAATGGAGAGTTACCGATGGATCTCTTGGGAGTTATCCTATTAGCTCATAAGGCTGATTTAAGTTTAGTGTGCCAAGTCCTCTGATTTTCATCAAGATTCCTCTTGATGATCTTTAATAGGTTCTTATTGGTAGACTCAGCTTGGCCTTTACCTTGAGGGTAATAATTTGATGAAGTTCTCAAATAGATCCCATTCTTAACAACCCATTCAGTTACCTTTGATCCTAAGAATGCCAATGCATTATCTAATATTATAGTGGCAGGTATGCCAAATCTATTTACTATCCCCTCATAGAAGTCTAGAATGATAGATTCATTTTCCTCTTTGAGTTCCACTACCTCAGTCTATTTGGTGAAGTAGTCTGTTGTTGTTAGAATCCACTTATGTCCTTGGCTTGAGTTTGGGTTAATGACTCCAATGAAGTCCAAACCCTATTGCATGAATGGATGGTCAACTGAAATTGGGTGCAATGGAAGGGCTGTTAATCTTTCCTTTCCTGTGAAGAATGCACATTTTTTACACCTCTTCATCCATGCATAACAATCACTAAACACCTTCGGCCAATAATAGCTAGCCTTTATAATCTTGAGGGCTCTCACTCTTGGAGAAAAATGACCCCAAGCTGATCCACCATGAAACTCTTCTAACATTATCTTAACTTGATTTGTCCCAATGCATCTCAGTAGGACTCCATTTATATCCTTTTTGAACAAGATACCATCAACAAGTGCATATGGGATAGCCTATAATATGAAGTGTCTTCTCTTGGTTTTTCTCATCTCTGGAGGGCATAGGCCTATTTTTAAGAAGTGCATTATGTCTTCGGTCCAGCAAGGATTGAGCATACCACCATTCTCTTCTTGAACACTTCTTTGTTCTTGGTTGTCTTGCAACGCCAAAACAACATCCTTCCCATTACTTACGTCCATTGATTTTCTCAAGACCAGCTGCTCACATAATCCCTTTCCTTGGACCATCTTGGTGACTTTGATCTCAATGTCATACTCCATGACACAAGTAATCCACCCTACATGTTTTTCATTTAGGTCTTTGTTGAGGAGGAAGTCCTTAACTCCCACATGAGAAACCAGCAGTTGAACCTTGTTGTTTGAAACTAGATGCTTAAATTTCTTCAAGCTCCTAATCATTACAAGAACATGCTTCTCAATGAAGGAGTACCTCACCTTATAGTCCTCCTGGATTTGGCTAAAGAAGGAAATTGGCTGCTCTGCATTTTCTTTGTTCTGTTGTACTAAAATTGTAGAAATTGTATCATCACCTCCAAATGTATACAGGATAAAGTCCTTACAGAAATCTTGGTTAATGAGAGTTGGAGCTTGTGAAATTTCCTATTTGATTACCTCAAAACTTGCCTTACCTTCAACTTTCCATTTGAAAGCCATACTTTTCTTCAACATCATAGTTATTGGCTTGATAAGGGCTATAAAATCTGGAATAAACCTTCGAAAAAAATTGGTTCTTCCCAAGAAAATTTTAATGGCCTTCTTATGACTTGGTAATGGTAGTGCTTTTATTGCTTCAACCCTCTCTAGATCAATTGTTAATCCCTCTTTGGAAATAATTTGGCCTAGGAGCTTTCCCTCATGAGCTACGAAAATACATTTCTTGGGATTTAAGGATACTCCAAATCTTCTACATCTTTGGAACACTTGTCTCAAATGAAAGAGATGATCTGCTACACTTTTAGAAAATACAGTAATATCATCTAGATATATCAGCACTATTTTTTTGATCAATCCCTTGAACGCCATATCCATTTCCCTTAAAAAAGGTAGCTCCAGCGTTGGATAGCCCAAATGGCATTTTTCTATATGCATAAGTCCCCCATTTGGTGGTGAAGGCTATTTTGAACTGATCATCCTCCTTTACCATGATTTGATTATACCCTGAATAACCATCTAGGAATGAAACCTCTCAGAGCCAGCAACAACTTGCAAAATTTGTTCCATAGAAGGAAGTGGGTAGTGATCCTTGAGGGATGCTCTATTCAAATCTCTAAAGTCTACACACAATCTTCTATCTCCACGCTTCTTTCTAACTGGAACCAAGTTTGTTACCCAGCTAGAATGCTTGATGGGAAATATGATACTTGCATCTATTAACTTATTCAATTCCTTCTTAATGAGAGGCTCCATGTGTGGATTGACAGGTCTTTGTTTTTACCTGATGGGTTTAGCACTTAGATCTAATTCAATTGTGTGTTGGGCTAACTTGTGATTGAAACCTCTCAAGTCTTCATAGCTGAAAGAAAATATATCCAAGAACTCTTCGCAAAGTTACATGAACTCATACCTTTCTTGCTTGGTTGTCACTTTACCAATTTGAAGTGATTTGCCTTCTCCCACTGAGATGGGCACTGAATCTTCTCCCTTGACTTGGATTTTTTCTTTCTATTTCCTAAATTGATCATTAGGATTAAAGATAGAATACAAAGTGACAAGTGCTTTTGGAAATTTATTGGTTCTAAGCTGTACCACTTAATCACCATACTGTTGTTCTAAATTGTCCTAATTTTTGGCTGAGAATTGAGCTTCTTCTTGCAAGAATTTGATTATTTTTTGGTCACTTTCAAACACTTGCCAACTTACATTATTTTCTGGCGTTGATGGCCTCATAATCACATGAATGTTTGGCTGCAGTTTATCTTCCTTGATACTCTCCACAACATAAAAGGATGCTCCAACTGTTACAAGCCTATCAGTAGCTTGGTTTTCTTTCCTAAGGATGGAGTTAATGCCAAAGCCTTAAAAATCTTCAATGAGGTCTGATACCCTATTATTATAACACTTGAGCAGGTCATTCTTGGTAGCATGTTGTCCTTTAACTTGATTAACAATCTGCTCATTGTCACCAAAGACTTGTAAGTATTTTATACCTCTCTTTCTTGACTAATGTAATCCTTGTATCGAAGCTTCATATTCAGCAGTGTTGTTAGAACATGCAAACTGAAATCTAAAATCTGAATAATACTTAATGCCTTAAGGTGAAAGAAACATAACTCTCCCCTATACCTTTTCTACTTCTTGATCCATCAAAGAAAAATTTCCATACCTCATTGTCATCTTTATGGTCTAGCTTAGTGATGCTAGGAATAGGCTGATTTTCTTCATGCAAACAATAAAATCCTAATTCAGATTCCTCTATTTCCTTGTAGGGATCAAAATCATGTACCGTTCTTGCCATTCATCAAGATTCAAATCTTGGATGCTTACAACTTTGGTGTCAGCTTCATCTGTGCCTGGATAATCCTCTTAATCAAATGCTGAATAATTGACATTGATTGGGCTTGGAGTATGAGGCTCAATGTGAAATTTTTCAATATCTTCAAACTTGATTGTGGCCTTAGTTCCATATCTTGTTATAAACAACATGTGTGAACAATAAATAGATAAATACCCTCTAATTCTAGCTGTGAAATCCCTTAACAAACATAGGGCAAAAAGTGGTGGTAAATCTATCACTGACACATATTGCAAAACAGTGACATTGGGGTATGCATGCAAGGTGAGGCTCAAATATTTAATTACCCCTACTATTTTTACTATTTTCCCATCAAATTATACCACCCCTTTGGATATGACTTCATATTGGATGCTCAGTTGATCAGCTATTTGCTTGGGCATCACAGAACTACTTACCCCCAAATTAATCATACAATTGTGTACTAGTTTATCCCTAATGATCAATAAAGCATAGAATGGAGGGGGCTTCAAAACTTTACCTTGTTATCCTCCAATCTTCCCTTCACATTGAGCAGCATTATTGAGTACCTTCTCTTGTATATGAGCTTGATGATTTGAAGTTGGTCAGTCCTTCATGGCAGCTTGTAGTAGATCTCTTTAGCCTGGGATGGATAGTGATTCCCACATAAATAGATTCACATTTGTCTTCCTCATTTGTTCAATGATGCTAAATGGGGATGAAACATCTCTTTTCTACCCCTTAGCCTACACAATCATTTCTTGTACATGGGCTGTAACAACTGGCATTTGAGCTAGTCTAGAAGATGGCTTGGGCTGTCCTTACACATTTGGAACTACATTTTTCTTATCAACACTTTGTGGAGTGATGGAAGGTTGTGAAGCACCTGAAGCTAATGACTTCCCTTCACCAATATTCATCTTCTTTGACCTTGTGTTAGCTGCTACATTCTGAGAAATTGTTTGATTCATACCACAAAAATCTTTAGCTTGCCAATTCACAAGTGTAGTCTCATTTGGAGTTGTATTTTTCTGAGATGTTCCTTGTTGTTGGTTTGTTTCTTGACTCACCTTACTCTCTACGCCAGTTTTTATCACCATCAAAGCTTTGTTAAAAGCACTATTGAAGCACATAGACCGGTTGTGAGGTCAATTACATAGGAAACAACAATCATACTCTTGAGCTATATTATTTTGCACTGGCATTAAGGCTTTAGAGGTAGATACAACATTGGTGTTATAGCGCTGAAATGGTCTATTAGCAGGAGACCTTACTTGATTTTGATTTGCAGCTGGATTGGGTGGCCTATTAGGTTGATATGGTTGCCTATTAGGCTGTGTTTGAGACTAATAAGAAGGTCTAAAACTTTGGGCTTGCTGCCTCTTGAGTGTAACCAGATCATTTCCTAAATTTTGTAATTTTTTCATGACTTCTTGAAGTTCATTTGAGGCACTAGATGATGAAGTAAAAGTTTCATTTGAACTCTGATTTCTAGGAGTGGGAATAGGAGCTAAAGTAGGTGCTTGACTAGTGCTTGGGTTTTCCAAGTTTGGATATAAGGGCATGGGAGGCCTAAGAGCTAGTTTACCAACTTGGATCAAACAATTCTCAACCCTAATGGCAATGCTATAAGCTTCATGTATATTTTCACCTCCCATGGATTGGATTAACATAGAAATATCAAAATTTAAAGCTTTGAGATAGTATAATAAATCAACTTCAGCTATTGGCCTCACTGCCACTGGAATTCTATCCCATGTCCTTCGAAATCTAAAATTGAAGTCTGTTAGCTACTCATTGGGATCCCTCTTGATAGTTGTCAGTTGTTCTAATAGAGACAAATTATCTCCCTTTTCTCCAAACTACTCATGGAGAGCTATGCACAACTGGTTCCAATTTTGGATAGAGTTTGCCCCAAAACTCCTAAACAATTGCAAGGCTTTCCCTTTGAATGAAGATGTGAACATTTTGACAGTAATTTGCATCTCAATAAACTCATGGATTACACAAACATTAGCAATGTCTTTGACATGATCACCAGGAGTGGTCTAATTTTCCCCAATAAAGTATGGAATGTTCTTTAATGCTAGAACAGGAACTGGATTTTGTGCATTGAGAGCAAGTGGGTTGCTTCTAGTGAAGTTGACATAAGGTTTGTGTTGTGCCATTTTTATTGGCCTGAGAACCCTTGTTGATTGGGTGAAAGGTCTACCAGGT
Organism: Taxus chinensis; assembly: GCA_019776745.2. NCBI lineage: Eukaryota > Viridiplantae > Streptophyta > Pinopsida > Cupressales > Taxaceae > Taxus > Taxus chinensis. The sequence continues at coordinate 27,898,286 of CM034147.1, forward strand.
GGAGGAGTTGATAGAGTTTTGGTTGGTGGAGATGGAGACCTTTGAATTATTCTTCCTCTTTCTCTTCTTCTTAGGGATAACTATAGATACTCAAAAAATCCGTCTTCTCTAGCCCTTGAAAATTTTTCGATCCTTCTCATGAATCTTTAGAATTGGACTGCTGAAACCAATTGATTTTATCTCTTTAGAGTCATAAGATCTACAAATCAGGGGTCTTTAAAGCAATAAACTTACAAAAAATACACATCAACTTTGTTGTAATGAAGATGAAGACCTCTAAGGTCCCACCGAGCATGCAAAAACTATTAGTGCAAATTAGAACCACCCCCTAAATGACCTTCAGGTCTGAAATTGAGAAATGGGTCATTTAGCGTGATTGCATAACATGGAATCTTTTTCCCAAGTATGGGACTTGTAAAAATGGGAAAAAACTCTCCAGATTAGAGGTTGGCTCCTCTACTCCTTTGATCAGATGCATACATGAAATTTACAAAGGTTTAACTAAAAATCCTACTCTAATTCTACCAAGGAGACAAGGATAGGATAGAGAAAATAAGATAAAAGTAAACTAACAAGGTGATACACCAAAGGAGTGATGGACATCTATTTCCACAAATTGACAGATATTATAAAATTGCAACACAAATCATGCACAAATTGCAAAAATTATAATGAAGGATCAGGATAGTGCAAGCAACACAAGAAAGGATTGAAAATTCATTCGCAGAGCTTGCGTTATCATTTCCATTTAAAAATACAATGCATTACAACAGAAAGGAGGTGAAAACACGTTGTAGTCCTAAAAAAGGTCTAATATTCCACAAATCCACTTGCCAGGGTGAAGGAGGGAGCCTACAGAACATAAAAACATCCAACCCTTACAAAATGAGCCAAATCTGGCTTTTAACAATGGAAACCTGAGCTCAGGAAGGAGAAATGCGGGAAAAATGAAAGGAATCATTAAACCACCTACCAAATCCATCAAAATAGCATGGGTACCCTAAAAGGTCCATTCCCCAAGATTTTTGACCATGCTGGAGAAGAATAGAAGCCATACTGCATTAAAAATGGTGGTTGAATGTCGATTCTGCTCTTTTCCCCATGCCAAAGGTGTTTTCTATATTTTCTCTCACTAAACTCCAAAAAAACAAATTTATATTGCATCATGTAGATGACTTTAATAGCTTTCTAATGAAACCAAAATTGAGGAAACATGAGCTCTAGATTGAAAGATATGCCCCTCTAAAGATTTGGGGAAAAATAGGGGCAAAAATCAGGTCGGCAGGCTGAAACCTTAAAATTTTCCACCTTTTTTGAATTTGGGAAAATTTCCCCAAAAAGCTTCACCCCGTGCTACTCCGATGCCACGTGGAACTTTCCCATTGGTCCATGGGTTCGAAAGGAAATTTTACACTAGTTTGAATTGTGGAAAATTTTCTAAAATTCCTTCATTGACCTGCATTTCCATCGCCACGTGTCGTCCTCCTATTTGCTGGTGGGGTTACACTCCAAAATTTCCATTTCCTCCTTAGCAGGCCTACGGGCCAATTTTTTTCCTTGTGCCATTTGCAACAATTTGGAAAAATTGTCAAACTTCCCCCATGCCCTTGACCTCCGATGAGAATAGGACACGTGGCACATTTTTATTGGTGCGGGGGTTTAAATCAAAAAATTTCATTGTGCCATTCTTTTGAAATTGTTTAACTCCGCCCCCCATCAGTCTAACCTTTGATGCCATGTGGGACCTCCTCATTTCTTATGGGCCTTCGGGCCAAGATTTTTGTTTGTGATCTTTGACCATTTTTGTGAAAATCCAAATATCACTTCGCCCCTTTGACTCCCGCCGGCCTTATGGAAATGTGGCGGCCTCCTATTAGTTCATGGGACGTTGGGAAAAAAAAATTCTTTACACCCCCATCGAGCCCTTTGGAAAATTTTCTAACTTACCTCTGATGACCCAGCATTCCACTACCACATGGCACATTCTGATTGCTTACAGACCTTCCTAGGGAAAATTTCCCTCAAAAACTCCACCGAGCCATAACTTGCAAAATACAAGGAGTTAGAAGGAAAATTTTACCTTTCTCGAAAGGTGATAAAATTCTCTACTTGATGAATCCATTTCCATATAATTTTGAGTGCCTAAAAAGTGAAAAAAAATTTACTGAGGCACAAGGAAGGAAGGAATGAAAGAAATTTAGTCAAAATAAGTAAGGGGCTTATTTTGGATAACAATATGTCTCAAGCACGCAAGGTCCCACAACTTCGAGATGGTTACATTGTTGTCTCAAACAACTTGTCTCTCCTAGATCTAAGACACGGGTGCACATTTTTAATGATCAATAGACACTAAGTGAGATGGGGAATGAGACGTCCTTCCTCTTTTCACCCTTGCACTTGAGATGCACCTAATAAAGTTTCCTTTAGAGTTATACTAGAACGATATTATCACTAGGATACTTAGGTATTCTGAGAAGAGAAAGGTTGAAACCACTCACCTTGATGTAGGTGAATGTGTAAAAATGTGTGAAGTGATAACCATACTTCTCAATAAAGTATACTACATGAGGAGAGAGTATTATTTTAGAATTTCCTTTGAGGATATGGATGATAAAAATGGTGAATGCATCATTCACACATGTGATATGAACAATTCTTTCCTTGAAGGTGATCTTCTTGTATTTCTCAAAGGTAGGAGCTCTCTAAGTAACATTTTGTTAGGGTGATAATGTCAAGTGGAATATCTACCATTCTAGTAAACTCCAATCTTATATTAAATTTTTTTCATCAAACTTTATTATGAAGATATTTCACATTTAAGAGTGAAGCAACTCAACCAATTCCCCCACCCTATTGATCAGGGTGATACCTCTTGGGATTGGCTATGATAAATGAATATATTAGTACCAGATTTATATCTAGATAGATATATTAGATTAAAACATCATTCTATGATTTATCATATTGAGCAACTATGAGAATTAGCTATACATTATTTCTCTAAGAGACTAACAACCAAAGTGGAAGTGCTAGGTAAAAGATGTATAAAAAATTCTTAATAAAAGACAGTGCTTTAATCAGTGGGTTTTTTTACCTTATGGGTTTTCCCACTTAAATTTTGTGTTAGCGTCTTTGTGCCCTGTGTCTATTTGTTTTTATTTTCTATTATTACATTCTATAATTTGCATGTTATAATATATAATATTTTACATTTATTTCATGGATATATAATCAGTTGATTATGCATTCCTTATAAATCCTAACATGGTATCATAGCTTGTGATTATGTGCATGCAGGGTTGATTTGAAAGATTTATATTTGCTAGAGTGAAGAATCTTGAAGTTTGTTCATAGATCTATGAAACCCTAAAATATTCGCAGTCATCTTCAAGAAAACCAGGTTTAAATTTCCAATTACCGCCTAAATATTGTTTGAGATATTGGCTAAATGGTTGTTTAGATCATGTTTGAGCTATTGTATGCTTAAATATTTGCTTCTGCATCTTGTTTCAAATTTTTATGGATTAAATCCATTCTCTGTGATCTTATTTTCAATTTTTACGTTGTTTATAGCTGTTAGTGTTATTTTTAATTATGGATCCAAAAGATCTCTTTAGATCTAATTATTTTGGAGCATTTAAATCTGCTCCAAATTTATAAATATTCATTTTTTCCCTAGATCTATTTTTGTGAAGCCTTATCCAATCATTTTACACCATATATATTTGATTTTTCATTTATTTATTTTGATCCTATCAGTTTTTTGAAACTTGTACAAATAAAATTACTTCAAATAGCTTCATGGTTCTCCTTTTTGTGTTTGTAAAGCCAAATCCACTCATAGAGTGCTAAGTGGCTATGATCTATCAATCGTTATTGAATTTTTTTTTCTATGCATGGTTATGTTAGTGTGAATCTTGAGCTAATCATTTTTCTCCAACTAGCTTCGCATTGTCAACTGTTTAATTAAACCCTTCAATTTTTACAAATCTCGAGCCAATCAAATGGCTCCATTTGTATTCATGTTTTTAGTCATATTGTTTATCTGATTATCAGTTGTAAAATTTGAGACAATAAGGGATTTTCTCATATATTCACATTTTTAGACTTGGTTTAATCTTTCCTCTTTCATTTGCGAAATACAATCCAATCTAGAAGTTCCAAGTCAATTTATATTCCACACTATCAGATATTTTATTCTTTGTTTCTGTCTTTACGAAATTTTAGCCAATAATTTTTCTCCATATTTTTCTTTGTTAGTCATTTGGTAGTTTTATTAGTTCTTGTTAAATATGAACTAATAGATTTGCTCCAAGTATTTCACATTCTCATGCCTTTATTTTATTATTTCTGACATATGTGAAGGTTGAGCCAACAACATTTCTCCACGTGTCTTCGTATTTCAAATTTTTCAGTCATTTTTATTTTTGTTAGTGGTTATCCAATAAAAATCAGTGGTCTTGTCACATTTTTTAGTATTTGTAAGACTTGCGAAGTGTGAGCCATTCAAAAGGCTCCACGTATCTTATTTTTAGGCTTAGTCTTTTTGGTTGCACTACAAACAATTATTTATTGACACATATTTTAATCTTCATATTGTGTCAGTCTTCACAGGTGTCATGGTGTTTGTATTTTCTTTGGCTTAGCCACTAAGATTATGACACTTGTCTTTTATTTTTTAGACCAAAACTTTATTTTTAATTTTAGCTTATTCTGGGGTCGTTATGTTTGTGTTAAGCAATCTATTTTAAGGTTGGCATAAATACGCCAAGTTTCTTTTGTTATTCACCATGTTATTGACAAGTGACACTATTTGACTAAGATTTTTTTATTCTCCTTCAATTTTAAACCAATAAAACGTTTCCACATTCCTTTGCATTTTATTTTTCTATGTTTTAATTGTGTCAGAGTGTGAAAAAGTGAACTAATTAATTAACAACATGTGTATATGGTTATGTAATTTTTTTCTACTAATTAGTATTCTGACTTGTTTGATTCCAAAAGAGCTAACTAATTGAAAATCTACACTTGTATTTACCTCTTCTTGGTGTCATATTTTATTTCCTTCATACCATGGATTTCAATTTCTCTTTGTACCATGGATTTCAATTTTTATTTGTTTCATGGATATCAATTTTTCTTTATCATGTGGGTTTAAAATTTTCTTTGATTTGTGGATTTTTAAATTTTCTTCAGTTCACTCATTTTCAAGTCTGTGTTCTATGGGATATCTAAGTGTCTTTGTCTAGAAAATTCTAAAATTTGGAAAGCTTAGAGGTTAGCTTTGCGATCTTCTGTGGATTTTGTGCATTTTTTTAGCTATTAAAAAGATCTGTAGATTTTTTTCCTCTGTTTGGCTTCCTTGATTTAGTTTTTATCTCTATTTTCCTTCATAACCATCTGAGCATTAAAAATGTCTAGTTCTTCTTTAGATAAGTATCTTTTATTAAATGGAACAAATTATAAAATCTAGAGAGTGCATTTAACAACTTGTTTTATGGCTAGAAATCTCTTGGATATTGTGAATAATATAGAAAAATGTCTCACAGGGAGACAAGTTACCCTTGAAAAATATTATCTCTTTCTCTCAGAGATCTCAGGAAGCTCTTTCCATCCTTTTACAAAGCATAAAAGATGAATTATTAATGCATATAGGTCATATGGACTCACCTGCTGATGCTTGGAAGCAATTAGAGACAATGCACGAAGTCAGTCATTTGAAAAAATAATTAAGCTTATTATTGAATTGTTTACACCTCCTATGAAAGGGGATGAGAAAATTATCAACTATTTAGCTAAAATGAAGAACATTAAATCTCAATTAGATGGATGTAACTATGAACTGTTTTAAGATAAGCTCTTGTATTTTATAATTTCATATTAACATTCATGAAAAGTTTAGAAACTACATCTCTATTCTTAATTCTAAATATAATAATGAGACTGATTTTCTTGATCTGGACACTTTGTCTTCTCTACTAATTCAAGAAGAGCAAGTGATGGAAAATTTTGATTCAAAATAAACTACTTCTCAAGCTCTATTCTCTCATAATTATAAAGAAGCTAAAAATAGTTTTAATAGCTATCCTAATCCAAATTCTAATATTAGATCAAGATTCAAAGAAAATCCTAAGCCTAATTTTTCTCAAAAATAGTCAGAATTTTAAAGTCAAGTTCAATGGAACTTGCAACAATTGTGGAACATTTGGGCATAATGAATCTAATTATAGAGTAGATAATTAACAAATAAGTTAAGAATGCTAAGAAAAAAAGTTTAACATTAAAAAAATATCAAATTAGAAGAAAAATCATGCAAGTGTTGCTAAGTAGTCTATTGCCCTATATACTTCCCTTTCACCTTGAAATTTTAATGAATGGATCCTTGACAGTGGATGCATCCAGGCACATGTCTTGTACTCTTGGTATCCTCGTAAATATTGTCAATTTTGAGGAAAATATCTATCTAGGAGATAACTCCATTATTATATATGAATTTTGTGGCAATGTTAAGTTGTCAAATAGAGTAATTAGGAATTTTTTGTATGTTCCTCAGTTGAAAAGGAATATTTTGAATTTTTCTTAGCTAAATAAAGAAAATTTCAAAGTTGTTTTTCTACACGATAAGTGGCATATCAAAGATAAGTTCAAGAATTTAATTGCTTCTTATATTTAGAAAAAAGGCTTATACATCTTTGATGGTTTTGTGTTTGAATTGTGTTTGTCTTCCTCTTCTAGAAATGATATTCAACTTTGGCATGAAATAATTGGTCATGTCAATTTCAAAATCTTGTATGAAATTTATAGACATAATCTTGTTGTTAGTCTTCCAAAAAAAAATTAGATCATGAAACTTGTGAAAGTTTCCTATGTGGTAAAAACATGCTCAACCATTTCATAATCATCATGATCCAAGTTCTTCTCAGTTATTATAAGTGATTTGTAGTGATGTTAGAGGTCCACTTGAGGTTATCTCTCTTAGTTGATCTTTGTATGTTGTTTGCTTTATTGATGAATTCTCTATAATGAACCGGTCTTATTTTATTAAGAAGTCTGATGTCCTGTCTAAGTTTTAGTAATTTAAATCTCTAGTTGAGAATTATTCTAATCTGAAAATTCAGAGAATTAGGACTAATAATGGAGGTGAATATGTTATAAAATAGTTTCATAATTTTTGTGTGTCATGTGGGATTCAAATAGAGTTGAATACTCCTCATTCCTATCATAAAAATGGCATTGCAAAAAGAAAGAATAGGACTTTCTTAGAAATGGTTAAAAATATGATTCATGTTTCTAATGTGCCTAAGTTTATATGGGCTGCAGCCATGAATATTTTTGTCTATATTCTTAATAGAGTTCCTACAAAATCCCTTCATCAAACTACTCCTCATGACGTATAGACAAAGTGAAAACTAGATATCTCTCACTTAAGAATATTTGGTAGTCCTACCTTTATCTTCATTCCAAAATATAAAAGGAAGAAGTTTGATTCAACCTATTATTCTTTTATTTATTTTTATGGTTGTCAAACTAAAGGTTTGAGAGTTTATGATCCCTTATAGAAAGACATTGTTTAAACTAGAAATGTTCAATTCTTAGAAAATACATTTCGTGATGCTTCTCATGAACCCTACTCTACTACTCCTGAGATAGAGCTTTATAATATCTCTACGATCATTATGGAAACAAAATTTCAAGAGACCGATTATCCTAATCTAGACATGATGGATATTTACAGGGAGTCATCTCAATATGTCTTGCATAACAAGGCTCCTAAATGGGCTCAAAATATTGTTAAGGATTCTAATCCTAGTAATCTTAGAAATGTAACTCATATTCAACATTATTATCACGCTTTGATGACCCTTAATGAGGTAGAATCATGTCAAGATGATATATGGATTGAGGATATAAAAGATGAAAACAATGCTTTGATTAAAAATAATACTTGAAAACTAGTCCCTCCTAATAGAAGCATTGTAGGATATATGTGGTTGTATAAGATCAAATATAACTCTGTAGGCGATATTGAAAAGTTCAAGGAAAGGCTAGTAGCTCATGGTTTCACTCAAAAATTTGTTCTTGACTATGTTGAGGCTTTTATCTTTTAGCTAAATGACCACTATTAGAATTATTCTTGTATTTACTACCTAATATGGTTTGTAAATTCACCAAATGGATGTAAAAAATGCTTTTATTAATGGTGATTTAAAAGAATAAATCTACATGAGACAACCTAAAGGTTTTGAAGAAAATGGAAAGGAACTCTATGTCTGTAAGTTGAAAAATTCTTTATATGGTCTTAAGTAAGCCCCTAGAGCCTAGTATGCTAAAATTAACAGTTTCTTTCAGGAGCTTGCCTTTTCTAACTACTGTTCTGATAATGATTTTTTTTTAAGTTTGAAAACAATCATATTATTATTACTTTTTATATGTAGATGATATTTTTATTACCAACAATGATAAAAATTCAATTGTTAAGATCAAAGAAAAGTTATAGCAGCATTTTGAAATGACTTATTTGGGTTTATTAAATCACTTTCTTAGCATGGTTATATTTAAAAATCATAAGTGTATTGTTTCATCTCAATCTCATTATGCTATGAATTTCCTTAGAATATTTAACATGATTAATTGTAAGCATGTTTCCATTCCTATGGAAGTTGGTTTTAAATTAGATCCTAAACCATCTTGTGCTAAATTTGAACCTACTCTGTATAGATAGCTAGTTGGTATTCTAATTTATTTGACCATTACTAGAATTTATATTTATAAAGTAGTAGGATTAGTTTCAAAATTTATGCAAGAATTTTATGAGGATCATTGGAAAATTCCAAAAGGAATTTTGAAATATATTAAAGGAACAATCAATTATGGTCTATTTTATTCTTCTTCTAATGACACAAAATTATATGGATATTGTGATTATTATCATGTTAATGATGTTGTAGGTAGAAATTATACTTATAGATATGTTTTCAAGTTTTTTTGCAAGCGCCATCACTTGGAGTAGAAAGAAGCAACCGATAGTGTGTATATATTCTACTGAAGCAGAGTATAAAAGTTTTATGGAATCTGAAAAGGAAGCTATATGGCTAAAAATAATATTGGATGAACTGTACATGTGCATAAAAGGGAGAAATACTATTCTATATGAAAAATAGAGTTGATTTATCTTGCAAAGAATCTTGTTCAACATCAAAGGAACAAGCATATCAAAGTTCATATGCACTTTATTCAAGCGAAAGTCATGAATGGTGATTTTTTATTTCAAAATATGTTCAATTGAATATAAATTTACAAATATCTTCACAAATCCATTGTGTTATGTAAAGTTATGAAAATTTCATGTCTTATTGGGCCTACAATAGTTTCCTTTGAGTGGGAATGTGCATGAAAATGCAACCTCTTAACGGCCTGTTGAAAACTTTCAATACTTCCTCAATTTTGTAATAAGTAAATGTATCACTTTATATGAAGTTACTTGTAAATCCGAGACAAGCATTAGTTATGGGAATGGATTATTTTATAAAAGGATCCATAATCTCATATAAGTATTCATATATAAAGCACTGGTCTTAAGAATATAGTATGGGAAGATCTTTATGATTTCCCTTATTTGCGTGCTAGCTAGAGTCACTATTGTTGATTCTCAGATGTGTAAATCCTTCTGTAGAAAAAGGTAAATCTTACATGTCTTTTTTTTTCTTCCAACTTAACATTAGAGGGGAGTGTTGGGGTGATAATGTCAAGTGGGATATATACCACTACAATATGCCCCAATATTATATTAAAGTTTGTTCATCAAACTTTATTATGAAGATCTTCCACATTTAAGAGTGAATCAACTTAGGAGATTCAACCACCCTATTTTTTAGGGTGATCCATCCTAGGATTAGCTATGAGAAATAAATAAATTAATACTAGAACATCATTAGATGATTTATTATATTAAAAAACTACGAGAATTAGCTTTGCAATCATTTTGTAAGAGACTAAGGAGAGAATGAGAAGTTTTGGGTAAACATTATATATGAAATTCTTAATAACAGACAATGCTTTAATAATTGGGTATTTTTACATTTAGGTTTTCCCCATTTAAAGGGATACAAGTTTCTCTAGGTTATAGACAATCCTGTGTATGGTTGAGTGTATGCAAGAACATACAAAAGATTGGAGGTCATTGTAAATATCTTGGTGGTGAACAGTTTCATCATCTATTAGTGTAGATTGTCACTTATGACTTGACCTCAATCTACCATTTGACTTCCCACCATGATATTCAACATGAACTAGGCCATCTAGACTTGGAATTCCTTGTTATGCTCCTCACCTAATACTCTACTTAGTAATACAATGGAATTTGAGTAGGCTTCATGAAACTTGCTCTTTGATAGTGATTTTGGTATCCTTGAAGGTTTTCTCCTATATTTTAACCAAGATACAACCACAATCTCTTACAAATAGGATTCTTTCTTGGTCCACTTTTAGTTTGAAAACTCTTTTGTGATAATCACCATCTTTCTCTGATTCCATATTTGCAGACAACTTGAAATTCCTCTTAGAGTAAGGACCACCATGAGGGAGTTGTCATCTATAGTGATTGTTTGGGAGGTAAGGTCATAGTATTTGGCATAAGATAGGACCAATTAAGTGATTTATACTGAAATTGGGTGACCTATTATTCTAAAAAGTCCAATGGTAACTATATTTTCTCCATTGGTTGTCTGAGCTCATTTTTCATCTGATTTCTCATTTCCTATAAATTTAGGTGTGCTACATCATTGGCTCCCACAAGTGGATATCATATAGATAGAGTGGTGATTGGCTTATACCCAGTGTACTTGATCTTCATGGTTTCATATAATAGTGATAGAATGATAATATGAGGATGTGTGAAAAATGTGGATGTGATCTGGACATTTACTATTTTTATTAAGTCACACCTCACCTTTAAGTGTTAAATTTTGTCAATTTTCACCAATTTTACAATTTCTAATTTTAGAGTCTTAAACTTGAGAACTGCACTGAGGGTTTTGTTAGAATCAAAATGGATTGAGAGTAGGGTGAATAATTCATTCAAAAAACTTTATACAATTTAAAATTAGCTTTTGCAAACCATTAACATTCAACCATGCATTAATGTCATCAAAACCTTAAGTAAAAACCATACACCATATCATAAACAACAACTACACAAGAACAAAATATATAAGTGGTTAACCCTCAAGGGGAAGAAAAACCACTGAATGGTTTTATAATATTACACACAATAAATACTTGAATTAATATTACACATCACAAGAGATTTCTTTAGTGAGGCACTAACCCCATAATGAGCACCAACTCATAAACACTTGTTGATATTACCCACAACAAGATAATTACATGAATATGACTCATCAGACTATATTTTGATATAAAGATCATAGAAGATATGCTGCAATAACTTAGGTGACAGTGATCATAGGATTCAGCTCCAACCTCCTTTAAACACACTTCAAACCCTCATCCCTTCAACTCGCTCAAACTTGGGAAAACTTGACTTAATATGATCTCAAACCATTGTACACATGATGTCTAACATTCCTCAGCCTTTCACACTCTTCCTCAGCTCTGAAATGGTGGATTATTACTAGTTTCACTCTCACACTTGAGTCACATTTTTTCTCTCTCACTTAGCTAGCTCAAATTTGAACTAAAACAATATTTTATAACCCTTCTTAACTAAAAAATGTGAAATAAGTCAATCTTATTCATTTATCTCAACCAAAAAATATTGAAAAAAATAACAATAAATTAATAAAACAACATTCATAATGGACCCATGTAGGTCAAACATGCTCAAACACACTAAACAAGCTCATAAACAACTCAAAACCCCATCACCTAGATGAATAAAAAATATAAACCTCATCACCATGATTATTAATGATCCAAAATTCATAACACATGTAAAACATGAGATACAAACACCATCCATAGTCATAAATTAGCTTTCACCAATCAAATTATTCATGACTTACTCAAGAATTCTCATATCCTTCACCAAACAACTATTTCTACAAACCATCCTTCACCTTTGGGCCTCAAGAAGAACAAACAACATCTCAACTATGTAATGTAGCAAATAATTGGAATCCCCCTGACCTTTATATAAAATACATGATTTTTACAACTCATGAAACATCCATACATACAAACCACACCAACTTTCCTCTTCACCAAGTTAAGCTCCCCAGAAAACCGTTCTAGGAACTCAACTATTTTTCACCCTTTCTATCACTTTCTAGACCTCCAAATTCCTTAAATAGGAATAACATTCATCCCTATTAACTTTCCAACTAATATAAATCACAAACTAATCAGTCACATACATCTTCTACCTCCATCTTTTAGTTAAAGCAATCATGTCTTGATAAACAACCAACCTTCTTCTTCAAAAATTGATTTGGTTAACCTATCAAACATCATCATCATGAGACAAACCATATAAAATTTTAAATCCCTTTGAATCTACTTTCCATAATATATAACACATCCTTCTCTAAAACTTCCCCAAAACTACCTTAATACTAGTCTTCATAAGAACACTTTTTCCTCTAGAAGATCAACTATGATCTGAAGCCATCATATAAATCAAGTAAAAATCCTAGGATAAAATCCATGTCAATTTATTTCATACCTTCTTTGGAAAACAATTTCCCAAATTGAACATCTTCAAAAACTTTCTTTTTTGAGTGAGGATATTCATCACCACATTCTCTATCTTACCATTCCGAATATCTGGAGGAGTCCTCTACAACCTCTATTCATCATACTATAAAAAATAAACAATTCTAGGAATTTATTATCAATATCTCTATAACCAATTTTGAGCTAGGTTTTTAAACTCATAAAATGTTTTTTACCTTCTTAACATTCATTCATAAAAATGTGATTATGAAATGACATCATTATATGTTTGAAATAATCTTAGCTCAATTCAAAATCATCCCTGAAATCAATAAGGTCCCATGCAAATCACAAAATTCATGTTGAGTATCAGAAGTTACAATTCGAATTGCAAATTACCTTCTTCTCAACCTTGTTTCACCAAAAATACTATGACTTGAAAAATATTGTTCATGGCAACCTAAAATTTTAACCACATCTCTAGGACACTCCTATGCACTATCTCCAATTTTCATCATGGATCAAATAGGTCTAAATATTCATATCCCATCTCATTTGTATGACTAGCCCTTGGAGTCTTACATGGTCTAGAATATGTCATAATAGAATAACCTCATAAATCATCAAGAGACCTATCCAAAGGTACCTAATATACCTAAGACAACATCCATCACATCATGTCATGCCTAAATTATATCACATGGATTTATACCACATCCTTATGCCTCATTTGGTCTCTAAGAACCCAAACTAGGTCTAGATAAGCTTTAAAACAAGGTCTTCCACTTCTACCTGCACTCTTAAAATCATGTGAGTGCCTAAACACTCACCAAAAATGATCTACATGACATTAAAATTATCCTCAATCCACCAATCAACTCAAATCAACAAGCTCCATCACCTAGGCTAGCTAAACAAAGTCAATCTTAGTGGATAAAATCATTTCCATTATATCAACACCTGAATCTCCATTTCATCATCATACTAAGAATGCTCTAACACTTTTCCATCATCCTTTTCTTAATTAATGGGATTTTACATCAATGAAAACACCTATAACTAAACATGCAAACAATCCCCCCTTTGTCATTGATGGAAAACCACCTAATCTTCTCCCCTTTTTTACATTAATGAAAAATTACATACTTGTAGAAACTGGTACTCATCTTTATCAATTTCTTAGAATTCCTTCTTGCATGAAAACAACAAGAAAGTTCATCCTCCTAGCATGCAAATGTATCTTACCTTATTTTTTACCCTTTTCAATGCATTTGATGATTGTACTCCCCCTGGGAAAGAGCATACTCATTAGCCATACATGCCAAAAATTATGAATTAGGGATAAAAACACCATCATACCTTTTTCTTGGTACATCCTAACTTATTTTTCTCACAAACATTCTTATCTCTTTTCATACCATGGTTTCACTCAACTTTTAGGATTAAGATCCCAAAACAATTCCTTTAGTGCAATTTTTACCAACTTTAGCATGCTTTAGAGATCCATTAACTCAATGTCACAAATCCTTAGAGATCCCTCTAGACTTATACTATCCTCTTCTAGCTGAAAAAAATATATTATTCTCACCTTGTTTTCATGTGTTGAAGATGACTCAGCCAATTCATCACTACCTTGAATCACTATTTAATATTTTTTATCCTCCTTGCATCAATTTTTACCAATATAGGCTAGAAACATTATTTCCAAAGAATTATACTTTGTAATCAAGACTAAAAAATCTAGTTTGGTACCTCTAGACATATTAAAGTACCTGAGTCTCTTGCTCCAAGACTAGATAGGCTCACTTGCCTCAAGAGCCTCATAAAGACGTGTAACATGAAATTTTATGTAATGGTATCATGTACACTTTTCTTAAGAAATAAACTATACATACACCTCTACAATCACCATTCTCCTTCCCATATAAGTCTTAAAAAACTCCTTGTTCACCTAAGATGATGAAAAAAGAGCTACCTTTTTCTAGGATTCTTCCTCAAACCTGTAGCATCACATTACTTCTCTTAAGTGACTTGGCACAAACATACTTTTATTGAATACTTACCTATTTCACTTAACTATTCTTAGTTTCCGTCCATTCATACTCTCATATCATCCTCACCATTCCTTCGGTGACTCATAACCCTTTAAGAACAAAGTACACGAGTTTTTACACATGTAGGCTACCATTTTAGCCTCCACAACCTATGTACCTTAACATCATGCACTTGACACAAATTCTAGCCCCTTTTTAACAAGTATCAATTCTTAATATTAGGTCAAGAAGACCTTGTAACCATCTTGTTAACTTAAAAACACTTGGATAAAGTCCATTAATGACTACCCTTATTTTGAATGCATCTGCAGATCTATAAAACCTCATTTTGGTGCACCATAATCACCTACAAAATTGTAACCCTTTTTTTTCCATTAATGACACTCATTTTTTTATCATTGCATTCACCTGATTCTTTCATAGACCTAATCATTTTAGGGATTATCTTATGAGATACAAGGGTGAATAAGTCAATAAATATGGGTGAAATTATCTCATCTATAGGATAAAAATTTCCATGCCTAGATATTTGTATAGGCTTGTGAGCTACGCGAAGGTATAACTCTTCCATCTTGAACATAAATATCATATACAACTTTCATTTTACTCGAGGAACATAATTTTGGACTTCAACATCATACCCAAACTTGGAAACATATTTTTTACATGAAGAACAAATTATTTTCATTCTTTTCACATGAATCAAAGATCATAATATTTATCCTTGTTATTGACTCCATGACGTGTAGAAGGTATTAGAAAAACTCCATCACATAATCAATGCGGACAATTAATTTCACAACTCATCAACTACCCTTCATATATGTAGACATCAGCTCACCTGACCTCTGATAGTTTGATGCAACACCACATAATTAAAATGTTTGTACAAAAAAATTATACACTTTCTATTAATTTAAAAGAGAATATATTTACACACTTAAATGCATTTCATAGTCCTTCAATAAAGTTTTATCCTTCATTTTTTTTCAAGGGAAACCTATTGAGATCTCTTGATCTCCTTAAACATGATTGGTACAATTCCATTCTTCATGTCAACCATTGTTACTTGATACTTCATATTCCTTCAACACTACACTTTTATTTCTAAGAAACCTTTTGTGAAATGTGTGTACACATTATCCTTCAATCACTTTATAATGAGATGACTTCATACTATCAATGTTTCCTATTGAGAGACTCGACCCTGAATCTCACATACCTTACAACATTATTTCACCATAAATTCTCTTTAGAATTGTATACCACCTTATTTATGCATGTATGATCTCACAAAATATTACAAAATTAGAGACTTCTTACATTTTTGCACTTATAATTCATGAATAAAATTACATTTATTTGTCCTCTATAGTCCTTTAACATTATTGAACTTATTATCTCTCCTTGGGCTCAACATTTTAGTGCACTATCATTTAGATCGTTTCTCAAGACCAAACCCTTACGAGGGCCAACATTCACAGACCGTTTGAAAAAACTCTATGCCAAAAATGACAACTCATACTTGACTATACTTTGACCATTATACCAAAGATACTATAACAAGAAATGATTCTCATTATGTTTCAATAGAGCTAGATACAATTCATACTTATTTCACGAAGCACACATATTATATATCCTTCATATTTACTTCTTCATGGTACCTCATACTTCCTTAGATGGACTAATAATCTTTGAAGTGTGATATAATTTTTTTGACATATAACAAGAGAATGCTTAAGCAATATGATAGACGTAATGATAACTTCCAACTCAAATAAGGATAAGAACATACTCACTTTATACTTCTAAGGCATATCATGGAAAGCACTACAAGTGTGACTTCACAAACTTTTGATAACTTCTTATACAAACCAATACCCTTGGTAACATTAACTACACACAATTAAACCATGACTTATACTATTAAAGATCAAGAACAATACTTTATGTACACCATCAATAAAAACACATGACTACACACATATGAGAGAAATCCTTGATAGTAGATACATATTTGAATACATGGTTGTATAGAGTCAAAGACCTTTTCATAGCCACCATACAATTGTCACCACTTAAAAAACCAAAGAATACTACAAAACATACATTGAAAATATGAAAACATACCTTATCAACTTGGAGGATACATTCTTCATCCTAGTAAGCTACCCCTTTCTCCAAAGCTTCATATGGGTCATTATGTCTCTAAGAAGATTAGTAGAGACACAATCTTCCCTGGTGAATCTAGAAGAGTGACCTAAAGAGGTCCCAATAACTCTTAGATTCCTGCACCTAATCTTGTCCATCTTTTTTCTAACTTATACCTTGCTAAATTCCTTGATTAGCATTCATACCTATTCTAGGTGAAACTATATTACTCCTTCTTGGCTTCCATATTATGCCTTAACTACTTTCATGCATTATAGAACCCTGGAAACTCCTTTCTAACATTATAGTACCATGAGATCTCTTGAATTTCCTTTAGTGTAGTCATTTTTATGTACCCTTAGTACAACTTTCTAACCCCAAGCACATCGGCCTATCACCCAGCGGGCGGTGGGCAATCACTCAAGGCACAGATCTACACATCTCCTCCTTTATGTGAGAATTATGAGAAGGTTCTTCCATTGATGGGGGATGGTTTACAAAATGAGAATACATTTACTTAGTTAAAAGAAAAGTGGAAGGGAAGCTTATAGATCCTCATACTAACTATTAAATAAGCCAATCACCATGTGTAATAAGCATGATAAATCATATCTGAGTCATGAAATCCACAAAAGAGAGTTTAATCCATTAAACATGTTATATAGAACAAACCCTCAAATATATATTCATTTAAAGTGATTTTGGTAGCCACATTACAATCAAAAGAGGTCTTCAAAGACCATAGATATTCAAAGACTAGGAATCATCTCTTATAGATATTCCCTGGTATGAAATTCTAACTATGCCTTCCTAGTTCATCCCTTATTATAGAATCTAATGTCATGCAAAGGCTTATTACATCCTTCAAAACCCTTAGCACTAAGTGCTCTAAACCCTATCACTACTGTAACATTTGGCTACTTTGTAAATTACTCTCTAATGCATCCTATGTTCTTCTCCTATCTATCATTTGTTGTCTTCATTTTCTTATGAGCATCTATCTTTATAGGTTCATCATCCACTGCCATGCCTCCTTTCGTAAACAGATTGCATGCCAAGTGTCATTGTCATCTTCCAATGGTGAATGTGAGTCCCCTTGTGGACCCTCCACTCTCTATAATGATGTCTTTTAGGAATATTTCCTACATGGAATATTCTTTTCTCGACCTTAAAGGTTTCAAGATGACACCTTATCCACTCAACATGCCTATTCCGGTAACATTTTTCTTCAAGTGCCTTCAGAATTCTTAATATGGCTAAGTCCTACGAACCCAATTTTTTACCTTCTACATGCAACCTGGTTTCTATAAAACCCTTCTTAAAACTCTATCCTATGTGCTTCTCCCTGGGTTCCCTTATTCTCATTGGCCTTGCATGCATGTGCACACTTTGGTACTTTGGCAATATTTCAAGTCCCAACATCACCCCACACTAAGTTTGTTCTCTTTCCCCAGAAACATTCCACTTCTTCAAAGAATAAAGAATGGTGGGACCTAGAAAAATTTAATGAAGAATGGAAGAATCTTCTACTTCCATAAGAGGAGTGGGAACTCATTCTTTATTTTCACCTCCATCTTCTCTCGAGCATATAATTCACCCATCACCTACTGAATTAGGTCACCCACTCGAGCGCTTACCTCTTCAAAACTTAATTCATCACCCTTCGCATTAAGCATATCTACAATTCCTTTTAACTGCTTAATAAAGTCTTCCAATAGATTCATTCTATGAGTGACCTGAAGGTATATCTCCTTAAGTCAATTCTTGATTAAACCTCACAAGGATTTGATTGCTTTTATTTATGCTTGAATTAATCTCACCCCTTTTGTTTGAAATTTTCCTTCGACATTTGTTGCGTCTTCTTTCTTCTGTGAGAGGTGTGAGTTCGAAAGGTTACATTCATTGATTAAATTATTTTGAATATCCTTTATTTTTTATTATTTTTCAACTTTTGGGTCAATGATCATGCTTAGATATGTATTATTTTTGAAAACCCTTGCAAAAAGCTGATTATGAAGCAGGTATAAAAATTAGAAAAATTACTTGTGTGAGGTGTTCCTTGATCATGTCAATAATTCCATTTTTTTTTCTACCTCCCATTGGTACGTGGAACTTCCCAATTAGATGCAGTATTATGGGTGTAAGTTGCAACGCATATGCAAATTAAGTCCTGCGTATCGACAAATATTCCTCTGAATATTTGAAATAAGAAAGTGTATTATTTCACCGAATATTTTCATATGTAAGAGAAAAAAAAATAAGGTAAAGGTGAGGAGGAATACCTATGAATGAAGGTAGAAAGTAGAGTGCATGTGTTCTAATTTCCTAATCCAATATTGATTGTGAGAACTTCCTTTTTTCTAGGAGGAACTACCTATAAATACAAAACAAGACCATAAGAGGAATGTTAAACAATATATGCCAATTGACTGCCTAGCGTATTCTATATCCACGAAGTTTGATACTTCTTATATGGCTATTAATCCATTGTTTACAAATAACTTAATGCAAGAGATAATGTAAACCAATAATGTTCCACTATAGTTGATATAATTTAGGTGTCTCATTCAAGTACAGTAAGCAAATATAATCTAACAAGCTAGGTTATGATCAAAGTTGGAAGTCAGATAGGTAAATATGGTGGTTGGGATAGGTCAGGATCAATTTTTGAGTGGTTTGGATTATTTGGGTGAATGGTATGAGGTTGTTGTTATAGGTAGATTTACTAGATATAGAGATCGATGTCAGTCTTGTATGACCAATTCTAGTTAAGAGGAATCCAACAATAGTTTAGGTTAACTAGTGTCATCAGGGTCAGGCTGATAGAAACTCAATAAAGTTTGGTTTTGATGATTCTCTGTGATTACATAGAGAATGGAAAAAGAATGGTTAGGTTGATGACAATGATGGGAATACTCAGTGATGTCTAGAGTTAGGTATGGAGGGCTAAGAGGTTGTAGGTGATTAGGTGTAGGGATTGACAGGAAGGTGAGAGGTGATGAGATGAAAAGGAGATCAGGACTCCCAAATAGAGATAAAGAGACTGACCTAAGTATGAAAATATAAAGATCTAAATGTACTTACTTGTACTTACAGACATGGTGGTTGGATGGAGGTGATGTTTGATCCATAGAACTAGTGGTCAGTGTCACGGTTGCACTTATCAAAATGTTACCATGAATGCTTGCCCTTTAGATCATTGTTTGGTGTTGGTTCAAGATGTCTGGATGTGCAGGAATGATCTAGTGTGTTCTTGCATGTAGATCTCTCTTCTCCAAAACTCTATAATTATTCCAACCTCTCAAACAAGGTTACCAAAGTGAATATATGGTAATCTACAATGTTTTAGGGTGACTAGTGTCAATTTCAGGTTGACCGGCGTCGGTTAAGTTGGGAAATCCTACGTTTACTAAAATGACAGATCTTGGTAATCTTTTTGGCCAGCTCAATCCATTGTCACGGATGAAAATAAAATGTTGCACTTAGATAAGTGGGCATGTGGTTAGAGTAAGAATATGCATGTGATTTTAGGGTTGAACTAAGTCGTTGTTAATTAAGGTAGGTAGGACTAAGTCTTAGTTAGTTATGGTAAGTGGAGATTGAGTGCTAAGCATAGGTTTATCATGAGGTTTCTAGGTGATGTGGTGGGATGAGGTGTAAATTAGTTTAATTAAGGTAACTAAATAATTAATATTGTGAGAATGGGCATTAATTTAATTATAGGTAATTAAATTAATATATATGGGGGGTGAAAGGTAAGTGTGACCGAAATTTGGTGTCTACATATTGCCCATTTTTATCACGTAGCTTGTATTGGTAAGTGATAATGAAAAAAGTAGGAAGTGGTTGCCCCATGTGTGGGTGAAGGTGATCCCCCTCAAACCAGGAACTGATGAGGTGTAATACATAATCGGTGAATGGGTTGATAAATGTGTAGTTGATATAAGTGAAGGAAGATGGGGAAGGGTAGTGGTCAGCTTGGATAATAGGTAATAGGCTGGGATAAAATACGGGTAATGGGTAATGAAAATAAAATGCACACACACATATAGATTATAACATGGTACCAAGTTAAAGAGCTTGTAAACTATACATCGTCCAAGGTTGATATGTTTATCCAAACAAGGGTGAAGTGATTCAAGTATCTAAGGTATAGGATATGGTCTGGAAACACAATGTAGGTTAGGTGCAAGAAATTTTAGGTATGTTCTGGTACACCAAAGGTTTGGTTGGGATAAATGGAATGAAAATAGGAAAGGTATGGTTATTACGCTAAAACCACATAGCTAACAACATTGCAAGGTATAGAGAGTACATAAAGTCAATGCTCTCACCAAGTAGGTCAGGTTTAGGTAAATAGGTCATGACATGAGTAAGGCCAAGGTACATGTAAAATAACAAATCTCAAGACTTAACTAAGGAAATGTAGGGGTAGTTTGGGTTTGTAGGTATGGTTGAATCTAGGTAATAGGAATGGTTGAGTCTAGGTTATAGGAATGGTTTAGTCTTATGTGATAGGAATGATCAATTCTTAGGTCATAGGCATGGTCAAGTCTTAGGTGATAGTGGAAATCTTTTAAAATGTCAGTATTGATGGTCTAGTCCTATATAGGGTAATCAATAAGTAATGAAGAAGGTGAATGATAAGAGGTGGTAAAAGAACCACTTAATTGATAAGAATCCTAATGCATTCACCATAACAAAGATTGGATTATGAAGGAAAGACCCTAAAGGTGTTGCATAATGGACTATTCTAAGGGTGAAGAAAGTCACTTGATCATGAAATTTCACAATTACGGTGAGTCCCTTCAGTAGATAGGAAATTAGGGTGAAAAGGCAATGAGGTGAAAATGGGTGGTTTAGCGTAACTTAGTATACAATAGAATGTTTACCTAGCAAGAAACCCATGATCAAAAATAGGAAATTCCATGACAAAAGTTATCATTTTATTCATTTGTTTCTATTGTTGATAGATTGATCGATGTGGGAAGTCTATATGGGATGTGTATATTATCTCCTTGAGGTCTTTGTGAAGATGATTAGTGCAAGAATCTTATGAATATGTTATTTTATTTTTACAATGACTTTATATATCTATCCTTCGAGGGAAAAGTCTATTTATAGTGGCAAGATAGAGAGAAGAGATGTCCCTTTTGAGGGAGTCATATTTTTTATGGATGTTTAAATCAAGGAGTTGAATCCCATTTTTCTTTCAGATGTTTAAGTTATGGACAAGACTATGGAGGAAAATTACGTTCTTGTTTAGAATACTAAACCATAGCACACAGAGATTAACTTATGAAAGAGACGGTTTTAAACGATGAATGACCATGGGATTCCATCTTTGAAAAATATGAAAGGTATCCATGATAATCCTACCATGAGTAGAGACATGGTACTCATATTGAAGATAAGGCTGAAAGGTGATGGGTAATCCCATGATTCTTATTTAGTCATTGATCCTCAAAATGGGTAATATGGAAGGTGAATGACGTTCAAGGGATGAGTGGTTAATAGAAAGAAGGAGATATAGGACTTGATTTCAACAATAAAATGGTCTAAGATAAAATCATTTAGGGGATCAGGTTTGGTTTTTACCTTCAAGTGTAGACAAATGATAAGCACTCGATCCATAGGCATGAGTATTGATATAGGGTCCAAGCCAACGAGGAGAATATTTTCCTCGTTTACTTTTCTCTTCTTTGGTTACATGTTGATTTTCCTTCAGGATGAGATCACCAAA
Organism: Taxus chinensis; assembly: GCA_019776745.2. NCBI lineage: Eukaryota > Viridiplantae > Streptophyta > Pinopsida > Cupressales > Taxaceae > Taxus > Taxus chinensis. The sequence goes on from CM034147.1 coordinate 27,920,909, forward strand.
CTAGAAGGTTCATTCATGGAAAAAAAAATTGTAGGCATGCTTCATACGTTTTTGGTAGATTTGGAGATGATTAAGAGCATTTAGACGATACTCATCTAATAACTCAAGTTGTGCCAAATGGTCCCGGCGAAAGTCATCATCATTGAGCATTTCTTGGAGTGAGATGTAAAGAGATGGAATTTATACTTCAAGAGACAACACAACCTCAGTATTGTAGACCAGAGAGAAAGATGGGGCAATAGTCGAAGTGTGAATACTAGTGTGGTAAGCCCACAAGGTGAAAGGAATGTGCGTATGCCAATCCTTCCTAGTATCATCAACTACTTTCATAAGAATTTTGTTCAAGGATTTATTGGTTGATTATACTTGACCATTTTTTTGTGGGTAATAAGGTAACGAGAAACTCAATTGAATGCCAAAAGCATCGCAAAGTTATCATAGGGTTTTATTTTTGAATTTCTTTCCATTATCAGTGATGAGGTAGTGAGGCAGTGAGGGACACCAAAGTGACAAATGATGTGATGGGTGATGAATTCACATATTTTCTCAGATTTTATAGAAATGAGGGGAATGGATTCTACCCATTTAGTGTAGTATTTAGTAGTGGTTATAATCCATTGATGGCATTGTGAAGAATGAGGATTGATCTCTTCGACAAGATCTAAACCCCATTGAGAGAAATTCCAAAGGTGTCGTGTGACCTATAAGGAATGACTAGGTGTGTGATGAAGATTATCATGTTTCTAGAATTTCACACAACCTTTTACATAGTCACAACAGTTGTGGTTTAGGAATGGAAAATAATAGATAAGGAAAATAATGTGTTTAGTGATAGATGAACCACTAAAGTGACCTCCACAAATTCCATCATGAACTTCCTTGATGGTGTAAGGAATTTAAGAAATTGTAAGGCATCGTAAGAGAATACTGTCAAAGCCACCTTTATAAAGGATACCACCCATGATGACATATCAAGTGACACCTTTAAGAAATTCAAACTATCCATTATGAGTTTGATTGGGAGGTAGAATGGAAAGGGAAAGGTAGTCTGCAAACTACTTATATCAAAGATCACGTGGGTCAAGTGCAATGGTTCCAATGGAGTTGACCTCACGAGATAAATAAGAGGTTGATTAAAACCATTGTATTGTGAAAAATATTTTCAAATCGGAAGGTGAAGTAGGTATCTAAGAATCTAGGTAGGTCATGGTATCCACAAATTTATTTATAGAATGTGGGGTGGTTTGAAGTTCGTAACGGTCAAAGGTAGTTAAAAGTATGTCTACGTGACATTTGTACTTTTGGATTATTTCATTATGACACTATTATATACCATCGAATTGGTTTACAACCATTTGGGAATCACCAAATATATTAATTGATTTAACATCTAGGGAGATGGCAGTTTGAAGGTGTAATACGAGTGCTTCATATTCGGAAATGTTATTAGTGCTATAAAAATCTAGTTTGAAAGATAAAGGCATAGGTTCACCATTAAGATGAATGAGGATAACACCTGCACCACCTCCATGTTGACATTTGGAACCATCAAAGAATAAGGTCATCTGGTAAGTGGTATCATCCAAAGAGAGGGTAACAATGGATTCATATAGGAAATCAAAGTTAGAGGGTTGATCTCAAGAAAGAGGTGCGTCTGCTAGTTGGTCAACAATGGTTTGGACCTTGATATATATTTTTGGTGGATGAATTCGAGGTCAAGGTTTCTAAGAAGCATGAGCCAAAGTGCATCACATTGATGTTGTTAGGGTTTAACAAATATATAATGTAGGGGATCATTGTTAGTGAAGAAAAATGTTTTGTGGTTAAGTAGGTAGTGACAAAGTTTAGTAGTAACAAAAACTAAGGCTAAGCATAAATTCTCAGCATGGGTGTACCTATTTTTATAGTCTAGAAGTGTATGGATTATGTAATAAACCAATTTCTCCATGTGTTTCTCATCATGATGAGAGAGCATGGCACCTAAGGAATGGTAAGTAGTACAAATGTATAGGTAAAATCATTGGTCATCCTTAAGAGGAATGAGCACCAATCATTGAATAAGGTATTATTTTAAGGTGTCAAAGGACTTGTGGCATTCACCATCCCATTTGAATGAGACATCATTTTTGAGGAGATGATTAAATGGTTTACTGTAGTAAAAAAGTTGTGAAATGAACTGGCGGATAGATTACAACTTACCTTGCAAACTCTGAAGTTTATGAATATTAGTAGGTGGATGCATTTCTAGCATAGCCTTTACTTTAACAAAATTGACTTCTATGCCACATAAAGAAATGATGAAACCAAAGAATTTTCCTAAAAGCACCACAAAGACACACTTCTTAGGTTGAAGGTGAACACAATACTTGATGAGGTGGTCCAAGATGACCTTAATTACTGTCAGATGTTCATCCCGATGTTTGGATTTGGAAAGAAGGTCATCTACGTAATCTTCTAATATGTGATACATGATGTCATGAAAGATATAAGTCATGGCTTGCTAATATGTAGCACTAGAATTTTTAAGGCCAAAAGGCCTGACTCGATAACAGAAGGTCCCCCAAGGAGTTATGAAGGTAGTTTTGTGTTGATCTTTTGGAGTGAGTAATATTTGATTATAACTCAAGTAATCGTCCATGAGTGATAACATCTCATGGTTGGAAGTGAGACCAACTAGTTGGTCAATGCTTGGTAGAGGAAAGTCATCTTTCAGGAAAGCTAAGTTGAGTTTGTTGAAGTATGTGAAAATATAGAGTGCCACTATCTATTTTATGACATGAATGATATTAGAAATCCATTGGGAATAGTCATTGGGTAGGATGAAGGAAAATGATAGAAGGTACTGAAGTTTTTCTTTGACAAGTAGAGCAATGTGAGGTTGTATTTTCCAAAACTTCTATTTTATGCATTTGGAATCAAGGATGGTTATGATATTGTTGACCATAATGTTTGGGTCAATACCAAACATATCAGCATAACACCAAGTAAAAGTGTTGCTATGGTCCTAGAGGAAAGAAGTAAAAGCTTCTTGTTCAGTAACATCTAGAGATTGACATATCTTTAGAATGTACGGGTCGTTCTGAGTGTTAATGTTGATTTTAATGGTTGATTCATTCAACATGGTTTACATATCAGAAGGCAATAACTGGTGAATATAAAAATCTACCCCACCAAGGTAGGTGAGTATAGACTCATCGTTCTGATATTGAAAGAAATTAATAAAAGGTGCATCGTCATTGATCATGTCAGGATATAGGAAGGGAAGAGAAGAGGGAGCCTCCCCATCACATTGATAATGACACTGTGATATTTTATTTGTGGGTGGTATATGGGATGATGGTATGATTAAATTCTTCATAAAATTAAATCTAAAGCCTTTCCATGTGTAGCGGTGAAGGAAAGTGTGGGCAAAGTGGCAGTTAGTGAGAGATTGGAGGTCAGATGAAAATGGTCATGTTTGGGATGGTTATTTGGGTGAATAAGTGGATGTGTGAAGGTGGGGAGGACCATAAGGGAAAACCTCTTCTACGTGATAGTCATAACGAGGGTGCTGACATAGGTTTTTGTACTCTAGTAGAGTGAGGAATGCTGTAATATTGTATAAGTAGTAATCCCTCAGAGTGAGTAATTAAAAAACCCTTTTAAGGGATCAGTAGTAGATATGTGGGTAGCAGGGATAGAAAAATCACTAGATTATTGGGCAAGAGGGGTATCTGTTTGTTGGGAAGTAGATGGGTCAGCTATAGAGGTTGTGGTAGTAGTAGGAATATGAGAGTTAGGTGTGGGAGAGGTGGTGGTAGCATTGGTGGATAGGGTCCTAGTTGAAGGAGAAGTGGGGGTAGAGGGATATGCTTTGACTAGTACAAGTACATCATTAGGTTGGTATAATATGTTACAATTTTTCAATGGTGATGGGTCAACATGGATGGTATAGTTATGCCCTTCATGTTCAAATTTTACACAACGATGTAAAGTTGAAGGGACAAAACCCATGACACAAATCCAAGGTCTTCTAAGTAATAGGTTATACTAGAACTCTCCCTATAAGACTAGGATAATTTTGGGACAGTGTGAGGGCCTACACAAATGTGGAGAATAATGGTACCAAGGTTTGAGGTGATGGCATCGTTGAAGGAGCGCTTAATAACTTGGTTATTATGTATATAATTAGATGGGATGCACATTTGATTATACATGTGGGAGGAGATGATATTAATGCTAGCTCCACCATCGATCATGACGTGTCATATTCGAATGTTATCGATATAGAAGGAAATGAAAAGGGTGGGATTAGGGTCATCTGAATGGAGAGGTACAATCTCCTCATCAGAGAAATTAAGGGTGGTGACTTGATGAGTGGGCATGGGGGTAGAAGAAGGAGATTATTTTGTAAGCAAGGCCACGTGGTGAGGGGTGATAATGGAGGCCACTAGTGTGGGGTAATTGTGTAAAACTTTGATGGATTGTAAAACCTCCATAAGGGCTTGTTTATGAGATTCAGAAGTTTAGACAAGATCGTATAAAGACATCTTTAGGGGGGATTGATGTAATTTTTCCATCATTTTGTGATGGGTGACCTTGTTAGAGATAGGGTATGTGGGTCCTTGAATGGTGATTTTGGGTATAGGTACAAATGGTATATTGGGCATGTGGTTGGTTGATGGGCTAGTTACTTTTTATTTTCCTTTTTCCTTCTAGGTGCGGGTGGTAACTAGGACCATGATAATCTGACAAGAGGTGGTAAATGGATAAGGTGTAGGATGAATAGTGTAATGGCATGTTGGACAAAAACCTAATGGGGGAAAAACTTTGTGAAGTGATCTGAGCACATTGACATTTGGATGGTGATTTGGCCAACTCTCTGATACAGATCATGTTGATCTCAAATTTTGGAGGTGGAAAAAAGGTTATGGAGGTGGAGATGCAGGTCATTGAAGAAGTAAGGGATGATGATGTGTGGTGACATGTCAAGGTGGAACATGTTCCTAATCAAGAAGGTCATCATCATCAAAAAAAATTTCAGGAGGAAAAAGTTGAGAAAAATGGTTTTTAGAGCCTTACAATTTTCTACATCATGTCCTGGCACATGATGATAGGCACAAATATTGGTTTCATCAAACCCTTTTGGTTTCGGTTTGAGAGGATCGTATGGTAAAATTGGTGGTAATGAGATGACGAAAGTCTCTAAGAGGTTGGTTAGAATGTTGGCGTAGGACCCTACTAATGGATCATAATGGGAAGTGAATGTGGTTTTGGATAAAGGTGTGGATGGTCATGAGGGAATAGGAATTATTGGAGGAGTGGGTTAGCCCACTAGTTTGGTAACTGCTACTACCTTAGGTTTTTATGACATCTGCTTAGGTAAAGGTGTGGTAGAAGAGATAGCAATAGAATGTTTTGTTAGTTTAACTACCTTATTAGAGGGTAGTGGTCTCTTGTCTTTGGGTTGCACTTTCTTTAGTAAAGGTGAGGTGGGAGTAAGAAATGAAGAAGGGAAATATAATGGTAGAAGAGGATGGGTTACCCATGGGGACAATAGAGTTGTGGTGGAAGTGGTTTGTAGAGGCTAGGTGGATGGTACGGGTTGAAGTTATATAGGAAAAGTTGGAGTTATAGTAAATGATAGAGGTATAGGTGGTAACGAATGTCAAGGCAAGGGTATGGGTGTTTTTCATGTAGTTAAATGATGTGTAACAAAGTCTTGTGATCAAGCAGTAGGTTTCTTAGCTTTTTATTGGCCTTGGGTAGGATCTTGTTTGACCATGGTTTATGGGTGAGGCCCTAGGATGGAAAAAAGGGGAGAAGGTGACAAAGTTGTGGTAGGTGAGACTACTGTATGTGGCCTAGAAGGTTATATCTTCCTTTGAGGTGGAGGAATAACTTTGGTGTGGGTTTTCGAAGACGTGGCTAAGTCCAATTTGATAGGTGGATGGGTAAGGATTAACGTTGTCATGACACCCAGGGTAGTTATGGGTCTAGATACAGATGAAGATATAGGTGTGGGTAGGGTCTTAGGTATTGGAATGGTTTTAGTCATGGGTAAAGGTTTAGATGTAGGTAGATGTGATGTGGAAGAATCCATTTCGATAGTCATGGTACCTTTGGGTAGATTGTGGAAGTATCTTTAGGTAACATTTGTATTTGAGTCAAAAAGGGGAGTCAAATACATCCCTAGAGCATGGATTTATCAACATAATCCAATCGATTGGCCACCCATGAAAATGGGACTTTTGTATGAAGATATACAATTGGTTTTGTGGTACTCCCTATAAAATATGTCTACAAGATAGGGAATTGGCTAGCCTCTGAGTCTATAGGTTAAAGAGATGAGATCATGTCAATGGGTTCATGGGATGCTAAGGGAGAATTTCCCCCAATAGGTAGTGGTATGTCTGAAGAGTCTCCCATAGGTAGGAGAGATGGTAGGTGGGGTGAGGTAGAATTCTCCCTTGGTGGAGGAGAAGGTGATGATGATTTTCCTGTGGATGAGAGAGTTGATAATGTTGATTGTTTAGTAGGTTGTGAAGTAGATGATGAAATGGCATCAATAGAAAGTGTGGCTTCCTCCATGAGATAAGGGGGTGATGAAGGGGACTCATCTATGGGTGAAGGAGTAGAAGAGGTTTGCTACTCTATGGGTAGAGGAGCTTGTGGAATAATATCTTAAATAGATGAAATAGGTGGAATTTGAGGAACCTCCAGTATGATATAAAAAATTGCGTGAATTTCACAGACATTTCCGTCATTGGATGAAGGTTAACTATTTTGATTAGAAGATGGTTTATGGTTATGGAATGGCTTATTAATGATGTGCAAATTTTGATTTTCTGGGTCATTCAGGTTGTCCATGACAAGGTCGCCATTATCTATCATCTCTTAGACAATGTTCTAAAGTGTTATGCAGTTACTATCACTATGGCCTTTAACATAATGATAATTATAGTAGTCATGTTCTTTATACCATACAGGAATAGTATAAGAGGGATTGAAACTAGTATGAGGTTTTATTGGAGGAATTGTAATGGCTACAACTTTAAGAAGATTTTTCAAGACTGATGAATATGGCTCTCTAATTAATGTGTACTTCTGTTCCTCCCACTAGAACTAGAAGGTTTAGAAAGGGAAAATATTGGAGAAAGGTTGGGCATGATTAAAGGGATGGGATGGAATATCTTTGAGAACTACCACATTGGAAGATCCTTTGGCTTTTGAATAATTAATTTCATGTTTTGAAGATGAAGAAGAATCATTTGGTATGAATGGGGAATTCTAGTTTTGTAATTATATTTTCTTTCCTTTAATGGCATGAATTTCCAGCTTTCGTACCATGGTGAATGCTTCATCAAAGGTTCAGAAGGCATTTAACTATAGAGTTGGTGAGATTTGTCTAGCACAAGCTCTAGTGAACAAATCAATAAGTTTAGTTTGAGGTAACTGGAATGTTAATTGGCTGATAAAACTCCGCTAGGAAGCAATGAAATCTATGATAGATTCGTCATCATACTATCATGTCGAATACATGTCGGTCATGGTGACTATTGTCTCCAAATCTCTACACCCCCTAAATGGATTGAAATGAATCATGAAATTTGGTGTGATTGGGACACATGGGATCACATCTCAAACTGTGGGACTTGGGCTTGAGGTGAACCTCTAGAGAAGGTTGGCTTCCTACTCCTGGACTAAACACAACACTACTTCTGATGTAAGAAAGATGGCTAACTAGTCCTATGCTAACATTTCATGGCAATTAGGGAAGAAGAATACAAGGAAATTAAATTTATTCTAGAAGTGGTGATGCACCAAGAAAAGGGGTGTTTAACTTCTGGAAGGGTTAATGTGGGTACGATGATTGCATTGTTAACCACCTTCACCTATTGCAACTTGGAAAGGATATAAAATATCACATACTAGAAGGACACGTTCCTCTGCTAAACCTTAAACATACATAATATAAAGATCAGCTTTGATTTGATACATAGATAATCTATTAAGATGATAATCACAAGCACATATCAGGTATCCACTTGAGTGACAATAATAATGTAACTCTTGATCAACAAGAGGAAAATAGCTTCTCACAACTAATGGGAAGTAATCACACTATTATTTTCACAATATTAAACAGATAATCTGAAATAAAGGTAAACTAATCAAATAATGCTCAAGAATCACATTCACAAGGCATGTAATGATTAATTATTCAACACAATAAAACATATTTTGAAGTCTAAGGAAACTCTAAATATAATTAAAAGGTTTCAACAAAACTTTGAAAGCACTCTTCCAAGCTTGAAGAGAAACTTTCTCCCAAATCTCTCAAAAAATATGTATATATAAAATAATGGAAGCACTCCACTATTTATAAGTTTGTAGGCTAAGCCATTACAGTTGGGACTTCAACTAAATTTTACTAAAAATAGTAATGTCCTTAATAAAAGGGAACATGCTCCCATAAAAATAGAAAATTTGTTGTAGAAGGTTGACCAAGTCAACCCTATAACTTTGATCGATTCCAGAGCTTGAATCTGTCCTTTCAGGCCGATCAGCTTTGGCCTAGCTCATCTGAATCTCCTTTCTCTACAAGCTTTTTTTGTCCTTCCTCCCATAAAACCATTCAGTGTCTATACTCGAGAAAATGCTTAACAATACCCTAAGTTTCTTCATCTCCAGGTCCACATGCATAGTGATTCACTATGTCCGTTGTTTCAATCTCTTTCGTGATCCTGGCCAGAAACCTTCGAAGCTTACTTATAACTTTCTTTAGTCTCCCTATGAAGTTATGACATAGAACTAGTCAATCAATGGAGTCACTATTGAAAGTCTTCGTAACATCATCGTCCTGATTCACTAAATCTTTGAAATTTTCTATAATCTAGTCCTCAAGAAGAGCATAGATATTCTCATTGAAAAACTTGTAATGGGAGTTTTCAAACTCCTCAGAGATATCATCGAGGGCCTTCGTAATCTCTACCCACTTATCCTCCAATTTCTTAATCAGATTTTGCAGCACCTAACACTAAAATTCCATAGCCTTTTGATATTCAAACAATTTAGAGGCATCATCAATTACCTCTTCTTATAGAAGTAAGTCAGAATCTTCCTCTCTTATGTCACTCTATGTAGCCAAGGTTTAATTCAAGTTATTATTATCTTCGAAGAGAGATTTTTCCATCTTAGCAATGGTGGTTTTCATAATCTGTAAATCAACATAAATCTCCACAACTTCCTTAATCAAAGGATTGGCCTTCTGTAAGATCCTTTCCATCCATCCATTCACTGTTCTCCCTTTCTGGCCTAGGTTCTTGAGCTCATAATTAGAGATATCATCGATTGTAGATGAAATTGTCATGGTTGTAGTAGTTGAGATGTTAGTGGATGGAGTTGGTTGAGTTACTCTACGCAGCAGTGCAGTGAGCTGCTCAACCTTGGCCTTAAGCTCGTCCTTGGTGGCCTTGTCTTTGTCATACTTCTCGAAAAGGGCCCCAAGAGCAGTGTGTACATCCTTCTTGGCTCCTTCATGAGTAGCCTTCCCCAATGAGAACTTTGAGATCTGGTAGTCTCACTACTATGATAGTTTCTTTAGTTTTCCCCCTCAATAGGGGTAGCTACTTCTATCACATGCTCTCCTGATGGATTAACCGTTAGACTTGATATGATTCTCGGTCTCTTGGCATGTATTTTGGGCATGGACTCCAATATAATGAGATTTATCACATCTCCTAGAGGAACATTTTTCTTTTTTCTTAGGAGTCTATCTAAACAGCCACTCTGGTATGGCTAGAGCTGAGGAAGATGGAGTAGTGGATCTAATACCTAAAGTACCAGTTAGGGAAAGATCACTAGAAATGCCAGCTGATATCTGAGCATAGGTGGAAATGATGGAAGGTGTGGGTGTGAGGACAGCCATAGGAATTGAAAAGGCAATGCAAGGGGTTGAGATTAAAGAAAATGGGAGTGTCTAAGGAAGTGAGGAGGAAATGGGTGACCCAATATTTTCCCCAGCTGATAAAACTGGAAGTGACGAAAATACCTAGGCCATAGAAGGAGATGGGAAGGAAGAAATGGTGGTAGAAGTGGAGGGAACTGATATTGGGAGTGATAATGGAGGAAGGGGAAGATGGGATGGATCCTGAATGACACTAGGGGAATCACTTACTTCCATAACCTTAGTGACTGGTACTGTAGATGTTGTAATCCTAGGAGTAGTAGACCTAGAATGAGATGAGCCACCAACCAAAAATGAGATCTTCTTTGGAATGGTAGGAACCCTCTAAATTGACCTCTTTCCTTTTGTGGGTGTTGGTTGGTTTACTGCTGATGTAGACCCTATATTTGTAGGTTGATTTTCACCTTTGGGTGAGATTCCCAAGGTGGCCAACCAACTGAAAGTTCTCCTTAGAATGGGTCCTACCCTTTCTTTGGTATTTCTACACTATTCCACATACCAATCAACCCATGGCATTGGTTGATATGTAACATTATCATTCCTGTATGATGGATCTAGGACCTCATCATTATCCTATAAGTCTTTTGGCACATCAGCCAACCCAAACTGCCACACTTCATCAAGAGTTAACCTTTCATAATCCCTTTGCCACACGATGTACTCATCTCAACAATGGATCCATATGTCTTATAGTTGGGGCATATGAGCACTGGAATTTCCTGTCTCCCCAGACTTACCCCAAGAGTCAAAGTTAGTTTGTAGATGGAAGCTCTGCAAGGTTACGTCAGCCATTTCAGCATCCATGTTTCTTGCCTTGTGGATAGTTTGGTAAGAATACCAACCAATTGAAATAGGGAAATGCATTCCCACCTTGTGATGTTTATTTTGGATGTTTTGGTAATCCAATAACTGCTGAATCAATTCCAGAAGAACCCACTTATCAGTGGATCACCTTGGAAACTTGCTTGGGGCACCTATGAAACTTGGAATCTGAAGGTAGGTGAATGTGGGAAACTGAAGGTAGACTACTCCCCATTCTCGTACCTCTTGGAAATCCTCATCAAAAATACACCGATTATATAGCTCCTTGTCGAAGCAATAGAGGACAACAACGAAGAAAGCATCGTTGATTCTTCAGAAGTGCTTGCTCCCCTCATCCAGAGTAAGTTTAGGATAAAACTCGTATATTTGGGATGTGCTACGAACACCCCTAGTATTCAACCCTATAAAATCCCCCATAGTAGCAGCTGCATATACTCGAAAATATGTCATGTAGAAGGATTTATTTTCTGCCATCTTGCCCAACTAGTAGCGAATGCTGCTACTGATATGTTCACCCCATCAGATAAACTCATCATTCTTCTTAATAGTTGCTATGTACAAGAACATCCATTCTTGGAATTCCTTTGTAGAAGGAAGGCCTAAAACTCTACTCAAAAGTATAATGAGATCATTGACCTCCTGAATGAAATCTGATCGATGTATAGTCTTGGGAAACTTGGAAAAATTCTTAATCAGGTAGGATTTCATCATGACCTTTGAGCATACTTCTTATTTTTTATCCCAGTGCTCAACTACTATTTCAGGTGAGATAGTGGCGTAATTTTGAACATCTGGAAGTTTCAACAAGTCTTCAAAGAAGTCTGAGTCTAAACAGATCACCACCTTATTACTGCTCTCTTATTGACATAGAGTCCTCGTCGTAGTGGGATGTTGCAACTAGGATGAACTTATGGGCATTGCATAGATGTAGGAAAAATGGTGGCAAGGGCAAGACCACTGTCGAAGATGGCCTGCATCCATGGATTTTTTATTCCGGGCCTTTAATCTTTCCCAGAACTCTGGAAGATCAATCTGTTCTGAGATCGGTGTCCCCGATATTTCCTAAATCAGAGGTTAAGAAGGATTGGGGAGCAACTCCAAGAAATGTGTACTTCATCTTTTATTTCCCCTTTGAAGTGGAGACAGACATCAAAATCTATGTTTTTTGCAATTTTTTTGAAAAACCTGAAAGCAAGGAAACTTTGAAATCATGAACCGAAAAATTCGGAAAGGAATCACTGAAAGAAATCTCTGAAAAGATTTTCCAAAGTTAGGGGTCCCGAAAATCCAAAATTCCTAATTCTCTGAGAACTAAAAATCTGAATTCTTGGAAAACCTAAAAACCTGAAACTAAAATCTCTGAAATAGTTTCAAAGTCAAGAAGTCTTGAAGGAAATCCTGAAAGTGAAAAATCTCAAAATAATTCTCTGAAGTAGTTTCCCGAAGTAAAAGAAATCTCTGAAGTGAAAACCACAAATTAAATCTCTGAGGTAGTATTTCTCTAAAATTCCAAAATTAGAAAACTCTGAAGATTTTCACCAAAAATTTCTCCAAAATAGTTTATCGCCTTGTGATCTTTTGAAGGAATTCTCTGAAATAACTTTTCCAAAAAGAATCTTCGAATGGTCTCCGGAGGAACTACAGAAAACAAGTGTTAAGAAGCCAAGATGGATTTTGAGAAACAAGAGGAAGTATGAGGGACCTAGAAATATCCCCATACATGAAAACCTGGAGAAAACCTCCACAAAAAAACATGCTGAAAAAGAAAGACATTACAAGAAAACACTTGAGGGAAAAAAAAAAGAAAACCAAATGGCAAGAGGAGGAAAAAGACCTAAACCATAATAAAATAAAAACAAAAACATACCTTAAAAAGGATGTTGAAAAGTACAAGAGTGAAATGTCAGAGCGAATGTGTTAAGTAAAAATAAAAAATTAAAATTCCAGGTTTATATAGAAATCTGATATTAATGGTAAAAATCCAATCCGTACGGAGGTAGGTGAGAATTAATCATGCATAGAACCTCTGAAAGTTCTAAAACCTGAAAGCCTGAAATTCCAAAAATTCAGGATTTTAGAATTCAGAAAAATGGGAAGAAAAAAGATGAATTGGCAACTAAAAGTCTGAAACCTGAAAACCTGAAAGTCTAAAAATTTAGACTTTCAGAGTTTTAGACTTTGGAAAAAATCAAGTGAAAATCCTAAAATGACTCGGAGAACTCTGAAAACCCAAAACCCAAAATTCTAAATTTTTGGACTTTAAGAGTTTCAGACTTTGAAATTCTAAGTCGGATTTAAACAAAATGAGCCAAAAAGTTCCAAATTTCTAAAAACCAAAAATTCTAAAATTCAGACTTTCAGAGTTTAGACTTCAGAAAATCTCAAATGCAATTCCTAAATTTAGCTTTAAAAACTCTGAAAGGGAAAAATACCGGAAGTTTGAAAATTGAAAATTTTTAGATTCTTGGCCTTAGCAAAAATCACTGTGTGATGATTTCCTTAAAAACATAAGTCTGACATACATCCTTCCTCTGGGTAGGTTAAATGGTTAACAATGACCTTTTTGACTACATTGATAGAGAAGTGGTCTAGGAATTCCTGAGCCACTTGGTTAAAGGAGTAGATGGAATGTCTAGGTAAGCTGTTATACCAATCTAAGGCGGGTTCTAATAGGCACATTGGAAATGTTCGTAAGATCAAAGTATCATCATGGGAAATTAGTTAGCACCCATGATTGAATGACTGCAAGTACTGTTGTGGGTCTTCTTTTCTATTCAAGTGGTTGAACTTGGGAATTTCCCAATGCACGGTGTATGGGTGAATAGGAATGGATGAATGAATAGGCTCATTACCAATTTCTTCATATGTCAAGGAGTTATGAGAGCTAGAAATTGATGCATGTCTACATCTTTTCCATCATTATCTTAATGAGATCATTGGTGGGTTGTGAGGAATGGGTAGCTCCTAGAGTAAAGGGAGGTTGATGATGGGTATATGATGTGGATGGCATCCTAGTACATGGAGGTGCCGAATATGAAAACTATAAAGGGGGGATAGATACAGGTAGAAGGTACATTGAATAAGAAGTAAATGATATTGGGGGCTGTTGGTGATGCGTGTAAATAGTTGGGGTGGTCGTAATGACTCTTGTGGAAATTAGTGGTAGATACTGAGGGATGGAAAGAACTAGATTTTGGAAGGGGGTGTGGGTTGCCAACATTGGAGGTGGTTGTGATGAAACTAGTATATACAAGGAAAAAGGGGAAGATTTTTCTATGCTTAAGGCAGTCACTGAAGGAATGGTTGACACCATGGGTACAATAGACATCATTCGAACAGTAGTTATGGCAGAGGTGGAACCTAACTGAGAGACCACAGGGAGTAATGCAGATGAGGGAAGTGTCAAGCTAGTGGTAGCTCATGTAGAAGTGGGTGAAAGGGTAGGAGGGATAGATACAAGCATGTCATATATTTACTATCCTGAGGAATACTGGGTAAATGAGTGGGCGAGATAATATTGTAGGGCTGAAGGATTCTGATCAAGGAGTCTTGCAAACTCCTCATCGCCAATAGAAATGGGGATAAAATGAGTTAGATCCATAGGTGATAGGATTGATAGAGGTGAGGGAGTAGGTGAGAGTGGCTGACAGTTGGTGTGAAATACAAGGGCATTAGTTTGGTTGTGAATCAACACCATCTCAATTATTGTTGACCTGGTAAGACTGTATTTTGTAAATGACACAGAAAATAGCAGAAGAAGAAAAGGATGAAGTCCAGGGGTAAATCTTCTCATTGTTTTATTAAATATCAAACAAAAAAACCAATGATGGTTATAGGGAAACTAATGATGGTTACGATAACCAATACTGGTCACTATGCAAATGAAATAGAATTGATGAATGTGCAATGGGGAAACTGTATCTATCAGATATATCAGGATGTTGGAGATATAATGGTGTCATGAGGACCAAATATAGAAAATAATAGGTGATGAATGGTGTTTCAGGTAAAATAACCAAAAGATCCAGAAGCCCACACCGGTTAGTTAAACCAACAATGGTCACAGGACCGATGCCGGTTACTATGAAATTAGAAGAAATGAGGAAAAAATGGATTTTGGTGATTTAAAATAGATGAACAATCAACCCAAAAATCTAAGAATGATAAGATGATGTCTTAAAACACTCAAAAACAACCAAAATACTTCAACTATGATGGGGAGTGCAAAAGGAAGAATAAAAATGAAGAATCGTAACTCACAACTCAAAACACAAGTCAAGAAAAAAGCTAAGAAAAACACGTAATCCTAAAAGTGAATTTATGTTTGTTTTAGCTTATCCTATTAAGACTAACTTGTGAATTTAGAACATATTTTTTGGTTGGGAAGGCATCTTACGAAGAAGGAAATCTAAAGGTGATGTTTTAGGTTATGTTATGGTGGGGGTAGTCCTTTTTCTGAGGTGATGACTAGAAAATGATAACCAGCTAGGCACCCACTATCAATCCTCTGATCATGTGATTATTGACAGCTTCTTCAAGGTGGGATATTATCTAAGAAGATGTGTAAATTCAAATTTGTGTAGTTTGGAAAAGAGAGAGAAGAGATAAATGTCTTTTCTACGGTTCAATTGTGTCAAACATCATCTGGGCATGACTTCCAACATATAGGTTTCCCTCATTTTTATATGTGAGCTTATAATGCAACATATAAGGATGAAATGCAAAAAAATTTATAACCCAAATCGATAATTATATTGGATGAAGCAAATGATGAATAGGTCAATAATGTGCTCTTTCACTACTATGCAAATGCAAGAAGGAAGAATTGGTTCCTTTTAAGCACCAAATGAAAAATGTCATTTAGACAATTAGAATAAATGAATATTACCAGGGAGAAGATTAAATGTGTATTTTTCAAAGGGAAAGAAACACACAAAATGTTTCCCTATATGAAGAAAATGCAATGAACCCAAGAGAAGGTCCAACCGCACGTGCCAAAATGTTTTACCAAATAGTTACGTATGTAAGAACAAAACAAATAAGGTAAAGGTGAGGAGGAATACCTATGAGTGAAGGTGGAAGCTAGAGTGTGCATGTTCTTATATCATGATTCAATGTTGATTGGAAGAATTTTCTTTTTTCTAGGAGGAACTACCTATGAATACAAAACAAGACCACAAGAGGAATATTAAATAATATATGTCAATGGACTACCTAGCATATGCTAGATCTAGGAAGTTTGATACTTCCTAGATGGTTATCAATCCACTATTTAAAATAACTTAATGCAAGAGATAATGTAAATCAATAATGTCCCACTATAGTTGATATGATTTAGGTGTCTTATTCAAGTACAATAAGAAAATATAATCTAACAGGCTAGGTTATGATCAGATCTGAAAGTGTTGATTAGAGAACACTTGACACAAAGCACGTAAGAAGTCCACATAGGAAAGAAGTCCATATTCAAAGGCACAAACGTATAGGGAGAACATGCGTGCGGGGTAGAAGTTTAGCTTTTGGGACTTAGCTATTTTTGAGATGGCGTGCAGAGCACACAAACAAGGTAGAGACATGTGCACCACATATTGGCTATTTTTCAAGGATCGGATACAAAGCACTTTTCATGGATATAGGCCATAAATAGATCTTCTACTGTCAGTTAGCTAGTAATAGTCTATTCTTAGCACACTTACATGTGTGGCTATTAATAACATGCACCCTATTTTAGGAATAGATAAGTGGTGAAGGGAAATTCCCCACCCTTATACATATGTAGTGAACTACGTAGTAGAGAGAGAGAGAGAGAAATAGGTATGATGGTGAATACACACATAGATAGATAAGTGCATACATAGAGAGATTATGTTATTATGTGCATACTACTATTATTGTAATGAAGCTTTTATATAATTGTTATCTTTAATATAATAGAGGATATTGGTTAAATCTCAGTGTTAGTTCTATGTGTATCTAAATTTAGTATGTTTTTGTTCTCATCATGGTTAATACTTAATCTTGTTCTCCCATAGGTATAGATATTGTATGCTCTGTAGAATTATGTGTTAGTAATGGGACTATATTTGTTAAGTATTCATCATGTTAGCATCCTGCAATAGAAACCCTAAAGAGGGACCTAGTACCTTTGTGCTCTTTGGGTGAGATCTTAGCCTAGGCTGAGTGATGTGCCAGTGTGTGTAGGATTTTATTGGATTTTTATCATTGAATTCTCGGCTACATCATTGGTTCTATTTCTAGAACCTCTTTTTCAGTTGTTTTCAGGATGGTTCACGATGAAGATATACCAGTTGACCTTAGCAAGTGTTGAAGAATGGATACACAATCTGGAAGAAGAATACACATGGAGATTCATCACTAGATCTGATTTTAATGCACACATGTGGGTGGAACAAATTCTACATGATAATTTATATGTGAGATTTTTCACTATCTTTTCAAAAGAATTGTATGAGTGCCTAATTGGTTATGCATCTAAGTGGAATTAGAGGTATCACACACTTGTCTAGATGCAGGAAGAATTCTAGGTCCTGTATGATGTTGATTTGATTTGGACTCGAGATGTGGATATGTGGTTTTGTGGTATATTGAACAGTTATATCTTGGAATACTCAATTTCCACTTATTCATGTCTAGAAGTAGCTAAATTCCAATTTTTATGATATCCAATTGGAGCTTACCTACAAGGAATTCCTTTGGTGATCAAGATCCTGATGGTAACCTTAAATCTAGAGAGTAAACTGATGGCTAACTAAGCCTCACCACACATGGGGGAAGGACCAGGTTTGGTGAAAGATGGAAGACCTAGTGGTAGTAAGGTAGAGAGAGGAAAGGAGGATGAAGTATAATGAGGCACACGAGAGGGAGATAGAGAAACAACATAACATTGTAGAAAGTATGGAATTGAAGAGAGTGATGGATCATGAAATATTTGAAGCTCACGTAGAAGACATGGAGCCAAAGCATCAGGAACTCCACCCATTTGGGAAAGCATAGCAGGGATCCCCACTTGGCCTCATGGAGAAGTGTGCCAGCAGAGACTACCTAGGCCATGGACTTGCATTTGAATTCCCCTGGTAACCTCACCATTGTGTTTGGTCTTTTAGCATCTAGTACAACAAGTAATCAACAAGCTAGTTCAAGCTATGAAAGAGTAAGAGTGAGTCTTATAAAAGGCACAAGGATGGCAACAAAAACATCTTAATTTTTTTATAGGAGTACCTTTTTGGGTGTATCATCAGCACAAAATACAACCACACCTATTTTCGGATTAACTTGTGGGAGTATTAACGCTTCGCAGAATGTCAAGGTACATTTTAGTTCTTCTATTGGGACACAAGGAAGTATACCTTTTAGTTTGACCCTAGCTACAAGTTTGGGATCAAGAGGCATAGGTAGCTCTGGTTTAGGTAGATTTGGTGGTTCTGGAGGCAGGGGAAACATAGGAGGTTCTGGATCAGGTGGGCAAGGTCTGTACCAACCCTAGAATATTTAGATGGAAATGTCTCTTCATCTTCTAGAGTATAGGGGCATAGAAGATTCTAGTGAACATGTTCATATGTGCAAAATATTGTGGCGCGTAAAAGGAATCACAACTTCTAAGTGTAGGGTAAGCCAATTTACTACTACGTTACAAGGGTGCACACATAGCTAGTAGAGAAATTTTTACCCTGATTAAACTTGCATAGATTATATAGCTTTAAAGGATGAATTCCTTAAAGAGTTTCATATCCCTCAGTTTGAGTAGAAGAGTATAAATGCACTCAAGGATACTAAGCAAGGCACTATTTAAAGTGTTAGAGAGTATGATGCATGGTTCAAAATGTTGTTATCAAACCTTTCTTATGACATACATGCAATCCAACATGCACAAGTGTTCATTGGGGGCTTGATTACCCCTTTTAGGAGGGAATTATCACATAAGAAATAAACTAATCCATGTGAAGCACTTGAAGCATCCTTATGTGCTGAGGTAGTTGGAATAATAGATACCGGGGTGAGCCCATTTTTAGAATAAAAAATAGTAGCAATGGCAAAACAGTTGGAGAAACTATCAAAAAATTCAACACATGAGATGTGCACAGGGATTTGGTGTAAAATTTTTTAAGTAGAACATCACACAAAGGATAGTTTGCCTCACAGAATAGTATGCTCATTTTTGTTGGATTATGAAATATGCCACTTAAACCATGATGCTAGCCATTACCATTATTACAATGCACGATAGGGAAGAACATATCTAGCTACTATAAAATATGTAGGTCCATGACTCATGACATGGAGGACTGTCAGCAAATTGGACTTATCCATGATGCTTTAGATATTGGTGTATGAAAGACATGAGTTTCAGATAACTCTAAGGGCAAGAATGAGCATCAGGAATGGGAGCATAATCAGGAAAACTATGATCAGAATGAGAGGCATTTTGAAGGAAATCATTGTAGAGTTTGAGGATATCGTGATGGATTCAGAGGATGAGGCCATGGTGGTGGAAGAGGAAAGTTTCTTCATAGAACATGTTATACATATGGATCTCTTGACCACTACAGGCATGAATGTCCTCAAAATATTACATGTTCTTTCTATGGAAAGAACCATAGCTATGAAGAGTGCTCAAACTTATATGAGCATCTGAGTAAGCAACATAAAAAATAAAACAAAGGTACAGGGATGGTTAGGATACAATGCGTTGTGGACAGTCAATGGATGCCCAAGATGGAAGCAGAATATGAGGCACTACAAGTCAAGATCATGACTCATGTTGAGGCAACACATGTCAGGGAAGCATTGCAGCATAATCCTACCATCACTAAATTTGAGTTTCTTTATGCATGGTACCCAGATCCTATTGGTTTCTATTTTGATCCTGTGTTATTTTCCCATCTTTCCCCTTTGTTCTACATGCTCAAAAAATATTTTTCTTTGAGTTTGGAGGTATAAAAGTTTCCCCATCATGATTGAATGCTTTAAATGGCTCATAAACCTATTACTTTTCCCCAAATTGAAAGAAAAATACATGCAGGATCTGTTTTATGCCTTAAATTTCCAAATCCATGGGCCTCTTTTATTTTTTCCATTTTTCCTGGCCTGTGGAGCTTGAATTTTCTTGTTTTGTACTTATTTTCCATATAAAATCCTTCCCCATGGTTTAAATTTCTTAAAACCACTTCCCATATGTTTTTTGACAAAAAAATATTTTACCCACAATGAAAATTTTGAATTCGAGCGTCCTTAGCAAATTCTGTGTTTTTTGACAGTCGTACGAGTGTCATTTGACCATCAAAATTAAGCTCAAATGACATCTCCCATGTGGCCAATTCTGGTTGGACAAGGATCAGTTAGGTTTATTTGTAAAACTTAGCATTTTTGGCTTTGGGAAAAAATTCAAAATTACCCCCGTGTAATGCCCATTTAAACAACCACTTGAGACCAAAGAAACAACCTAGGGTTAGCTAGAAAATTATGGAATAATTTTTTTTTATTAAAAGTGTCTATAACTAAGTTGCAAGGTGTCATTTTTCTACTCACAAGTTCCAGAATAGATCCTATTTACCAAAACACAAATTCTCCATTATTTACTTATATCAAGTTCACAGGGTTCAGATATTAGGGTTATATGCTTCAGTTAGGTTCAGGGAGTAATTTACTCCCATACCTGCTCTCTAATAGGCTCAGAAATTCAACTAGATTTTTCTCATACCAAACACTTCCTAAATTTCTCTAGACCATTCTCAATGGATAGGACATTTTCTCACCTTTCTAGTGATATAAAGAAGTCCTCCTAACTTCTTACATAACTCTAGTTATGAGTGGGCGGAGTTCCTAAGGTTAAATTTCCCTAGAGGGACACATGGCATAAGGAGGGGGAAGGCCCTTAGGATGGATTGGTGGGTCGTAGGGTGGCATTGTGGAATTTTCCAAATGCAAGCTCAAATTCAAAAATACACTCTACGCCCTTGCGGGTCCCTAGGTAGACATGTGTCAGGTTCTATCACCGAGTAGAGAAGGGGGAAGGGAAAAGCGGAGCAGCAGGGTGTTTTTGTGCTTTGCACTAATGAAGGGGAACAATGGAGAAAAATGGTGTGAGGGTTCGTACACCCATGGGAAGACAAACGAAAAGGGGAAGCAGAGTTGTGAGCAGCGAGAGGAAAATTAGAAATTTTGCAAAGCCAAAACAAAAAAAAAAAGGAAAGGGAGAAGGAACGTCCGCACTCCTACATCCACCCTGATGTGCCGCATGGCACGCCCCCATTGCCATGGGCCGACGGGGCCAAAACATAAAAATTTTCTTAAACAATTAAAAAAGAAGATAAGTTTGAAAGGGAAATGTGCCTCCGTCATAGCCATGAGAGGACACGTGGTGCCTCCTGATTGGCTACGGGCCGGTGGAGAAAAAATGAAAAATTTTCCCAAGCAAAATTTTTCAAATAGCATAAGTTTTCAAATTTGGTCCACATCCTCCATGCCACATGGTAGCATGTGATTGGCTGTGGGCCATCAGGTTGGTGAAGGAAAATGGGAAAAAATTTCCAAGGAAAATTTTAAAAAGGTTAAGTTTTAAAATCGGTTTTCCCCTCCTAGGGTGCCACAAGGTAGGCCCTGATTGGTTACAGGTTGGCGGGGGCTGCAGATCTTTTTGAGAAATATTTCCAAAGTCCAATTTTGAATTTTTCTAATAGTTATATTTATTATTATTTGTTTTTGTTTGAATGCCATTTTGAAGTAAAACTTCAAATGGCAATAAATTTTGTTAGGAATGTCAGATTTGGGCAAACAAGGACTTTTAGGAAATCTCTTGATGCCCTCCTCACATGAGTTATCAATTTTAAAAATTGGTAAAGTTTGCTAGGTAAATTTAATGACAACAATATGCAAGGTTTTAATTTGTGGACTAGAAGATTTAAAATTTCAATTTGATCGATTTGGAACTCCTCCTTCACTTCAACATGTCAAACGGACATGGAGGATCAGTCTAGGGAGAGTTTAGAGCATTTTAGGGAAGCTGATTTGTCTAATTTGTTTGAGGTTGCATTTTTCTGGTAATAGACAGAAAAATGACTGTGAAGGTTCCCATTTTAAATTCATTAAGTTTTAGAGATTCATTCTTGATTGTTAAGGTCAAATTGAGTTCTTTAAGTCTTCCTAAATGTGAATTTCAAGGTTTCATAACTTAATGTTGAGTGTAAGATTGAACTACTAATTTTTTTTATAGAATATGGATTGCCAGATTTAAGTTTAAAACCGTGAAATGTTTCTTTTTAAATTGTTTATCGATTATATCTTTTGGATGTGCATATGATTCCTAATTTATTCAAATACAATTGCTTATCAAACAACCATTCATTTCTACATTAAATGCAGTTGAGAATATAATTCAAATATGTATTTTTCAAAAGAGAACCATACTATCTTTCCTTTCCACGCATTCTTTCTTTCTTTCCTTCTTCAAATAGTAATTAAATTTCAACAATAATTCAAATCAAATGTGCAATACATTTTGGAGAAGGGAATGCATTATTTCATTGATCCTCAACATAATCTAACAACTTATCACTTTTCCCATTTGATTTGATTTCAAATTACAAAATACGAAGTATGGAACATCATTCACATTTTCTTTCCAAAGCAAAACAAAGAAGTATATTTCTTCTTGTAAATTTCTCAATTCAAATTCAACTTCCATTTATAATGCAATCACTACTCACTACAACATTTATACACTCATCCACTCAAAGGGTAAGGCAACACTCTCCACCCAACCAAGACATCCAATGAGAAAGGATAATCCATCCTTTCCTCATTGGCCCCTGATCCCCAACCATATTGGAATAAAGTAAGAACATCAACACATGGCAACAATGATTATTCCACAACAAACAAGCATATTTCACATTACATATAAATAATAAAATACATAGTCCAAACAAGACAGAATTTACCAACTGCATTTGAAAACATACATACAATACATGGGCTTGATCAAGTAAGCCAACAAGAGCAAGGACTATGGGGAACTCCTTATGCCTCCCAATTTAGAATTAGGCATCCACAAAAATGCATACTACCAATAAACATATCAAACCTATAAACCTTATATCTCTCAACCCCTCCTTATGCCCCCCTAATTTTATCCCTTATGCCTCCCCCAAGAATAAAAAATGGAAGCAATTTATTTTCCAAGGTGGATCCCAAACAAAAACTCCCTCCACAATAAACAGTGCCATTAGCAATTCCTTATGCCCCCCATATGAAATCCCCACAACCTTCTCGTACACCATGCCCTAAGCATTCTACCCAACCAATCAAGAATGTAAACACAAAGACCATTCAAACATTCATGCAAGAGAAGGAAGAACAATTAAAACACAACTCAAGATCCTACCTCTCCATACCAAAATTTGTTCCAAGCTCACAAGATTTCAAAGATGTCAAAACAGTCCCAAATCAGCAAGGTTTAAGCATGCAAAAGGACTCCAAGCTCTTCCTCAAACAAGCTCCAAAACAGCACCAAAAATGTGCCCGAAGAGGAAATGGACAAAGTTTCAACAACCTCCAAATGAGAAAGAAGCTTCAATATAAAGGAGAGGGATGAGAAGAGGATGATTTGGATCCATGTGGGATGCCACATCATTCTTCCTCAATTGCAAGAGGAGATCAACATCACACACCAAATCACAATAAATAAAAATGACAAAATCACTTACATACTCCAAAAATGCCCATACTCCAAAAGGACCAAATTAAAAACATGTAAGGGAAGTGCAATTAAAACTTACATATTGTCACTTCAAAATTCATTATAAATGCCTACATTTAACCTCCAAACCATAGGCATGGTTGGTGGATCATTTTAAGAGGTGTGGGACAAGGTTAACTTGTCACACAAGTCTCCAAATTTGGCCTCTAAGGAAAAATTCGAGTTTTATAAAAGATAGAGTTCCTGACCTTCCAAAATCCACCTTACAAGACTCTTACACATTCTTACAACATCATTTACACACTCTTACCACATTAATATTTATAACAAATTTATTTATTTCATTCCATATCCCAATTTATTTAAATAAAATTTAATTATATGACTACCACATTAATCTATCACATTTAAATTAGATTATAAGAAGGAACACATTACTAAACAAAATACATACAACATTTATTCAAAAAGGAACACATAAATAAAACACATATCTCATGGTCACATGTAATGGAGATCCCCCCCATATGTAAATCCTAACATAACTCAACACACAAATGAACAACACAGTTGTCATTGTGGCCTTGTTGATTTCACCCAGAATTTCAATATGGTTAGTGTTCAATCCCCCAACATTGTTGTGATTTCTAACCTATAAAAATGCAATTACATCCCTTAGCCTCGTGGCCACATCAGAACATCCAAAAAGATATAAACAACATCTCAAGATCATATAAGCATATGAATCACAACAATATCAAGAATTCAACATTATCATTTTTTAATTAAATAAATCAACTATATCATCATCAAAATCTACCATACTAGATCTACTCAAACTATCCATTTGTCACAAATTCAAATCAACATCTATAATATATCCATGTCACAATAGTATATCATCAACCACATCCAAGAAATGTCTCTAGTAACCATCATGCATAATAACTGAGCCCAAATCAATAATAATCCATGATCTAAAATCTAACCATCATACTGAAACAAAACATAATATTGTCCATAATACGATTAATAGCATCAAAAACAATATCTAAAAGTGTCAAAGGGAATTGGGCACTACATCCCCCTCCCCTTAGAATTTAATTCCTCCTAGAAGTCACTAGAATAAGTTTGGAAACTACACTCATAATACTGCGGCATCCTCCCAAGTGGTTGCAGTTTCATCATATCTATCCCAGTGTACCCGTACCTGATCAATCTCTCTACCTCGAAGGCCCAAGGTCCTATGATCTATGATATAGATGAGCTCCACTATCACCTGCCCCTAATCCTACACCTGTAATGATGTCCAGTCCAACACATGAGAAGGATCTATAATGTACCTCCTAAGGAAAAAAACATGAAACACCTCATGTACGCGAGACAAGCTATGTGGAAATGCCAGATGGTAGGCCAAAGGGCCGATACACTCCAAGATATCAACAGGACCAACGAATTAAGGATCTAACTTAGAACGTTTTCCGTAATGGATAGGGCACTTATGTAGCCTAACATGAAGGAACACCTTCATGCCCACACCAAAACTACAATCAATCCTATGTTGATCCGCATAATTATTCTACCTATCCTGTGCCTCCTATAATGCCTTCCTGATCAACACCATCTGCTGCTCCATGTCCTGTAAAATATCTGGTCCAAGAGATACTCTATCCTCTAAGTTGTCCTAGCTAAGGGGTGTCCTGCACACTCTACCATATAATGCCTAAAAAGGAGCCATGCCTATAGAACTTTGAAAATTATTATTGTAGGAAAAATCCAATAAGTACAGGTACTTCTCCCACTTAGACTGCTGATCCATCACGTATATCTTAAGCATATCCTCCAAAATCTGATTCACTCACTTAGTCTGTCCATCTATCTCAGGGTGATATGTTGTGCTGAAGTTTATCCTCATCCTGAGGACATACTACATGGTAGTCCAAAAATGTGATGTGTACAAAGGATCACGGTTACAAATGATCTTCTACGAAATCCTGTGTAACCTGACGATCTCATCTAGATAAACTCATGCCACTGCCCTAGCTATATAAGTGGTCTTCACTAGAGAAAAGTGAGCCAATTTTGTCAATTTATCACCCGTGACCATAATGACGTCGTGGTGATATCTCAATATCGGTAACCCAATAATGAAATCCATGGAAATGGTGTCCCACTTCCATTCCGGTATGGCACGAGGATAAAGAAGACCTATTGGATGTTGATGCTCGGCCTTAACTCTCTGGAATTATAAACACCGTGACACAAACTGAGCGACATATCAATGAAGTCCTCTCTAGTGATACAACTATCGTAAAGTGGCATGCATCTTCTTCACCCCAGAATGGGCTAAATATGGTGCATGATGTGCCTCTACCAAGATGTCCTATCCCAAGCCTCCATCTCTAGGAACATATATCTTGTTTCTGTTCTTGAGAAGACCATCTAACTCTAAATAAAAACCATCAATATTCCCCTCAAGGGGTCTCTATGACTTGATCTCTACTTGTACTACCATGTAGAAGATGTCAAGAGGAAGTTGCTGAAGAATCCTGCTTCGTAAGTCTATTCTCACTAAGGTGGCCATAGCCACATGTCTCCGTATGCTGAGAGAATCTACTACCACATTTTGTTTCCCCTTCACATGCTCTATCTCCATGTCATACTCACAAAGCAACTCCATCCAACACCATTGACGAGTGTTTAGATTGGGCTGCGTGAAGAGGTGGAAA
The DNA here is from genome assembly GCA_019776745.2 of Taxus chinensis. NCBI lineage: Eukaryota > Viridiplantae > Streptophyta > Pinopsida > Cupressales > Taxaceae > Taxus > Taxus chinensis. The sequence goes on from CM034147.1 coordinate 27,947,124, forward strand.
AGACTCAAATGATCTATCCTGAGTGTGATCTCCAACTAAGAAGGAAATGACTCCATCTAACCAAGGCATGCACCATTGCCACAAGCTCAAGATCATGGGTAGGATAATTAAGTTTGTGATCCTTGAGTTTGTGAGACTCAAAGGCTAAAACCCTACCATCCTGCATCAACACACCTCCAAGCCCTGCTAAAGAAGCATCTGTACAAACAAAAAACTCACTCTATGGATTTGGCACTACAAGAATAGGTGTTGTAGTGAGGCACTCCTTTAGTTTCCTAAAGGCCTATTCACATCTATATATCCAAATGAACTTCTTCCCTTTCCTCTCAAGGGAAGTGATAAGGTGCATAATCTGAGAGAATTCCTAAGAAAATCTTTGGTAATATATTGCTAATCCCATGAAGCTGTGCACCTCGGTCACTATAGTGGGTGTTGGCTAATCCATAATGGCTTTAATCTTGGAAGGACTGACTACGATACCTTCCCAGGAAATGATATGACCCAAAAACTACACCTCTGACTGAAAGAAAGCACACTTCTCTAAGTTCCCGTAAACCTTTTGCTCACAGAGACACTAAAGAACCTGTCGAAGGTTCCCCTCATGCTCCTCACATGTACATGAGTATATCAAGATGTTATCTAGGAATATGAGCATGAATTTATCTAGAAATGTCCTGAATATCCCATTCATCAACTCATAAACATTACATGGGCATTCATCAAACCAAAGGGCACCACTGTGAACTCATAGTGCCCATATCTCGTGCAGAAGGTGGTATTATGAATTTCCACCTCCGAGATCCTCAACTAATGGTAACTTGACTTGAGATAAATCTTAGAGAACACTGTGGCTCCCTTCATTTGATCAAACAAGTCATCAATATGAGGAAGAGGATAATGATTCCTGATCGTTACCTTTTTCAACTGGTGGTAATTAATACAAAACCGCAATGATCCATCCTTCTTCTTCATGAAGATCACCAATCCACCTAAAGGGGATACACTAGGAGAGATAAGGCCCTTTTCGAAAAGGCACTCAAGTTGCAACTTGAGCTCACAGAGCTCCAAGGTGGTCATTCGATAAGGTGCCCATGAGATAGGCTATACTCTAGGAACAAGATCTATAAAAATCAATCTCACATGGGGGTGGCATCCCTGGTAGCTCCATTGGAAATACATTAGAAAAATATCTCAAGATAGGATAATCACTTAGTGATGGTCCACTAGACCCACCCTCTGATCTATCACTAACTGTAATAGCATACATCTGACAACCCCATCGCACACATTTCTTAAGCTACATAGCAAAAATGGTGCAACTAGAAATAGGTCTCTTGACCCCTGAGATCATGAACTCAACTCCCAAATCATCTACACAAGCTATAGTCTTATGATAACAATCCATCCTGGCCCTGTGTGTAGATAACCAATCCATACCTAGGATGACTCCATATGAGCCCAAAGGAAGGATACGGAGATCTGAGGTGGTGGTGAAAGGTCCCAAATCCACAACACACTCCTTAACTAAGGAGTTTATGGAGATCTTGGATCCAAAAGCCATCTCAACATCCAAATTAAGACCCTTCCTAACAACCACCAACCTGCATCGCTCTATTAAATATGGTGCAATGAAGGAATTAGAAGAGGCATAATCAAATAATACAGAGGTAGGAATACCACCAATGCTACCTATGGTCTCAATGAATGTGCTCTAGTGCTCTGTCTAGTAGTTCTCAACCACTACATAAATCATGTGGTTGCATCCCATGTCATCGATAGTTATGATTTTGAGGAAAATCTCTCCAAAAATGTCTAGCTACTCCACATCCAAAGCAACCATCTGATCCTCTCCAAGGAATAAAACCTTAGGTAGGTGCCCTAGAATCCTATGGTGTGGATATTTATGATCTGGATGTGGTCTACTATGGCCTCTACTGGTGAGCTCCTATTGACTGAGCTCTAGGTCCACCCTATGTCCTAATGGGACCCATAGGAGGAGGCCTTATACTCCGACCTCTTTATGCATTAGCTCTCTATGGAGGTCTATAAGGTGGGTAGAACTACTTCTATTGATGTTACGGCCTAAAGGATGACTATGTTGAATGTTGACCACCATGAGGAAGAGGTGATAAACCTCTCGATCTACCATCCTGCATCTGCTGGATGCAGCTCTTTGCTTAGTCTCTAGCCTGCTAGGTTTTACCCTGAGTCTCCTCCATAATATAGGCCTTCTCAACAACCTCTGCTAAATTCTTTAGATAGTGAATTTGTACTACACCTCTATTGTCCAAATTTAGGCCCTAAATGAACCTGTGAATCCACACCTACTCATCCTACATATACTCTACATACTGAAGTAGATCTAGAAATCTACTCTCATACTCTACCACTGATAGAGAATCCTGATGGAGGTCATGGAACTCATCAATCCTCTACTATATGAACCTCCATGATAGATACCTACTCCTTAATCTCTCCTCAAATAGCTCCCAAGTCACTATCTCTAAATATACATGGAGCTTCTACTCTTTTGTCCTCCACCATACTCTTGCTCCATCCCTCAATAGATGGATCGCAACATGAGCTGTCATGTTGCTAGAACAAAGACAAAGCTTGAAGCAACTATTCAATCTCACTAACCAAGCCTCTACCTAAAATCCACCTGTATCACCTGAGTAGTGTGAGGGATTAAGCTTCAGGATCTCCCTAATATTATCTGCAGCTATGGTTTGTCAGCCACTAGGTCTCTCTACACACTCATCCCTAATCCTAGGGCTCCGAGACCTCTCTCTATGCTCTGGAACTCTGTCACCCTATCTCCTAGGTGGTTACTCTACTCATACTGACTCCACATGGGAGTTCTCTCCTCTATTCTCCTCACTAAGTTGAGGAGATACATGTCCATCGATAGAAGGGGCTCTATCATGACTAGCTACATGAACTCCAGCTAATCCTCCATGTAGAGTGGCATTAACATCCTAAAGGGTCTGTAGAATCTGAGGTAGAATGGTTGTTACACCCTGATCTGGGGTGGTGGTGGTGGTGGTGGTGAATATGAATCTCTCTTGTAACATCCCCATTTTAAGATACTATAACAAGGGAAATATATATTTTTTTTTTGTATAACATTCTCTATTATGAATTATATAATTCAAACACACGTTCAAGTTTTAATAATTGTTTTCTGCCCAAACAACACAGTTTGGAACACACAATTTCCTTTTAAAACTAATGTTCCCTATTTGCATATTTATAATATGGAACACGCATTCAATGCCATTCAATCTTATAAAAGATTCTATATGCTACTGTAAATGACTCGAAGAACTTCCGATCTCCCATTTTCATGGCTCGGAGTTTCGATGATCTCTCATTTCATGACTCGGCAACAACCGATCCTTCATGTTCGTTCATGCATAGTATATTATATATACAAGTTCTCTTAACCATTACCGGTTATCGAAGTGATCCATTTAAGAAGCCTATCTGAATATCTGTTACTGATATTCATCTGACATCCTGCATCTTAAATTAAGTGATTAGGACAACACAACCAGCACTTGTGATACTTTGGCCAAATATTTTCACATGCTTTGCATGATCATATTCCTGGATGTGATACACATCATTGGAATACGTCCTTCACTTCACTTCACCTGTTATCTAGAATGGTCTTTCTTGGTTCCTACTAGTCCTTTCAAATTAAGGTCAGATTTAAACTTCTAATTTCCAACTAGGAATATGAACGAATATAGGAAGGCACTCCTGGTAACTTAAGATACGCAGACATACGATGTTGTTCCCCAACTAGTCCTCCGGAGTCACTCCATATACATGATCATACTCCTATCCCAGCCAAGAACTTCACATTCAGCCTATGTATTCTTGATGTTTTAATTTGGGAGGGCATTGTAATATGTCAGCTATAAAATAGTGTCGTCATGAAGACCCCGTCTTCATGAAGACACCTTGCTGTAGCTGGCATATGTCAATGTCCTACGGAATCCTCCCATCGAGAGTACACATCCTGCTCAAGTGATTTGGATATGATCTTAATATTTAAGATCAACTTTCAGCATCCATGCTGATCCTTTATCCTCGTTCCCGTTACAGTTGTACATAGTTAAGAGAGACTATATCTGTCTTCTAGCTTGCTTTACATATTCTCCTTCTTACCGAAGGGTTGCATTTTTTTTTCCTACTTGGTTCTCTTCTTAATCGTTGGATTAAGCAGCCCGTTACCGACGGACGTGATAAGTTTAACCTATTAAACTTAACCAAGATTTTTACAACTGTAACTAAATTCAGAATTCCATCTTATTAGACGTCGTTTAAATGAGGTCTAATTCCCATTAAATGTATTCATTTATTCTCCTTAACCTTACATAGTTAAGGTCCATTAGCTATGGATATATTTATCCCATATCCGTTCTTTCTGAATTTAACATATGAGGTTATTAATGGAGTTCGAAAGTGAAGTTCGATTACTCCTAAGTTAATTGATATTCCTTAGCTTCCAAGCTAATCCTGAATACGTATGAGTTGTGGAATCATATTCTTCCTAATCCTTTTTAATGTCAATTAAAAATTCATCTTTACCCAAGTATGAACGAATTGCACATTTCAACTTAAAAGTTGCATTGAGGTAAGAATAGATATCAATTCTTTTTTTTTTAACATCCATCTAAGGACAAGTAAATAAATCCAATCAAGAAATAACATTATAGTTCCAATTTAATCAACAATATCAAACTGATATAGTTATTAAAATATCACACTTGTATTTGTATTCATCAATCCATTTCACAATCCATACATTTTCCAATCCAACTGACTGGACTTTGTTTACATAAAACATCATTACCACTCGTAAATAGAAGAATGTACTTTCTTCTTTTCACAATTCCTCGTAGAGAAATAACAACTAACAAATACAATTCATCTTCTGATAATCAAAAGAAGCATCAGAAAACAGCCATGTCTTCGTTCTAATCAATTTCCATCTACAAAATTACTTGCACGGGTCAGTTCAATGAACTGAGCATATTAAGCACTTGTCATTAAAATGAGGTGCTTTAATTAACTGTCTCAATAAAAGAACCCTGCTTTTATGAAACGTAAGTAAGAACATCAATCAAAAATCAAGCATCAAAAGAATGGACAACATAACAACTGAACCATCAAAATACCATCCCAATCAGCCAAAGAATTGCTGTCCTATTTTCCACATAACCATTACAAGTTCCAAATTACAATATTTGCAAAGTTTAGGAATACAAGTAGCGTACTGCTGATATAACATAACTGTTATCCTTTCCACTCCTTTCATTAGTAATAAATGCAAAGGGTAAAACTAACTAAAACGTAAACCAATTACTTTCCTTTCAGTTCATGCATCACATTGCATTCCAAGCAATCAAGCACATACGAGAAAGCAAACAACAATGCATATAGTTGCTCATACCCAAGCACTACAAAATTTGTTCTTAAACAATTATAGATTTCCAACTGAATGAAAGAAGAAAAGATCATTTTTCCAAGTTATCCATCCATATTCCTATTTATTTCCTCATGACTGTCCTAAAAATTGAATCCAACCGAGACAAAAATCAAGATAATAGTTCATAGTGAAACTTACAAAATCCATTCGGAATTCACTTTCCAGCAGCAAGAATAATTTCATTCATAATCAGCTTTAAATGAAAACAAGGAAGAATTTATCATCCTTATCAATAATTCATTTAAATCAGGCTCATATGAATACCCAAAATAGGTTAGTACAACATCGTATTTATCATAGATCAAATAGTATAAGGATGCATACTATGTAATTATTGTACTAGAAGACTCCATACTTCTTTTACTGTATTTTTTTTTATCAAATAAACAGTTATACATCCAAGTAATCACTTATTCACATGTCCTTCTATAACCATGAGTGCATACAGTTCATAATAACAATTTGCACATTGCTGCTACCTACAACAAGACCAATTTATAATGTAGAGTAAAGCTCTATTGCTATTTCCAGAATTCAAACAGCAAGAAGAGGAGAATTCATTCCTTTAACCTTTCAATAAGAAAACCACTATCTGTTCAGAATGAAATAAAAAAACCCAAGTTGTGTTTATCCTAGCATGACAGCTCAACTGACAGAACAATCATTCACATGGAAAAGCAAACCCACATAGTCTGTACAGTTTCAATCCAATATATCACAAACAATGAATATCCAATTCGAGTTCTATCTCGATCAACAGTTAAATCCAAAAACAACATTCTCCTTTTTCTTAATGAGGTACAGAACTCAAAAAGAAATAATATTCATATATCAATACCTCTATCAAGGCAAACCCACATAGGGTATTAGATACATAAGCTTGGTACAGTGAGGACAGAGTCATCCAACAAACCAATTTCCATGTTTTTCCATTTACTTGCACAGAAATCCAAAGCTAAGTCGTATTCACGAAGACAGTCTGAACTAGAAGATCGAACATCATCAATAAAACACAACAAATCATCTAACCCCCACAGCAAGAATCAACATAATTCATTTAATGCACAGAAATACAAGCCAAGCTCATTTTCACGGCTACTGTCCGAACTGTAAGATCAAGTCGCTTCCATAAAACACAAACACAACCAACCTTTCATCTCAGCAAGAAGGACTGTAATCTTTCATAATGTTCAGAAGAGAAAGCAATTTCTTTTCCAGCTTCCACGAATACTCAAAATCGTATTCGTCCATTTACATAAAAGAAGAAGCACAACAATAATTGTATTACTAGCATATCCTTCTAACCGAGCTCGTACATTGCTTAGATAAAAACTCTAAAACCCATTCCTTTAAAGTTCAAAAGAAATTCTATTCCCCTTCTAATCCCGAAACAACAGAAAGAAAAAGAAAAGTCTTATTTCTTTTAAGAAAAATTTCAGTATAGAAACGACATCAAGCCGCTCGCACAACCTGTACTATTTTATCACAAAAGTTCATATGACAAAAGAACAATCGCACAGTAATGAAAACAACCCACACTGCCTACACAGTTCCCATATAACATTTTATACAGAGAAAAACCCATTTCGAATTCCCACTTAACTGTCAACAACCAGCACAACATGGAGGTATTCCAATTCAAAGAAATGCAAAGACAAGTTAAATCACAACAACCAGAAAACGATTTCACCCCTATCATTTCCAAAAATGACAGCAAGAATCAAATAAATCCAAATTGTATCAACACGACAACAATCACATAAACCCAAAACCCAAGAGCAGGGTTGTTTTAATGAGACATTTAAAAAAAGCAAGTATTTTTAAAGAGAAGGGCTTAACATGCCTGCAATTTCTTTTCTCAAAACTCGAAGAAAACTGCGTTTGCCGAAGATATTTCCTTCCTACGGCGACAACACGAGCTTTCCAACAATCACCTTTCCTCTTACAGGCTCAGCAATAGCCTCCAAATTTCCAAAGAACAGTGATAAAATCCAAATGAAACTGGTTCGACTGAACCAAAGCAAAACACCAAATGCAGAGCAACTTCACAAAAATCCATGAATCGACACAATAAACAATCAACATTTCCCTCCTACGCCTTCCAAGGTAGAGCTGATCACGAGGACCAAAGAAATTTTAAATGCATTAAAGGCTCTGCCTTTTCCCAATTTCCCACACCACTGCCAACTTGAGTTGGCAAACTCATCTAATTTCGAATTTCACATGCAAAACTAAATTTAGGTTCCATCTCCAACTAGATACCTCTAGCCACTTACCTGTCCCCACCAAACTAGCGCTGTCCACGTATGGACTCCCCATTTAATGCCATTAAACACCTCTTCATCCTTATCCTCTCCCTCCAAGGGTCTGCGCATCCCCTTCTAGGTTAGGATTAGTTTAGGATGTCATATTAGTATTCAACCTAGGTCATAGTTTAGTCTTTAGGTTAATAGGACTTAGGTTTATTTCCACTTTCTTCTTCTTTTTTATATATAATTTAAAAATCCACGTAGGATAGTAGTTTAGGATGTATGGTAGAACTTAGGATTAGCTTAGGATTTAATTCCTTCTAACCACTAATCAACCTAATAAACCTCCAATCCTGTCTTCCCAATTGACACTCCAATGTCAATGCTGTGCAGGACATTTTGTCCTTTGTTTCACATGCCAAAGCCACCCGTGTCCAGACATTTCCTCACCTCACGAGGTCTTAAGTTACGACAGTGCAGGGTTCGTAAGAATCGAACCCATTTGTCGTTGGAATCTACATGTACCAGCTGCTCATACCTGTAATCAAGCCCTATTGCACATTTATATCAACCTCCAGTTCGGTTCAAGAGTAAATCGACAAAGCAATCACAAGAAGACCACAACATACTTTAGATCAATGGAATTGATTCAAGGTGTGTTATCAATCAACAAAGAGAGTTTAGCAAGTATACGACAATTTGTCATCACATCAGTAAACACAAAAGCATCAATAACTGCTGTCCTATGCAACTAAATTACAGCATTCAAGAATTCAAGATTAGAAACACATTCCTTTAAGATCAGAATATATCTTAACATGTTTGCCTTCATTTCAGTAGTTATAACAGTATGAAAAATATTCACCAAGATAACTTACAAAATCAGGGTGTTACATCTCTGAAGGTTCCTATAAATCTGTCTCGGCCTCATATATTCTTTAATCCTATAAGTTATACTTAGTTCCTCCTTGCATGTGTTTTACACTTCTATCCATGTTCACTAAAATATTCAAATTCCTTGTCTATTTCTGGACCTTTCTTCCAAATTCTACGCCAGTGTACTAGGTTCTAAGTTTTCCTATCTTTAGCCTTCTCAGTGTGCCCAATCAGATCCAAGTCCTTTGAAACCCCTACTGCATGCATACCAAACTATAGTTCACATTTAAACAACTCACTTGAGACCAAATAAATAACCTTGTGCGTTACCCTCATGAAAATTATGGACATAATCTTTTCTCTCTATTACATATGTGCTATAACTAAGTTGCAAGGCATCAGTCTTCACTATTGGCAGGTTCCATAGCTAGTACTTAGCCATTTCTTCTACCCAACATGCAACCCACATCTAGGAGTATTGTACGTCCTCACCAAGTATCATGAATCAAGTGCAACTCCTCAATAGATAACTAATAGAATGAATACACCCTTGAATAATAAAGAATCAGGGAATAATTTACCCCAATATACCTACTCTCTAACAGGCTAATAACTTCAACATAGATTAATCTCATACCGAACACTTCCAAAATTTCCCAAGAGTCCATTGGTGATGGGAGGAGTTATAGAAAATTTTCTCACCTTTATTGGTAAAATAAATAAGCTCCTCCTATACTCCTTACAGATCTCCTTTTACATCCTTGTCTGGAGTTCACTAGGGTCAAACTTCACACTTATTGCAATCAAGCTGGCTTCATGCAGGGGGAAGGTTCTTCAAAGAAAGATAAGCAATGTTCATTCGTGATTTATTTATAGAAATTTTACCAATTTCCAGTCTCACAGTCAAATTAATGGTCCATCGCCTACCACCAACTTTTTAGATTTACACGTGTTAATTTTCTTATTTTTCGTTCCACTTTCTCCCATGTGTGGTAGTTTGTAACCTTCTGAGCGACAGGGTGTTTTCACTAGTTTGCGCCAAGTCGCAGGCCTTCAAGGCATGAAATCTTCTGTGTGGCCACACACACGCACACCTCTGTGCCACTTACAAAGTAGTCTAAGGGGAAGTTGAGTTCCTCCCTCACGTTGGAGGACTATTTGAAAGTCTTCCAAAGCCATGTGGTTTTACATGAATGGGAGAAGGAATATCCACCCTCCCATCTTCTACCCTTATTTACACATGTCGCATGCCCCCATTAGCCACTGGCCAGCAGAACGAAAACATAAAATTTTCTTTAAAAAATTTAAAAAGAAGATAAGTTTGAAAGAGAAACGTGCCTCTGCCATGGCCATGAGAGGACACATGGTGCCTCCTGATTGGCTACAGGCCGGCGGAGGGAAAATGAAACGTTTTCCCAAGTAAAAATTTTCAAAAAGCATATGTTTTTCAATTCAGTCCACCCTCCTCTGTGTCATGTGGCAGCATGTGATTGGCTGTGGGCCGGCAGGTTGGTTGAGGAAAATGGGAAAATTTTCCCAAGGAAATTTTTCAAAAGTTAAGTTGTGCAATTTTTTCTTTTGGATGTGCATATGATTCCTAATTTAGTAAAATACAATTGCTTATCAAACAACCATTCATTTCTACATTAAATGTAGTTCAAAATATAATTCAAATATGTATTTTTCAAAAGAGAACCATATTGTTTTTCCTTTGCACACATTATTTCTTTCTTACCTTCTTCAAAAAACAATTAAATTTCAACAATAATTCAAATCAAATGTGTAATACATTTTGTAGAAGGGAATGCATTCTTTCATTGATCCTCAATACAATTTTACAACTTATCACTTTTCCTATTTGATTTGGTTTCAAATTACAAAATACAAAGTATGGAACATCATTCACATTTTCTTTCCAAAGAAAAACAAATAAGTATAATTATTCTTGTGCATTTCTCAATTCAAATTCAACTTCCATTTACAATGCAATCACTTCTCACTACAACATTCATACATTCATCCACTAAAAGTGGGAAAAGTTTTATTGAATTACTTAAAGGGAAATGATTTTCAAACTATGAAATTCTTTCCCCAAATAGTAGCATGTTTATTTCTTTTTCTTTGCAACTTTGATCACAACAAGGAAGGGGGAAAGGAAAAACTCTCCACCTAACCAAGACATCCAATGAGAAAGGAGAAGCCATCATTGGCCCCAACCATATTGGAATAAAGTATGAACATCAACACATGGAAACAAGGCATCTTCCACAACAAACAAGCATACTTCACATTTCATACAAACAATAAAATACATAGTCCAAACAAAACGACAGTTCCCAACTACATTTGGAAACATGCACACAATACATAGGCTTAATCAAGTAAGCCAACAAGAGAAAGGACTATGGGGAACTCCTTATGCCTCCCAATTTGGAATTGGGCATTCAAAAAAATGAATACCGCTAATAAACATATCAAACCAATAAACCTTATGTCTCCCAACACCTCATTATGCCCCCCCAGTTTATCCCTTATTGCCCCCCCCCCCCAAGAGTAGAAACTCAAGCAGTTTCTTTTCCAAGGTGGATCCCAAACCAAAACTTCCTCCACAATAAAATAGTGCCATTGGCAATCCCTTATGTCCCCGATATGAAATCCCCCATTGCCTTCTCCTACACCATGCCCTAATATTTCTACCAAACCAACCAATAATGCAAACACAAACACCATTCAAACATGCATGCAAGAGAAGGAAGAACAATTAAAACACAACTCAAGATCCTACTTCTCCATACTAAAGTTTGTTCCAAGCTCACAAGATTTCCAAGATGCCAAAAATAGTCCTAAATCAGCAAGGTTCAAGCAAGAAAAAGGACTTCAAGCTCTTCCTCAAACAAACTCCAAAACAGCACCAAAAATGTGCCCTAAGAGGAAATGGACAAAGTTTCAACAACCTCCAAATGAGCAAGAAACTTCAATATAAAGGAGAGGTAAGAGAATAGGATGTTGTGGATCCATGTGGGATGCCACATCATTCTTCCTCAACCACAAGAGGAGATCAACATCACACACCAAATCACAATAAATAAAAATGACAAAATCACTTACATACTCGAAAAATGCCCATACTCCAAAAGAACCAAATTAAAAGCATGTAAGGGAAGTGCAATTAAAACTTACATATTGTCACTTCAAAATGCATTATAAATGCCTACATTTAACCTCCAAACCATAGGTTTAGTTTTTGGATCATTTTAAGAGGTGTGGGACAAGTTTAACTTGTCCCATAAGCCTCCAAATTTGGCCGCCAAGGACAAATTCGAATTTTATAAAAGATGGACTGCTTGACCTTCCAAAATCTACCTTACAAGACTCTTACAAATTCTTACAACCTCACTTACACACTCCTATGACCTTAATATTTATAACAATAACTTTATTTATTTCATTCCATATCCCAATTTATTTAAATAAAATTTAACTATATGAAAATCACATTTATCTATCACATTTAAATTAGATTACAAGAGGGAACACATTACGAAACAAAATACATACAATATTAATTCAAAAAGGAACACATAAATAAAACACATATCCCATGGTCATATGTAATGGAGATCCCCCCTATATGGAAATCCTAACATAACTCAACACACAAATGAACAACACAATTACCATGGTGACCTTGTTAATTTCACCCGGAATTTCAATATGGTTAGTCTCCAGTCCCCCAACATTGTTGTGATTTTTAACCTGTAAAAATGTAATTATCTCCTTCGGTCTCGTGGCCGCATCAGAACATCCAAAAAGATATAAACAATATCTCAATATCATCTAAGCATATGAATCACAAAAATATCAAGAATTCAACATTACCATTTTTTATTTAAATAAATCAACTATATCATCATCAAAATCAATCATACTAGTTCTACTCAAAATATCCATTTGTCACAAATCCAAATCAACATCTATAATATATCCATGTCACAAAATTATATCATCAACCACATCCAAGAAATGTCTCTAGTAACCATCATGCATAATAACTGAACACAGGTCAATAATAATCCATGATCTAACATCTAACCATCATACTAAAACAAAACATAATACTATCCATAATACGATTAATAGCATCAAAATCAATATCTAAAAGTGTTAAAGGGAAGTGGGCACTACACCCCACAACTCCACAGGAGGACACGTGTCATGTTCTTATGCCAAGGTAGAATGGAAGGCGGGTGGGGAACTTAGGCAAATTTTTCCTTTTTTGCGAAGGGGAAAAAGGGTGTGAAAAGGGCCGTGGGTCTGCAATGGAGAAGGGGGTGGACACGTGGCAACATGGTGGTAGAGTGGGGAAGTGCAAGCCACAGAGGAAAAGGGGAATTTTTTCCCTTTTAGCAAACGGAGTTAGAGTGCAAATTAGAATTGTGGGTCCGCAATGGCACAAAAGGAGACATGTGGCAAGTTCAGAAGGCAGGAAGGAGTGTGGGCTGCTAGGGGTAGAAGAATTTTTTTTCCCTTTTTGCAAAAATGAGTTAAAGTGAAAATTTGAGGCATGGCTCCATGAAAAATCAGAAGGAGACTCATGGCAGGGAAGAAATCGGAGGCACAGACCCACGGAGGCAAAGTTGAAAATTTTCCCTTGGTGAAAAAAGGGGTTAAAACATGAAATAAGCCCGTGGATTTTAAGCAATAGAGAGGATGACATGTGTTGAGGATAGAGGTGGAGGTGCGGGCCTATGGGGAAAAAGATATTTTTTTTCCAAAATCTAAAAAAGGTTCAAAATGTGCATAATTGAGCCGGGATCCCAATGGGACCCACCATATGCCACGTGTCATCACCAAATTTCAAAGGTGGAGGGGCAGAGAAAAAATTATTTTTTTTCCATTTTTCCAAAAATGTTAAAATGTCAAAAAGTGAGCCCAAATTCATTCCCAATTGTATTTTGACACATGGAGGGCCCAGATTGAAGGAGAAAGATCAGATCAACGGTAACTCTACAATTTCATTTTTGGCCACCATTTTTGCTCCAAGAAGTGTGGAAATGTAAATTTTGCATCATTTTTCATTGAATTTTTGGTAAATTTGTGTCCTTTATGCCTACAAATATCAATGCAAGTGGTTTTAGGGATTAATTTGTAGATTTGAGGTGTTTTTGAAATAAATTTTTACTCGGGCCTATGTAAAACGTGAAATATCAAATTATAAAGTTACAGAATCAAATTTTAGAATGATAAGGATGAAATGAAAGGGGTATGCATGCTTGGAGAATGAAAAATGTGCCTCCACAATGGATAATAATGAAGGACTTTTAATGATTCACCATTTTAGAAACACCTGACAACTCTTTATGCAAATTTGTTAAATGTCCCGATCTGTGAATCATGTTGGAATTTTGTAACAAAATTGATGTTGGGCATATTATTTTCTTGGGAAAGAAGGATCAAATGTAATTGAAATTTATATAATGCATGTTTTGAGACATGCAAAAGGTTGGAGAAACTTAGAAATTCACAGAAAAATCTGGGAAGAAGCCCATTCTTTGAGAAACCACTTGAGAACCATTTTTAATTCCTTTTTGCACAAGATTTGTATCTTGTTGAGTTGTTTTCAGATGTAAATCCATTAAAAATCTTTGAGATTGTTCTTATAACATTCCTCTACTCATAAATTTGGTCATTCTGGATTATTTAATGTTATCGCTTGGCAAAATTTGCATGCACTTATGTTTTAGAATGTTTTCAATTTGTGTTTCTTGCTCTTGTTGCAGTCTTGTGTTTAAAATCTCTCTTGATCATACATGGTCTCATTTTTTTTTGATAGTTTATTGGTATCTACAATATCACATTTAGAAGAGCTTTCATTTGATAAAGAGATATACAGATTTAAAATCACTTTACCTTCCTTGAATTTAGAGATTGTTGTAAACCTTTGGGTGTACCTTAGGTCATGATAAAATAGAGATTTCTAGATGCTTTGTTGGTTCATTTTCTTCAAGATTTTATAGAAGGTTATCAAATATTTTGTGGAAGAGTGTAGATCTAGGCCTCCATTTGGTGCACATATTCTAGTTGAAGGAGTACCTTAACCCATTTGAAGCATTCTGTTGTTTAGGTGTTACAAATTTCTTGCAAAGGTCCTCAAAGAATCTGATAAATTCTAGTTAGTCTTGTCTAAAATATCTCACCAAGAATTCATTCAGAATAAATAATCCTACCCCATACTACCCCTGCATTGCATTGTGTGTCAAAAAAAGAACACAATCCATTTACAAAACACAAAACAAATTAGGATCATACCATGTCTCTAGCAGCTTCAACCTTGTCTTGAAAGCATTTCCATCATTTAGTAGTGACAAATCTGTTGAGTTTGAATAATGGAAAATTGATCATGCTTTCCCAAGGCCATCTCCATATAATATGCATAGTATAAGGATATGTCCACCTCCTTTAGAAAGTAGAGGCTGCAATATAGGTTCTCTTACTTTGGTTGAAAGACACAACCTAAAATAGTGAGGATTAGATCAAAATCCTTTCAAGGTGCTACCCACTTCTTCAAAGCCTGAGTGCTAACAAGTTAGATAAATTGCTTCCCTAGCTACAAAATGACATATAAATCATTTATCTACCTCTTAGTGTCTTGTAAAATCCATGATACTACTCAAGTTGTGAAGAATATTAAATCTTGGTACCAACAGATCCTACATATCAGAAGGATGTTTGTCAAGAAACTATGGAAGTTCTAAGGAATTGTTAGGGTGAGATACAATACTTAAAGGAGAAGGAGACAACATCAAAGATGGTCCAAATAGATATATATGACTTGAGAGAAGTGTGTAAAATGTTACGCAAGGAGAACATCATTCCACTATTAGGGATTTGGTTAAAAGGAAACACTCCACTTGCAAGTACTGAGAATGGATGGTAGATCCTGCATGCAAACCTCCCTCCTCATAGCCTAGATTATGAAAAGGAAATCACTCTGAATGTTGTTATGGATGGGTGGTTGTTGAGTAATATATTGACTGATACAAGTGTAGAAGTCAATGTTCTTACCTTGAATGCATGGGTACTGTTGGTATCCAAACTTGTTCTCCCTTTCAAGTTGAGAAGGATCATAAATTTGGCACGGAGCTTAGAGACAATTAGATCATAATATGTGTCATTTTTTAGTCAGGATGAGATCTAACTAGCCCTTTTTCACAAGGATTTTGTGGAGAGATGGATAGCACCTTCAAGAGGATTTGACCTGTCCTCACTAATTTAGGTCATGACTTTCAACCAAGGTGAGAGGCCCCGTAGTGTAACCTCTGTTTGATGAAGGAGATGGATATATCCTTCTTTGCACAAATTTTATGAAGAAAACCTTGGAAAAATATTTTCAATACTCCATAATTTAACTCTTAATAGTTATCACTTCTAAAAGATGGAGATACTTTCAACACAAGGCTAAGGTTACTAAACACATTAAGAAATCCTGATTTTCCTGTATATTTTAGTAAATATATTTTTTTCCTTTGTTGATATATAGGGAAAACAGGGGTACTTAAGGATGGATTCATGGTTTTTGAATAATTTTGGTGGGAGATTTAGTAGGATAAAATTAATTATACCAGACCTTTGAGGGACTTCACAAAAATGGACAACTCAACAACAAAAAGCTTCAGGGTAGTTAAGACGTTCCTTGAACCAGAAGGTGTGCTTCAATGGAGGCCCAAATCATCATGTTTTCACACAAAATTTAAGAATATAACATGAAGGCTAGATTTAAAAGACTCAATTAAACACAAAAATATATGATCAATCACACCTAAGGTACACCCAAAGACTTACAGACAATATTTATCAACAAATGACAGTGGAGTGATTTCAAATTTGTTTATCTCATCACAAGATGAAGGCTCTTCTTGAAATGAAATTTCAAATACCTCTAAATTGTCATAGGGATGAGATCCTGTGTGATTTCACAAAGATTTCAAAGTAATATTGCAATAGGAACGAGTAAAACTACTTGCAAACACTCTAAAAACAAAGTTGACACTAATTGCTCCAAAAATGACACAAATTAATTTCAAAATGTCTTAGATTCATCAGTGGCAGAAAGATTATAGAGAAATCTCAGTGCTCGTCAATGGCTATACATCTGCAACCAAGTTGACATGATAGAAAATCTAACACAAAAGAAACTAATAGGTTATCTTAGATTCGCCTCTCAGGAATACGGCTTTCTCAAATTTTCTCTTAAGAATTCAACCCCCCGATCATTTGCAAGATTATTTTCATTGCATTTATACATTTCACTCACTCAATTTTCCCCCCAAAAGAGAAGAATATTCAAGGGACCTTTGCTTGTTACCAATTTTCCTCAGAAAGTGACATTTAACAAATTCACATCCGAAAGATGTTAGGTGGACCAATTGTGAACTGATCATGTTTCTTGGGCCCTTAACTAATGAATAGGATTCCATGCCAAAAAATTTTAGCAATCCTTCTAATCATTTTAATTTTGTCATGTGAGAAATCCCCTTTTTAATCTTTTTCCAGATACTCTGCACAACTAGATATGACAGGTAATCCTTTTTTCTCTTGAGGAAACATCTTTTTTATCTTTTGTGCTGCAACTTTCATCATTTCATCGTTTCCCTTTCTTTCCTCTACAACTCTATCCCACATCCAGATTCTCTAGTAATTCTCATTTTCACAAGTGCATGATAAATTACAACTTCAAAATATTGACCTTAACAATCCTTAGAATCACAAATTAAATTTTGAATCCATTCAATAGCAATTTATAGACAGAGAGGACAAGGAATTTCATCAAAAAATAATTAAAAATAGTGCATATTTGCATCTCCAGGAGTCTTGGAGAAAAAATGGTGGAAAAGCAAACACAATACACAACAATTTTTGATTCTGCCCCTTTTCTACTTTAGATCAGAGTCATCCACATATTTCCTTGAAGTAACCAAAAAGGTGAAGCACAAAGACAAGTTTCCAAACAAGCGCGGGACATCCACATGCTTTGGGCCTAAGAAAAATGCCTTTTGGCCTTTGAAAAAGTCTTAGTAAAAAAGGAACCATCAGAAGCCTCCACGTGTCACCTTGGCACACCTTTGGTATGGTGCCCCAAAGTAGAGACCCCAAACAAGTGAGGACTTACCACGTGTCCTAGCCCGAAAAATTTATTGAAAAGTAGAAAGATCAATGGAAGGAGCCATGTGTCTAGGGTCTGATAAATGTTTCTTTGGTGGTTGAAAATTCCAAGTAAGGGCAAAGTGAGCAGAAGCCTCCAAATGTCCTCCTAGTGCTTCTTTAAGATAAAACTTAAGGGTCGATCCCCAAATAGGAGAGGTCCCTCCATGTTTCTTAGGCCTTTAGAAAGATTCTTGAAAAGTCTAAGTATTTAAAGATCCAACAGAAGCCTCCACATGTCTTCATGATGTAACTTTGAGATGGTGCCCAAGAGCAGAGACCCTGAACAAGCATGGGCTCACCACGTGTCCCAGGCCTTAGAAAATTCCTTTGAAAATTTTATGTATAGAGCGGAGCTGGCATAATCCTCTACATGTCTCATTGTCACAATTGTTAAGGTGGGACCCTAAGGTGGATCCTGAAATGAGCACCTACCCTCCATGTGTCCATGGTCCACCAAAGATGTTCTAGTCGCATAAATTTTTTTTTTAAATTTGGGCAAGGCAGCAGAAACCTCCACATGTCTCCCTAGCACAACTGCTAAGGTAGGACCTAGAGGAAAATCCTTAAATGAGCATTGATCCTCCCATGTGTCCATTTCTTCCCTTCTTCCCATGTATTTTCCTTATTTTCTATCCCCTTACACACCCCTGATTTCTTCCCTTCTTCTCATGCACATGCCTTATTTTCTATCCCCTTGCACCCTCCTTAGTGCCCTTCTGCAGACGCCTTAAAAATTAGTCATCCCTGCTCTTCCTCTTGTGCACCTGTGTACATCTTATTGTTCCAAAAGGTGACTGTGAAAAAATGAAAGGAAGGGAAAAAACTTGATTTTATGCCCAAGTTACAAATCTTTCACATAAACAGAGGAATGGAAAACAAACTCTGGATTTAAAGTGATACTTGTTCAAAGGAGGGGACTGATAATGGAAACAAAATGAAGGATAGATTTTGATGCATCAATATAGAGAGATAGAAAAGATGATAGAGCCCGTAAATTGAATAATTTCAAGGAAAAATGGGGCAAGATCAAATTGAGCATCAACATCGGCTTGAACTTGGGGATGGACACTCCCTACGAGTGCCACAAGAAAAAATAGAGCATACCAAGTGCCAAATACATCCATTGGGAAACAAAGTCAAAGAACAAGCTTACAGAGTAGAATAATAATAAGCAACTCCCCCAAGGATGAATCAAGAAACCAACAAAATGACCACCAAGGACCAGGATGAAACAAAATAGAAAAACAGGAAGGCAGAAAGAGACCAAAAGACTATACACTATATAATAGCAAGCATCCTGATTCAAAGAAAACAATCAAGGAAAATCTTCAAGTGCCTACCATTCTAGATATGACCATGCTAAGTAGCTCTGATATGTCTTTAACAACTGGTCATATGATTATTTTTCTTTTCCATCAAAGTTACTATCTGACCATATTTTTTCAGGCTTTCCCTTTGTTCCTGTGTCAAGTTTTTTAACATCTCTCAAGGTTCTATCAAATATCAAATTCCCAAGAAAATAAACCTACTGAGGATATTGATCAATTTTGTATTCCTTGAAAACAACATAGTTCACAGAGTTATTAATATCAATATCTGCATGCAATACTTCATAAGAATCATTGTTGGACTCTTTAATGAGGTGCAACATCTTCTTCTCTCCATACATTTTTACAAGGCTACCTTCAATTGGAATGGTGGAAAAATACATATCTATCTGAACACTTCCACCAACACTTGCAACCCATTTTCTTGATAACAGCATGCCCCATTTGGTAGGGCAATCAACAATAACAACATCAAGTTTTAATTTCTTACCTAGATCAACTGGAAGTTGTACCACCAAAAATTTTACACACCCTACAACTGACACCTCTCTAGAATCCATCAAAGTACACTTCCCATAAGCTACTGTCACTTTAATGTTCAATTCATTCATGACTTCTAGAAGCATAACATTTCATGATGCTCTGGAATCAAACATATAATTGTGCAACATTCTGTCCTCAATAATCAGTGTTGTAAAAAATGGATCAACATTTAATTGAGACTCAACCAAAGATCTTCCTAAGTAAACTTCAGGTGGTTCACCTATCTCGTCCAATGTTGGTGGGTTTTCTAGGTTTGTAATGGTTGAAGGAGGAGTGTTTATATTATTTATATTTATGATTTAGGAACTCCTATCTTCCTCCAATCCTAAATACTCAAAATCCCTCTTTTTGTACTCAGGAATCCTAAACAGTTCAATAATTGGGACAAAAATCTTGATTTGACTTAAGACCTAGGAAATGTCATATGGAATGTATTTGGGCAAAGTGGTATTTGGAGAATGATTGTAAAACTCACTAGATGGAACAAGTTTTTTCACATTTTGGGTATGTGTGGGAACACCAGTTCTACCTGAGATAATGAGGCCTTTGCTAGATCCATCTTTCTTTAGAGTTTCTTTTAGGAAATTGGTGAGAACTGGGGTCTTTGATTTGGCTTGAGGTCATGCCCCTTTGACTGCTTTACTTCTTGTGCTATACTCTTTTTCTTGGGAAACAAAACCATTCATTAACAACTGTCTATCCTATTTTAATGGGATCCCTCCATCATACTTCTTAATCATTAGAGCTCTTAGGTACTCAAAATCATTATTAGGAAGTTCAAAATCATGTACCATATCTATTTCTAAAGCATGAGAGGGAGGAAGAAGAGGTACCTAGTGAATGCAATCCCAAAAGCTTGTAGTAGTTCATGCAATTATTACTTCAGTTGAAGTTACTCCTTACTATGAGCTTGTAGAGCAGTCCACCATGCATGTATCATCATCAGTGTCATCAACATCATCAACTTCTTTAACTTGCTGATCTACTTCACATGGCAGGTGGGGTAAGAAGCATTTGTTGCACCAATCAATTTCATTTGTCTCTTCAACAAATACAACTCTGGCATTTAGAGGATCAGGCATTACTCTATTTTTTCTAGTTTGGGGTTTTCTAGCTCCCATGGGTCCTTTACCTCTGTCATCATATCTCTGATAATTTCTAGGTGATTCAAAAATGTCTTGTCCTTGTTTCCTATGCTGACCTTGAGAACCTTTTCCAATTCCTTTCTCTATCCTGGCTAGTTTATAAGAGATTTCTTTGATAGCTCCAACCAAATTCTTTACAAATTCCTCAAGATCCATAGTCTTTCTTGATTGAGGCTTCTCAAGGTTTATTAGTTTAACACCCTCCCTCTTAGGAGGTTTTCCCACTACTTTAATGTTGTTCTCAATTTCCAGAGCCATGGTGAAGGCCTACCTCAATTTTTTTGGGTTCTTATCCCTCAAATAGTAAGTATATTTCTTATTAAATGGATCTGAATACTTTATTAGAAATGATTCATCACATGGCCTAAAATTAACAGGTACTCTTCTCAATGTTTTGTTAAATCTTATATTGAAATCATGCACTGATTCATTAGGATTATTTTTTATATTTTAAAATTATGGTAAAAGAAACCTAGGGTCTATTTTATCACCATACTAAATTCTAAAAATATTCTTCATCTCTATCCAAGAATCAATGGAATTATCTAGCAAAGATTTATATCAGTCCCTTGCATCTTCTTCTAGACTATAGACAAAAACTTTAATGTACATATCGTAAAATTCTATTTCAAATTCCTCCATCATATTCAAAAAGAGATTCAAGTGCCAATCACCAGTGATTGCATTATTTCCTTGAAACTTAGGCAATCTATTTCTTACATCTTATGGCACAACATTTAGATAACCAGTCATACCTCTAAAATTGATGGGACCAAAAGTGTTAACAACAAATGGAGGTTTGGGTGGAGGTTGAGCCATATTATTTTGAGGAAGTGACCTTGGAGTAGATGTAAACTGATGAGGAGTGAGAGGTTTATGTAGTGCAGGGATGTAATTCTCAAAATGATTTCCCTCTAAAGGATCTATTTCTTATAAAACTCTATCAGATTTGGAGAATACCAGGGAAAATTGAGAAGCAAATGTCTCAAATAAAAAATAAGGACCCTCTCTAGATGGAGAATTCAATTCAACATAGAGACTACCTGATTGAGATTCACTTGAGGAAGTATTGAAATATTTAATCATAGGCTGATCAATTTCACCAATGGACATCTCTTTTCTTGATGCTTGATCTCCAACAACCTTCCAATTTCTTCTTCCTTCTGAATTAGACTTTCCCAGCTCTTGAAACAACTTTCTACTAGGGTCCTTGGTGAAGAAATATCTTCTTCCTTCCATCTTTGTAGAGATTAATGAAAAATCTTACTTGATGTATGTTAAGACACTGGTATTTATTGAGAATTTAAACAACATGGAGTCTCCACTAAGGATTTTTACCTTAGTTTTTTCAAATGCACTATGAAAGACTTACCAAATGTTTGTCAATACCAGATTCATGTAAAGCTTACAAGATCTTCTCTTCTTCTACCCAAATTTATCAATGATGATACAAAATTTAGTGCAATAATTGTAGAAGCTAGAAATATTACACTCAGAACATACAACTTTGAAAAATTATTACATATCTAAACAAATAATGATGTTTTAACCATGTATTAGCACATAACATATGTAATAAGTATTACCAGGGTCTTTATATATACACCTTTGTCCAAATACTTCAAAGAGTCCCCAGTAATGGTGCCACTAGTGTTGTTGATGGGAGAAATGGATATGAACTGGCAACAAATAAAAAAATCTTTCCCAAAAATGCTAAATAATCCCTGGAAATGGTGCCACTAGTGTTGGTATCCAAATTTGTTCTCCCTTTGAAGTTGAACAATATCACAGATTTGGTATGGAGATTAGAGATAGTTAGATCATGTTGTGTGTCATTTTTTAGCCGAGGATGAGATCTAACTAGCCCTTTGTCACTCAGATTTGTGGAGATATGGATAACACCTTCAAGATGATTTGACCTATCCTCACTACTTTAGGCCATGCCTTTCAACTAGGGTGAGAGGACCCGTAGTGTAACTGTTATCCAAAATGAGCCCCTACTTATTTTGGCTAACTTACCTTCATTATTTCCTTCCTTTTACTTAAAATTCAATTTCCACACACTTCAAAGACTCAAAATATTCTAGAAATGGCTTCATAAGATAGGATTTTTTTCCCCCTTTCCAGAAACATAAAGAAGTCCTCCTAACTCCTTGTATTTTTTTAGTTATGGCTCGATGGAGTTTGGAGGGGTAATTTTTCTAAGGCAGGCCTATGGAGCTTGGGAAAGTTTTGTGCCAAAAAGGCTTAGGTTAGTGGAGTGGAGGAAGAAATTGAGAATTTAGTGCTTTTTGGGCTAAAAGTGCAAAATTCATTTGCACTCTTGTGAGCTCACAAAGGAAATGAAATTGCTTAAGGCCCACAGCCAATGAAATGATGCCATGTGTCAAGGTGGAGCAATGGGCATCAGAGGGATTTCTAGTTTTTGGTGTTTGGTCAAAATGTGTCAAAGGAAAAAATGGAAGTGCATCCCCACTAACCAATCAAAAGGAGCCATGTGTCTATTCATCGGTGGGGATCAGGGTGTTGAGAAGATTTTAGAATTGTTGCCAAAGTGGTGAAAAGTGCAAAGGCAAAAATAGAACCACATCCCTATAGACCAATTAGAAAGCACCACGTGCCATCAGAGTAATGGGGCCATAGAGAATTTTAGGAAAATTTCCCAATTTTGTGAAAAGGGACAAATGTCAAGTTTTCACCCACCGACCTGATTTTTGCCCTAATTTTGCCCTGTTTTGCCCTAAATCTTCAGAGGGCCATATCTTTCGATCCAGAGCTCAGATTTTTGCAATTTTTGTATCAATGGCAAGCTGTTGAAATCATCTACATGATGGACACTTCAATTTTAAATTTTGATGGAGTTTTGTGGGAGAAAAATAGGAAAACATCTCTGGCATGGAAAAATTATAGAAAATGACCCCAACCACCAAAATTAATAAAGTATGGGACTCTTTCTCTGTCTACAAAGCAATGTACATTGAAGTATGGGATTTTTCATGAAAACCCATCATTTTTCAAGATAATTAAATGGATCTGGTCTTTGTTTAGAGTTTTAAAATTGATTTACCTACATTTTCTCATTTCCTTCATTTTGTTTGAGTGATAAAAGCCAGTTTTGTCTCATTTTGAAAAGGGTTGTTCATCCTTCTCTGTGTCTCCCTTCTTTTCTTCCCTGAGGTTGAAAATGGAGTTTGAACCTCCTCCCATGTTCTGTAATGGAATTTTTTCCTCTTTCTCGTGAAATGATGCATTGTGTAAATTCTGAGAAATAAAAAAAGGTTTTTTGTGATGCATTTGTCCATCTTTGGCTCATTTTATTTGTTGTTTTCCTTACCTCTCTTCATTACAGGGTATTTGTGCATGTTTCGATGTTCATTATAGGTTTTAGAGCTATTTTTATGGAGTTTTGGAACATTTTCTGTGTGAAATCCATCTTATTTTTGTGATGCATTTGTCCATCTTTTTCATTGCTCACCTCTTCTTATTCCATGGTAGTTTTTATAGATAATCAAAACTTTCCTTCTCTGGTGTATAACCGTTTTAGTGTAGGCTCTGTTTTTCCTTATTTTCTTCCTCTTCTTATCTCCTTGGAAGTTATATTAGGTTAGATTATCTCTCCTGCACTATAATAACTTGTGACAGGTAGTTTAGGAAGAGGAACTAGCCTTCTCTGGAGAGCTTTCCCCATTTGCAAATGTCCTACACTTGGGGAAAGCTCAATGTTGTGCAATCACACAAAATGAATTTGCCTTAGAAAAGAAGTTCCATAACTCATTTCGAGGTGACGTGAATTTTCACTAACACTATCCTCTGTTTGATGAAGGAGATAGAGATATCCTTCTTTTGCATAAATTTTATGAAGAAAACCTTGGGAAAATATGGTCAATACTCCATAATTTAACTCTTAAGAGTTGTCACTTCTAAAAAATGGAGATACTTTCAACACAAGGCTAAGGTTCTTGAAGACATTAAGAAATCCTGATTGTTCTACATATTTTAGTAAATAGATTTTGTTCCTTTGTTGATATACATGGAAAATAGGGGTAGTTCAAGATGGATTCATGGTTTTTGAATAATTTTTGTGGGATATTAAGCAAGATAAAGTTGATTATACCATATATTTGAGGGACTTCACAACAATGGACAACTCAACAACAGAAAGCTTCAGGATCGTTAAGACGTTTCTCCAACTAGAAGGTGTGCTTCAATGGAGTCCTAAATCATCATGTTTTCACACAAATTTTGAGAATATAACATGAAGGATAGAGTTAAAAGACACAATTAAACACCAAACTCTTTGATAAATCATGCCTAAGGTAAACCCAAAGACTTATAGACAATATTTATCAATAAATGATAGTGGAGTGATTTTAAATTTGTTTATCTCATCACAATATAAAGGATATTCTTGAAATCAAATTACAAATATCACTAAATTATCATAGGGATGAGATCCTGTGTGATTTCACAAAGATTTCAAAGTAAGATTGCACTCAGAACAAGTAAAACTACTTATAGACATTCTAAAAAAAAGCAGACAGTAATTGCTCCAAAATTGATACAAATTAATTTCAAAATTGCATAGATTCATTAGCAGGGGAAAGCATCTATAAAAATCTCAGTGATTTTCAGTGGCTATACATCTACAACCAACTTGACATGATAGAAAATATAACATAGAAGAAATTAACAGGTTATCTCGAATTGGCTTCTTAGGAAGATGACTTTCTCAAATTTTCTCTTAAGAATTAAACCCCCCAACCATTTGCAAGAGTATTCTCATTGCATTTATACATTTTACTCACCTAATTTCTACCCAAAAAGAAGAATATTTGAGGGACCTGTTATCCCAAATTCACCCCCCCCCTCGACAAATTTTGTCAAGACAACCCCGAACATAGAAAAAATATGAAGGGAAAATGTTTTGGAACTACGAGCTCACATTCCAGAATGAGGTAAAGGAAAAAGTCAAAGTTTGGGCCCAAGTCAAATCCAAACTGGGGAATCAGAGGAAAGGGAAAAATATAAACTGTAGAACCATAAACCTGATTTTTCCCTAATCTAGCTACCACGTGTCCCTTATCAAAAGGGGACCCAGTTTTTAACTTGTTTTCCCACCCTCCTGTATGAACCCAATACAAACTTCGAAGGGGCATATCTTTCAACTCAGTGCTCGAAATATTACAAATTTGATGCCATTGAAAAGATATCAGCCTCACCCATGCCATGGAGGTTTGAAAATTAAATTTTGAGAAGGTTAGGTGAAGAAAAATGGAGGAAACATCTTCAGGCCTTCAATGGAGGATCTATCTGTCTCAATAAGTAGATTAGATTTGATCTGTTTCTATCATTTCCTCTTGCTTCAAGGCGCTGAACCAAAGATTGATGTAGTAAAGATAGATTTGGGGGCATATTTTATCAGAAGCATTAAGATAAGTGGTTGATTTCTGAACTAATTTTCTCTCTTCCCTCTCCCTTTCTTCTCTCTGATCAAATCTATAAATACAAGGGTAGGATTCATTGTTAAATTTGTTCATTCTTCTTCCCTGGACCCCTCTCTTTTTCTTCCCCAGGGTGAAAAATGGAGTGTGAACCTCCTATCATAGCTTTGTAGTGGAATTTTCTTGCCTCCTACCCACTAACGATGTACTATGTGAAAGTTTGGAGCAATAAATTATGTTTTGTGATGTGTTTGTCCATCCTTTGCTTATTTTATTATCTCTCTTCACCTCTCATCATTACAAAGTAAAATGTGCATATTTTGATGTTTGTTGTAGTTCTTAGGAGTGTTTTTAATGTTTTTGAAGTGGTGTTCTTTATGAAATATATCTCTGGTTTATGGTGCATCTTGTCCACCCTCTCCTCTGCTCACCTCTCTCCACCTCAGGCAACTGAGATTGTGACCAAAACTTCCCTTTTCTTGGTGTTATCACCTCCTTTATGCACTTTCTCTCTCCATGTCTCTTTGGTATTATTAGGATAGGTGTAGTTAGACATCATTTCTACATTAGGAGTATTTTAGCATTAGGATCAAGATGAAGAATCTGGCTTTCTCCAGAGGGCCATCTTAAGTTCGCAAGTCCTAGCACTTAAGAGATGGTCCCATGTTATGCAAATCACACCAAATAACACTGCCTTAGAAAAGTATAGCTCATAACTAATTTGGGGGTGTTGTGATTTCACACTAACAGTTTTAGCACACCTATTGGGACAAGTCTCAAGAACCTTACCACTACACTTCATCAGGTTTGATGTGCTCTTGGTGAAGATTTCAGCCTTTGGAGGCACCTTCAGGCACATTCGACTACTCCATCTAGTCAAAAACCCATTCTCTAAGTTATAGACCTTTTCCATCCATTTCCACTCATTTCATCCATTTTCTTCTTCCATCTCTTTTATTTTCTTTCATTCCATGAAGTTGTGTAATCATGACTTCATTTCCTTCATGGAACTCACACTTACAGCAATGCAATCCACCTCCAATGTATTTCCCAAATCCTCCAGATCGGCATTATGATCAGATCTAAAACCACTATGATTACCCATATGAGCAATGTCAAAACCAGTTTGACTATGAAGCTTATCAAGGATGAGGGGACGCATATGATGGTGATAGTTATGTAGAGGACGTTGGTCTACTAGAGAAGATTCAAAAAATGGAGGTTGACATGGTTCAATTAAGTGAAAAAACTCAAATGTGGGCTTTTAGAATTGGTTGCAAGGCACCTTTTTCATGGGAAGGCCCTTTTCTAAGACATTACATCCCTCAAGAGAATCTTGACTTCATGGTTGAAGTGTTTCCTTAGCTTATGTAGTGGGTTGAGGATATCGGGGCTTATGAGTTGGAGTCAAGACAACCTTGTCAATGGGTAAATCAACCACCAGCTCCTTGCCTTTCATTTTCTCTCCCTCAATCTTTATCACTTCAGCAAAGGCAAGAGTCAAGACCCTCACTTTCTACCCCAAGTGTTGATTTCATTTCTCCATCTCCTAGTCTTCCACCTCACCTCAGTTTCTTTTCTCTTTTCCCTTCCAAATAATATTCCACTCTAAAAGATCCAAAATAAATTCCTTCCCCTCTTCCACAAACAAGGAAACAACTAGTGGAGACCCCACCCACCACTTCTCTTACCTTCCCAAGTCCATGTTGGGAAGAGACTCCAAAAACTAGCTAAGGAGAACATCAAATAGAGGAACCCAACAAAGAATAAATGATAGAAAATTTGAAGAGTTGGGCTACTAAATTTGATTTTTCAAAGGTTGCCTTGTTGGTTAATCCTATGGAGGAGGCTGAGGTCAAGCTGCAAGTGGTGGAAGCTCTAGATACAACACAACTAGGGGAAGAAGGAGCTACTCCTAATCCAAAAGAAGAGGAATAAATTTTGGCTGTGGAGGAGGACCATACAATTTCAGAGGCTCCAAGTGTGGAGTAGGCCATAGAATAACCTTTAGTTCTTCCTCCCACTTCATCCCCTTCAAGCTCTGATGTTGAGGAATATTTTGAGCTTTCAAAATTCATGTTTGAGGATGAAGGGAACCATGGTGAGTCAATTCTAGATCAAGTGGACACCATAAAGGAGGTTTAGCACTTAAAACAAGACAGTAAGGAGGTAGATTACTTGTATGACTTGGAGGATTGCCTTGATGCAAGGGAACCCATGGAGATCACATCATTTTTTCCTCCATCTCTCACATACCAAGCACATGAGCCTACTACCATGGAGGAGAACATTCAGGAATAACAACCTACACTTTATAACATCCCTCTGGAACCAAGGTTGGAGGATCTTAATCTTCCATGTTCTTCAAAGGAGAAAGAGAAAAAGTAAGAAGATGTCATCATCTCTCTCACACCATCCACCCAAGAAGGTCCATAAGAAGACTCCATTTTTGGAGTTGAATTTCAGAGAAATGGGCACATCCAAAGGATCATACCATGCCAATTAGGTACTTAGATTCATTAGAGCCAAAGGGGAAACCAATACCAGTCATGCCTCCTTTAGGGCATGGGGATGAACATCAAAGTACCAAGGGTCACCATTAATACCTCTAAGAGTCCAATTTAGGTAAACTTGAGGAGGTATTTTCCATTAATGTTGATACCTTCATGATTTGGGTGGAGGACCTACTTATTGTCATTTTTTTACTCATCCAACCAGCCATGTTCAGTGCTAAATAAGTTGCATGGCTGCCATTTTTTAGGAAGGGAAGCTATTTCTCCTTGCCATCTATAGGCTTTGTTTGAGCTCCCTTTGCTCTTGGTTAGAGTAGTGTAGGTAGATATTTTTTAGCAAAAGAAGTGATTTTTCACACTATGTATGTTCCATTTAGAACATGTCTGATTTTTAGTTTGTACATAGTTTTTAGTGCTGTTATTTTTCTCTTGCATAGTGCATTGTAATGGTTTTTGGAGAAGATCAGCTTCAAGTTTTAGCAGTTTTCCAAGATGTTCAGAGTTCAGAATTTCAAAGTTTAGATCAGTTTCATGTTTATCAGGAAGACTCCATGCCCAATGGATGCTTCAAGGCCATTAGTCTCTTCATCTAGTAGGAAGATGTCCCTGTGACTCACCAAACTGTTATCCCAAATTTTCCCCTTAGAAAAATTGGTCAAGACAACCCCATACATAGAGAAAATACAAAGGGAAAATGTTTCGGACCGATGAGCTTGCATTCCAGAACAAGACAAAGGAAAAAGTAAAAGTTTGGGCCTAAGTCAAAGAAAAAGTGAGGAATCAGAGGAAAGGGAAAAAGATAAAATGTGGACTTGTAAACCTGATTTTTCCCTAATCTGGCCACCACGTGTCCCATATCAAAAGGGGACCCATTTTTCAAGTTGTTTTCCCACCCTCCTATACAGACCCGATACAAACTTCGAAGAGGCATATCTTTCAACTCAGGGCTCAAAATATTTAAAATCTAAGGCCGTTGAAAATATCTCATCCTTGCCCACACCATGGAGGTATGAAAGTTTAATTTTGAGGAGGTTAGGTGAAGAAAAATAGAGGAAAAATCTTCGAGCCTTTAATGTAGGATCCATCTATCCCAACAACTAGATTGGATCAATCTATTTTTGTTGTTTCCTCTTCCTTCAAGGCACCAAACCAAGGATTAATGTAGTAAAGATGGATTTGGAGGAATATTCTATCATAATCATTAAGAGTAGTTTGAGTTTTGACCTTGTTTTCTTGCTTCCCTCTCCATTTCTTCTCTCCGATCAAATCTATAAATACAGGGGCATGATTCATTGTAAAAGTTGTTGTTCATTCTTCTTCCCTTCCCCCCTCTCTTTTTCTTACCTAGGGTTGAAAATAGAGTCTGAACCTCCTTTCACGGCTCTATAATGGCATTATCTTTCCTCCTGCCCACTGATGATGTACTGTGTGAACGTTTGGAGTAATAAATTTTATTTTTTGATGTATCTATCCATCCTTTTCTTATTTTAGTATCTCTCCTCACCTCTCGTCATTCTAGGGTATACTATGCATATTCTGATGTTTGTTATACGTCCTAGGAGCTGTGTTTAATGGGTTTTGAAGTGGTGTTTTGTGTGAAATCTATCTCTAGTCTGTGGTGTATCTTGTCCACCCTCTCCTCTGCTCACCTCTCTCCACTTCAGGTAGCTAAGATTTTGATCAGCACTTCCCTTTTCTTGGTGTTATCACCTCATTAGTATAGGATTTCCCTCTTTTTGCACTTTCTCTCTCCATATCTCCTTGGAATTTTTAGGATAGGTGGAGTTAGACGCCATTTCTATATTAGTAGTAGTTTAGCATTAGGATCAGGAAGAAGAATATGACTTTCTCTGGAGGGCCATCTCAAGTTCGCAGGTACCATAGCTTGAGAGATGGTCCCATGTTATACAAATCACACCAAATGACCTTGTATTAGAAAATTATACCTCATAACTCATTTGGGGGTGTTGTGATTTCACACTAACAGGACCTTTTCTTGTTACCAATTTACCTCAGAAAGTGACATTTAACAAATTCACATCAAAAAGCTACCAAGTGGACCAATTGTGAACTGGTCATATTTCTTGGGCCCTCGACTAATGACTAGGATTCCATGCCACAACTTTTTGGCAATCCTTCTAATCATTCTAATTCTGTCATGTGATAAATCTCCTTTTTAATCATTTTCTAGAGGCTTTGCATAGCTGGATATGACAGATAATACTTTTTGCTCTCGAGGCAACACCTTTTTCATCTTTTGTGCTTGTAACTTTCATCATTTCATATTTTTCCCTTTCTTTCCTCTGTAACTCTGTCCCGCATCTAGTTTCTCTAGTAATTCCCATTTTTGCAAGTACTTGAGAAATTGTAACTTCAAAATATCAACCTTAACAATCCTTGGACTCACAAATTAATTTCTGAATCCATTCAATGGAACTTTACATATAGAGACGACAAGAAATTTCATCAAAAAATGATGAAAAATACTGCATATTCGCATCTCTAGGAGTCTTGAAGAAAAAAAGGTTAAAAAGCAAATGTAATACACAAAAACCATTGATTTTTCCCCTTTTCTACTTTAGATCAGAGTTTTCCACATGTTTCCTTGGTGCAACGATAAAGGTGATGTATAGAGACAAGTCTCCAAACAAGCACAAGCCTTCCATGTGTCCCGGGCCTAAGAAAAATGCCTTTTGGCCTTTGAAAAAGTATCGGTA
Organism: Taxus chinensis; assembly: GCA_019776745.2. Lineage (NCBI taxonomy): Eukaryota > Viridiplantae > Streptophyta > Pinopsida > Cupressales > Taxaceae > Taxus > Taxus chinensis. The sequence continues at coordinate 27,978,640 of CM034147.1, forward strand.
AAAAAGGAGCCACGAGAAGCCTCCACGTGTCACCTTGGTGCACCTTTGGTATGTTGCCCAAAAGTAGAGAACCCAAACAAATGCAAACTCACCACATGTCCTAGCCCAGAAAATTTGTTGAAAATTTGAAAGACTAGTGGAAGGTGCCATGTGTCTAGGGTCCAAGACATTTTTCCTTCACCATTAAAAAGTCCAAGTAAGGACAGAGTGAGTGGAAGCCTCCAAGTGTCCTCCTTGAACTTCTTTGAAATAAAACTTAAGGTTCAGTCCCCAAACAGGTGTGGTCTCTCCATGTGTCCCATGCCTTTAGAAAGTTACTTCAAAATTCTAAGTATGGGAAGACCTAAAGGAAGCCTCCATGTGCCTTCATGGCACAACTTCAAGATGGTTCCCAAGAGTGGAGACCATGAACAAGCACAGGCTCACCACGTAGCCCAGGCCTTAGAAAATTTCTTTGAAAATCTTAAGTATAGATTGGAGCTAGTGGAAGCCTCCACATATCTCCCTGTCACAATTTTTAAGGTGGGACCTTGAGGCAGATCCTCAAATGAGTGCCTTCCCTCCACGTGTCCATGGTCTACCAAAGCTATTCTAGCCGCATGAAAAAAATTTCTAATTCTTGGCAAGGTAGCGGAAATATCCACATGTTTCCCTGGTGCAACTGCTAAGGTAGGACCCAGAGGTGGATCCTCAAATGAGCACCGATTCTCTCACATGACCCTTTCTTCCCTTCTTCCCCCACACGTGCCTTCTTTTCTATCCCCTTGCTCCCTCCTCGCATGCACCCAATTTCTTCCCTTCTTCCCTCACATGCACCTTCTTTTCTATCCCCTCACACCCTCTTCATGCGCCCTTCTACAAATGCCTTAAAAATTGGCCATCCCTACTCTTCCTCTTGCACACTCATGTACATCCTATTGTGCCACAAAACATGATTGTGGAAAAATGGAAGGAAGGGAAAAAACCTGATTTTACACCCAAGTTACAAATCTTTCACATGGACAGAGGAATAAAAAACAACCTTTGGATTTAAAGTGATCCTCGATCAAAGGAAGGGACTGATCATGGCAACCCAATGAAGGACATATTTTTTATGCATCAATATGGGGAGATAGAAAATATGATAGAGCCCACAAATTTAAGAATTTCAAGGAAAAACAGGGCGAGATCAAATTGAGCACCAAAAGGTACAAATGGGTAGACCCTCACTGCATCAATCCTCTAATGTATTATTCATGGCTAATCAGACTAAGGCCAATCCCATAGGAGTTTTGAAAGATGCATCCACTACCATACAAGGAGCTAAGTTCACTGGAGACTTTGAAATTTTAGAGCTGGCATAGTCAAATAGATTCCTAGCTCTATTGGGGTGTCCTTGGTGCTATGCAAATAATGTTAATCTTCAGTTCAAAAAGGGCTATGTTAGTTTTGAAAATAAAGAGGAAAAATGTATTATCCCTTTAACAGATGGAAAGCCCACACCCTATTTTGAGCCCTTAAGTGAAGAAGATCTGAATAGGATTTATGTATGCACCATCCAAGATCTAGAGATGATTGAAACAACCAAAGAAGGACTAATTCAGTGGGAGGATGCACAATCTATTAGTGATACTACAAGTGTTGCTTGTGATAATTGGGATCACAACACTTATGAGTTGGTAGGGTCCAAAGTAAAGATCATATACCCTCAAGGTAGAAAACCACTTTATATCAGGAGGATACGTAACAACTCGGTACCTTGTTACACAGGAGGAGGGGATCCCATGGTATTCTTGCGTGTCATGGAAGAAAAATTAACGGACTCACTGGAAAGAATAAATATTCTAGCATATACACTACATGGGACAACATCAAGCTAGTGGGTGGTTCACATGGATAATATTGTCAGATGGAATGAAATTGGGTGGTTCACTAGGTTATTTAGGAGAAATACACCTACTCAAATCTATATTTATCATGGTAATCAACCTATTTAGTACCACATTCAGAAGTGTGAGAAACTCTATATAAAAGGGTAGGAAGCTTTACCACCTTTGCTATGGGTGCACTAGTTTTATTCCACTTTACAAGGTTGTGTGCGTGTTTGGTATGTATATGCAAAACTCCATAGAGAAATTGGAAAATGGTATAATTTAATTGCAGGAATGGCCCAAACATTTGACTTCTTCTCTATGAATCCTCCAGTGGAATAAAAATTAAAGGTTATCTAGTGCTTAACTATGTGGGATAGTGCCAAGGATGAAGAAATCCTTCAGTAGTTATTAGATAAAGAAGACTCAGGAGCACATATTCATAAATAAATAGAGGATGATGCAACATTACTTCAATGCACTTGTCTTAATAATGAAAAATGAAAAATGGTCTATGTAGTGGATGAAGAAGAAGTAGATAATCTAGATGTAAACCATTCAGCAAGGAGGTGTGAGGTATTAGATAGTGTGAATAAAACCGTGCGTACCTATCATGAGCCTATAAAAACAAATCTGGTGAATATGGGAAGAGATAATGAGCCTAAGGAAGACATAATGGGAGACTATTGGTTAGACTCTGAAGTGGAAAAAATCATAGAGTTACTAAGGGATTACCAGGACCTATTTTCTAGGGGGTACCATGAACTTAAAGGCATGCATGAATCATTAGGGGAGATAAAGATAAATCTTAAAGAGGGTGCACACCTATTTAGAAAGATACCTTAGAGAATGAACCCCAATTTGTGTGAAAAGGTCAAAGAATAGATTGATAACATGTTGAAGTCTGAAATTATCAAGCCTCTTGATGATTCAGAATGAGTTAGTCCAATGGTGATTAGTATCAAGAAGTATGGATGGATTAGAATATGCATGGACTATAGGGAGTTAAATGTTGTATGTGTAACTGATCCATTCCCTATGCCATTCACTAAGGAAATACTAGGAGTTGCAGGGCATAAAATATATTTGTTTACAGATGGGTTCTCTAGGTATCATTAGGGTAGGATTTCCCAGGAGGATCAAGAAAAGACTACATTTTCTATTGAATGGGGTAGCTTCACCTATACTGTAATTCCCTTTAGTCTAAAAAATACGCCTATTGTATTTTCACGCATAGTTTTCAAAGCATTCAAGGAATTCATTCACAACTTCTTACAGGTATATTTAGACGATTAGACGGTGCATGGATTAGTAAAGGATCACTGTGACTATATACACTTAATATTTGAATGGAGTAGACAATTGAGTATCTCTTTTAACATCAAGAAGTACATATTTGCTACACCATTTAGGATAATTTTAGGACACATAATCAGTAAGGAGGGTTTTTTGGTTGATCCAACAAAGGTTGCAGTCATTATAGGCATAAGGGAGCCTACTAGTCAAAGTGAGGTGCGTAGATTTTGGGGTCATACAGGATATTACAAAAAGTTTATCAAAGGATTTTAAAAGAGTTACTGAAAGGGAAAGGTACATTCTACTAGGGAGAACAACAACAGCACACATTCGAGACATTGAAGGAGAATCTTACTACCACACCTATTCTGTGTTTTCCTTTATGGGACAAACCATTTCATGTACATGTTGATGCCTTTGGAATTTCCATTAGTGTGGTGTTGACCCAGCCTGGAGAAGGTATTGTAGATCATCCTATCTATTTTACTAATAGAAAGTGGACTCCTATATAATAGAATTACACAACTACAAAGCATGAAGCTTTGTTAATGATCTATGCACTACATAAATTCTTCCAGTACCTAATAGCTACACCATTCATATTTTATACATATCACATGGCATTGAAGTATTTGGTAAATAAACCTATTTTAGAAGGGAGAATATTTTGTTGGGTACTCTTATTTCAAGAATTTGATTTCACAGTTGTGGTAAAACTAGGAAAACGTAATTCTGGACCAGACCATCTATCAAGAATATAGTCAGGAGAAGAAGCATAGGAAATTGAGGATACCATGCCAAATGCATAGTTATATAGGTTACACCATGTGCCATTAGAACTAAAGGACATTTCTTTCTTTCTACGTATAGGGATGGTACCAAAAGAAATGAAATCCTTGGAGAAGAAACAACTTCCTATACACACCACACCTTATATGTTAATCAGTGATGACTTGTACAAATTGAGCTGAGATGAAGTATTGTGCCATTTTGTATTGAAACATGAGTGCACGGGTATTATGGAAAAATCTCATGGTGTAATTGAAGGTGGCCATTATGTAGGTGATGCCACAATGCACAAGATTCTACTCACTGGATTATGGTGGGAGACCCTCTATAAAGATTGTAAGGAATTTTGTAAGGCATGTGACCATTGTCAATGTCTTGGAAGACCAGGTCAGTGAGATGAAATCCCTCTGAGACCTATTGCTAGTGCGGAACCATTTGAGAAATGGGCTATAGATTTTTTGGGTCCCATTTCACCAGTTACACACAGAACCAGATCACACTACATTATAACTTGCACATACTATCTGACAAGGTGGATAGAAGAATCACCTACAAAAGACTGTATACTTGCTACAGTAGCTTAGTTTCTATGGGAAAATATTATTACAAGGTATGGATGTCCTTTGAGTTTGACTAGTGATAGGAGCACACATTTTCTTAATGAGACAATCAGAATTTTATTAGATGAGTTCATGATTGTACACCATAAGACTACACCCTATCATCCTCAAGAAAATAGAACTAGTGAGGATTTCAACAAAATTTTAGGCTAGACATTGACAAAAATATGTGATGTTGGAAGAAATGATTGAGATGATAAAGTATCTGCAGTACTTTGGGAATTTTAAACAACATATAAAATGTTAAACAAAACAACACCATTTTAGTTAGTGTTTGGTGCAAAATCCATTCTTCCTATGGAATTTATGTTACCTTCTTTACATATTGCACATGCTGGAGTTATACATGAAGACCAATATTTAGAAGAATAGATTGAAAAGTTAATTCAACTAGATGAATGATGAGCCATAACACGTTGGAGTTAGAAGTAAGAAAAGACCAGATAGAAATCATGGCATGAAAGAAACATACGGGAAAAGAAGCTTGAGATTGGATAAATGGTGCTTCTCTATGAATCTAAGTTCTTACACCATCTAGGAAAACTTAAGGTACATTGGTTGGGGATGTATGTTATCACTTACATCCTTGAAATGTGCACTTTCCAGTTAGAAGTCCTTAATGGAACATGATTACCTTGTTACTTCAACGGGAGTAGGGTGAAGTCCTAATATAAATAATTCTTCTTGGTGTTTGTAATAAGGTAGTATTTCCATTTAGATTAGGTTTTTAATTTTGTATTTCCTTAATGTGTTTCCTTCTTTGTTGTTATGCTTTGTCAATTTATTTGGTGTGTTGTGCAATAAGCGTGCTTACACACATGAAGCTAATTACTATATGAAGCATGTTTATGTGCATAGTATTACACATAATTTCAGTGTGGGGTGGTTTTTGATATCTAGGTACAAAATCATGGCAATTAAAAGGTGAAAGGAATAAGCTGCTACGGGTGTTACTCAAGTCAAATGATTTCTTCTAAAAAGTGACCAAATACGGAGATGAATGAAGGGAAAGTATAACATGAGGTAAGAATAGGCCATAACAACTACCAGTAGAAGGTGTATTGACGAGGTACTTAGGCACAAGGAAGCATGCTAAAGAGAATTTTTTGACCATAGGGTAGGAAGGTGTGCTAGAAGGTTATAGCTGGGGTGTGAAGATGCAACGTGTAGAAAGGATGGAATTGTTCAATTAATGAGAGGATATTTGGTAGGTGAAGGAGAAATGAATGCATCAAAAATTTGAAAATCTATATAAGGATGGTATGTGAGTTCATTTTTATCATTACGATTAAGAGTATTTGAAAAAGAGGTAAGTGCAAAGAGCCGAGTGATCGAATTGAGGTGCAAGAGGTGTGTAGACAGTCATGATGAATAGATATGTGTGTAGAAAGATCTTACATCCCCATTGGTGAAGGGTTTGAGAGAAGCAAGGTCATAGAGAGGAGTGATGGCACATGATTTTACCTAGGGCATAATGAATTGAGCTAGGGTTTGATTTACATATAGTAGAATTCAATAGGTGAGGATCTACAAAGGATTGCAAGGTAGAAATGGCACCCAAAAAAGTAGTTGCATCAAAAGTAAAAGGAAAGAAGAAGATGGTCGTCGAAGAAGAGGAGATGGCTCCAAAAATAAATTTTTATAAAATGCAATATCCATAGGTGGTTATTGTAGGACAGGAGTGGGATTCTCACATAAGGAAAAGTAAGGTGAGTGAGTACGACCACTGTGCTACAGAGAACAAGAAGGAGCTTGATGCCTTACTGAACACTAAGACAAATAAATGCATGGTGGAAGACATACCGGTGTATGACGATGCTGGCGAGAATCTATTATATAAGATTAGAGTTTACTAGTTATATGACCTCCCTTACTTTAGGAAATATGAGCCCTTTTACTAGTGTCTCATGAGCAGAGTGCATGAATATTTTTTCTACTTTGCAGGGCACAGAGCCAGAATTTTATCTGCACTCATCTCCATGGTAACGGGATTGAAGGGCACATGATAAGATTTGAAAGATGCTTTAATAGACAAGGACACAATCTTGGATATCAAAAAGGAGCTGGTCTACACAAAGGGTCTACGCAACATGGACATATATAAACTAAAGAAGTATCCATTTATACAAGCTATCACACATCTTGCTACGATGATAAATGACCAGGAAGGGTGGTCACAAGTGAATAACATGTGGCTGCACATTGATAGAAAGATGTCTGAGGGGGTGGTCTATAACATTTCACGTTACATTATAGAAACTATCTTTGAGGAAGAGTGCACAGGAGGAAGGATCAGCTTTGGACTTGTTATGTTGTCATTGGTGTTCATGGAGATCAGAGTACCTAATAGACAAAAAGAGAAGATATGGAAGTATCCCATGGAGCACAAGTCACCTACAAAATTCTCTAAAAAGTACTTGTGTGAAGTATCCATGGCAGAATAGGTCAAGAAAAGGGCTGAGAAGTGGTATGATAGGCTTCAAACGACCTTTAAAGAAGAATGGCACATCCCCAAGGACTTGCCTTTCATGGTTGGAAAGGAATTTCATTTCACTATATACTAGCACATTTGCATAGCACAGTTTACCATGAAGGATGGAGCATGGAGCTCTTGGTGTAATTTACTATTATCCAAATAGATCTCCTAGAAATTTGGATAACTTGCATAAGTATTTTGGCCCTAAGTTATTCATCAAATAATTACATGTGCTCAAAATCACTTGGCACATTCCCTTGGTCCCAGTTTACCTACGCTCCCCTTTCCTTTTATCCTTCAACTTATCCCTTGCCCCAACATTCCATGTGTTCACCTTCTTTCTAGTTGAAATGGCACACCTCCAAAGATTGAATCCAAGAGTGGAGACCCAAATAAGCATGGGCTTGCCACATAGTCCAAGTTAAAAAATGGGACAGAGTGGGCCCAAAATTGACTAAGTATGGAGAACAAGTGCAAGCTCACCATGTGTTTAGGGTCCAAAAAGGTAAGAGAGGCCATTGAAAAATTTAAGATCCTGCAAAAGATTCCACATGTCAACCTGACACTCCTTCAAAGGAAAAATCCTAAGCAGGCTTCCAAATGAGCATGGAGCCTCCACGCATCTTGTTTAATGAAAGGATAGGGTCATGGTTGAATATTCAAAGCATTGAGATAGGATATCAAAGGGTGCCAAGTGTCAGCACAATACTAATTCAAGAGAAAAATTAAGGGAAGGTTTCTAAACAAGCGTCAGGCCTCTGTGTGTCCCTAATCAAATATATGACCCCTCCAAGCAAAGAACTTAGCTAAAAACATGAAGAGACTGAGCAAACCACAGAAGACGCCACGTGTCAGCCTAGTGCAACTCCAAAAGAAAAATACAAAGGCTGCCCTTAAACATGCACCAGCCCTCCACTTGTTTGGTTTCAAAAGGGGGCTCGTTTTGGTAGTCGGTCCGTGCCATTTTGTATGAACCCAATTCAAATTTCAAATGAGCATATATTTTGACTTAGAGCTCTAAATGTGACAAATCTGGCACTGTTGGAAAGATATCAGCCTCTTCTATGCCATAGAGATCTGAAATTTTAATTTTGGAGAGGTTAGGTGGGGAGAAATGAAGAAACATCCTTGTGTAATTAATACAGGATCTATTTTCCCCCAATAACTAGATCAGATTTTATCTGATCCGTTGTTCCTCCTCCTTCGAGGTGGCAAAAAAGTAATTGATGTAGAAACAATAGATTTGGGGTGCATTTCTAGGAGGCATTGATGATGGTTGTTGTGTTTCAAATTCAAGTTTTCCCTCATTTTCACTTCTTCCTCAATGGATTTATCTATAAATGTAAGAGCAAGGCTCATTTGTTATGTTGGACATTTTGGATCCTTACGCATTTTGCTTAAGACACCATATTTTTGTATTTTGAGTTACAAACCTCTATGTATGGCTCTTGCATGTGGATATTATCCTCTTTTATCATTGTAATAGTTATGTACATCTTCAAAAGTAATAGAAGCATCATTTTTTGACTATTCTATGTCCTAATGTGTTTACATTCCTTCTTACCTTTTCTTTTACATCGTGTGCTCTTTGTGCTACTCCTGGTCCCTTGTAGTTCCATATTTGGTTGTATTCCATGAGATTGATTTGGTGAATGGGTCTTTCATTATGCTACTTATGCCTAGCCTCCTTTCATTCCCTACCATTCTCGCTCATAAAAGATAGTTCTCATCCCTCTTTTGTAGATCTATCACCTTTTAGTATAGTTTAATTCATGTTATCCTTCTTTTCCTTGTCCCTTAGCATGCTTATCTTAGTTTCCCCTTATAGCACTAGGAGTAGCAGTAGCATTAGAAATAGATAGAGGAATCGGCCTTCTCTGGAGATCCATCCCAAGCTCGCAAGGTCTCACAACTTGGGGATGTTTCCATTATGGTCTCAAACACCTCGGACATTTTGAGATCTAAGACAAAGGTGCATGTTTGAGCAACCAATAGTTTCTGGCATGCCCGGTGGGACCAGGATTGAAAGCTCAAATTTAATATCTCTAAGTTTTGGTGTGTGAACTTAGTGTTTTAGCCTTTGGAAGCTTATTTCAAACACATTTGGTGACTCCCAAAATTTTAAAATCTCTATTTATGCAGTCCTGAGCACCTTTCATGAGAAAAGTGCACACAAGAAGTGCAACAGCTGAATATTATTTTGAATAGCTCCAACTATCCCTAAGAAGAGTTTATTCCAGAAATCTTACACATGCATCTCTATCTCCATTTCACCTCACCCATTCAACTCCTCCTCAAAACACATAACCTTTGTGCCCTGTAATGGTGAATCGACAACCCCCTCCATTAAGAAGCTTTGCAAACTTTGATGGGGGGAGTCTTTTACTTGTGGCCATGCACCATGATATGGCAAATGGCATGCTCAAGAGTATTCCTTACTTTACTAGTGAGAATCGAGTCACCCCTCACGAGCATATACATGATATGGCAAATGTGTGTTCACTTTATCTGATCACACATAATGATAAGACAGTCAATTTTTTTGTAGCCACTTTCAAAGGTAAAGCACTTTAGTTGTATAAAGTCTTGAGATTTGGATCTATTAGCTCCTAGGATGAGCTAGGAACAGATCTATGCAGTTATTTTGAAGACAAGTCAGATCACATATCTTTGGTGGAGCAACTGACAACAATAAAGAGGGTGCCCAATGAGTAGATGACTGATTTCAACATCAAATTTTAGAAGACTTGGGATAGAATTCCTCTTGTGGTAATACATATAGCCTAACATGCTTTCCTTTATTATCTGAAGGTGCTCAACAGTGAAATTTTAGTTATGATCCAATATATGGGAGGTAGGACTTTACCAGCTACTTATAACATTGTAATAAGGGTAAAAAATAGTCTCATTTAGGTGGGTAAGTTGGCTCCTAGACCGCCCATGCCCTAGTTCTCAGAAATGTCCTAGTCACCCCAACCTTCTATGGCCCCTATTCCTATCCCTAATAAAAGTGTGTAACCAGTTGCCTCAACATCCTATTCTTCATCACAGTAAAAGGAAGATGAATAATTGAAGGCCTTGACCAGTTTTTTATCAAACAAGATCATATCATTAGAAAAGTAGTAAGTGCAAGCGTATAGAGGAAATTCCAATCAAGTGCATGGTCAAGGCAATAAGCCCTAGTGGAATCAATATGGAAATCAAAGATATGCACCCAATCAGCAAAATGATAGATGGTAGTCTAATGTACATCTACCCTTATAAGTTGTTCATCCCACGACTTCTCTCCTAACACCCAACATGAGTCGAGCGCTCGTTCTAGTTAAGAAGAAATTGGTACAAGAGTCAGAATGGTGCTTCCCTTGAAAAATGCCTCACAGTCAATATCATTGTGCTAATGCTACACATGCCTAAGCCTTCATGATCTAGAATGCTTCATCTTGTGAGCCCTCAACAGTCACCCATGAAGTAGATAATTGAGAAGAATCAGAAGTTCTCCTGAAGTCCAATTTGATGTTCTTTGGCACAGAGGACTTTTGTGCAATCATCCAAGTTACAAAAGATACAAACAGACCGCACACCCAAGTTGCGAACAACACAAGATTTAAGAAAATGATGTTAGAGTTAGGTGTGTAGGTTATAATCCTAGCAATGCAAGTAAATCCTCAGAAGAAGAAAGAATCAGATAAGGCATCATGCAGTAAAAGCAGTCAAATCCCTATACAGGAGGCCCCTTGTAAAGCACCATCTAAAAAAGCACACACCCCTCCTTTTCTAGGACAAGCCTCTGCCCCAGCTAAAATTTAGGCTTCTATGCCTGAATAGTCAAGAAGGGATGTTTTTCCCAAAATGCATAAGATGGGGAGGATTTCATTCAATATTGTTGACCAGATGAAGAGATAAACATAAATGTCATAATGTGGGATGTCCTGACCATTCCATCTCAGTGGGATATATTACATGAAGCTTTAACACAACTCCTATGTAGTGAATGATGAGGGTCATTAATCCTCACCATTAATAATGTCAATCTGGGTTGCTATCTGAAGGCTATTTGCATTCAGAGAAGAATATCTTGGAAAGCAACTCCTTTAAACACAAACCAAACTTGCATAAAATAAATCACACTTGCAGAAATTAAAAGGCACACTTACAGAAATAAAGTTTGTGTGAAAGAAACACACTTGCATGAATTGAAATGCACATTTGCATAAATTGGAATTACTAAATTGAAAATAAAGGAAAGAGGAAAGGACACCTACAGGTTCACAGAAGAAAATAAAAAAACAAAAATTTACAACAAAAGGAAAAATTCAGAAATAAAGAAATAAACATTAACACATTGATCCATATTCCTTGGAATGAGTGACCAACTCATTCCTTGGAAGAGGATTTAATTCAGAACTTGAAAAAAAAACTTTACTTCCAAAGATTGGAAAGAAAGAACAGATCTTGATTACTTGGAGAAAAAGAATTACATATCTAAGTGTGGAAGGTTGCATTTATAATTTATGCATCCAACCAACTCCTTATTTTAGGAAATACAATATGATCTTATATTTATTCAAATCCTAACAACTAAGATCTCCATATCCACAAAATATGGAGAGAGATATATTATTGAAGTCAAATTTTATCTCACTTTTTAGGAATATTTGCTCCCAAATCTTCTCCTTGCTTTTCAGTAACAAGAATTATAATGATTTTATTCCTCTACATTATTGGAAAGAGGATTTCCCTCAAAATATTATTTTAACCAAATACCTTTCTCATATTTTCCATTTGAATTTGTTGTTTTTGATTGTGGAACTTTTGATGCTTATCAAATACGCTTTTTCCTTGGACTATAGTTCACTAAAAGTTAGATTTCTCTTGATTGGTAAACTTATAGCAAATATGAATGAGGTTTTTTTTAAACACATTACTATGAACAAAAACCTCTCTTATATTTTCCATTTGAATTTTTTGTTTCTGTTTATGGAACTTTTAGCGCTCATCTGATACACATTTCCTCGAATTGTAGCTCACTAAAAGTTAGATCTATTTTCATTGGTAAAACCTATAACAAATCTGAATGATTTTTTTGTTAAACAAATTTCTATGAACAAAAACCTCTCTCATATTTTCTATTTTACTTTTCTGTTTCTGTTTATGGAAATTTTAGTACTCATATGAGACACGTTTTCTTGAAATACAGGTCATTAAAAGTTATATCTCTCTTGATTGGTAAAACCTATAACAAATCAGAATGAGGTTTTTGTTAAAAATATTTCTATGAACAAAAAACTCTCTCAAATTTCCCATTGGAATCTCTGAGTTTTCACAATCCCTCAAAAACTGTCATTTCATTGATGCAAGTTCCGGAACTAAAGCTGTCATTCCTTTTATGCAAGTTCTGGAACTAAATCTTATTTGTCCACAAATTGAAAGTTCCAGTAATAACTTTCATTCAATTGATAGATGTTTTGGAACTAAATCTGTGAGTTCTGGAACTAAATCTGTGAGTTCTGGAACTAAACCTGTAAGTTCTTGAACTAACTCTGTGAGTTCCGAAACTAACTCTGTGAGTTTCATAGCTAACTCAAAACAACTATATCTTATGCATGCAACCTCAGATTGAGTGAAATTGAATAATTTTTCTAGATGAATTTAAATATGAAATCAGATTTGATTTTAAATGTACTGTTCATGATCAATTCTAGTTTTCCAAATACTAGCATTATCTTTCCTTTATGTCCTGTATACACAAGACTTTACATATTTACCCAAATAATAAATAGGGTTAGTCAACAAAATAGATAAAAAAATATTTATAAAGAATGAATAAGATATATACCCTATATTATATTTTAAGATAACTATAAGTTCCTAGATTACATTTAAATCCACTTTCAAAGGTAACTTGGAAGGACAACATAATGGTAATTTATGGCCAATTTATGGCCCCATCACTGACCTAGTTATGCAGAAACCATACACTTCTATCAAAATCTGAAAAGGAAAGGATAAACAAGTAAAGTTATTAAACACCCACCCTTCTACATGTCCTTGATTATAGGTAAACACCTAGTGCATAACTACATGATTGACTCAGGCGCTAGTACTTTTGTTATGCCTAAGAAGATAGCTAATGTCTTAGGTCTAAAATATATTCATTTATCTAAAGGAGTCCTATAACTTGATGGCTTAATTACAACTACCTTAGGAGTCATTAGGGATCTTGAGTTAACCCTCCATGCATGTCTAGGTTTGATAATTACTCAAGATGTGTCAATTATTGACATGCCTCCTCTGTTTTCCCTATGTCTATCAAGAGAATTTACTGCCAAGATGGGCGGTTACCTGTCTTCTGATTGGTCTCATATGTTACTCAAGATAAGGTATGGTACTTGGTTTACCATACAAGCTGAGCCTTTATGCTCCTATCATGTAGAGTCATATGTCCCATCCCCTCTCCAAGCCAATTGTCTTATCCATGAAGAATAAGTTCCAGTTCTCGAAGAGTAGTGTCTTCCACCCTCTATTCTAGACCTAGTGCTTTATGAATGGTTGGAAAGGCATCACAAATTTGATCCCTATGCTGAAGAACTAGAAGGCTATGAAACTGGGCTTGGTACTTATTACATTTTAGAAGAAGATGCTACGCTTGTGTGCACACTCATGGGAGACAAAGGTCAAATTGGTGTATGGAAGTTGTTATTTGATTGATCCAAAAGCCGGAATGGCATGGGTGTAGGCATGGTTCTAATTTCCCCTAAGGATGATAAATTCTTCTTCGTGCATAGGATGCAGTTTACATGCTCTAATAATGTGGAAGAATATGAAGCGCTAGTGCATGGCTTGCTCATTACTAAAAAGAAGAAAATTAAAGGGTTGCAGATCTTTAGGGACACATAATTGATCATCCACCAGGTCACTAACAAATTCCAGACAAAGAATAAGCTTTTTAAAGCTTATAAATATAGAGTTTAGGATCTACTTGAGAGCTTTGATGCCCTTAATCTATAGGTAGTCCCGTGTAGAATGAACAAAGAAGCTAACCAAATGGCCACACTTGGTTCACAGTTTTCTCCTATTGAGGACTTTTTCAAAGGAAACACTCAACACATCAAGATGGTATTCAGGCCATCCATTCCAAACAATAACACCAGTTGGCAAGTGTTTGATAGTGACGTGTAGATCATCCAATTTATCCAGAATGAAGCTGAATTTTCATCAAGTATGCAAGATGACTTGAATGATAGCTATGGTAACCAAGTAATACAACTAAAGACAAATAAGTTTCCTAAAGGGCTGTTCACCTTAGAGAAAATTTTCAGCCCTAATGATGAGTTCAAGGGTGAAGAAAGATACATGTATGGCACATAAGAGGATTGCTCCTCTATTATCATTACACGTGGAAAAGAGCTGCTACTCAGAAGGACTTGTTCACATGGAGAAAAACAAGCCTTCATCTCTCTTTATCAAAAATATAGTTATATTTTCTCATGGGAGTATGAGTACCTCAAAGGTATTGATCCAAGTTTTGCTCAACACTGCATTGAACTTGATCCTAGCATAAAGCCCATCTGATAGAAGTAGTGACTAGTTAATCCAAACATTGAGCCTGTCATGAGAAAGGAGTCATCCAAACTCATTGAGGCTAAAATTATCTTTCCCATCAAATATTCTACCTGGGTCATGAAGCTTGTTCCAGTGCGTAATAAAAATGGTGAAATCAGACTCTATGTTGATTTTAGAGATTTGAATAAGGCATCTTTAAAGGATCATTACCCTTTACCTTCAATGGAGTAGATTCTGTAGACCATAGCTGGTGCACGAAAATTCTCCATGCTAGATGGGTATTCAGGTTTCAACTAGATTCTGGTTAAGGAAGAGGATCAATTCAAAACAACATTTACAACCAAGTGGGGAACATATGCATATCATAAAATGCCCTTTGGTCTGTCAAATGTAGGCACAACATTTTAGCATAACATGGATATTACCTTTAAAGGTTACATCAATGAGTTCATCTTGGTTTACCTTGATGATATAACTGTCTTCTCAAAGTAGAGCATGGATCACATAGCACACCTGTAAAAGGTCTTTGAGAGATAGAAAGAATTTGGGGTATCTCTTAACCCCAAGAAGTGTAATTTTGTGGTGGCATAGGGAAAGCTCTTGGGCCATGTGGTTTCCAAGGATGACATCACTATTGATCCTGGGAACTTTTCAGCCATCCTAGCCCTTTCCCTACCAGTACACAAAAAGGCCTTACAGTCCTTCCTTGGTAAGATTAACTTTGTTAGGTGTTTTATGCCTAAATTTGCGGGACTGGTTTGCCCCATCAACCTCTACTAAAAAAGTACATAGCCTTTAGATGGAAAGCAGAAGGAAGAGAAATATTTAACAAGATCGAGAATGAGATTACATGTTTGCCAACACTCATCAATCCAGATTACTCAAAAGATTTCATCCTTTATGTTTATGGAGCTTATATAGGCATTGATGTTGTCATGACATAGGAAAAAAAATAAGGGCTGGAACAGCTAGTGGCCTTCTTCAGCTAGACGCTGAAGGATTATGAATTAAAATATAGTCACACGAAGAAGCAGGTCTTTGTCATCATGCACATGCTCAATAAATTCAAGAGCATGCTCACTATAAATCATATCAAGGTTTTACTCTCCCAATCATCTATCAGAGACTTCATCATGGGAGAAGAAATCAGTGGGAAAAGAGTGTGATGGGTGAAAAAAGTCATGGAATCTGATGTGACTATTAAGGCCACAAAGCTAGTAAGAGGAAGTGAACTCTGCAAGTAGATTGCTGAGGATGCACAGAGAGAACCTGAGGCTTCATTATTTCTGGATGAAGACCTCCTGTGTGTAGAACATGAACATAATATAGACCCCAAAGCGCATGATTAGATGAAGGACATGATTACATTCCTTTCCAAGGGTATGTACCCTCCCATTTTGAACAAAGTAAAGAGAAGACATCTAAGGTTGCAATCTATACCTTATGTTTTTATTGATGGACTTCTCTTCAAAATAAATCTAGATGGCATGATGTTAAGATGTATCAGTGATGCATAGACTAAAAAAATGCTAGCATAATTTCATGATGGATTCTCTGGTGGACACTTCTTTGCCAAGACTACAACAATGAAGATCATAATGACAAGTATCTTTTGGACTACCTTGTTTGCAGATGCACATAGATGGGTCAAAAAATGCAAAAAATGCATTTTATTTGAAGGAAAGAAAAGATTGGCACCAGAATGAAAAAGATGTAGTGATTTTAATATGTATCAACAATGCGCAGACTGAAAAAATGTTAGCAGATAGTCATGATGGATTCTCTGGTGGACACTTCTCTACCAAGACTATAGCAATGAAGATCATAATGATAGGTATCTTTTGGCCTACCTTGTTTGTAGATGCACACAAATGGGTCAAAAAATGCAAAGAATGCACTTTCATTACAGGAAAGAAAAGATTGGTAGCACTTCCCCTCCGATCAATGCAAGCAGACTAGCCTTTTATGCAATAGGGTCTTGACTTCATAAGCATGATCAATCCACCTTCAAACACTAGACACAAGTGGGTGTTGACAGCTACAAATTACTTCACTAGAATGATAGAAGCTATCGTGCTTAAGGAATCAATTGAGGTACTCATTCTTGAATTTCTGGAGGGTTTAGCCACAAGGTTTTGCGTTCCTCAAACCATTATTTATGATAATGCAAAATCCTTCCTCAATGCTAAAATCACTGATTGGGCTCTAAGTCTGGGAATTTACCTAAAAACCTCTTCCAACTATTACCCTTAGGGAAACAGTCTAGTAGAATCAACAAACAAGAACCTAATCAGAATCATAAAACACAAAATGAACATCAGTGAAAGACAGTGGCATACGAAGGTCTTACACACGCTCTGAGAAGACAGAATCATAATAAAAAATGTAATAGGAACTTCACTTTACAATATTTTCTATGGTAAGGAGGTTTCCCTTCCTTTTACACTAGAGCTAAATTCATTGGAAATTGCCCAACAGTTGGAATTTGAGGCTGCAGATTAGAGAGAAATTAGGATTGTAGAGCTAGTTCATCTTAAAGAGCTTAGAAAATATGCCATGATCAAGCCAGAACAACATTAACAAGCAACAAAGAAATGGTTTTACAGAAAGGCTAGGCCTTAAGCTTTCAAAATTGGGGACCTAGTTCCAAAATGGGATGCTAACAGAGCTAAAAAAGGGAACCATTCAAATTATGATGCACTTTAGAGTGGCCCATACATCATTAAGTCCTACAAAGAAGCTAACTTTTTTGAGTTAACTCATCTAAATAGAAGTGCGCTACAAATCCCAGTAAATGGGATCTATCTCAAACCATTCCATTAAGTTTGTTGCATCATTTTATATATATTAGAGTATTTTCAATTCCTCCAAGTGTGCTTCGTGCACATTATTTGTTTATACATAGTTCTTTACTCTCACATCCTCCTTGCACACACTCTTTTATTACTTCCAGAATGCAAAGCTTCTCTCAGTAGTTGTGAGATTCAAAGTAGAGTGTAGATATGATTTTCAAGTGATTACAAGGGCATTTTTATTATTGAACAAGAAGAATCTATGCCCAATGGGTGATCTAGGATACTAATCTCTTTCATGTAGCAGGTAGATGGCCCCAAAATTTGCCAAAATTGTTATGCAAATAGCTCTCCTAGAAATTTGGATAACTTGCATACACATTTTGGCCCTAAGTTATTCATCAAAGAATTACACATGCTCAAAATCACTTGCCACATTCCCTTGGTCGTATTTTACCTATTTTCCCCTTTCCTTTTCTCCTTCCACTTCTCCCTTGTGCCCACATTCTACATGTTCACCTTCTTTCTAGTCAAAATAATGCACCTCCAAAAGTTGAATCCAAAAGTAGAGACCCAAATGAGTGTGGGCTCGCCATGTAGTCCAAGTTGAAAAATGGGACAGAGCGGGCCAAAAATTGACTAAGTATGGAGAATGAGTGCTAGCTCGCCACATGTTCAGGGTCTTGTTGGTTGGATATTTTTTCACACCAAAATATGAGGTTCAACCATAGTACATGGGATTGAATCCCCCCTCAAAGATAGGTGAGGTTGCCTGTTTATTACTAATCTAAAACACAACAAAAATGATATGTACAGTATTCACACTATTGTAACCATTGGGGTTGGGATAGAATCCCAGAATCCATATCCACAGTAGATGAAAATATTGTTTCCTTTGAAGTAAAATGGATTAGAAAGAATACACAATGGAAAGGAAATTATGGTAATGTATTTTCTTTTGAGCAAACACAGATCACAAAATAATCATATGAGTTCTAGATAACAAATGTAATGTAATGTTTGAAACGATTTAAAATGATTGATAATGCTAAACAAAGAATAGCTTAAGATCCTAAACATAAGGACACTATCTTAAGAGAGATGAATCTCACAACACAAATTTTGACGAAATAACATCGATTTCTATTCATTGAGTGATAGAAATAAAACACAAAATTCTTCTTCTTCACAATAGTTCTCAATATTCCTAAAATCTCAACCCTTTGGAATGCATAGGCATCCCTTATTTATAATAAAAAGAGTAGAGAGAAAATAGGATAAATCCCAGAAAATAGTGTTTTAACAAGAGTCCTATTTTATGTGACTCTCATGTAGGAGACCAAGTCAAAATTTTCTTCTTATGTGATGAAACAATAATGAAAAATTCATGTCACATTCAAGGTTGAAATGACATGTTGCACTGTACCTATTCTGAATTATCATCTTTCTCTTCCTCCAACAAAGCCTGCTTGTTCCAAAAATTCTTGGAATTTTTGGATTATTCCTTGCATCTCATTATCATCAAGCACAGTGGAATGATCATTCAGAACTTCACATGTTTCCTAAGTATTACTGGCATTACTGGGAAGCTTTTTCAATCTCTTGTTGAGTTTCCTCAAGGTCTCCAATGAATGTTCAATTTTCAAAAACTTGTCAATGACTTCCATGTCTGAATCTGTAAGTTTGTTCATGTTGGATTGATTCTTGGATCTGTTTGTAAATATCATCAATAGGTAGGATACCCAATCCTTCACTCAACACTTTCACACAGATTTTGACCAACTCTTCTTGCAAGTCATTCTTGCCACTGACCAATTGATCTCTTGATTCTCTCAATTTTCTGCAAGCTTCATTGAGAATCTTTACTCTGAATCTGATGGATTTAGTCATCTGAAAATGTTTATCCCCATGTGGGATGATGCCCTCCTTGACCAAGATGCGAGATGGAATCTGTTTCAGTGTTTGGAGTGCTTCGAAGGTTAACTCTAGGTTCCCAATTTCTGAAGAAAATTTGTCATCCATTTTCTCTCCTTCTTTCTTTATATCCTCCAAAGATTGATAGACCTCCATAGTATCGTTGATGACTTCTTTTCCTTGCAGGAGTAGTCTTTGGGTCCATTCATCGACCACTCTCCCCTTTTCATTAATCTTTTCAATCATGGGTACTAATGAGAAATCGAACCTGATAGGAGTACAGGATGATTGAATTGACTCAGAGAGGCTTTGAGAGCTTGAGTAATACTTCGGTCAACATGTTCCACTTTCTCTTTAAGCTCATCCCTACTTTCCTTTATTTATTTTAACTTCTAACATAGCACGTTCATATCATCTTTTTCATCTTGTTGCGCTCCTTCTTCCGTCACCTTCCCTAGATCGACTCTATTTATATGATAGTCAGAGGCCACTATGTCCTGCTTTGGTTTTGTCAGTTATGTAGGAGTGGTGATCTCTACAAACTTGTGCCCTAAAGCATCCACTAAAACCCTTAAAATTGTTTTTGGTTTCTTTGCTGATTTAGCAGTAGAAGCCTTGAGTGAGCTAAAATCAAAGGCTAGTATGGGAGCTACCACCTTCCTTTTCCTTGGAATCTGATCAAGCAACCATTGAAGCGTACCTAAGGAATTTGCTATTGTTGCAGGAGTTTGGGTTGAACTTGTAGGTGGAGGAAGACTTATTGGTGGAGTGGGAACAACCACAAGTGTGGTAGTGGATTTAGTGAAAAGAGGTGTAGAAGGAGGAGGCATATCTATAGTCACTTTGGTTCCAGCAGAGAGAGGTGAGAGTCCAAAGAAAATGCTGGCCATGGCTGATGAAGAAGATGGAGAAAGAGGAGGTGGAATCAGTTATGAAGGAGGAGGTGGAAGTAGTTATGAAAGAGGAGGTGTATATCCTAAAGCCAAAGCCTGGGAAGTGAGGGATAAACTTACTTCTATTGGGCAATCAGTAAATGGTGAAATTAGAGTTTGACTCACCTCTACCTCCAAATATATTTCCCCTATTTCTAGTGGGGTTGGTGATTCTGGTACATTCGTCATTTCAATTGGAGTGGAAATAGAAGGGGCTTCTTGTTCTCCTCCCTTCTATGAAAAATTTTACCTTTATAGGCCTCTTAGAAGAGTCTCTTGTCCTTTTCCTTTTTATAGGGTCCTGACGTCTAAATCAAGCAACTTTGAAAAACTCTTTTGTTTGTAATTCATTCCCCTAGAGGTAAGCCATGCTCTTAGTGTGTGTGAGAATTGAGAGCTGATCTATTTGTAATAGAATATTTTTCACCGATAGACCAATCAATAGATGGGAAAATGTATTAATCCTCATTCAGTCTGTCATATGAAGGATCTAAAACACTTTCTCATTGTCACCAATACCCTCTGGAATATCAGCAAGCTTGAGTGTGTGAATCTCTTCAAGTGTTAACCTGCTATGATCTTTTCTACAGATAGTAATTTCATCACGAAGATCAACCCAAATATATTCTATGGTAGGCACGTGTAGGTACAAGGTTCCATATGACTTAAGAACTCCTTGAAAATTAAACTTGTCTTTGGGCTTCATGTGCTTCTTTAACTTTTCCTGAAGCTCATGCACTACATTCTTGGCTTTTACCACCGATTGATAAGATATACCTTCTAATAGAAATTGGGAAGGATACGACAGCCTTGTGCTTACTCTATTGGAATTTGTAGAAATCCAACAATTACCTAACCAACTCCATCATGACCATCTTGTCTCCTGGGTATTTGGGCAATCGAGAAAGGGTCACCCAGGTAAATGACTACTCAAAGGTACATGGGAACTTCTTAAATTGCAAGAAGATACAACCCCATTTTGAAACTTCGTCCCATGCCTCATCAAAGACTCTTGTTTTCCTCAGTTCGGGGTTCATCCTGTAGATTTTTTTGTAAAAGAAATCATCATTTACTCTTCTGAATTGGTCCTTGGACCCCTTCCTTGTTAACTAAGGAAAATACTGATAACTGTGTTTAGCTACCTTGTTCCCCTTTGTGTCCAATCCGGGATAATTCCTCATACAAGCTGCTGCATAAATGACATATGAGGACATATAAAAAACTTTCCCATAGACAAGACTGTTTTCATCTGGGAATCTATCTCTTCACTGATAAGACTACCCCAATCAATCCCCTGTTGATTCTTCTTAATGATGACCATGAATTGGTACATCCATCCTTGGAAAACATATGACTCAGGAAATCCAAAAATATGGCTTAGCAAAGTAATGATATCATTAATCTCTTGAATGAAATAACTTCTGGGAATAAATCTCTGGAAACCTAGAGACATACCTGGCTTATCTCTGATTATGAGCTTCTTATTCACATGTTTAATACAATATTCTTCATCATTTGTCCTATGATTTCTGGGATGACTTGAGAACTACGTCCCCATACTCCTCAAAGTTAAGCAGCCTGATAAGGTCATCGAACCAACCTCCGTCTAACTTGACTATGACTTCTCCCACCTGATTTGTCATTGAACAAGAAGCAGAGTCATAATTCAAAGCACATGCCAAGATGAACTCGGGGCACTGAGTCAGACATTGGGGAATCCTTACTGCAAGAGGGAGGCCACTTTTAGCTATTGATCTCATCTATGGGGTTTGCGAAGAACTCTTTACTTTATTCCAAAAATCTTCCATGTCTACATTTTTGAGTTATGTATCCCGGATGTCATAATTGCAATCAATGTAGGAAGGAGACTCCACCTTCTTGAATTTGTACTTCATCTTCCCTGATTTATATGGCAAATTATCCTGTGATGAACAAGGATCCGATATGAGGATTCTTGGAGGAAAAATTCCTTGATCACTTCTAGCTTTGAACACTTGGGTTTGAAAACTTGTTGAACAACCCCACAGACCCACCACACTATCTAGGTTTTAGGAGTTGTCAAAGCACCTGCCAGAACCCAACACACTGGAGAGAATGTGTCAAAAATTAGGTCTTGTTGGAAACTCCGAAAAACCTGACACACTAGAGAGAATGTGTCGGAAACGAGTATGTGTCTGACACTCTGGAAAACTTGATACATTGTGGGAATTGAGAAGACATCGAGCGCCTCGCTAGACCCGACATAGTGGAAATTAGATGTCGGATGATGTCAGGATGTCCATGACACTTAGAAAATCCTGAAACACTGTACGGAACTTGGGGATTGTAAAACAACCTTTGCAAAACCCAAAAATAAGCGATCAGGTTTTTGAGATGTCCAAACATGAAATTTTTCCACCATTTCAACAGTTTGGATTTTTGTATTCTTCTTATTTTATTTAACATAAAAAAAGGTATATTCCAAGGAATAAAATAGGAAAACACCCTAAGGATGAACTTTTCATCAATGATCTTTATTGGAATACAACTCCAAAGAAGAAGAAAAACCTAAAACCCCAAAACCTAAAAAGAAAAATAGGAAAGGAAGGAGAAGATGCAACGGACATTACGAAAACAATTTCAACAAAACCTCACAAGCGGAAAGCAGAGTAAATACCTTCAACAAATTCAAAAAATAATTGAAAATGAACCACACAAGAGAGCACGAGATCAAATCGGGTTTGGAGGCTAAGAGAGATCATGTAGGAGAAAATCCACATGCAACCAAAAGCACAAAAGATAAAAATGACGTGTAAATCCAACTATTTATAAAAACCCCACATTGATTACATCTCACTTGACGCATGTGCCAACCACTCAGAAAAGTCAACATTAATGCCATGTCATCATGCTTGGAGTGTCTAGAAACCCAACACGAAGAAAGGTATGTTTAGATTGCTTGAAGGTTCCGAAAACCTGACACAAAGGAACATATTCGGGTTTCGGGTTTCGGAAGTCAATGTGACATGAAGCATGTTTTTTTATCACACATGTTCCTATGCTCCAGAGTTCTGACAACTTGACACAAGGGAGTTGAATCAGGTTTTGATTTTTTTGGAAATAATTAGCATATATCATGTAAATAACATGTTTGCATGTTGTTGAAACCCGAAAATCTGAAATACTCTTCAAATGGGCATTTTAGTAGATTTTTTCAAAAATTTCTATAGTTATCTTGATTTTAGCTGGAATCACTAAAATGGGATAACAGGTTTGAAAAGGTAAGAGAGGCTGTTGAAAATTCCAAGAGTCTGTAGAAGATTCCACATGTCAACCCGACACTCCTTCAAAGGCAAAATCTTGAGCGAGTTTACAAATGAGAGTAGAACCTCCATGCATCCAGTTTCATAAAATGATAAGATCAGGGTTAAATACTCAAAGCATTAAGATAGGCCATCAGAGGGTGTCAAGTGTCAGCATAGCACTAATTCAAGAGAAAAATTAAGGGAAGGTTTGTAAACAAGTTCCAAGCTTCCACATGTCCTCGGTCAGATATATGACCCCACTGAGCAAAGGACTTAACCAAAAACATGAAGAGACTGAGAAAGACATGGAAGAAGCCACGTGTAATCCTGACACAACTCCAAAAGAAAAATAAAAAGGCTTCCCATAGATATGCACCATCCCTCCATGTCTCTGGCTTTAAAAGGGGCCCCATTTTGGTAGTTGGTTCTCACCATTTTGTACGGACCCGATTCAAATTTCAAATGAGCATATCTTTTGACTTAATTCTCGAAATCTAACAAATCTATCACCGTTGGAAAGATCTCAGCCTCGTATATTCCATATAGATCTAAAAATTTAATTTTGGATAGGTTAGGTGGGGAAAAAAAGAATAAATTTCCTTGTGCCATTAATACAGGATCTATTTGTCCCCAACAACCAGATCAGATTTGATTTGATCCGTCATTCCTCCTCCTTCAAGGCACTGAACAAGTAATTGATGTAGACATGATAGATTTGGGGAATATTTATAGGAGGAATTGATGATGGTGGTTGTGTTTCAAATTTGGCTTTTCCCTCCTTTTCCCTTCTTCCTCCATGGATTCATCTATAAATGTAAGAACAAGGCTCATTTATTACGTTGGAAATTCTGGATCCTTATGCATTTTCCTAAGGACACCATATTTCTTTATTTTGAGTTGTAGACCTCTATGTATGGCTCTTGCATGTGGATATCGACATATTTCATCATTGTAATAGTTTTATGCATCTCCAAAAATAATAAAAGCATCATTTTGTGACTATTCTCTATCCTAATGTGTTTGCATTCCTTCTTCTTTCCTTTTCTTTTACGTCGTGTGCTGGTTGTGCTACTTCAAGTCCTCTGCAGATCCATATTTTGTTGTGTTCCATGAGAATAATTCGGAGAATGCATCTTTCACTGTGCTACTCATGACTATCCTCCTTTCACACATTCCTTGTCATTCTCACTTAGAAAAAATAGTGTTCATCCCTCTTTTTTGGTGTTATCACCTTTTACTATAGTTTACTTCATGTTATCCTTCTTTCCCTTGTCCCTTGGCATGCTTAGCTTAGTTCCCCCTTTCAGCACTAGGAGTAGCAGTAACAGTAGAAATAGATAGAGGAACTGGCCTTCTCCAGAGTTCCATCCCAAGCTCAAAAGGTCCCACAACTTGGGGATGGTTCCATTGTGGTCTCAAACACCTCAGCCCTTCCAAGATCTAAGATGCAGGTGCACATTTGAGAAACCAATAGTTACCATATGGCTTCACATCAAGGTACTTCCAGGCATCAGTACACAGGTTATTAGATGCATGATGCCTAATGTTTAATTTTAAAAAGGTAGATTGTGACTACCAAACACTAAGGAAGAAATATGTGTGTCTACTATGAGGTGCATATATTGAAAGGCTCATTTCAAATGTATTGAGCATTAAACTAGTTTGGCTATGGGAGATATTGGAGCAGCACTGGTGTACCTCTAACTAAATCCCAAGTTGGAGAATAACAAGTATGTGGAAGATGAGTTAGCACTTCCAACACAATCAAAGGGTAAGCATACAATGGAGAACATCCTAGTTCCTAAGCCCAAAGATCCAATTGAAGTAGAATATGAGAAGGAGGAGTGCAAGGATAGTGGTGATTTGGAACATAGAGGTAGAAGACATCCTATGGATAAGGATGAAGTAGAGTGCATAAATATACCACCTTAGCCAAAAGAGGGGAATGATGATGACCTAGATGCAGTCCAAGGAGAGTAAAAATTTAAGAGAGTGTTCAGGAGAACAAGGACCTAAGGATATAATCTGTAAATAGTGCTCAAATCACCTATACTTTCTCCATAGAAGGATGCAACCACGAAAAGGAGAAGGAAACTAAAATTAAATGAGGAGGAAGAATAAGAGGAAATCACACCTAATTATCCTACAACTCCAGAGAACGTAGAAGAATAGAAAATGAAGAAATGAAGGAAGGACAAGAGGAGGAAAAGGGAACATATGAGATAACTATAGAGACTACTCAGGACATAGAAACACAAGTTCCAAATATGGAGTTCAAGTTCCTAAGAATCCTAGGTCAAGAAGAACAAGTGGAGAGAACATTCCAATAGCCATGGGTTATGTGGAGGACACAGGTAAAATTATCTGCACCCATTTCCAAAGCACACTGACACAAAAGGAATTATATGGCTAGGAGTTAATGGATGAAGATATGGAAAAAATGCGTACAAGAAAGCATTTATCACGGTCCATGCACACACACATGGATGAACCAGATTTTGATGTGTGTGAGGATTCATGCATATAGAGGATATTGAAAAAGACACCTCAGGATAGACACATGATAGTAAAGCCTACTATCATGTCAGATGAACAGGTGAGCAATGCATTGGTCAAAGTCTCAACAAAGGTGGCAAGGTGAAATATGGACATGGCAGCCACAATTAGGGTGGTTAGGGAAGAGATTAAAACTAAGGATGTGGAAATAGTGTGCCTAACACAGGAAAGAGACTTAGCACAAAAGAAGAAATTTGTATTTATCAGCATCACAGAGGAAGTTGGTGTTAATAACATAAGATCTTGGCCACACCTAGAGCCAAATTTACTGAAGATGTTTCCTTCAAAAATACACTATATAGGTACATTGTTGGACCTAGTTCTTGAAGTTGAACAATTACACATGCCAATGCCAAAGGATCTAGCACAAGATGTAAAATGAGAGAAGGATTCAGTGATGTGGAAGATTGCATCATATGAAGGACTATTGTAAGTGTCGTAAGAAGAACTGAAGAAAGTAGACCAAGCCTTGAACATCTGCATAGCTCCAGAGGTGTTCGTTAACAAAAAATCCATGGAGGAGAATAATGAGGTCTAGAAAGTGATGAAGGATGAATAATTGGGCCATGCAAAAATATTTTCAATGGTAAAAAAGAAGCGTGAGGACTTGACAACAGCCCAAGAACCACACAAGAATAAGCTGGAAGATCTTGGGAAACTAATTTCATAGAAGATGGATTTACTAGAGGGAAGGATGACTGTAATGTTCAGCATTGTGTTAGTCTTGCAGAATGAGAAATGAGAGATCGTAAAAGATGAATTGGAGTCCATTGCTATGGACATTCTAGAAAAAGTAGAGGAATCAATCACTGAGTGTAAGACCTTGGAGGCTGAAATAAAATAGTAAAATCTTGAATTAGTTGTTTAGGTTGTAGAAGAAGAGATTGTAGATTAAAAAAGTTCTTTCATTATTTCCATTCTTCTATTCTTTACTTCAGTTTTGGAGATGACCATTATCGGGGTGACAATGAAATTAGTGTGGGGTAATGTTGATTAGAGAACACTTGATAGAAAGCATACAAAAATTTTGTATGGGAAAGTAGGTCATATTCAAAGGTGTGAATGGATAGGGAGAACACACACGTGGGGAAGAAGTTCATTTTTCGGGACGTAGCCATTTTTTCTCATGAAGGTATAATTTTAGAGACGGCATGCAGACCACACAAACAAGGTAGAGAAATGTGTGCCATGCATTGGCTATTTTTAGAGGATCAGATACGCAGCACTTTGCATGGACACATGCCAAAAATAGATTTGCTATTATCAGTTAGCTAGAAGTAGTCTATTGTTAGCGTACTTGCATGTGTGGCTATTTTTGTAAATGGTGCATGTCTATTTATAGCATGTGACCTATTTTAAGAATAGAATAGTGGTGAAGGGAAAGTCCCCACCCTTATATATATAGTGAACTTCATAGTAGAGAGAGAGAAATCGGTATGATGGTGAATACACACACAAATAGATAAGTGCATACATAAAGAGATTATGATGTAATGCGCATACTACTGTTAATGTAATGAAGCTTATTTATAATTGTTATCTTTAATATAATGGAGGATATTGGCTAAATCTCAGTGTTAGTTCAGTGTGTATCTAAATCTAGTATGTTTTTGATCTCATCATGGTTAATACTTAATTATGTTCTCCTATAGGTATAGATTTGGTATGCTCTGTAGAATGATGTGTTAGTAATGGAACTATAAGTGTTAAGTCTTCATCATGCTAGCATCCTAAAAAGAAAAACCCTAAAGATGTACCTAGTACCTTTTTGCACTTCAGGTGAAATCTCAGCCTAGGATAAGTGATGTGCCAACACGTCTAGGGTTTTATTGGATTTGTATCATTGAATTCTAGGTTGCATCATTGGTTCCATTGTCAGGACCTATTTTTTTGTTTTTTTCAAGATGGTTCACGATGAAGACATACTAGTTGACCTTAGCAAGTGTTGAATAATGGATACATGATCTGGAAGAAGAATATGCATGGTGATTCAACACTAGTTCTGAGTTTAACACACACGTGTGGGTGGAACATAATCTGTATGGTAGTTTATATGAGAGCTTTTTCGTTATCTTTCTAGTAGAATTGTATGAGTGGCTGATTGGTTATGCATCTAACAAGAATTAGAGGTATCACACACTTGTATGGATGTAAGAAGAAATATAGGACATGTATGATGATGATCTGATTTGGAATTGAGCTATGGATACGTGGTTTTGTGGTGTCTTGGATAGTTATATTATGGAATACTCAATTTCTACTTATTCATGTCTACAAGTAGTTAAATTCTAGTTTTTATGATATCTAAGGGGAGCTTACCTACAAGGAATTCCTTTGGCGATCAAGATCCTAATGGTAACCTTGAATATGGTGAGAAAACCAATGGCTATCTAAACCTCACTAGGCATGGGGGCAGGAGTAGCTTTGGTGAAAGATGGCAGACCTAGAGGAATAAAAGGTTTATGATGAGGTATCTAGGTGATGTGGTGGGGTCAAGTGTCTAAGTGAGGTGGAAATTAGTTTAATTAATGTAATTAAATAATGAATATTGTGAAAATGGGAATTAATTTAATTTTAGGTAATTAAATTAATATATATGTGTGGCAAAGGGGAAGTGTGACCAAAATTTGGTGTCTACATGTATACATAGATTTTTAATCTTCTTCTGAAGATGTAAACTTGTCATAAGTGGGATGGATGAGGGGGATCAAGGCACAATTTTTTGTTCGTGCACCAAGGTAATAAAGTATAAAAGTGCAAAAAAGATCCTGAGGCCCACAAAAGACACATGGCTCTTTCTTATGCAAAGAGCAAGGAAGCGAGTCATTTGAGAAAATTTAAACTTTTGATTTGAAGTGAAAAAGGAAAAAAGTTTATGAAAGGGCCCACACTCCATCATCAATTACGTGTTTCCTTGTGTCAAGATCATATTGAAATTTAAAAGTGGATAGTTGTGTCAAAACTCTAAAAGTGTATGTGTTTTAAAACACGGAAAAAATAAAAAGAATCTCCCCGAGCCCGCATCGACATAAGATTTTTCCACTTTGTTATCCCATAAAATTGATAAGGGAAATTTTACTGATAACCATACCGAAAAGTTTGTTCCGATCCCTCGTCAGGGATCCCTCACGTTCGGAATGTTGCAAAATCCCTCTCCGGGAAATCTAGTTTTCCGAACTTAGCCATTTTTGGCCCTTTTTGGTTGGGCGCACATAGTAACCATGCAACATCAACTTTTGGTGCGCCCCCTTTAAATCCTTTGGCACGTGGTTTTTCGTGTCAATAGACCTTTTGGTGTGCCTTGATATGTTGAGTCTTTCCTGCGTGCACCGAGGTGCACGCGCCTTCGTGTCAACAATGCTTTTGTTGCACCACTTTTCGGTGCGCTAAAGGTGCACATAACTTTGTGTTGTCAGGTGCTTTGGTGTGCCAAAGGTGCATGCTTTCTGATGTTGACAATACTTTCCATGCACCACTCGAAAAGTTGGTGGTGCATTTATTACTTCCTCACCTATATATAGGCGCGTCTGCACTGTCATTATCACCATGTAAATCACGTGATATTTTCTCTGAGCTTGTCAGTACCTGCCTTGTCACTTTAGATCACGCCGTGGACCCGTTTTTACAATTTTTCATCATTATATCATGGTAAGAGGTCCTCACTCTTGTACTTTTTTATTTTTTGGTTTTTCTTGGTCGATGGATCATGTTTGTTTTTCCCCAACTTGCTGCTGTTCTTTCCATTTTTCACCATGCTTTTCCCCCCCTCTTTCCAGATCTGCTGGGAAGGGGACTCTGTCCTGAAGTGTTGAACTCAAAAAATTTTGGTTTAGACCTCTTCATCACCCATGAACCTTGTAAAAAGAACTCAACCATATACATATCCCTCAGCGAAGAAATCATAGGTGGAAGACACTGTAATGTTGTTTTTCCTTGGCACATCTGTCACCCTTGCAACATGATCAAAACTTGTGCCAATGGTGTACCCATCATGCCTGTTACATCAAGAGCATTTACACCCTCAAGGAGTGCCTCCTTTGCATGCTGCGAGCGCTAACCTTACGCCCCCCTTGGCGCTCCATCCTCATTCGTTGCATTGCATAAACATGCACCTCTTTGGTGCACCCTGCATCTGTGCAACATCAGCTTAATCTATGCCAAGTGAAAAACTATCAAGGCGTGGGCGCATCCATCCTCACAGTAACATCATGTTGTGTAGACCCTCTGTGCGCTGCGCCAAGTTCCCTTTGGTGCACAAAAATTTCATGTTACACAAACCATATATGTGCCTTTGGCGCACCAAATTTCCTTACAACATGAAAAATACATGCGCCTTTGGCGCGTCCTATCCCTATGTAACATAAGGTCTCTGTGTGCACTTTACAAAAATGTAGCTTGCAATATCCATGCACCATGCGCCCTTTGGTGCTAATTTACCCATTGCAACCCCCTTTTCCTATGTGCCTTACCTATTTAGCTATGTAATTTGCTATATCTGTGTGCCCTGCGCCCTGAAGCCTCAAAATCGCTAACTCTTTCTTCTGTTAACACTCCAATGGAAGATCAAATGACTAATACAACCTTTTTACGTTGGGTCTTAATTCTCCTTCATGGCTCAGAGTTACATATGTCAACATCAAGCAAGAGGCCTACCAAATCCAAAGGCAAGGCCAAGCTTACAAAAGAAGAAATGAAATATAAGTATCAGAGGGTCAGAATGCCTGACTCCCAGGCCGAATGCGACCTGGACATCAGAGACTCAGAGTTGGGTCATATTGATATGGAGGAATTCTGGGTTAGGACTCAGAAGGTAACAAGAAGTCCATGGATGGACAAACTGATAGGCAGTGCCCTACACTTTGCTGGAGGAATCCCAGTCAGCACCATTAACAATGAATTCATGATGGTGGTTGCCCGGTGCTATAAAAAAGACACAAGATGTGTCGTAAATGACAAGGGCAAGGTCGTCATTAACCTCACTGCCCGGCACTTTGAGATAATACTCGACATTCCTCATCACCGACACTTTGTGGCTGTCAGCCGAGAGGATTGTATTAAAGCCTAAGACAACAATGAAGATCAGTGTATGCAGCTGATGAATGAAGTTTATTTGAAAAACAAAAAGGTAGTGACCCATTGGCCACAAATCATTCACCGTAGTGATTTTTTGGAGGAGCTCAGTGACACCATCACTTTCCTGAGTAGGGTCTTTGGGCTTCCTGATGCCCACTATTTCCATAAATGGATGCTGCGGTACTTAGAAACCATGAATAAAAATGTGCCCGATCAACACTTCGAATGGGCAGAAATTATAAGCAGCACAATCTCTGAGCAGCTTCAACAATTTAATACAATAGGGAGATTATACATGAATTCCTATGTTGTTTATGCTGCGGCATCAGAGAGAGACTACCTAGGCCTGATGCGGAGTGGGGTTTGGCCCCAAGTCAAAATATATGAATACTACCGAGAGTTGAAGCTGGAAAATAGCATCCCTCAATTCACAAAGATCAATGATGTGTTTTTCTACCACATCATCTACCTGTTGAAGCCAAATATGACTTACGGTCGCACGACCAAGAGCATAGTGGCAGCCACTGAGAAATGGGGGGCCCTGTTCACCCAATTTCCCACGTTCACTTATCTAAGGGCAGCCAACTAGACTGCCAAGGTATGTTGGACCCAAGTTGATTCTGCTACAGCTGTCAAGATAGCTAATCACCTATCATGAGAAGTGCCTCAAAAGAAAGAAGGGTGGAACTGCTTTGCCCCTCACAGTGGGTAGATATACGTGTCTTACCCATCACAAGGCAAAAGACATGTTCGTAGAGCTGGAACTGCTTAATTTGAAACATGATTTCCTGGTCAGGCCTGCCTTTGACCCAAGAAGTTGTCTGCCAAGGGCCAAGCTTGATCCAATCCACATCCCTCAGATCGAGGACATCTACGTCGACGTCATTCATGAGGTTGAGCTCAGGAGAAAGGACCATTCTCATTCGGCCTTGGCAGAAATCATCCAATATGGGGTAGCCATCGTCCCCAAAGGCTTCCAAACTACTGAGGATGAAGTAGACCAAGTATATCATAACACAGATGGGGACAATTGGCATTTTCCGGCCATTGATAGAACTAAAGCACCTTAGACGATTGAGGAAAGGGTCAAGGAAACTCTGCGTAGAACAGAGCATTGGTGCCGAATGAATGGATTGATCTACCTTGGGGCTGATCTCACAACCTCCCCATTGGGTAATGCACCTTCTCGATCTAAACAGTAGCCTAAAGGTAAAGGAAAAGGCATAGAGGGTGAATCTAGCACCACTCAAGAAGAAGCTCCTGAGAGTCCTCCTTCTGCAGCACCCGAACAGGTCATAACTCTAGTTTCTCCAGAGAAAGAAGCAGAAGAGGATGTTCCAATAGGCCCATCCACTCAGGATGTCGGCACCGCTACAACAACTGAGGTCCTTTCTGTCCCTTCTTCTTCTCCTCCTTCCCCTCCTCGAGTGACTCAAGCGACCATCCCTTGGGTTGTGTCCTCTCCCCTTTCTTCGACTGTTCCCCCCGCTTCTTCATCTATCTTCTACTCCCTCGCGGATCTATCCCCCTCCATTTCTTCCCTCATCTCTGAGCTCCCTTCACTTCCTATGTCTTCCTCTACTGCAGTATCCCTTCCTCCCATGGGAACTTCTTCAGCTGTTCTCTCTATGCCGCCACCACGTGTCTCCACATTTTTCCTTTCTACTACTGCAGCTGCCCCCTTCTCTATTTCTGGCCCTTCTCCCATAAGTCCAGCCTGGATCTCCCAACATTTAAGTTAGCAGAAAAGGAAAGTTCCCATCGCTCTGATGGACTTTTCCGTAATACCATCCAAAGGGGCAAAGAAGTAGAATCCCGTCACATGCTTCTCTCAGAGTGCTTCGGGAGAGAGAGTAATGGAGATCGCGTACCCTGATCCACTCAAGGATAAAAAGGATCTGTCTCCAATAGATTATACAGTGACGCAAGTCACAATGGGGACGTCTTCTAAAAGCCTTCAAGGAGAGGCCCTTTCTACAGTTGAAGCCCTCTGCAAGAAGCTTCAGGAAACAAAAGAGGAGAAAAGGCAATTGAAAGAGCAAAATAAATATCTACTTCAAGCCTTACAGAAGATGGACAGCGCACCTCCCACAACTGCCACCGAGACTCCTGAGCTTCTGAGCCAGGAGAAAATTAGTGAATATGCAAAGACCAGTGAGTAGGGTATGGCTGTTTCTGCTTGGAGGAGCCAGATCCTCAAAGATAGTGAAAAAGTAATCGCCAAGTTCTCTGACTTGTATCTGAACATCAACAAGGTGAATAAAGAACTCCAAGCGTTAGCGGGACCCATATCAGAAGAGATGGAACATGCTAGATTGCAACACGAGACCTTTCAACAAATGTTTGACTGTTCAGTCGAATATTTGGTCAAGTTCAGTGTCTTCGGCCATCCTAGGGCCCTCAACAAAATCATGTCCACTCTGGATTACCGGGTGGATTAGCTAGAATTTGTCCTTGAAAAGATCAACAAGGTGAAGGAAGCAGCCCTGAAAGCGATGCACCAAATGAAACGAATCATTCTCAACATGTCGCCAGGGTTGCTTACTCCTTCCTTCACTTTAAGAAAAGCCGATGAAACCATCCAGATCTTCAAGGAGATCGTTTCTCGAGGGTTGGGGCCAGAGGTCACTTTTGATGCAGAGTCTATCAACAACCTGCTGGCGTGTCAGGACTTCATTGGGTCCCTCATTGAAGCGGTGAAAGACTATTCCAAACTCTCCAAGAAGCTTATAGATGAGTGGGAGAATTGTGAGGAAATCAGTGAGTGGAATAAGGATCCTTCCCAGGATCAACTTGGGCCCATGATCAGCAAGTTCATGGAATACCGCTCTCAATTCCACATCTCGTCACCTGAGCAGCAGCAAAAGTAGTCCACCCCCTTTCGGCCGTAGGGTGACGATGATGAATAGCTTCTCTTTCTTCTTATTCTCTCTCTGTACTTTAACTTTCTTTTCAAGAATATCTTGAGTATGTTGACACAAATGATGACATCATCCATGTTGCACCATGGGATGATGTCATCCATCAAGTTGTCAAAAGTCAACATGACTTTTAGATATTTTGTAAATATCTTTGTAAATAAGTGGTTGGCTCCTTTTTGCCTTCTTTTCTCTCCTTCTTCTATAAATACCCCAATACTTGTTGTATTGGGGATGTATGAGTGAATATCTTTCAGATGAAAAATAGAAGCAAGGAGAAAAGACTTTGAGCTTTTTGTAACAGAAGAATTATTAATACAATATTTAGACTTTGTGCTGAATACATGTGTTATTTGCATTAGATCTTTCTTATGTCAGATCTGTGTGTTTATTTTGTTGGATCTACTTTTGTTTTATTGTCATTTGTTCATCAGTATTGCTTTGTTCGTTTATGCAAGTAGGTTTGGCTCTATTTACTACCAATCCCAAAACATAAACCTTCTGACCTTTCTGCTTTGGAATTCATTTCTTTTCTCCCTTCGGATCTGAATCTTTCTTCATCCTCCTCTTCCATTCCTTTCTCTTCGCAGTCGGAAATAAACCTACTGGGATGAGATCCCAAACCCCCAAAGGCAGAATACTGTGAGATTTGCACAAGATTCCTGCTGGTAGAATAACAATAACCCAGTTTCTCTTTGCTGACTGAAAGAGGGGCTATGCCCTGCACACTTTTGGCTCGTTTATCCATAGATTTGCCCAAGCGAAAGATTTTCAGACCAACATTTTTTGGCGACTCTATTGGGGATCGAACAGATCTATCAGATCTATGATGGTGGTAGGATAGAAAATTGGAAAAATCAGAAAAATCACTACCTGTTTGCAAACTTTAACTTTTTGTCAAAAATCCAAAATTTTGCAAAAGTGCTCTAAATTGAAAATTTTCTTCTGAGATCCATAGATCTGACCTAGTTAGAGACCTTTAGTTCGCTGAGTTTTTACATAAATTAGTATTTTTCCATAGATATGAGTTTTTGAATGTTTAC
Organism: Taxus chinensis; assembly: GCA_019776745.2. NCBI lineage: Eukaryota > Viridiplantae > Streptophyta > Pinopsida > Cupressales > Taxaceae > Taxus > Taxus chinensis. The sequence continues at coordinate 28,013,746 of CM034147.1, forward strand.
CAAAAGTTTGAAACTCTTTGAAAAAGTCAAATTTAGATCCAAAAATCAGCTCCCTAATCTTCTCTGTCATTTTATCCTCGCTGTTATTTGTCATTAACCGCAATCGGTTTTCTGAAGAGGATACTCTTTAAATATTTAGAAAAGTACATGCTACTGGTTTTTGCCAGAAAAACCAGAAAATCAGCAAGTACAACCAAAAAGAAATTTTAAATCTGCACTCCAATATCGCAGATCGAGAAGACACGCTGGCAGGTGAGCCCTTTACGTGTAGCAGGAGAGCCCATGGAGAAACTGATCCTACTTTCGATCTGCTTCAAAGGCACAATTTCAGCGTAACACTGGCACGTTTTTCAACACTAAGCTCGGCTGACCGGTCATCTAGGAGCGTCTCGCCTCCATGAAGGAAGAATATTTCGCAAGGGGCATCCACATCCCTTTGTAGTGCCTTGCTGCTCAGCGGAACCACCCTTCCAGCCCGTGTTCTTTTTCCGGCCTTTCAAATGGCGGTACCATGGGGAAATGCTATGGGTCCTCTCGCACTGCCACATCCAGTTTACGCGCTCCCTCACGGAAACTGAAAGAATTTTTCCAAATTCGATGGGAGCATAAATCAAAGCACGGATTCCCACATATCTGCATTCATCATGTCATGTAGTATTCTGGATGTAACTCATGAGGATGTGTCGGTTCGCCTTTTTCTGGAAACTCGACAAGGACCTGTAGCTGAATGGTTTCAGCATTTACCAGCCGGATCTATTACTAGTTGGGCCACCTTGCGAGATGTCTTTTGAAGACAGGTACAAGCCTTCAGAAGATGCGTTTGCATTATTATCATGAATCACTCACCTGAAGAAGGAGGCCAATGAGACCATGCGCGATTTTATCGCCAGGTTCAATGCATTAATCAACCGCGTCCCTTTTGCCATGCTTCCAACGCCGAAAAATCAGAAGTGTTTCTTCGTGAACGCTATGAGCTCAAAAGTTAGTTTCTTGCTCCTTCAGGAGTGAGTGGCTACCTTGATTCTCGCCCAGGCCGCTGCCATCCGAATAGAAGATAATTTGATAATATCTGGCGAATTGAAAAAGGAATCATCTAAGCCTAAATCTTCAGACCCTTCGCCCACTACTTCGTCTGATCCGGCATTCCAAAAGATGGTGAACGACTTGCTTGCATTGAAGAAGCAGTTGGCCTAGGCTTCCAGTTCCTCGTACCGGGATATTCCACAAAGGAGTTTCATTCCCAATAATGTTTCATAAAGGCCGCGTTTACCTGCAACTGCTCCGCGGCTGGCGCTTGAGGCTCCTTCGGTCAATGCTCTGGCCGAAATCGAAGAAGAAGAGTAGGACTATGAATAACCTTCATCTCAAGGCGAAGATGATCAAGATGTCGGTGAACCGACTGGCGACTCTACTATTGGATATATGGAATTTGATGAGGAAGAATTTGATGAAGAGGAGGGTACTCAAGGCTATGCAAGCGGACAATCGTATGCTGTTTTTACCCGCTCGCAAGGAAAAGAAGCGGAGGTCACTACCCATGTACAGAAGGAGAAGGCTGTGTCAAACGCGCCTCCAACCATTGCTAAAAGAGGTAATCCTCTTCCTGCTCATCTCCCTGTTAAGTCTTTTACAAAGAAATCTTTTCCCCCCATCTCTCCTCCAAATCAACCCTCTCATGTTCCTATCAAGTCCAGTAATGCTATTCCACCATCGCGAAGTGAGGGACTCATTCCTTCACCAACGCAATTCTTGGCCGCATTTGATATCATAGATCATGCTAAAAATTACCAAGATCCAAATGTTTGAAGCTGAGTACCTTCAGTCAAATCCCAAACAGCTTGTAAGATTGACCAAGTATATTAAAATTCAAGCTGTTATATCTAATCAGGTTTCCCCAAAAGGAATCCTTTCCACTCCTCCCGAATCTCGCATAAATGTTGCTTCAACATCTAGCATCAGGAAAGATAGAGCCTTTCTATCTCTCCCTCCTGATCAATGGTCACAAATTGAGTAACTGTATAATTGATTCCGGAGCTTTGGATAACGTCATGCCGGCAAAAGTCGCCCATGCTTTAGGCCTCACCCTTACCAAGCCTTTTGGCAGATGTTATTCTTTGGAAACCAAGCAGGTTCCGTTGATTGGTCAAATCAAAGATGCATGCAATTTGCATTTGCGGCAATCCTAGAGAAAAGGGTAAAGATGACTGTCCTTGTTGCCGACATTCTCGGCAGCCTAAGGAATTTTGCTGGGAAGAAGTTTTTGTAGCGAAGTTGGTGGAGAAATTCATATGGACTGGTCTAAAGCTAGAATTCCCGTCAAAGGTGTAATGCAGACATTAGAGCCAAAATCACAAAAGAAGTACCTGGTTACTAGCTCTGAGGACCCCAAAGCTCAAATCCTTTTTGAAGTCATCAGGGATGGGGAACTATTTCTTTTCTACTGAGACCGACAAAATTGTTGTTCTCATTCAGGAAGAAGATCTTAATAAGATCTGGACCTTGCTAGTTCGATGGCAATTGCTGCGCAACCAGTGGATGTGGCACCGGGGATGTGCTAATATCTCCCGAAGAGGAAGTTATCCCTCTCTCTTTCAAATTGCAATTTTTCAACACCAATAATACTGCTGAGTATGAATCTCTGCTACTCGGCATGCAAGCCGCGAGGGAAAGAGGAATAAAAAATTTGAAAGTGTAAGGTGATGCAGAGCTAGTCGTAAACCAAGTCAAAAGGATATATCAAGTAAAAAATGAGAGGCTCAGGCACTACCGTAATGCAGTATGGGACAACATCGAGGAATTTGACGCCTTTTCAATAGAGGCAATTCCAAGAGCTCAAAATGACATGGCCGATTCATTGGCCGTTTCGGCGTCCCTCATGCTCCCACACCCAGGTTTGAAAATAGACAAATACACCATTGAGGTGGTTTTCCACCCGAGCGCGCCAGAACAATTCTCAGCATTGGCAAGTATTCAATGATGACAATCAACTTATTGCCTTTCTGGAAAAATCAGAAAATTTTAAGGAGTTGCATTTTGAAGGATCCACTTCTACATGCTGTGAATCAATCACCAATCAGAACGATGAATCGAAAGGGAACGACAGCATATGTCAGCTCAAAGGGAATAAAATCCCGAAGGACCTGGTTTCTCTGGAACGGTTGTTCGATAGGCATGATCGTTTTGTGAAAAAGAAAAGGCTAGATGATCCTGACTCATCCCCAGAAACCGAACTGGTTAATTTAGGTTCGGAAAAACATCCACAATTTGTGAACATTGGAAAATGTTGCATGCCAGAGGAGAAACGGAAATTCGTCAAGTTGCTGAAGAAATACATGGATGTATTGGCATGGTCCTATGCCGATTTAAAGTCCTTCAAGACAAAGGACGTCTAGCATGACATCCCGTTAAAAGAAGATGTTAAAGCCTTTCACCAGAAGCAGAGGCACTATAATCCTAAGATCTCAGGTACTATCCAGGCTGAAATTCAGAAAATGCTGGATGTAAGAATCATCTTTCCTATCCATCACAGTACTTGGGGTCAGCGAATATTGTGCCAGTGTGCAAGAAAAATGGTGAAATACGCATATGCGTAGATTTTCGAAATTTGACTCAGGCTTCCTTAAAAGACAACTACCCACTTCCTATAATGGATCAAGTTCTGCAAGCAGTAACTGGATCAGAGATGCTGTCCATGCTAGATGGTTTTTCAGGCTACAATCAAATTGAAGTCTCACCTGAAGATCAATTTAAAACAGCATTCACTACTCCTTGGGGTACATTTGCCTACAGCAGGATGCCTTTTGGCCTAACCAATGCTGGCGCCACTTTTCAGTGGGCCATGGACCTGGCATTCAAAGGTATGATGGGGAAGGTCATTGTGGTTTATCTAGATGACTTAACTGTGTTCTCTAAACGATGAAGTGATCATTGTGATCATTTGGAGCAAGTATTGGCCAGATGTCGAGAGCATGGGATTTCCCTGAACCCGAAAAAGTCTGTTTTTGGAGTCACAGAAGGAAAGCTGCTAGGGCATGTCATTAGCAAAGAAGGAACGAGGATAGATACTGAAAGAGTTAAGGCTATTCAGAGCCTTACTCTGCCTACAAGCAAGACTGACGTTCATTCTTTCTTCGGAAAGGTGAACTTTCTTAGGCGTTTTCTTCCCGACTTTGCTGAGAAGACTCGTCACATATTGAACATGATGAAGGGGTCACCAATTTTCAGATGGAGCGAGGAAGGGAAAAGGTCGTTTGAAGAAATAAAAGCTTCCGTTGCTCATGCACCAGTCCTGGTATGTCCCGATTTCTCTAAAGATTTTATCATGTATAGTTATGCATTTGAGCATACTGTGTCTGCAATCTTAATGCAAAAGAATTCGGAGGACGTTGAATCTCCGATTGCGTTCATGAGTTCTCCTCTCAAGCCTCACGAACTAAAAATGACTCAATTGGAAAAGCATGCCTTCGCTGTTGTCAAAGCAGTTAAGAGTTTCAGGTACTATATTTTAAATTCTCATACAGTAGTACTGGTTCCTGACACAATAGTGAAGTCAATTGTAACTCAACAGGAGTTAGGGAGCTTGCGAGGAAATTGGATTGCAAAGGTCCAGGAGTATGACCTAGATATAAAACCAACCAAGCTAGTAAGAGGCAAGGGCCTATGTCAGCTTATGGCTGAAAAGAAAGATTCAGAAAGCCCTAAGGAAAAGGATGACTGTACCAATGAAGCGCAAAGCCCTCTGGAGGAAGCCCATTCCCTCCCTCTAGTCCTATTCGTCGCAACCAGCGATGAGTGGTATTCTGATATTGCTTTCTTCCTCACCTACGGCGAATGTCCAACTCACCTAACTGTAAAGGAGAAGTGCACTACAAAGCTCAGAGCAGCTAAGTATGTCATCTGGGATGACGGTTTATACAAACGCGGGATAGATGGTGTCTTCTTGCGATGTGTCGACAAACCACAGCAGGTGAAGTTACTCGAAAGTTTTCATAATTCAGCCTGTGGAGGTCACTTCTCTTCCTCCGTGAATGCACATAAGATCATCCGAGCCAGGTACTATTGGCCGACGCTCTTCCAAGATACAGCTGCCTGGGTAGCAAAGTGTGAACCTTGCCAGCAGTTCGTCAGCAAGCCCAAGTTGGCTGCTTTTCCCCTCAGGCCGGTCGTTGTCAACGAACCATTCAGGTAGTGGGGAATTGATTTTATTGGTGCACTCAATCCCCAATCGAGTGCCGGACATAGTTATGTCCTTACGGCAACAGATTACTTCACCAAGTGGGTGGAAGCCATACCTGTCAAGCATGCCACTTCTAAAGTTGTTTGCAGTTTCATCAAAGAAAATATAATGTCAGATTCGGCGTTCCCAACAAGATTGTTGCTGATAATGCTTCTAACTTCTCCTCACGAGAAGTTATTAGTTTTTTCTATGAATACGGGATAACTTTGGCTCACGCCTCAGATTATTACCCTCAGGGAAATGGTCAGGTGGAATCCAGCAACAAAAACTTGGTAACCATCATACGAAAGTTAGTGGATGAGAATCAACAAATGTGGCACAAGTCCTTATACGACGCTTTGTGGGCCGATCGTATTACTCCCAAGAGGTCCCTCGGTATGTCACCTTTTCAAGTATTATACGGCACTGATGCCGAGCTTCCCATTTCTACCGAACTTCCTGCTCTGCACTTGGCATGAGCTATTGAAGATGAAACTTTCCAGAATTCCCTAGAAAAAAGGATCATGTATCTAACAAAACTTGAAGAAAAGAGAATAAGGGTGGTCGATAGGATCACCGAACATCAGAATCAAGTTAAGAGACTGTTCGATAAGAAGGCCAAGTAGAGGGATTTTCAAGTGGGAGATCTCGTCCTTTTGTGGGACAAGTGAAGAGAGCCAAAAGGCATGCATGGGAAAGTTTGATTCTCTGTGGAGAGGGCCCTTCAAGATCAAGCTTCTTAACGGAGAGAATAGTTTCTATCTTTCATATCTGGATAGAACTGAGCTCCCACTTCCTTATAGTGGGCAACATCTGAAAATCTTCAGGAAGTAGAGCTTACTCTCTTCTTTGTACAGTTTGCTTTAGTTGTGTGTTTGTTTTGCTTTTGCTTTCATTTTGTTGTGTGTTTCCTTTGTTCTCCCTCCGGTCGCCCTTGTTTTTGACTCTGTTACCCAATGGATAGGCACATGTTGATCTGGGATTCTCTACCCCCGAGTTTGCTCAGGGATAGTCCCCAGAAAGAGCCAGCTGTTATCCTATAAAATTGACAAGGGCAATTTTACTGATAACCATACCGAAAATTTTGTTCCGAGCCCTCGTCAGGGATCCCTCAACGTTCAGAATGTTGCAAAATCCCTTTCCGGAGAAATCTAGTTCTCCAAACTTAGCCATTTTTGGCCCTTTTTGGTTGGGCACACATAGTAAACATGCAACATCAACTTTTGGTGCGCCCCCTTTAAATCCTTTGGCGCGTGGTTTTTCGTGTCAATAGACCTTTTGGTGCACCTTGATATGTTGAGTCTTTCCTGCGTGTGCCGAGGCACATGCGCCTTAGTGTAAACAATGCTTTTGTTGCACCAATTTTCGGTGCGCCAAAGGCGCACATAATTTCGTGTTGTTAGGTGCTTTGGTGTGCTAAAGGTGCATGCTTTCTGATGTTGACAATACTTTCCATGCGCCACTCGAAAATTTGGTGGCACATTTATTACTTCCTCACGTATATATAGGCGCATCTGCGCTATCATTATCACCATCCAAATCACGTGATATTTTCTCTGAGCCTGTCAGTACCTACCCTATCACTTTCGATCATGCCATGGACCCATTTTCACGATTTTTCATCGTTATATCCTGGTAAGAGGTCCTCACTCTTGTACTTTTGTGTTCTTTGGTTTTGCTTGGGTGTTGGCTGGTTTTGCTTGGTTGGTGGATTATGTTTGTTTTTCCCCAACCTGCTGCTATGGCTTTCCATTTTTCACCATGCTTTTTAACCCTCTCTTTCAGATCTGCTGGGAAGGGGACTCTGTCCTGAAGTGTATGAACTCAAAAAAATCTTTGGTTTAGACCACTTCATCACCCATGAACCCTGCAAAAAGAACTCAACCATATGCATATCCCTCAGTGAAGAAATCATAGCTGGAAGAGGATGTAATGTTGTTTTTCCTTGGCGCATCTATCACCCTTGCAACATGATCAAAACATGTGCCAATGGCGCACCCATCATGCCTGTTACATCAAGAGCATATGTACCCTCAAGGCACGCCTCCTTCGCATGCTGCGAGCGCTAACCTTGTGCCCCCCTTGGTGTGCCAACCTCATTCGTTGCATCGCATAAACATGCACCTCTTTGGCACACCCTGCATCTATGCAACATCAGCTTAATCTACGCTAAGTGTAAAACTATCAAGGCGTGGGTGCATCCATCCTCACAACAACATCATGTTGTGTAGACCCTCTGTGCACCGCACCAAGTTCCCTTTGGCGCACAAAAATTTCATGTTACACAAACCATATATGTGCCTTTGGCGCACCAAATTTCCATGCAACATGAAAAATACATGCGCCTTTGGCGCGTCCTGTCCCTATGTAACATAAGGTCTCCGTACGCCCTTTACAAAAATACAACCTACAATATCCATGTTCCATGCACCCTTTGGCACTGATTTACCCATTGCAACCCCATTTTCCTGTGCGCCTTACCTATTTAGCTCTGTAATTTGCTATATCTGTGTGCCCTGTGCCCTAAAGCCTCAAAATCGCTAACTCTTTCTTCTGTTAAGCATTCCAATGGAAGATCAAATGACTAATACATGGCTTTCTTACGTTGGGTCTCACTTCTCCTTCTTGCAGATCAGCAACTAAGCTCAGAGTTACATATGTCAACATCAAGCAAGAGGCCTACCAAATCCAAAGGCAAGGCCAAGCTCACAGAAGAAGAAATGAAATATAAGTATCAGAGGGTCAGAATGCCCGAGTCCCAGGCCGAATGCGACCTGGACATCAGAGACTCAGAGTTGGGTCATATTGATATGGAGGAATTCTGGGTTAGGACTCAGAAGGTCACAAGAAGTCCATGGATGGACAAACTGATAGGCAGTGCCCTGCACTTTGCTGGAGGAATCCCAGTCAGCGCCGTTAACAATGAATTCATGATGGTGGTTGCCTGGTGCTACAACAAAGACACAATATGTGTCGTAAATGACAAGGGTGAAGTCGTCATTAACCTCAGTACCCACCACTTTGAGATAATACTCGGCATTCCTCATCACCGGTACTTTATGGCCATCAGCCAAGAGGATTGTATTAAATCCTAGGATGACAATGAACATCAGTGCATGCAGCTGATGAATGAAGTTTATTTGAAAAACAAAAAGGTAGTGACCCATTGGACACAAATCATTCACCGCAGTGATTTTGTAGAGGAGCTCAGTGACACCATCACTTTCCTAAACAGGGTCTTTGCGCTTCCTGATGCCCACTATTTCCATAAATGGATGTTGTGGTACTTAGAAACCATGAATAAAAATGTGCCCAATCAACGCTTCGAATGGGTAGAAATTATAAGTAGCACAATCTCTGAGAAGCTTCAACAATTTAATACAACAGGGAGATTCTACATGAATTCCTATGTTGTTTACGCTACAACATCAGAGAGAGACTACCCAGGCCTGATGCAAAGTGGGGTTTGGCCGCAGGTCAAAATATATGAATACTACCCAGATTTGAAGCTAGAAAATAGCATCCCTCAATTAACAAAGATCAATGATGTGTTTTTCTACCACATCATTTGCCTGTTGAGGCCAAATATGACTTATGGTCGCATGACCAAGAGCATAGTGGCAGCCACTGAGAAATGGGGGGCCTTGTTCACCCAATTTCCCATGTTCACTTATCTGAGGGCAGCCAACTTCTTGGGAGAGCCAACTAGACTGCCAAGGTATGCTAGACCCAAGTTGATTCTGCTAGAGCTGTCAAGACAGCTGATCACCTATCATGAGAAGTGCCTCAAAAGAAAGAAGGGTGGAACTCCTTTTCCCCTCACAGTGGGTAGATATACGTGTCTTACCCATCACAAGGCAAAAGACATGTTTGCAGAGCTGGAAATACTTAATTTGAAACATGATTTCCCAGCCAGGCCTACCTTTGACCCAGGAAGTTATCTGCTAAGGGATAAGCTCGATCCAATCCACATCCCTCAGATCGAGGACATCTACATCGACGTCATTCATGAGGTTGAGCTCAGGAGAAAGGACCATTCTCATTTGTCCTTGGCAGAAATCATCCAATACGGGGTAGCCATCATCCCCAATTGCTTCCAAAATACTGAGGATGAAGTAGACCAAGTATATCATAACACAGATGGGGACAATTGGCCTTTTCCGGCAATTGATAGAACTAAAGCACCTCAGACGATTGAGGAAAGGGTCAAGGAAACTCTGCGTAGAACGGAGCATTGGTGCCGAATGAACGGATTGATCTACCTTGGGGTTCATTTCACAACCTCCCCATTGGGTAATGCACCTTCTCGATCTAAAAAGTAGCCTAAAGGCAAAGGAAAAGGCATAGAGGATGAATCCAACACCACTCAAGAAGAAGCTCCTGAGAGTCCTCCTTCCGCAGCACTCGAACAGGTCATAACTCTGGTTTCTCCAGAGAAATAAGCAGAAGAGGATGTTCCAATAGGCCCATCCACTCAGGATGTCGGCACCGCCACAACAACCAAGGTCCTTTCTATCCCTTCTTCTCCTCCTCCTTCCCTCCTTGAGTGACTCAAGCGACCATCCCTTGGGTCGTGTCCTCTCCCCTTTCTTCAACTGTTCCCCCCACTTCTTTGTCTATCTTCTCCTCCCTCACAGATCTATCCCTCTCCATTTCTTCCCTCATCTCTGAGCTCCCTTCCCTTCCCTTCCTATGTCTTCCTCTACTACAGTATCCCTTCCTCCCATGGGTAGTTGTTCGGCTGTTCTCTCTATGCCGCCGCCACGTGTCTCCACATTTTTCCCTTCTACTACTGCAGCTGCCCCCTTCTCTATTTCCGGCCCTTCTCCCATAAGTCCAGCCTGGATCTCCCAGCATTTAAGTCAGCAGAAAAGGAAATTTCCCATCACTTCGATGGAATTTTCTGTAATCCCATCCAAAGGGGCAAAGAAGCAGAAGCCCGTCACACGCTTCTCTCAGAGTGCTTCGGGAGAGAGAGTAATGGAGATCACGTACCCCGATCCCCTCAAGGATAAAAAGGATCTGTCTCCAATAGATTATACAGTGACCCAAGTCCTAATGGGGATGTCTTCTGAAAGCCTTCAAGGAGAGGCCCTTTCTGTAGTTGACGCCCTCTACAAGAAGCTTCAGGAAACAAAAGAGGAGAAAAGGCAATTGAAAGAGCAAAATAAATATCTGCTCCAAGCCTTACAGAATATGGGTAGTGCACCTCCCACAACTTCCGCCGAGACTCCTGAGCTTCTGAGCCAGGAGAAAATTAATGAATATGCAAAGACCGGTGAGCAGGGTATGGCCGTTTCCACTTGGAGGAGCCAGATCCTCAAGGATAGTGAAAAAGTAATCGCCAAGTTCTCTGACTTGTATCTGAACATCAACAAGGTGAATAAAGAGCTCCAAGCGTTAGCAGGACCCATATCAGAATAGCTGGAACATGCTAGACTACAGCACGAGACCTTTCAACAAATGTTCGACTATTCAGTCAAAGATCTGGTTAAGTTTGGCATCTTCGGCCATCCCAGAGCCCTCAACAAAATCATGTCCACTCTGGATTACCAGGTGGATCAGCTGGAATTTGTCCTTGAAAAGATCGACAAGGTGAAGGAAGCAGCCCTAAACACGATGCACCAAATGGAACGAATCATTCTCAACATGTCGCTAGGGTTTCTTACTCCTTCCTTCACTTTAAGAAAAGCCGATGAAACCATCCAGATCTTCAAGGAGATCATTTCTCAAGGGTTGGGGCCGGAGGTCACTTTTTTTGCAGAGTCTATCAACAACCTGTTGGCCTGTCAGGACTTCATTGGGTCCCTCATTGAAGCGGAGAAAGACTATTCCAAACTCCCCAAGAAGCTCATAGACGAGCAGGAGACTTGCGAGGTGATCAATGAGTGGCACAAGGATCCTTCCCAGGATCAACTTGGGCCCATGATCATCAAGTTCATGGAATACCACTCTCAATTCCACATCTCGTCACCTGAGCAGCAGCAAAAGCAGTCTACCCCCTTTCGGCTGCAAGGTGACGATGACGAATAGCTTCTCTTTCTTCTTCTTCTCTCTCTCTTCTTCGACTTTCTTTTCGAGAATATCTGGAGTATTGTAACATCCTCATTTTAAACTTTAGAACAAGAGAAATTTTTTTTTTTTTTTGATAATTGCATACTGGTTCTAAATACATAATTTAGAACTCACAATTCAAATAACCATTCATATAACAAGCAACCATATGCAGCTGTAATGACTCGGAGTACCTCCGATCTATTCATTCCATGACTCGGTAATCTACCGATCTATTCATGAGTAATAAGAGTCGGTGTTTTTATTTAACACATCACTCTTGCGGTTCTCTTCCCTAATCTGGGAATTCAGAATGCTCTGTCCAAGGAATCTAACTGAATAACTGTTACCATTATTCATCGGCATCTCATCCCTTAGACTAGGTGAATCAGGACAACGCAATCAGCAGCTTGCGATACTTTGGCCAAAGATTTGAAACATACTGTTCATGTCTCGTATTCCTTAACGGCATACTCGTCAATCTGGAATACGTCCTTCACCCCATTCATATGTTATATAGAATGTCTTATACTGACTACTGTCAGTCCTTTCTTTCACAGCTGAATCACTCGGAGGCAGATTAACAAGGTGATAATGTTATATGGATGCCTACGAGGATTAGGGATATGATGACATACTGGTTCAACCTTGCAGTTCAACCAGTGTGTCATGACACCCCCAAATCTCCGAGGCAGTCATATAACATGACCACGTTCTTAATCGGTCCCAGGTAACTCGTGCGAAATCAAGTGTAAATCTCAACGATCAATGCAAGGGGTGTCGCCATAAGTCACCTGCATTGTTGTAACTTCGAGAAGATCCTAATCTTCTCGGAGGTACAGCCCTGCAGTCGACTTTATGTCGTCAACCTTTAGATCCGCCTCGAGAAGATCTACCCAAAACAAGCGTTACGCACTAGAGTTTAAATTACTTCTTAAGACTTTTCCCTAAGGTTAGCCATTTCCAATCCCTGGATTCATTTTCTTAAGACGACCCTCCTCCATTAATCCCATTACTTGGTAGAGGTATTAAGGTCTAGCTTCTATCAAGGAGTCATTAGAATACATCTGATTCTAAGCAACAGATTCAGACAATATCTCATAACCTATGCTTGAGATTGCCACCTGAACTCCATTGATTGCCTATCAGTTCTCTTAACTGAATTTATATCATACTTTTTAGTTTAAAGCTATGAATGATTAAGAATCCAATTTACTATTGTCCTGTTATACTTAGGACTAGGGATTAGTAATTCAATCCAACTCGTTTAGCGTTATCTTTTAGGCTCAATTTTAACCTATCTTCTAGAGAGACAATAATTAAATTACAATATTGCATTATCCAGATCAAATTAGAACTACTAAATACTCATAAGAATTTAGTCTAATTACTTACAAGCTTTCATTGTCAATCACAAAAGCATCCATATTATACAAAGATAACTATGCCTCTTCGTTACGTAAACCGAAGAAGTTCATCATTCATAATAGAATACAACACATAAGTATCAAACACTTATTTTCATTCCTTTCGAAACTCGTACAATTACATTTTATGCAACAGCATACTTGATATAATGCTAACGGAAAAGAAACATCTTTTCTCATATAGTACATCCATAAAATCAAGCTGTAATTCATAATAAATCAAATAAACTATCTGATCGGACTGCCAGATCTGCATTGTATTTACCTCTTACGGCAACCATCTGCAAAAATAGTCAACATGAGTCAGTTCAATGAACTGAGCATGATAAGCACTAACTTTTAAAACAATTGCAATCCATCAATTGTTTCCATTAAACACCCTGTTTAAATGAGATCAAATATCCAAATAAGATAAACATATTCAGACTATGTCCTTGTAATACTAAATGATTACAAACATGTAACTCTATCATTGTTACAGAATAGTCTTAAACACTTTCTAATATTTCATCAAATATTAAAGAAACAAGAACGAATGCATATAAACAATCATTGAATCCAAATCACGACATTGGTCAGATTGTTTCATTCTTTCCAAAAAGGAAATAACATAACAATTGGGAATCCTACCAAATCGTTACCAAATTAATTTCCTACTGATAGTTCATTATCAATAATATTAAATAAAGGAAGAGAAAGAATCAATCCATTCATACTTCCTTTTTACATAAGTTCATCACTGTACTGCCTTCACATATGAAAACAGTCAACCAGTATATAAATGAACAAGTTAGACAGGCCGAAATCAAGATCACTGTTCTAAATCACGAAAATAGAAACTCAGCAAATCTCTTGTACAGCAACTAACACATCAACATTTCATGTAACAACCATAAGCCCAATGCAAGTTCCTTTTGCACAGTAAAGCCTTATCACCAGTTGAAAACAAGAGCTACAAGCGTATCGCTGAAAACAACAACTATTGCATCAACAATCTAAGGTTTCCCAAAGGACTATGCTATGTTGCCCACACGGTACTTCCAAATCATGCACAGTCAATCGGACAGATCAAAATGGAAGGAAACATAGCATACATATTCTTGCTCAGTCAAAATCGGACTGAAGTGAAGGAAAGGAATTCAACCAAACGATCCTTACCTTGCAGCATGCAAGTCTTGGTGCGTTATTCGCGACTTACCCTAACAAGGTCAAAACACGAAACAGTCATCCAAACTGAAGGATCTCAAAATCAGAAAAAGACAGTGTCCAAGGTCTTAATTCAGAAAGAGACAGAAGTACTGGTTACCTTGCCAGAAGTTAATGATTCAAACGGATGTATCAATTCAAGAACAGGTTAAGAATTCATACTGTCAGTTCATCAACCTAAGCATATCAATAACCAGCCAATAAATTACTCTCAGCCAGTCGCTTTACACTAATTTGCTCCAGGAAAGATATACATGTCTACAGTAAACATCTGTTCCTCAAAATCCCAAAAACACGAAGGGATCCAAATGGTTAACAAGATCGTAAATACATGTTCATCCATTAAGTCACTACAACTTAACTATATTTGGTTCAAAATAGAAATGAATCATTCAATCGACTCCTCAGAGTCGTCCAAGTCAATCCTAGTATATATATAATATATATATTCACACTGTATACTGATAAAGGATTTTGCACCCATAACCACTGAACCCAACAGCAACGTACAAGAAATAGAACTTAATTGATAAATCAATTCCATGCCATTCATGGTTAACATTCCGAATGAAACAAGTATAAGCAAATCGAATATACCATTATCAAAGCAAGGAAATAAACTGAGCTGCTTCGAAACTTTCGAACAGTTTTCACAAGGAAATAAAAATGCATACACAGGAAGTCTTTATCCTTCAATTTACTTCAAATAACAGTAGCCACAAAAGCCCTGTTTTTCTTACCAGGCTTTCACGACAAGACCAATCACAAAACTTATGGATAAATCTACATTCCTAGGCAATTACGATTCAGTCATCGACTCCACTGGATCAATACAACGAAGTACAGGTGTATTTATAATATACACAGTGCGCAAGTAATCCCGCTAACCTGGTAACAAGGAAAACAACTTCCGCTAGGTCGAAAAGACTATGGTAACACTACAGTTGCCTGTTCCAAGCCAAAAATTGAAAACAAATGAAACCCGAAAGTATCATTAGTCGCTGTCAACAAATCCCAGGACAGAGTTTTTTTTTAAATAAACGAATAATACCACAATCTTACAGTAATCATCCAAATCATTTTATACAGTTTCTATAACAAGATCAACGACCACGAAACAAAGACATACTGTGGTTTCATACTACGCATAGGTATATTCCAAGGGCTCACGCCAAACAGGCCGAACACTCGCATATTGCTAATAAATACCTCTCATGCATAATCCAGGAAGAATGCACAAACAAGTAGAGTTAAAATTCGATTTCCACAAACACCCAACAAACGGATTTGAAGAAAAATCGAACCAGAAGAAATACAGTGCCAATAATCAAACTAGATCTCATAGAAAATTCATCTAATCTTCACAAAACAAATGAACAGAGTTGTTTTAATGAAGACATTTGAAAGACAGCAAAATATTTAAAGGATAGGGCCTAGCATGCCTGTATTTTGATCGAATTTCCGAAGAAGACCACAGGAAGAGCTCAAACTTCCTTTTCTTTTTCCCAAATACAGCGACCAACAAAATTTCGCTGTCCCATTTACAATATATCCTCCATGGCAGAGAAAAGAGCCAGAGAATTTCATTCTCGCCATGCAACTCAAAGAGAACTGGTGCTATGAACAGTAAACTAGCAGAGAGAGAGAGAGAAGAAGACCGAAAATCGCGATACACCAAACAAACCTTCCAACTTCTCGTTTGCATGCTGTTCCGCGAGCTCCGGCTCGACTCCCTAGACATTAAATGCCATTAAACCAATTTTCCCGCTTAATCTCAACTCCCACCGACCGCCGAAATTGGCGACAGTCCATCCAAAAACTCAAGTTCATTTCCAAACTTAGTAATTGCCAAGTCTGCCAAGGTTAGCCGCCGCCTAAGCCTCCGCCATATGCCTGTCCCTCATCCTTATCCTTCCCATTTATTGCCATAGAGAATAGTGCCCATGGTTCGCCACCCTTCAAAGGCCCCTTCCCAAAAACTCTTAGTTAGCTAGGTTAGTATCTTAGGTTAGAGTTTTAGGGTAATGACCATGCTAACCATTTTACACTTAGTTATTATTTTAGGATCATAACACATAGCCTAGGTCTAGGTTAGACTAACAATAATCTAACCCCTAGGTTAGGTTATTGTTTTAGGTTACTAACCCTTAGTAATTCAGTTTGGTCCTTCTCCTGAAAACTCGGAGAGACCTGTATCATACTTTCTAGAACAGAGCCACTCCTGTTCTTATTACAGAATTGTATGTCAATGAATTATTACCTGGTCTTTAATCGAGACCTTCCAGATATACTAGATATCAGGAACCGTTTCATTTCTCAAGATCAGCCTGAGTCATACTCCTGACCAGCTTACTAAATGCTTCCATACCTTGCAACCTGTTCAAGGTTCGTGATCTAATTTTATCACTTCACAAAATTAAAGCATTACTTGGATCAATTCCTCTGGTCCAAGTCTAGATATTATTGATGAATACCTGTATAATTCATTCCGTGATCAGATTAATATTCAGTCACAAAATGAAATAAATAAAAGAGTCTATTAATATTTTGACTCAGTCAAGATCTGCAATCTGCAAGAAATTTAATACATATCAAGCATGATTTCCGAATCGAGGTACACAATCCATTTACTAGAAATCACATATCAACACTTGAATGCTTAGGAGAAAGTAACAACAGTTCAGGGTGTTACAAGTATGTTGGCACAAATGATGACATCATCCATGTTGCACCATGGGATGATGTCATCCATCAAGTTGTCAAAAGTCAACATGACTTTTAGATATTTTGTAAATATCTTTGTAAATAAGTGGTTAGCTCCTTTTTGTCTTCTTTTCTCTCCTTCTTCTATAAATACCCCAATACTTGTTGTATTGGGCATGAGTGAATATGTTTCAGATGAAAAATAGAAGCAAGGAGGAAAGACTTTGAGCTTTTTGTAACAGAACGAATTATTAATACAATATTTAGACTTTGTGCTGAATACATGTGTTATTTGTAGTGGATCTTTCTTACGTTAGATCTATGTGTTAGTTCTGTTGGATTTACTTCTGTTTTATTGTCATTTATTTATCAGTATTGATTTGTTCGTTTATGCAAGTAGGTTTGGCTCTGTTTACTACCAATCCCAAAACATAAACCTTCTGACCCTTCTACTTTGGAATTCATTTCTTTTATTCTGTTGGACCAGCTCTTTCTTTATCCTCCCTTTCATTCCTTTCTTTTCGAAGTCAGAAACACCCTACTGGGATGAGATCCCAAACCCCTGAAGGTAGAATATTGTGAGACTTGCACAGATTCCTACTGGTAGAATAACAATAAACCCGTTTTGCTTTGCTGACTCAAAGAAGGGTTATGCCCTGCACGCTGTTGGCTCGTCTATCCATAAATCTGCCCAAGCAACAGATTTTCAGACCAACACACTTGGATGACTCACTTTTAAAATTGGAAAAAGTTGAAATGAATGGCCATGATGCAACGTATTAATTTATGCCACCATTAATGCATTTTTCACAAATCAAGAAAAAATTTAAAATTTTCAAATGCCTCAATCCTTTTATTTTCAATCGTTGAGATCTAGTTTTCATCATTAGTATTTTTCACTAAGTAATATTGTGAATTTGACTATGGAGCTCGAATTGGGAGCCATAATTTTGAAAATATTTCGAATTGAGGTTGAATTGCTCAAAAATTCATGGGAAAAATGGTAAGAACTAAAGAACTCATGTGATTTTCTTTTATTTGTAATAAATTTGAGGAAAAGATAGGGTTTTTTAAGATGAAAACTATGTCTTCTTCATTCTCAGTTATGTTGGAATCACGAGTGATTTAGATAAAATTAAAAACATGGACGTAATGAATGTTGACTTAAAATATTTTCTTTATAGATTAAGTATCCCTAATAAGATTGTGTCCATGAAAGTAATTCATGATACGCCCATCACTTTAGTTGGTGTTATTCTACCATTAGTTCATTGCCCCTAATTGGTATGGAATTGCACTATGAAATATGACCCAGAAAAAATGGAAGGGCTAGACAGAAGTGGTGATCTAGTGTTGACATTGACTCCTATAGCTCTTAGGATAATGCTCAAGTTACTTGTCATAATAACTCCAATAACCTTGGGTATCAGGTTATTTTTACGAGATTATGAGGAAAATAAAAAAGATTATGCTAAACTCATAAATACAAAATGGCTCCTAGTAGAGAAAAATGTAACAACTCGAATCCCTAAAAGATTGGTTAGGGAATACTTTTTTGAAGAAGCTGAAGATGCTATTGTATTGTTAAGTTGAATGGATGGATTGGAAACTACAAATGATTTCAAGTAATGTATGTGCACCTACATGTGGATACATTTTGAAAGGAAAGGGAGCATCTACTGGGCTACTTTTATCGCGGAAGAACTTCATATCTATATGGTTACCTTGGTAGAAAAAATAGAGATGGGTGATAACTCAGAGTTGTAATTTTACATGATGAACTACCTGATTTGCAATGTTGTAGGACATAGACATTTCCCTAGCATTTTTCCATGTGTTGATTTATAGAATTTCCAAATGCATGAAATTTTTTCCTAGTTGCAGCTGGTTAATTGGAGTGGGAATGTAATATTATTCAATGATGCTTTCTTTACACCAATTATATGTCTTTTCAAACTAGAATGGGGAAAGTATATGATTTCTAAGTAGGCTAGGTAGGTTATTATGGAGTATGGGTTTTATTTCATTCAGTATAATAAATTCACATATATAAGAGTTATTGGTTTTCAAGGTAAGCCTTGTAAATTGCCCAGATACTTAGATAATAAAATGTTTTTGTGTGAAATGGAAAGGTAATTAATGTTGGTTCACAAATTGATTATTGGGAAACATAAGAAAAATATTAAGTTCCCCATTAGAATTGGAAGGTACTCATGCCCTTCAATTATAAAGGAAATATTAATTGAGGATGAATTAAAAAGGTTTGAGATGGAAAATTTTAAGGCAAGAGCTAACTATGAATTAGGTGGGTGTTCACTAATATTGCAAACACTTTTGAACATAATTCTCATTTTGAAGATTATTGGATGAATTGTACAGATGAGGAAGAAGTTAGACTGAGATATTTCTCTAGAATGACCCTTGCAAAAATCATAGACTTCAATATTACAGTTATCCCTAAGGGAATTATGGATGATCCACACATGGTGAGTAAGTACTATCTTGATCAAAAGGTAGAGGGACAACCTATAGCCCCTCTAAACTGGAATGAAACATAATCATATTATTGTTATATTAGGATAACTAATGTGATGAGAAAAACTGTAAATTTGTTGGCTCAAAAGAATATTGATTTATTAGTCCAAAATACAAGAATCCTAAACAACTTCAGGGATTTGGGAAACTAAAATGATGATATCCCTCCCTTGAGAGAAGGGGATGACATAATTGATCCTTTGGGAGGAAAATATTCTCAATTACCTTCAAATATGCCCACTTTTGAACTTATAGATGAATGGACTTCAGCCAATAGTGGGACCGGCACTTATATATCAACTCTAAGGCAAAAGACTGAGGAAATACTCCTAAAATCCATGGAGAATTATCCTAATACTTTTGCAACACCAGTTCATGAAAAATGGAAAGGTTTGGCATCTCATTTGGTTCCTTCGGGTATTTTTCCAAAACCTCATAGTGCTGATAAGTTAATGAGTTAGGATATAAAAAGTGGCCATTCTCAATATAGGCCACACAAAGAGGAACAAAAAGTAGCACCAGACCTCAAAAAGTTTGAAAGGGCACATAAGAGACACAAGGTTATCTATGAGCCAATTTTATTAAGATATGGTTCCCATACACCCAAGAAACATAACCATAGAGATGTAGTGATTGATCTCCATGAACATGAGAGGAATGATGTTTCTCAAACACAACATGCTACACCAGTACCACATATGGAACAATTAGTTCCTTTCTCCTCATATATTCCTTCAGAAGAAGTGACAATGAAAAGTACTCAGGAGAAAATGACCCAAGGCAATGTTTCATCTGATCCAATAAACAACAAAATTTTAAGTCTAGGTATGAAAACATCTGAAACCCTACCTACTGAGGATGTGAATATACCTTTATTTCAAACATTATAGGAGTCTATAAAGGCTCAAGAAGATGTGATAGATTTTGACATTGGTGAAGAATTTTCCACATTAGATGCACTTGATTTATATATTGATGAAAAAATAATAAAACCAGTAGATGATCTTCAAATAAATAAAATATTGGAAGAGATCAATCATGTTTCAATAGCTGAAATAAAGATCCAAACATTAGAAGCTTCTTCTATAGGTCAAATGACTTCATAGTCAAACAAAGCAAAGTTTCTCAGTGGAGAGGATATGAATAGAGTTATTGGTGGAAGAAGTTTCTTCTCATTATGTCAAAACCACCAAGGATGATGTAGTGCCCACTCTCCTTTGACACTGTTAAGATACTGATCCTGACACTATTGATCATATTTTGGATATTATTATGTTTTGATGTAGTATGATGTATTAGGGATTATTATGGACACTATTATGTTTTGATTAGTATGATGGTTAGATGTTAGACTATGGATTAATATTGATCTGGATTCAATTATTATGTTTGAGGATCATTGAGACATTATTATTATTATGTGGATGATGATATACTAGTTGACATGGATGGATTATTGATGTTGATTTTAGACATGTGACATTGATATTATAAATAGCTCTAGTATAGAAATCTATTGAATGATGATATAGTTGCAAATTGAATTTAAATGATAAATGTTAAATTCTTGATAATGATGTGATTTTGATTTAATAATTATATGTTGCTTATATCATTTGGATGTTCTGATATGGCCATGAGATTGAAGGAGTTATTTTGTATTTTGCAGGTTAAAATCATAACAATGTCAGGGGACTGGAGACTAACCATATTGGAATTCAATGTGAAATCAACAAGGTCACCATGGAAACTGTGTTTGAGTTGTATGTTGTGTTTTGTTAGGATTTCCCATGGGGGGGATTTCCATTATTGTGACCATGGGGTATATGTGTTCTTTATTTGTTGTGTCCCTTTTTAAAATTATTATTGTATGTATTTTATTTGTAATGTGCTCTTTTTTAAATTATTTTAATGTGATAGTATAATGTGAGAGTCTTATAGTTACATTTCAATTATATTAATTGGGATGTGGAATATAAATTAAATGTTATTGTCTTGGTTGAAAATGAAAATTGACTTCTATATATATTATAACCATGTGGTAAATAAATAAATCTTTATAAAATATTGTAATAAATAAATGTCATAAATATAAATGCATTGTAAGAGGATGTAAGAGTTGTGTAAGTAAAATGATAGATTGTGTAAGGAAAATTTTGGAGTGTAGAACACTCCATCCTCTTTGAAACTCGGATTTGGTCTTGGGAGCCTAAATTGGAGGCTTGTGGGACAAGTTAAACTTGTCCCACACCTCTCAAAAACCTCCGCCAACCATGATTATTGTTTTGGAGTCAAAATCAATCTATTTTATTGTATTTTGACATAAATTTGGGCAAGTATTGATTGCACTTGTCTTGTAATTTAAAATGCATTCCTTTTAGGGTATTGGCTATATTATGTGTGTAACTGATTTTGTCATTTTTATTTAGTGGTGATTTTTTGTTGATGTGGATTACACTCTTGGGGAACGAAAAAAAATGATGTGGCATCCCACTTGGAATCCACATCATCCTCTTCCACCCTCTCCTTTAAAATTTGAATTCCTCATCATTTTATGGTTGTTGAAACTTGTTTATTACACTCTTGGGTCAAATTTTTCTTTTTCCTTTGAAGCTGCTTTGTGGAAGAGCTTGGATTGATTCACATGCTTCTACATTTTTGTTTTGGGACTGTGTTTTGAGCATTAAAAGAACTACTGTTTTGGAAACAAGCCTCCATTATGGAGAGGTAGGCTCTTATTAGTTTAATATGCTATTTTTTTTCTTTCCTCTCCTTGCATGAAAATTATTGAATGGTTTTTGTGGTTACATTCTTAGAGGGATGGGTAGAATTCTTAGGGCACGGTGTGGAGAGAAGACTATGAGGTTTATCAGAGGAGGGATAAGGGATTTTCCATTGTTATTTGTTCTTGGAGGGAATGTTGGTTTGGGATCCACCTAGGAAACGAAATTACTTGCATTTCCTACTTTGGGGGAGGTATAAGGGATAAATTTGGAGGAGGGATAAGGAGGGGTTGAGGAGGGATAAGGTTTATGGGATTCATATTATTTTGGTAGTTTGCTTTTGGTGGATGCCCAAAATTCAACATGGGAGGCATAAGGAGACCTCTATAGTTCTTGCTCTTGCTTGGCTTGCTTCATTAGAGAAGGAGCCTTTTTTTTGTTTGAAATTGATTGTTGTAGTTGAGAACTACATCTTATTGTCTTGTGTTTCTTTGTGATTGTGAAATATGCTTGTATTTGAAGAATCCATGTTGCCGTGTGTTGTTTCATCATGCTCCATTTCAATATGGTTGGGGCTCGGGGGCCAATGGGGAAATATGGCTTCTCCTTTCCCATTGGATGTCTTGGTTGGGTGGAGAGCATTGCCTTTCCCCCTTCCTTGTTGTGATTATAAGAATGAAGGTGAAGAACTCAACTTGCTTCTATTTGGAGAAGAAGGACAACAGTTTGACAGTCATCCTTTTTGTAAATTTTAAATGTAATCCTTCCCAGTTCAAGTGGATGCATGTAATTGATTTGAGATGGGAAATTTTTACCTTGTAATTTGAAAATTGTAATTAATTGTGAAATGTAAATGATATCCTATGTTTTTTTTTATTTGAAATGAGAAAGAGTCACTTTCCCTTCCTCTGTTTTAAGAAGAAGAATATGATACAATTTGTAAGTTTCGAATTGGAATGTAAAGAAAGGAGTCCAATTGTAAAATTACTTAAATTCAATAAAGGAATCAAAGTTCTCTTGATATACCTTGTTGTAATATTGTGGTTGGAGATAGATGAATGAAATACATTACTTCCAAATTGCATTGTTATCTTGGAAATCACATGACTGTTAAATTCGTAATTCTGTTTTGGAAAGAAAAAAAGAAACGTATAAAAAAAGAATTGGATCTTTGAAATGAGTTGGTAAAAGTTAGAAATCAACATTGCATACTATATACATGTCTTTGTTGAATCAATTGTATGTCTTAGAAATGAAATGAATATGTTTTCCTTAATTGAGAATTGCATATTAAACTGTAAATTCATGGAGAAGAGAACTCTGTTTTAAGTTCATAATTCTGGCATCTTCCTCTTTAAATAAAATGAGCAGTTTGACTTTATACTCAACAATAAATTACAAAACTTGAAATTTACACTTACGAAGACTTGAGGAATCCAAATTCACTAAAAGAGTCAAGAATAAATTTCCAAAACTCAAAGAATTTCAATTCGGAGCTTGCATGGTCGTTTTCCCCGTCAACTGTCAGATAATTGCAAAATTGAATAAATTGATCATTGTAGACACCAAATTTGTGTCTTACGACCCCTTGTGACCCGCATCTCCTCTCGCAATCTAACCTCATCACCTAAACCTTACACAATTATTTATTAATTACCTTATGATTGATAAATCCACATCACCTTACCCCGCCACCTCACTTTGCCACCTCATCATGACCTAGCCCTAACCCTAAACTAACCTAATTAAGACCCATGACTTGGTCTAGACTCACATCCATAACTAATTCCTCCTTACTTGCACCCAAAGCCGACCTTCTAGCCACTTGACCAAGCCCGCAACTGATTTCTTGGGAGAAAAGCAGGGAAGGTGGGCTATTTTACTTAAAATAGCCTACTTTTTCCTTACCGATGCCAGTTCCTACTCAACCGCCGTCGGTTACGCAACTGCCATCGGTTCCCTATAAATGGGCTCCCCAAACCAAAACAACGGATCAGAATTTCATTTTGGAGATCAGTCAAAGGATTTTTGGATCAACAGAGAGCATTTGCGAGCGAGGAACAGAGTCCAGATCTTCACTTGACAGAGCAGAGACGAGTAAAGAAACCAGAAGTGTTTACAACCAAGGAGATCAACTTGCATCTTGGTCAAAACCAGTAAGTCACATCTTGCATGTCCTCTGTTATAACATTTCTTATGCTTCTTGAATCTCAGTCCTCCTAAATCCGTTTCTAAATCCATTACCCCAACGTGCCATTGCATCTAACTGTCATTCTTTTGCTTCTAATCATCCCATTTCCTAATATCATCCATAAACCAGCCATTACAAACACCATAGCTACCAAGAAGATCCTAGAACCCACTGGTATCGGTTATCAGTAACCGGCATCGGTTATCAGTAACCGGCATCGGTTCCTCTGATCAAAACCAGAAAAACATCCTTTCCCCTACCCAGTTCAATGAGACAATTTAATTGATATTTTGCAGTCTTTTATGTTAATTCATATTAGCAAGGGAACTAACCACCTTCGAAAGGAAGTTTTATATTTCCTGGGCCCAAGGCAGTTTCCTCATTTATTGTTTAATCAAAATCTTGTGGTCTTGTGTTCTTATTTGTAGGTAGTCCTTCCAAGGAAAAAAGGAGTTCTTCGCAGTCAGCCTGATCTTTCTCTACGGTACGCGCACACCATCTCGACATTCAATAGGTATTCCTCCTAACCCTAATCTCATCTGTTTCTAAAAGGAATGAAAGGATAGAAGCAACTCTATTCCCAGAAGCCGAAACATTCCGAGCGAAACATTTTGGCACGCCCGGTGGGACCCATTTTGGGTTTCTTTCTCTTGCTTATTTTCATTTTAGGAAGCATATTTGCTGTTGCTGCTTTTGTTGTATATTTTCGTAAAGAATTTGTCTTGCTTTCCTAGTTTCGCATTAGTGAAAGTCATCTCTCTTCCTTCATCGAATATAATTTTTGATTTGGGTTTAAAACACATGCATTGCATTCCTGCTTGTTGTTCTTCAATTCTAGTGAACATAGATTAAGTAACAGGTCATACACGTGGGGTGATATCCACGGTATTAACAGGAAATTAACCTTAGTTTCACTGCACAACACATACCGAATCACTTCACAATTAACACAACAGCTCAAACATCCCCCCCTTTTCCGCGGTATTCCTCCGCCCGATTGAGGTAACCTTATAAGCCAAAACAAACTTGACATTTCCCCTAGGTCTTGTTGTTTAGGATTCTGACATCATCTTACGTCTAAAGGCATAAGCCCACAATAATTAAAATTAACCCTAGGATTAGTCTCTGGATTTGTGTGTGCCTCTTACTTGTTTTCAAATTCTGTTTCCTCTGTCATACTTTGTCTTCTGTGATTAATAAGTTGATAAATATACTCAACGTTGCTAAAAATCAAATTAGCAGCCTTTTATATCTTCTTATCCTAGACTTTTGACACCGGCATCGGTTAAGGGACCGACGTCATTTTCTCTGTGACTAACACCGGTTACTAAACCGATATCGGTTACTGTCTTCATCAGCCCCTGACAAACTAGCAACTTGCCAAATTCATCATTCTGAGGTTGTTTTTGTTCTTGATAGATTGAAACTTTCCTTTGTGTTCTTGTCCATGGTTGTCATCACTCGGAAGCAAGCCGCCGCCATGGTTTCACATTCCTGCTCTGTGTCTTTGCCTGAATCACCCCCCTTCACATTCTATAGGGAACCCTACAGACCACCAATGAGATCCCCCAAATTCCTGTAGGAGACAAGGACTTTGCCAAATTTCTGGATGCTAATCCCAGCACTGTACAATACTATTTGTCTCATGCCCCTGACCGTACGCCTGATGGTCAGCTCCTTATTGGCATGCCTATTAGTATAGCTGCTCATTTAGCTCCCACTCCTCCTGATAACACTGCCTTACTTCCTGCATCTCTAGCCCCGTCTCCCAATCTGACGGCTTCAGAGGTTCATACGACCCCCGATTAGCTTTCCTTTGGTTAATCTTGGACCCCCACGTATCGCTACCACCAACTGCCCCTATCTCATCTCTCTTTCAGACCACTCCATTCATGACTTACTCTCTGCCCCCTATTCACACGCGCTTTCCTTCCCAAGCTCCGCCTACCTTTTCATTCCCATACATGTATCCCAGTAACCTCAACACCTTATATGGGACATCCCTATTCTGTGGCACCATTCATCTCATCCAACCACAGATTTCATCAAACAAATGATGGACAAAATGCAAAACCTGGAGGCTTCCATTTCAGGAAGTCGTAGCACCTTGACATACGAGCAAGTTTGTCGGGAGCCCATTCACCCTTCTGTCCCCCTTCATTCATATCCTCCTCAATGGGAGTTGCCAAAGTTTACCTCGTTTTAATAGTAAAGACGATCCTCAACAACACTTGCGATCATTTAGACATGCTTGTTATTTGATTGTCCATGATGACGCCTTGTTACTCCGCACCTTCCCCATGTCCTTATCAGGACCCACCTTGGAGTGGTACAGTGCTTTAACCTAGCACTCGATCTTCTCTTTTAACCAACTAGCCCAATCTTTCTTGGATCATTTCTCCATTAACATTGCCAAGAAAGTATCTATCACTGACCTCTATGCCATCCGACAATTTGAAGACGAATCTATCGCAGATTTCATTCGACGATGGCGGGGCCTTATCAACCAACTTACGTATGCCTTGCCTCAAACTGAACTCATCGAACTATTTACGCGGGCCTGCGCTAAGCACATCTCCCCCACCCTCCAAATTCAAACTTTCCGCACATTTGACGAGGCTTTTACCATGGCTCGGAAACTTGAAATTCGAGCCTTAGAAGAAGAGAAATTGTGGTTGCGTAACAAAAACCCCAATTTCCGAACTCCTGATTCTACCAACAAGCCAAACACCACCACTCCTCATGCGTCCACTTCTTCTAAATCAAAAGGAGCTTTCCACGCGGTAATGGTCAAATCTCAAACACTGTCTAATACTCTGCCGAAAACCACTTATAAGTACAAAGCCGAGCCCACCAATTACACTCCCTTGGGAGAAACTTATGGCGTCATCTTGGAGAAATTGCTCAAAGCTGGGGCTATCACCTTGCCCCCTGTTAAACCTCACTCTGGGTTTGACTCCACCCGCGCAATACCTTCCTGGTACAAAGAAAATGACTTTTGTAACTTTCACCGCGTAAAAGGACATAGTCATGAAAACTGCAAGATGTTGAAAAACATAGTGCAGGAAATGGTTGATGCAGGGGATATAACCCTCGATAATCCTAACGCCCCTACTAACCGAAATCTAAAAATTTTCAACAAGCCATTCCCGAATCACTCGTCCAACAGTAACGTGAACCAAGATATCTTAGCCGAGGAGAGTGTTCATGAGATCCATGCAGTCTTCAATTCTCAGCCAAAAGCCTCTATTGAAATTTTTTTAAATCAAGCCTCTCCACCAACACAGGAGTTTGAACCTCCTTCACCACCATCAAGCCCAAAGTGAAATCATTCCTTTACCCATAGAAGAGTTAACTACCCGGACTTCTCTTCTCATCGACGAGTCTTCTTACACCACATCCCTACAAGACTGTGAGCGGATGCTATCTAATTTATCTATTTCCCAAACGTCCCCTTCTACCACTCTTGCTACACAAGAGGAAGGCTCGCCACTCCTTTTGACATCCTTAGACGAGAAATCTCTTACACTAACATCACCACATTCTTTAAACGTGACAGATCCCCTCAAACACGCCCTCCTACCTATTAGTCCCTCATCACCTAAATCTTTTCAACGACCGGTTGACCTCTTAACATCTATTGATACAGTGCCTCATCTACCTCCTGTGTCACACCCGCAGTGGACTGGAATTACAACCCACCTTTCTTCTGTACAAACATTACAAATCACACCTGGAGACTTTCATTCCACAGAAGATAGACAGGGCCCTATGCGAACGTTTGAGTACCCCTTTTTCTACTCAAATGCAAATGACTGATCCTGATGTCTCCACCATATACCCGAAGTGCTTACAGAAGCTTAAAATGCCCCTGTTCTCACCTTCACCCCCCCTCACCTCTACCAAAATGCCCCCGTCCACTTCTATCAACTTGACCAGATCTTCCCCTACGCTTGACCTCACCAATGCCTAGTCTAACGCACCCGCCTAAGCGACTCGATCTATCCAAAAATAAATCCACTCCTCCACCTAGGAGACGAACTCAATCCGTACCCCTATCACAATCAAAACCATCATCGTCATACCTACCTTCCATATTGGGACCCCATCCCTCCACCTTACATCAATATATCATACCTCCTGCGTTTTATTCAAAACAACCTACTCCTTCCGCACCTATACAGAAATTCCAGGGTATAGCAACACCGTCACTCCGCGTATCCTGTCCACCTATCAACCCTAAACAAATTCCATCATCAAAAGATTTGTTTTCAGTCAATCCTATTTCCCCGTGGTTGTTTTCTGATACCACATCATCTACGGCCTCATCATCCAACATAGCTTCTGCGCCAAAGAAATCACGTTTAGTGAAAACCATGTATCAACACCCCTCGGCTAAACCACCACCCATGCGAACCAATCATGCCCAAACATTACCAAAACCCACACAACCAATACCCTCATCCTCTTCCAATTTTGACCCACTCAAAGGATCTTACGCCAAAATCCATGCTATGTTGGTGGAGAATGCGACCATTTCCCTACCTCCACTTAGACCTTATGACCCGTCTAAACCCCGACCTATGGGTTACGATGAGTCTAAAATCTGCGCTTATCACCGCACACCTGGACATGATGTGGAGGGATGCAAAGCTCTAAAAACCATCCTTCGTCAGTCACCTCTCCCGGATAGAAAGATTAAGAAAGAAAACTTACGAAGGGAGAGACCTTTAGTTTCCATTCCCTCTCCTATAACATTTGTCCCCGCCTCACCAAGATCTATCATTATTACAACCCCACCTCTTGAAGACCATGAGTTATCCCAACCATCTTCCTCATCTCAGGTCTACGAGATTAATATGATTAGTGTCGCTACTCGAGGGCAGAAAAACAATGGGAAAGAAAAAGAAAACACACCTGCGGCATCTCTTTCTCCGTCAAACATCCCGATTGCACCACCACCTAAAGTGGTCATTCGCGGACACCACCTATCCCATCTCTAATGGCATTGCCCCACCGAAATATGATTAAACAGCTTCACCAATCGCCCGTAAAAAATGACATTGTATGATCTCATTCAGACTTCTGAATCTCATCGACAAGCTCTCGTTGAGATCCTTCAAGGGATAGAGGTTTTACCTAATGAAACCCTGCCTGTCGCCTCCATTCTAACACCCAATCACGTTGCTTCTCTCACCAAACAATCCATCTCCCCCACCACTTCTGTCTCGGTACAACAAGCCACTGCAGTTAGTTTCTCGGAAGATGAAATTGTCGACTTTGGTACAGAAGACCCTGACCCTGCCCTTTTCATCTCCGCTTACGTCCGGGACATTCGAGTACGTCAGGTTATGATTGACGGGGGCGCTAGCCTAAACATCATCTCTTCAAAAGCCTTCCAACAGATGAATATCCCTTCTAGTTGCATGTGTGCCAACCCCATCATGTTGCGGTCATTCAATGATGCTATTACTTCTACCTTAGGCACCGTGATCCTCAACATTCGGGTAGGACCACGTACTTTACCCGAACTCTTCTATGTCTTGGAGGGAGAGTTCCAATATAATATATTGCTGGGTCGTCCTTGGATCCGAGCCATGGGATGCGTTCCCTCAACATTACATAGATGCATAAAATTTGAGTACGAGGGGAAGTCCTACACCGTAAAAGCTGACCCTCCCCCCTTTAAAACCTACAATATGTTATACCGCCCTAACGATGTGCCTATACCAATCAAGACACCCATACATTCAACCCAACCATCCACCTCAAACGTGCCTATGCATTCAACTGATGAAACCAGCATCGCAAAAACCACTTCCCTTCCCACAGCTAACATTCCAACCTTCGACCCCTTAGTAGATGTTTTTCAGTGCCTTACGCTGGGGGAGTACCGCCTATATAATGTTAGTTCTTTCCCTACCCCGCAGGAGTATGGACAATTACATGCACATCCCACCTACGACCGTCGCGTGGGGGAGATAATCTCTTACAGACCACCTCATTGCCGCACTAACCTAACGTATGGGGGTGTTGACGCATCCTCCATTACCCCTGAACCTCCTCTTGGTGTGGTTCCTTTCCAATCCGATTTTCAATACTTGACAAATCGTCGTTTCGCCCTAACCTTCTTGACTCGCTGTGCGTGGAAAGGCTTTGGTTTTGGCCTTTACGAACAAGGCCGACATACACTCATTCCTGTGACTACCCGTAAACATAATGATCACAGTGGTCTCGGTTTTCCCGAAACACCTACACAGGAGACACCTCCTGTCAGCTGTATCCTGGAAGAAGAAGACGTCGCCCCTACCAAACCATCATCACCCACTTTGCCATCATCACCCGCAGAATCTATAGACCCTGAATTCATCCCTCCTAACTTTTTTTTTTCATAAATGCTTTCTTCATAGGTCCTCTCACTTATCAACATGATAATGAGGACCCATCTTCTCTTCCCCTTCTGTATCTAGACATGATCGAAGAGGATTCGCCTTTGATTAATGTTGTTGAATGCCAGGATGACGACTCCATCCTCACTTACCTTGGCGCGGATGATTCTTATATTCAACGAGCCTTACCATCTGAAACTCAAACTATGCTGAATGAATCTACCATAGAAATCAACATCCACACGGATAAGGATCCTCACATTGTGAAGATTGGACAATCCCTTAACACATCAGAACAAGCTGCCTTTACTACCTTTCTCCGTGCTCGCAACCAAGCTTTCGCATGGTCTTACGGTGACATGCCAGGAATTGATCCTACCATTGCCATCCATAACATCACCCTAAACCCCGATTCCAAACTAGTCAAAGAGAAATTGAGAAAAATGCATCCACGCATTGCTCTCTTGGTCAAAGAGGAGCTCCAACGACTCCTTTCTGTTTCCTTCATCTTGCCTATTGACTATCCTCAATGGATTTCTAACATCGTACCTGTCACTAAAGTGACAGGGGGACTTCGGATATGCACAGATTTCTGGGATCTTAACCTCGCTTGCCCTAAGGATGACTTCCCCTTACCTAGCATTGACCAACTTGTTGATCTAACTGCAGATCATGAGATGCTCTCTCTCATGGATGGCTTTTCAGGATACAACTAAATTTTGATTGCCCCTGCCGATCAACATAAAACTGCCTTCATAACTCCTTGGGGAACCTTCTGTTATTGTGTCATGCCATTTGGCCTTAAAAATGCTGGTGCTACCTATCAGCGGGCTATGACCTACATTTTTCATGACATTATGCACACTATCCTTGAAGATTATGTCGACGATCTTCTCGGCAAGTCTAAACATCGTAGTGAACATCTCGATGTTTTAACCATTATTTTTGATCGCCTGTTACAATATTATGTCCGCCTTCAACCGAAGAAATGTGTCTTTGGTGTTCTTTTGGGAAAACTTCTTGGCTTTATCATCTCTTTGCGTGGCATTGAGGTCGATCCATCTAAAGTCAAAGCTATCCTAGAAATGCCCCCACCCAAAAATCTCAAACAATTGCGTAGTTTACAAGGTAAGCTTCAATCTATCCGACATTTCATCTCCCAACTCTCGGATCGGTGTCAACCTTTCCATCACCTCCTTAAAAAGGATATTGCATTCCAATGGAGCGAAGAATGTCACCAAGCCTTTGAAGCTCTCAAATCCTATCTCTTGCAGCCACCCGTGCTTATCCCACCCCAAGACGACCACTCTTTCTACCTTTACCTTTCCGCCACCGACCACGCTGTAGGAGCCATGCTTGCACATCGTGACTCTGAGAATCGCGAACAAGTCGTTTATTATATAAGTCGTACTTTGGTGGACTATGAGACTAGGTACACACATGTAGAAAAATTGTGCCTTGCCCTATCATTCGTGGCCACCAAACTCCGACACTACCTTCTAAATCACAAGACTTTCGTCATCACTAATACAGACCCCATCCATTACATGTATGCCAAACCTCATTTGAACCAACGCATTGCTAGATGGCTCATGCTTCTCGCCGACCTTGACCTTGAGTTTGTCCACCAAAAATCAATCAAAGGACAAACCATCGCAGACCAACTTGCGGAAGCTCCTTTACTTGGGGAACAATTTACCAATTTTACCTTCCCCGACGAACTCATCGCCACTCTTTCACTCCGGGAAGAGTCGTACCAAATGACCCTCTTCTTCGATGGATCTAAATGCCAGCGCGGCGGAGGAGCTGGCGTTGTTCTTATTCCTCTCGACGCTGAACCTATGCCTCTTTCATTCCGACTCGATTTCCCTTGCACTAATAATACAGCGGAATACGAGGCCCTTGTTATGGGTCTCCAAGTTGCGTTACACTTAGGCATCAAATCTATCAACATTTTTGGCGACTCTCAATTGGTAGTCAATCAAGTTATGGGCGTCTACCAATGCAAAAATGAGGAACTTCAAAAGTACAAACACTACGTGGATTCACTTCTAGCCTTATTTACCCACTATTCTATACAAACCATTCCCCGCTCCACTAACAAATTTGCGGATACTATGGCTTGCTTAGCCTCACAAATTCCCGCCGCGCCAACTGACTCTGAATTATTCGTCGTGGTCCAACAAATTTTTGCCCCATCCTATTCAACCCCGATAGTTTGTATGATAAATACTGTGTCTACTAATTCACAGGATACCTGGTACCACCAATTTCACGACTACCTTACAATCTCTGTCCTCCCACCTGACCTTACTAGTAACGGAAAACGTGCTTTTCTTAAAAGTGTTTCGCGTTATGTTGTCATGGGGGGACTCCTCTATAAATGTGGCTTTGATGGCATCCTCCTTCGCTGTCTAACTGGCGCGGAGGCCACTCATACCATCCAACAGGTCCATGACGGTATTTGTGGTGGACATTTTAGCGGCCTTGCCATGGCCAAATGAATTCTTCGCCTTGGTTATTATTGGCCTACTCTCAATATCGACTGCTACGAATATGTTAAGCATTGTGTTATGTGTCAGCAACATGCCAACCTTCAACATACTCCTAGCCACCCGCTCCAGGTCGCTAGAGATCTTTGGCCCTTCTCACAATGGGGTTTAGACCTTATTGGTGAGATTCACCCAACCTCTTCACAACGTCACCGTTGGATAATCATAGCGACCGAATATTACACAAAATGGGTGGAGGCTATTCCACTCATTTCAATCAAAAAAGAAAAAATTGTCGAGTTCATTAACCACCACATTATCTGTCATTTTGGTGTTCCTCATCGCCTGATAACAGATAATGGAAAATCTTTCAAAAACAAGTTGTTGCAAGACCTTTGTGACAACTTTGGTATCAAACTTAGTTTCTCCTCACCCTACTATCCACAAGCCAATGGGCAAGCCGAGTCCTCTAATAAAACACTAACCAAAATCCTCATGAAAGTTGTCAATGAATCCGGAAGAAATTGGCACGATCACATTCCCTTTGCCCTTTGGGCTTATCGTACTAGCATTCGTACCTCTACTAATGCCACACCTTTTTCTTTGGTATACGGTACCGACGCTGTTTTTCCTCTCGAAATACAAATACCCTCCCTTAGAATATCTCTTCAGGATATTCTCACCAACGATGATTTCCGCCAAGAGCGGTTAGCCCAATTGGAGCTTCTTGACGAACGCCGTCTTACAGCTCTTGATCACCTTCAAATCTATCAAAAACACATTAAACGTGCTTATGATAAGCGACTTCATGAGCGTACCTTTAAGGTTGGTGATCTTGTTCTCAAAGAGAATCAACATGTAACCAAACTAGAAAAGAGAAAACGTGGAAAATTTGTTCCCAATTGGATTGGGCCTTATATAATCACTCATACCTATGGATCTGGTACTTATCGTTTAGCTTCGCTTAATGGTAAACCTGAGCCTGAACCCCTTAATTCCTTGCATCTTCAACCATTCTACTGTTGAAATTAGTGTTATATCACTTCTTATCTACCTGCCGCTCGTCCCTTGAGCTCACTTACCACTACATACATTCTGTTTCCTACACCTCATAATAACAATCAAGCTCACATAGTTTGATCCTCACCTCCCCTTGATGATGCCTTCCCCTTTTTAGTCTAGTCCATGACTTCAAAGTATTAAAATAAGCCGTATTCTTATGGGATTTTCTTGAGTCAAACTTCCTACTAAACTAGATGCTTCACGCCAAATGAACATCTAGTCATCTAAATTAAATATAGACTGCTCCCTCGAAGGACAGCTATATGCCGAACTATTGCTGCTATTATATATAGACTGCTCCCCCGAAGGACAACTATGCATTACAATCATATCTACTACTATAATAGACTGCTCCCTCAAAGGACAGCTATACATAGTCAGCCTTTATCAGAAGCTTCTCGCATTGATCAGCTTCGTGAAGACCTCAAGAATAATACAATCAATATCCCTTGTAGACTTCCTGCATCGATCAGTCTACATTCAATAAAATAAAAGCCTCATTCAAAAGAACTTTTGAGGCATGGACTTGTCTATTTAGGGTAGGTTCTCTTCCGTTAGAACACTCACTTTGTAATAAGTTCTCCGTACCTCAGCTATATCATCCACCTCACCTCACCATTTGTTTCAACTCAAGGGACGTAATGTATGCTCGATATATTGTGATCACACAACTCTTTTCACCTATTGACTTCTCATCTATGCACGGTACCTAGGGCTCCAAGCTCGTTCTACGTGGTGTGGTTTGTTTAGCTCTCTTCATCTACGGAGCACTCTTTCCACTTTGCCTCGCATCTAGGATTGTGTGTTGATCTTAATCAGGACATGATTCCCTTCTACTTGGGTAGGCTAACTTTCGCTTCCCTTATACCTTTTACAACATCACCAATTCATTACCAACACCATCCACCTTACCTTTACTAATCTTAATATTTTTACCAACCAACCAATTGCCTAAACCGTACCCAATTGCCTGAATTCGCCTCTCCTTGATCCTAAGGGAGAACTACATCGGTCTGAGGCCCCTCCTTGCTTTGTGCAATGGGCTATGTAGGCAGCACTTCGGAGACATGGGGTCTCCCAAGGTTAGCTCGACCATCCCCTACCATAACCTATCCTGTGTGGTGAATATAAATATTTTTGTGTATTTCTATTTAATCACAGTCCTCTTTATCCTTTTTCAAAACACCAAAAATCAAAACACAAACAATCTTATTATTATCGTAACTCAAATCAACATACATATTCAGTTTTATTTAGATGTTAAACAAATACATCTTCTCTATCATCGACATGCAGGTCGGCATCCTTATTTATTCTTATACCTTGCTAACATTTACTCAGACCCTCACGCCTCATCCCGAACTAGGTGATGATCGTGATCGTCGACCCCTCTCACCGGGCCTCTCTGTCCTCAAAGGTACCACGGCTATTGGTACCGCCCACTGATCTGCCAATCTCTCCTGTAACATATGAATACTGCCCTCTCGCATGGAGGACTCCAGCCTCTAGTCTCTCCGCCCGTGACTCCGCAACCACTAACAATCCTCTTGTCTCATTCACCTGCGTTTGGAGCTGCTGAACCAAACGCTGCAGACGATCCCTCTCTGTTGTAATCACCGCTATGTCAGGGCGCTCACGTACACCTCGCAGTTCTGCTACCCACCATAATCTATAGGCCTCTGTCGTTCCCGCATCCATTACCCTGCGATCGGCTGCTACCTCTTCAGGCCCTTCTGGAGGTGTTGGCCGGGGACGTGAGAATGCTGCCTCGGCGTCGATCCTCATATATGGTCTATAAGCCAGGGGTATATCCTGCACAAATCCAAATTGTCGCCGCACGCGATCTATAGGAATCCTCTCATACTCACCCGGCCTGTGCCCTGCGATCCACCTCAATCGCTATACACCCCTCAACTCCTCAGCTATGTTCTCTGTTACCATATAGTTTCCGTATGGCCTCCAACAGATATCCGCAACCGTCACTCTCTCCCATACCTACCTGTAATACTCAATATCACCCGTCACGGCCTGGGATCTGGCCTCTTGTTCTGTCTGGACCCATCGTCTGAATCCCAACCTCTGAACTCCGGTTTCTCCTGACTGGATGGGTCGGCCTATTGGTCGCACACAAACAATGTGCTCATAGGCCCAACAGTGTAATAAGTATGAACTATCAAGTGTCGTCCTGTGATTTCACCTACAAGCCCATAAACCCCTGTATAGCTCCGCCAAATATGCAGGTGCCCATGCAAAAGTCACGTTCCTTTCTATCATCTCCCAAATAACACACATCAATGCCTTTGGAAATCTTCCCCCTTCCGCCCTCGGTAACACATAATACCCTACCGCTATCATTAATATCACTGCTAACCTTGTCTCCTCAGGGTGTGCTGCATACATTACCCCATATGTAAAGGATAAACCTCGTTGTGTCAAATCTCGTGCGTATGGACCAAATACTGCTGTTATCACTCCCCGTGCCGCGCTAGGTAGTGCCTGATATACTGGTTCTCCTGTAATAGGGAGTCTCAAAATCTGAAACACATCTTCCAATGTTACTGTCATCTCCCCTGTTGGCAGATAAAAGGTATTTGTCTTGGGATTCCATCTCTCAATCAATGCCTGCAACATAGCATGGTTCCGTGTAATTCGTGAATAATAGCGGATTCCACTTAACCCCAAATGATTTATCAATGTCCATTCAGCTGGTGTTACATCCGCTCGGATTCGTGACAACAGCGCTGGCACACTATCATTCATCCTCAATCCTGCCTCTGCCTGCATACACCAAAAAAACAAACAACCATTCAATCCGTTAGGGTTTTTCAAACATTCTAGAAATTCCTCCAGTAACCGGTATCGGTTATACATAACCGATATCGGTTGAGTAACCGATACCGGTTCTCCCTAACCGCTACCGGTCACTGTCAATTACATACATCTTGCCTAAAACAACCACCTACGATAATAAATTGCTCGTTTATTCCTCTCTGTATACACAGACATACCCGAAACCCGTGATTACCTACCACGTAACACTTACCTCACTTATAACCCTTGCTATCATGTTTTCTTCTTCATATCTACCCACTTAATCTCTTATTCATAACACATGCAAAAATCAAATCACAGCCAAAACGTTTACCTCTGGGGTTGCAGTAGCTTGAGGTGGCCCTTGTCTTCCCTCTTGTCCCTGCCTGCTGGATGTTTCTCCTCGTCCTGCCATTATCACCACTCTTTTCAAATTCACCTTTCTACTTTCTGAATCTCCGATCGCATTCACCTTCCCAGTCTCTTTTCTTATCACCCAAATCTCTCATACAAATTCCTGTCTCTCTTCTCCTTATCACTCAAATATCTCATGCAAATACCTGTCTCAGTCGTCAAAAAGCATCGCGTTCGCGTATTTAACCTCTTGCATGGCTCTAAAATTAAAACTTAAGTTACCACCCTAGCTTTTCTATTTTTAGAAAAGCTCATACCTAAATAACCGGTATCGGTTACTTAACCGATATCGGTCTATCAACTACCGATATCGGTTCCTTAACCGATATCGGTTACACACCTATCTTTTCTCAACACCGTTCTTTTCTTCATTTCTCACCTAAATTTTTGTCACGCCCGCCTCTTTTCCTACATAAACAACACAATTTACCACATTTGTTCATCCACCACACATAGCATTACAATTTCATTAACATCATTTATTTTATACAAATACACAAACCATCAACTACGGATATGAAGAAACTATCAATCTATACATCATTTGGATCCAACTCATCAGTTACATATATCACAATGTCACAAAACCACCAATTCATCACATAACCTGACATTCATATATACGTGCAAAAACAAAAACATCAACATCATCCATCTATCAACATGTCAACTAAAACTTATCATACATTACATATTACCAACCATTAACAAAATATTTAAACACATTTTGAACACTGCACGTGGATCAAAACATCGTCTCTATATATATAAAAATTTTCAAAAATACAATGTGCCCTACATCGGGGCCTCTGTGATCTCATAATCCACCAAAGCCGGCACGCAGGCCGCAATAACTGTCAAAAAATCTCGACTCGGCTCGCAGGCCGGTCCCTCGTATCAAAAATAGATATATACTCGGCTCGCAGGCCGGTATCCACTATACAACCCCTACTCGGCTCGCAGGCCGGTATACAATAAATGAATAAATGAATACATGAATAATACATAGGCACGCAGGCCTCTATCAATACACCCGGTTCGCAGACCGGTGCCCATCTCTAAATACAAAAACCATGTCTGGGATCCCTCAGCTCTCCCCACCGCCCTCGGCACCTCTCCCCGCTGGTCCCTGTGGTGCCTCTCGCCTCCTGCCTATGACGGACCCACCAGCTGTGGCTGCACCTCCCTGAGACCTCTGGCTCCAAGAGGTCTCTGCTCTATGTGCCGCATAGGGCTGATAATCAGCCCCGGTACCATCAAGAATATCCTGATAGTATCAGGCCTCCACTCTAGCCTCCATGTAATGCTCTCGAGCCACCGTAGGTACTGGGGCTGGTCCCCTGACACCTACTACCAGTGCCCCCTGTCCCTGTGCTGGTGCCGCTGGTGGTGCCTGTGGCTGTGGTACCTGTACCTGTACCTGTGCTTGGGGCTGTGGCTGTACCACTACTGGTGGTGGTGCTGGTACCTGTGCTGCTGCCTGTACCTGTACCTGCACCTGTGGCTGTGGTGCTGGTGGTGGTGCTGCCTGTGCCTGTGCCTGAGCCTGGGCTAGCTGCCCCTGTAAGACACCTATCTGTGCCTGTGCTGCAGCTAGCTGCCCCTGTAAGAGTTGCACCTGACCCCTGAGCTGATCTCTCTCTCCTATCACTGCAGCCAAGTCTGGCTGTGCAGGCGGTACTATCCTGGCTGCTCTCTGCCTAGCCCACCACACCTTGTATGCTCCCATGCACCCAGCATCATCTATACCCTCACCTACTGGCCTCTCTGCTACCCAATCTGGATCCAAAGGCTGTGGTGCAGGCAGTGGGGCCTCTACATCATCTCTCCTGTATTGAGGAATGGGAGGTGGCTCGTCCTGTCGCAGCCCCATCTGCCTGCGTACCCTCTCCAGGGGTATCCGCTCGTACTCTCCTGGCCTCCGTCCTGCTATCCAGAATGTGTACTGGATTAGGCGCAACTGTAAGCGGGCTCCTCTGCCAGGATGGTGACCTCTGTAGGGTCTCCATACAATGTCTACTGCTGTAAGGCCCTCTGGCAAATGTCTATAGTGTGCCACATCCCGACCTGCCATAACTGCTCGTGGCTGGCCCACGACCCCCAACCACCTCTGAAAGCCATATCGGTATATGACCTGTGGCCCTGGCTACTGGGGTAACCCTACTGGCCTGATGCATACGATGTGCTCGTATGCCCAACAATGCAACAAAAATGTAGAACAAATACCAAATCACCTCCTCCGGCGATAGCCCCATAGCTCCCTGTATAATTGCACCAGATATACTGGTGCCCAGGCGTAACAGGTGTGCTCCTCTACCATCTCCAGCAGCACCCCCATCAATGCTCGTGGGAAGCGGCCTCCCTCTGAGTCTGGGAGGGCGAAGCAGGTGATCCCAACCATCATCAACACAGCCAGTCGTGTCTTGTGTCGATGCGCACGGTACATGTCACCGTACCTGATACTCGCGCTATGGTAGGTCAGTAGCGCGGCTGCATCCCCAAGAACCTGC
Source organism: Taxus chinensis (assembly GCA_019776745.2). NCBI lineage: Eukaryota > Viridiplantae > Streptophyta > Pinopsida > Cupressales > Taxaceae > Taxus > Taxus chinensis. The sequence goes on from CM034147.1 coordinate 28,053,478, forward strand.
AGTATACTATCCATGGCAGTCTCTGAATCTACCTGGAAGACTGCCTCTCCCTCGATAGGTAACCGAAGGATGCGATACACATCCTCCAATGTGACGGTCATCTCCCCTGTCAGGAGATGGAACACATTGGTCGCCGGATCCCATCTCTCGATGAGGGCGACCATCAGGCTGTGATCTCTCTCTATCGCTCTTTACCTCTAGACTCCATCGAGTCCCACCTCACGCATGATGGCCCAATGAGCCGCAGATACGTGTGGCCTCATCCGCACCAACAGCGAGGGCATCCTATCCCGCATCGTCAACTGCTGACGTGCCTGCAAAACCAACCCACATCTTTAGACCTACTCTTTATTACAACATCTACTTTATCATCTAAATACCTTTTTATTTATCCCCCCAACCATATCCCGACTCTCTCCCACCCCCCTCTAGCAACCTACCACCCTAAAAACCCAAAACCATCCCACCCAAAACCAACAAAAACAAAACCCCAACACAACACACAAACCCAACCCAACCCTACAACAAACCCTTCTCCACCCACAACCCAAAACCTAAACCCAAAACCTAACCCCGCACCAAACCCTTCAACACCCCCAACCCACCACCCAAAACCCAAAACCTAAACCCAAAACCTAACCCCACACCAAACCCTTCAACACCCACAACCCACCACCCAAAACCCAAAACCTAAACCCAAAACCTAACCCCACACCTAACCCTTCTCCACCCCCAACCCACACCCAACCCCCACACAAACCCAACCCAACCCACCACCCAAAACCCAAAACCTAAACCCAAAACCTAACCCCACACCAAACCCTTCAACACCCACAACCCACCACCCAAAACCCAAAACCTAAACCCAAAACCTAACCCCACACCAAACCCTTCTCCACCCCCAACCCACACCCAACCCCCACACAAACCCAACCCAACCCACCACCCAAAACCCAAAACCTAAACCCAAAACCTAACCCCCACACCAAACCCTTCAACACCCACAACCCACCACCCAAAACCCAAAACCTAAACCCAAAACCTAACCCCACACCAAACCCTTCTCCACCCCCAACCCACACCCACCCCCAACCCAACCCAACCCCCACACCCACCCCCAACCCAACCCAACCCCTACACAAACCCACACCTACCCACAACCGACGCCACCCGATACATGATCGACGCCGGTCACCAACCCTCCCTTTCCCTAAAATTGTGCGACCGATGCCGGTCGCTTAGTGACCGACATCGGTCACTGTCCTCTCCCGGAGCCGAACCCCCGCGCGGCCCCCAAACCCATTTTTTTTTACCTATTTCTACCCATCTACCCACCCAAAAACCCTAAAAACTTACCCACCTACCCACCTTAGCCTATCTAACCTATCTACCCTCTCCCTTTTTCAAATCATTTCCATTTTCTCATTATTTCCTAAAAAAGGTTAATTCCTACCCAAACCCCCGATTTAGCATAATATAACCAAATCACCAAATTAAAGAGTTTTGAATCTACCCGAACGACGACACGTCATCGTGGTGGGATGGGTGGTGGCGGTCCAGCTGGTCCAGCCCCTCCAGCTCCTCCTGCCTGTGCCATGGCTCCAATCCTGATCTGCTGGGTCCCCGGCCAATCAACTGCTGCCTCCTCCTTAATCGGGCCCACTATCAACTCTCTCCGCCAATACAATAGCTCCACCTCACTCAATCAAGCCTCTAATCCCAAGTCTCCACGTCAGACAAGTCGATTTGGATTGCAAATAACAAAAGTGACAATGACAAGCCGTATTTTTCTTTTTATAGGTTTTTCGCCTTTCACCGATATCGGTTTCATTTTGCCCTAAGGAACCGGTATCGGTCCCTTAACCGATATCGGTCATGCAGAATCGACATCGGTTCACTACCCAATTTTCACCCCATTCTTTGCCCTTATTTACTCCTTGCCTCTTTTTCACCAATATCGCCTCTATCCACCTTTGCTGCACAACATTTGTTCACTTGTCCAGCCTGACCTAAGGCCTCAACCTACCAATTGGCCCGACCCAAGGCCTCACCATAACCTATTTGGCCCGACCTAAGGCCTCAACCTACCTATTCAGCCCGACCCAAGGCCTCGCCCTACCTATTTGGCCCGACCCAAGGCCTCGCCCTACCTATTCGGCCTGACCTAAGGCCTCAACCTACCAATTGGCCCGACCCAAGGCCTCGCCCTAACCTATTTGGCCTGACCTAAGGCCTCAACCTACCTATTCGGCCCGACCCAAGGCCTCGCCCTACCTATTTGGCCTGACCCAAGGCCTCAACCTACCTATTCGGCCCAACCCAAGGCCTCACCCTACCTATTTGGCCCGACCCAAGGCCTCGCCCTACCTATTCGGCCCGACCCAAGACCTCAACCTACCTATTTGGCCCGACCCAAGGCCTCGCCCTACCTATTCGGCCCGACCCAAGGCCTCAACCTACCAATTGGCCCGACCCAAGGCCTCGCCCTAACCTATTTCGCCTGACCCAAGGCCTCAACCTACCTATTTGGCCCGACCCAAGGCCTCGCCCTACCTATTTGGCCAGACCCAAGGCCTTAACCTACCTATTTGGCCCGACCCAAGGCCTCGCCCTACCTATTCGGCCCGACCCAAGGCCTCACCCTACCTATTTGGCCCGACCCAAGGCCTCACCCTACCTATTCGGCCCGACCCAAGGCCTCAACCTACCTATTTGGCCCAACCCAAGGCCTCGCCCTACCTATTTGTCCCGACCCAAGGCCTCAACCTACCATTCGGCCCGACCTAAGGCCTCAATCTCCCAATTGGCCCTACCCAAGGCCTCAACCTACCTATCCGGCCCGACCCAAGGCCTTAACCTACCCATCCGGCCCAACCCAAGGCCTCGCCCTAACAATTTGACCTGACCCAAGGCCTCAACCTACCCATCTAACCTGACCCAGGGCCACCGCCCAACCACTTGGCCTGACCCAAGGCCGTATCACTTCAATACCATACCCACAATCAACGTTTTATTTTATCCATCCATCATGTACCTTTTGTTCAATCGAGCTCACCTGTTCGTGTTTTAGCATGATTAGGGTCCTTGACTTGATCTGTTGACCAACTTTGCCTAGACCTAGACTATGACGTTTATCTCAACCAAACCAACCATTTGGTACTACCGAACATGCCTAAACGTTCCTGTACCTCACCTGTTATATACCCTGGAGCTACTTCCTATGCCTTGGATACCAGGATTATATCACCCTTGTTTGGATAAACTATCGACCTTTGCCTACACATTGCTGGTTTGCTTGTCAAATCATGTACCCTCGTCATACTATTGCATTTCAACATGCGTCTACTTCCTTGGACCTACCCCACCACCTTACCATCCTCTCTACAACATGTACCCTTTATCAACCCTATCCCTGATTTCCCGTTCACTCAATCGGCGATAGATTTGAGGGGGATTACCTATATCTTTAACACGAGAAACCACTTCATATTATTGTCCATACAGCTTTACAGAACAAGCTACACGACAATAAGGGGCTAATGTAGACACCAAATTTGTGTCTTACGACCCCTTGTGATCCGCATCTCCTCTCGCAATCTAACCTCATCACCTAAACCTTAAACAATTATTTATTAATTACCTTATAATTGATAAATCCACATCACCTTACCCGCCACCTCACTTTGCCACCTCATCAAGACCTAGCCCTAACCCTAAACTAACCTAATTAAGACCCATGACTTGGTCTAGACTCACATCCATAACTAATGCCTCCTTACTCGCACCCAAAGCCGACCTTCTAGCCACTTGACCAAGCCTGCAACTGATCTCTCGGGAGAAAAGCAGGGAAGCTGGGCTATTTTACTAAAAATAGCCTAGTTTTTCCTTACCGATGCCGGTTCCTACTCGACCGCCGTCGGTTACGCAACCACCATCGGTTCCCTGTAAATGGGCTCCCCAAACCAAAACAACGGATCGGAATTTCATTTTGGAGATTAGTCAAAGGATTTTTGGATCAACAGAGAGCATTTACGAGCGAGGAACAGAGTCCGGATCTTTACTTGATAGAGCAGAGACGAGTAAAGAAACCAGAAGTGTTTACAACCAAGGAGATCAACTTGCATCTTGGTCAAAACCAGTAAGTCACATCTTGCATGTCCTCTGTTATAACATTTCTTATGCTTCTTGAATCTCAGTCCTCCTAAATCCGTTTCTAAATCCATTACCCAACGTGCCATTGCATCTAACTATCATTCTTTTGCTTCTAATCATCCCATTTCCTAATATCATCCATAAACCAGCCATTACAAACACCATAGCTACCAAGAAGATCCTAGAACCCACCGGTATCAGTTATCAGTAACCGGCATCGGTTATCAGTAACCGGCATCGGTTCCTCTGATCAAAACCAGAAAACCAGCCTTTCCCCTACCCAGTTCAACGAGACAATTTAATTGATATTTTGCAGTCTTTTGTGTTAATTCATATTAGCAGGGGAACTGACCACCTTCGAAAGGAAGTTTTATATTTCCTGGGCCCAAGGCAGTTTCCTCATTTATTGTTTAATCAAAATCTTGTGGTCTTGTGTTCTTATTTGCAGGTAGTCCTTCCAACATAAAAAGGAGTTCTTCACAGTCAGCCTGATCTTTCTCTACGGTACGCGCACACCATCTCGACATTCAACAGGTATTCCTCCTAACCCTAATCTCATCTATTTCTAAAAGGAATGAAAGGATAAAAGCAACTCTATTCCCAGAAGCCGAAACATTCCGAGTGAAACAATCATATTTACACCTTTAAAACATTCTAATTCTTCCCTAAGTTGATCCCCCATGTCTATTTGACATGTTGAGTGGAATAAGAGTTCAAATTTTATCAAATTTGCAAGTTTGAAACTGTTAGTTATGCAATTAAAAACCCTGCAGATCAATTTCTTAAAATTGACCCTTGAAACTTTACCAAATTCTAAAATTTATGATTTTTGTGTAAAGAGGATTTTGAGAGATTTTTGGAAAGTCCTCATTTTCCTAAAATGGATCTTCCTATCAAAAGTTATGGCCATTTGAAGTTTTACTTCAAAATGGCATTCTCAAACCAAAAATGAAATAATTCGACCTTAGAAAAAATTAAATTTTGAACTTTGGAAAGATTTCTTAAAAATTTCTGTGACCCTGCCACCTTCTCATCTTATAATAAGTTTCCGCATGGCACCTCAGAGGGGCGGGCCCTTAGTAAAAACTTAACATTTTGAAAAAATTTCCTTCGGAAAATTTTCCCAATTTTCCCCGCAACCCCGCGGCCCCCAACCAATCACGTGCTGACATGTGGCAAGAGGGGTGTGCGGATCAAAATGGAAAAATTAACATTTTTCACTTTTGGAAAAATTTCACTTTTTCCTCTACCGATCTGCATCCCCGCAGCCAATAGGGTTTTGACACGTGGCATTTGCAAATTTTTCTCAATTTTCTCCCTAACCCCGCGGACCTCCAAGGGAAAATTTTCAACTAAAACTCCGCCCAGCCATAACTCAAGTTTTACAAGGAGTTAGGACTTATTTATACAGTTGGAAAGGTGAGGAAATTTCCTATCCAATGAGCCTAGTTTAGGAAATTTTTGATAAATCTAATTGTATAAAAAATTTATTTGAAGTTCAGGACTTGATATAGAGCAGGCCTAGCGATATATTTCTCCCTGAACCTTAGTAAAACTTGTAACCTCCAAATTGGAACCTTGTAAACTTGTTATAAGATAAAAATGGAAATCTTTTGTTTGGTTAATCAAAATTTGTTCCAGAACCTATTTATTTTCAAACTAGTGTCTTACAACTTGGTTGTAGACTCTTCCTATAAAAAAAATTATTCCATAATTTTCCTAATTTGTTCCTTGGTCTCAAGTGGTAGTTGAAGCAGACATTACACTTGGTATCAGAGAAGTGGTTCAAAAGCTTGGACCATTAGACACACTAGCAAATTGATAATCTAGAAAACAAAACAGTTTGAAAATTGAACATGTTAGTAAACTTAGAAAACTAAAGGAAAGTCAAGGTAATGAACTAACTCCCACTCTGGTCTGTGTAGAGAGCTCAGACGAAGCAAGAGGAACATTCACAGAGACTCAGAGTCACCACCACCATCAGACCAGGGTTTAGCAACTATCCTACCAAAAAGTTTGTAGACCCTCCAAGATGTTAATGCTACCCTATATGGAGGATCAGTAGGAGGGCACTCAGACAGGTAGAACAAAGTTACTTCTATAGAGGGACATGCACCTCCTCCACTCAGTGAGGAGGATGGAGGAGAGAATTTTCATGTAGAGTTAGTTAGATTAGATTCACCACCTAGGAGGCAGGGTGACAGAGTTCTGGAGCATAGAGAGAGGTCTCAGAGCCCTCAGCTTAGGGATGAGCTTATAGAGAGGCCTATAGGCCATCAGACCATAGCTGCAGATCACATCAAGAAAATCCTGAATCTTAGGCCATCACATTATTCAAGTGACACAGGGGGATTCTAGGCAGAGGCCTAGCTGGTTAGCTTAAGCAGTTGCTTTAAGCTTTGTCCTTGTTTTAACAACACAAAAGCTCATGTTGCAATCCATCTACTAAAGGATGGAGCTGGAGTATGGTGGAGGACAGAGGAGTAGAAGCTCGATATAGACTCAGAGACAATCACCTGGGAGCTATTTGAGGAGAGATTCAGGAGCAAATACTTGCCACGGAGATTCATACAGTAGAGGATCGATGAGTTCCATGACCTTCAACAGGCTTCCCTTACAGTGGCTAAATATGAGAGTAGGTTCCTGGACCTGCTTTAGTACATTAATTACATGCAGGATGAGCAGGTGTGGATCCACAGGTTCATCTGGGGCCTTAATTTGGACATTTAAGGTGTAGTACGGATCCATTTCCCATAGAATTTAACAAAGGCCATTGCGAAGGCCTACATTACAGAGGAGACTCGGGGTAAAACCTAGCAGGCTAGAGATCAGGTTAGGAGACGTATTCAGCAGTTACAAGATAGTAGAGTAAGGGGTCAGCTCCTCCTCCCCATGGTGGTCAACATTCTTCACAGTCATCTTTTAGGCCATAGCAGTAGTAGCATCAGCAATCCCACCCACCTTTTAGGCCTCCTTAAAGAGTTGATGCATAGAGTGGTCGGAGCATGGGGCCTCCTAGGGGTCCCACCAGGACATAGGGTGGAGCTAGATCTCAGTCAGTAGGAGCTCGACCACAGAGGTCATAACAGACTATGGCTGGATCATCAGGGTCCATAACACCTACCTCTAGGGCACCTTCTGGTGGTGGTGTAGTTTGGAGGACTTCAGGTGGTTGCTTCGGGTGTGGAGTAGTGGGACACTTTTGGAGAGATTGCCCCTAGAACCCTAATAAGGGTAAGGCACCCATCTCAGAGCCTATAGTCAGAGACATGGGATGGAGTCACAGGATCTATGCAGTGGTTGGGAACCACCAGGCTGAGCACCAGAGCATGGTCGTTGAGACTACAGGTAGCATTAGAGGTGTTCCTACTTCTATATTGTTTGATTATGGTTCTTCTGATTTGTTTATTGCACCATCATTGGTAGAGTGATGCAAGCTGGTGGCTGTTAGACAAGGTCATAGTTGGGATGTTGAGATGGATTTGGGAGCCAAGGTCTTTGTAGACTCCTTAGTAAATGAGTGTGTTATTAACTTGGGACCTTTCACCACAACTTTAGATCTCCGCATACTTCCTTTGGGCTCGTATGGAGTCATTTTAGGCATGGATTGGTTGACTACACACAGGGCTAGGATGGATTACTATCATAAGACTATATCTTGTGCAGATGATCTTGGAGTTGAGTCGGTGATTTCTGGGGTTAGGATACATGTTTTTATCCACACCATTTCTGCTATGCAGCTCAAGCGGTGTGTGCGATGGGGTTATCAGATGTATGTAGTCACAGTCAGTGACCAGATAGAGGATGAATCTAGTGGGCCATCACTAGATGACCATCCCATTTTGAGAGAGTATGCAGATTTTTTTCAAGGGGAGCTACCGGGGATGCCACCCCCATGTGAGATTGATTTCCATATTGATCTAGTTCTAGGAGCAGAGCCTATCTCACGAGCTCCTTATCAGATGACCAACCCAGAGCTCTGTGAGCTCAAGTTGTAGCTGGAGAGCCTTTTAGACAAAGTCCTTATCCGTCCTAGTGTATCCCCTTGGGGTGCACTGGTTATATTTGTTAAGAAGAAGGATGGATCCTTACGTCTATGCATAGACTATCACCAACTGAATAAGATAGCGATCAAAAATCGTTATCCCCTACCTCACATTGATGACTTGTTTGATAAAATGAAGGGGGCCACAATGTTCTCTAAGATTTATCTCGAGTCAGGGTACCATTAGTCGAGAATTACAGAGGCATACATTCATAAGACTGCTTTTCGTATGAGGTATGGGCACTATGAGCTCATAGTGGTGCCTTTTGGTTTGACGAATTCCCCTGCAGTGTTTATGAGTTTGATGAATGGGGTATTCAGGACCTTTTTAGATTGCTTTGTGCTCATCTTTCTTGATGACATTTTTATTTACTCACATATGCGTGAGGACCATGAGGGGCACATTCGTCAAGTTCTTCAGTGTCTTCGTGAGCAGCAGCTTTATGGGAACTTGGAGATTCAATACTTGGGTCATATCATCTCAGGTGAAGGTATCGTAGTCGATCCTTCCAAGATTAGAGCCATTATGGATTGGCCAACACCCACTACAATGACAGAGGTGCGCAGCTTCATGAGGTTAGTAGGGTACTACAGGAGATTTGTGCAGGACTTCTCTTGGATAGCACACCCCATCACTTCCCTACAGTGGAAAGGGAAGAAGTTTTTTTTGTCAGATAGGTGTGAGCAGGCATTCAGGACATTGAAGGAATTTCTCACTATAGCACCCATTCTTGCAGTTCAGGATCCACGAGGGGAGTTCTTTGTTTGCATAAATGCTTCTTTAGTAGGGCTTGGAGGTGTGTTGATGCAGGATGGTAGGGTTGTAGCTTTTGAGTCTCGCAAACTCAAGAATCATGAGCTTAATTATCCTACCCATGATCTTGAGCTTGTGGTAGTTGTGCATGCTTTGGTTAGATGGAGACATTATCTTCTTGGACAGAGATTCACACTCAGGACAGACCATTTGAGTCTTCACCACCTCTTCATGCAACCCAATCTAAACGCTCGTCAGAGGTGTTGCATGGAGTTTCTTTGTGAGTATAACATGGAGATAGAGCATGTGAAGGGGAAGGATAATGTGGTTACAGATTCCCTCAGTAGATGGAGGCATTTGAGCATGGCTACTTTAGTGAGCACAGATTTACGGTGCAGGATTCTTCAGCAGCTTCCTATTGACATTTTTTACATTGCAGCTCAAGCAGAGATTGAGTCTTAGAGCCCCCTTGAGGGGAAATTTGATGGTTTCTCACTAGAGGCATATGGTATTCTTAGGCAAAGAGGTCGGATATATGTTCCTAGAGACGGAGGCTTGAGACAGGACATATTGATTGAGGCACATCGTGCACCCTATTCAGCCCATCCTGGGGTGAAGAATATGCACACCACTTTGAGACAGTTATACCACTAGAGAGGACATCACAAGGGCGTGGCTTAGTATGTGTCACACTGTTTAGAGTGCCAGAAAGTGAAGGCCGAGCATCAGCATCTAGCTGGCCTTATTTTTCCTCATGCTATACTAGAGTGGAAATGGGACACCATTTCCATGGATTTCATTGTTGGGTTACTGATGTCGAGATATCACCATGATGCCATCATGGTTATGGTTGATAAATTGACAAAAGTAGCTCACTTTTCTCCAGTGAAGACCACGTATACAACTAGTGTAGTGGCACGAGTCTACTTGGATGAGATTTTCAGGTTGTACGAGATTCTATGGAAGATCATTTGTGACCATGATCCTTTGTACACTTCACATTTATGGACTACCATGCAGTATGTTCTTGGAACAAAGATTAACTTTAGCATAGCTTATCACCCTAAGACAGATGGATAAACTGAGAGGGTGAACCAGATTCTAGAGGACATGCTCAGGATGTATGTGATGGATCACCATGCAAGATGGGAGGAGTATCTGTATCTTGTGGAGTTTTCCTACAATAATAGTTTCCAGAGTTCTATAGGCATGGCTCCTTTCCAAGCCTTATATGGTAGGAAGTGCAGGACACCCCTTAGCTAGGATAGATTGGAGGGTTGAGTATCCCTAGGACCAGCTCTTTTGCAAGACATGGAGCAGTAGGTAGTGTTCATCAGGAAGAGATTGTAGGAGGCACAGGATAGGTAGAAGAAGTACGCTGATGAGCATAGGACCGAGTGTAATTTTGATGTGGGCATGAAGGTATTTCTTCATGTTAGACCACATAAGAGCCCGATCCATTATGGAAAAGGTTCTAAGTTATATCCTCAAGTTTTTGGACCTTTTGAGATCCTGGAGCGTATCGCCCCATTGGCTTACCATCTAGCATTGCCACTTAGCTTGTCTCTCGTGCATGATGTGTTCTATGTTTATGTTATTAGGAGATACATCACAGATCCTTCTCATGTGCTAGATTGTACATCGTTACAAGTGTAGGATCAGGGATAATTAATGGTGGAGCCTGTTTGTACCATAGATCGTAGGACCCTGGGTCTTCGAGGCTGAGAGATTGATCAGGTACGGGTGTAGTGGGACATATATGATGAGTCTGCAGCCACTTGGGAGGATGCTATTTTTTTACGAGCGCAGTTTCCACATTTTTTCTAGTGACTTCTAGGAGAAAGTTGAGTCTAAGGGGAGGGGGATGTAGTGCCCACTCTCCTTTAACACTGTTGAGATACTGATCCTGACATTATTGATCATATTTTGGATATTATTATGTTTTGATGTAGTATGATGTATCAGGGATTATTATGGACACTATTATGTTTTGATTAGTATGATGGTTAGATGTTAGAATATGGATTAATATTGATCTATATTTAGTTATTATGTTTGAGGATCATTGAGACATTATTATTATTATGTGGATGATGATATACTAGTTGACATGGACAGCTTATTGATGTTGATTTTAGACATGTGACATTGATATTATGAATAGCTCTAGTATAGAAATCTATTAGATGATGATATAGTTGCAAATTGAATTTAAATGATAAATGTTAAATTCTTGATAATGATGTGATTTGGATTTAATAATTGTATGTTGCTTATATCATTTGGATGTTCTGATATGGCCACGAGGCTGAAGGAGGTATTTTGCATTTTACAAGTTAAAATCAAAACAATGTCAGGGGACTGGAGACTAACCATATTGGAATTCAGTGTGAAATCAACAAAGTCCCCATGGAAACTATGTTTGAGTTGTATGTTGTGTTTTGTTAGGATTTCCCATGGGGGGATTTCCATTATTGTGACCATGGGGTATATGTGTGCTTTATTTGTTGTGTCCCTTTTTAAAATTATTGTTGTATGTATTTTATTTGTAATGTGCTCTTTTTTTTAATTATTTTAATGTGATAGTATAATGTGAGAGTCTTATAGTTAAATTTCAATTATATTAATTGGGATGTGGAATATTAATTAAATGTTATTGTCTTTGTTGAAAATGAAAATTGACTTATATATATATTATAACCATGTGGTACATAAATAAATCTTTATAAAAGATTGTAATAAATAAATTTCATAAATATAAATGCATGTGTAAGAAATTGTAAGAGGATGTAAGATTTGTGTAAGTAAAATCATAGATTGTGTAAGGTAGATTTTGGAGTGTAGAACACTCCATCCTCTTTAAAACTTGGATTTGGTCTTGGGAGCCTAAATTGGAGGCTTGTGGGACAAGTTAAACTTGTCCCACACCTCTCCAAAACCTCCACCAACCATGATTATTGTTTTGGAGTCAAAATCAATCTATTTTATTGTATTTTTACATAAATTTGGGCAAGTATTGATTGTACTTGTCTTGTAATTTAAAATGCATTCCTTTTGGGATATGGGCTATATTGTTTGTGTGAGTGATTTTTTCATTTTTCTTTGATGGTGATTTGTTGTTGATGTGGATTGCACTCTTGGGGAATGAATAAAAATGATGTAACATCCCACTTAGAATCCACATCATCCTCTTCCACTGTCTCCATTAAAATTTGAATTCCTCATCATTTTATGGTTGTTGAAACTTTGTTATTACACTCTTGGGTCAAATTTTTCTCTTGCCTTTGGAGCTGCTTTGTGGACGAGCTTGGATTGATTCACATGCTTGTACATTGCTATTTTGGGACTGTGTTTTGAGCATCAAAAGAACTGTTGTTTTGGAAACAAGCCTCCATTATGGAGAGGTAGGCTCTTGTAATTTTAATATGCTATTTTTTTTTTCGTTCCTCTCCTTGCATGAAAATTATTGAATGGTTTTTGTTGTTACATTCTTAGAGGGATGGGTAGAATGCTTGGGGCATGGTGTGGAGAGAAGACTATAAGGTTTATCAGAGGAGGGATAAGGGATTTTCCATTGTTATTTTTTCTTAGGAGGGAATGTTGGTTTGGGATCCACCTAGGAAAGGAAATGTCTTTCATTTCCTACTTTGGGGGAGGTATAAGGGATAAATTTGGAGGAGTGATAAGGAGGGGTTGAGGAGGGATAAGGTTTATGGGATTGCAATGATTTTGGTGGATGCCCAAAATTCAACTTGGGAGGCATAGGGAGACCTCCATAGTTCTTGCTCTTGCTTGGCTTGCTTGCTTGGAGAAGGAGCCTTTTTTTTGTTTGAAATTGATTGTTTTAGTTGAGAACTAGATCTTCTTGTCTTGTGTTTCTTTTTGATTGTGAAATATGCATGTATGTGAAGAAACCATGTTACCATGTGTTGTATCATCATGCTCCATTTCAATATGGTTGGGGCTCAGGGGACAATGTGGAAAGATGGCTTCTCCTTTCCCATTGGATGTCTTGGTTGGGTGGAGAGCATTGCCTTTCCCCATTCCTTGTTGTGATTAGAAGAATGAAGATGAAGAACTAAACTTGTTGTTATTTGGAGAAGAAGGAAAACCGTTTGATAGTCATCCTTTTTGTAAATTTTAAATGTAATCCTTACCAGTTCAAGTTGATGCATGTAATTGATTCGAGATGGGAAATGTTTACCTTGTAATTTGAAAATTGTAATTGATTGTGAAATGTAAATGATATCCTATGTTTTTTTATTTGAAATGAGAAAGAGTCACTTTCCTTTCCTTTGTTTTAAAAAGAAGAATACGATAGAGTTCGTAAGTTTTAAATTCAAATGTAAAGAAAGGAGTCCAATTATAAAATTAGTTAAATTCAATAAAGGAATCGAAGTTCTCTCGATATACCTTGTTGTAACATTGTGGTTGAAGATAGATGAATGAATTCCATACTTTCCCAATTGCATTGTTATCTTGGAAATCACATGACTGTTAAATTCACAATTTTGTTTTGGAAAGAAAAAAAAGAAACGTATAAAAAAAGAATTGGATCTTTGAAATGAGTTGATAAAAGTTAGAAATCAACATTGCATACTGTATACATGTCTTTGTTGAATCAATTAGATGTCTTAGAAATGAAATGAATATGTTTTCCTTAATTTATAATTGCATATTAACTGTAAATTTATGGAGAAGAGAACTATGTTTTAAGTTCATAATTCTGGCATCTTCCTTTTTAAATAAAATGAGTAGTTCGACTTTATACTCAACATTAAGTTACAAAACTTGAAATTTTCCTGGAAACCTCGTGGCCCCCAACCAATCACGTGTTGACATGTGCAAGAGGGGTGCGCAGATCAAAATGGAAAGCTTAACATTTTGCAGTTTTGGAAAAATTTCACTTTTTCCTCTGCCGATCCACATCCCTGTAGCCAATAGGGTTTTGACACATGGCATTTGGAAAATTTTCTCAATTTTCTCCGTAACCCCATGGACCTCTAAGGGAAAATTTTCCCCTAAAACTCCACCCGGCCATAACTCAAGTTTTACAAGGAGTTAGGAGGACTTATTTATATGGTTGGAAAGGTGAGAAAATTTCCTATCCAATGAGCCTAGTTTAGGAAATTTTTTATAAATCTAGGTGTGTAAAAAATATAGTTAAAAATCAGGACTTCATAGAGAGCAGGCCTAGTGATAAAGTTCTCCCTAAACCTTAGTAAAACTTATAACGTCCAAATTGGAACCTTGTAAACTTGTTATAAGATAAAAATGGAAATCTTGTGTTTGGTTAATGAGAATTTCTTCTGGAACCTATTTAGTTTCAAACTAGTGTCTTGAAACTTGGTTGTAGACTCTTCCTAGAAAAAATAATTATTCCATAATTTTCCTAATTTGTTCCTTAGTCTCAAGTGGTAGTTGAAGTAGGCATTACAAATGATGAGCCTTATCAAATAGGTAAATCTATCTTTGAAAAAGAGACATAATTCACACAAGATGTAATCTCTAGAGAGGAAATTATTGCTGATATGGATATTCAATATTTGAATAGAAAGGTGGAATTAGGAGAACAATCTACTATGACACAAACTAAGACATCATTAGAAAATGAGGGTAATAACACGTCAACTCAGAAACCTTCAAGGAAGGTAGAACTATGTGATGGGAATGATGAATCTCTAAGCTAATTATTGGTTCAAGAAAGCCTTAGAGGAGAAACTAAATCTATTATGGCATCAATTGGAGAGATAAGAAAATAATATATCCCAACTAGTGGTATAAATTAGAAGGAGCTATATCAATCCTAATCTTTAGACCAATGAGGAAAATTGAAGAAATTTGTAGTATAGGGTGAGAGTAGGGAAATGGCTATGGAAATAGATGGTGAAAAAAGGTAAAATCATTAGCCCATAATAAACAAGGATTATTCAAGAAATTGGTGGTTTTCCTCAAGAAACCCCAACAAGAATTGTAATAAATTGGGTTGATGATACTCTTTCTGCCATCGATTCAAAAATGGAAGACATGGTGTTTGAAAAATTCAAAAAGAGTTATGGTGATTTGAAAATTGATTTCTTGTTTAAATATTTCGAGATTAATATTCAAAAATATGATTTCTCTAGATGATTATGAAAGGAACAATAACCAGATTGTACCAAGCCAAGAACATAGATGTTAATCAAACACCACAATCAATAAGATGAAAGAAATTCGCTAGAATAGCTTTACATAAAACCTTTTAAAACAAATGTGCAGCAATATCATATATTATTATGGAACTCAATGAAATAAAATGAGAATGGGCCTTACTTATATAGGTGAGGAATAAAAATCTAAGAACTAGTCAAGGTCATAGATCAAGCCATAAATCATGGAAAGAACTAGTCATCGAAAAACTAGTCAAGTCCATAGATTTATGAGAGAACTAGACATCAAAGATCTAGTCAATACCATAGATCAAGGAAAGAACTATACCTAACAACTAGATAATATCTCCTAATAGCTAAATAAATAAAAAGAAATATCCACACACATAAGCAGTTGAGGATAAATACAATAAAGGTAATTAATGTTACTAGGTGAACATGAGCTAAGGTAAATATCTACTCTAACAGCCCCCCTCAAGTGAAGCTAGGGGCCAAAATATAAGTGGCATGTCCACAGTATGAGTCCCAGTAACTAGGCTTGATGAGGTACTCATGTACAATATATCCATGAAGAAATCTTGAACCAAAAGAAGGATAAAATCCTACTACAAGGAAAGAGAAAGAAGAAGAAGGAAGATGTTCTCACAAACACCCACCAGGAACAACTTATGAAACACCAAGCATACCTGGCTCCATTGTGTAGGAGGGTATTGGTGTAGTAACTGATTAACACAATGAGATCCCTCTCCACCATAAGTTCAAGTTTTTGGTGTGACGACAAGTTGTGAAGCTCTGATAGCATGAAAGGAATGATAACCAGATTGTACGAAGCCAAGAACATATATGCTAATCAAACACCATGATCAATAATATGAAATAAATTCACCAGAATAGCTTTACATAAAACCTTTACAAACAAATGAGTAGAAATATCATATATTATTATGGAACTCAATGATATACAATGAGAATGGGCCTTACTTATATAGGAAAGGAATAACAATCTAAGAACCAGTCAAGGTTGTAGATCAAGCCATAAATCATGGAAAGAACTAGTCATCAAAGAACTAGTCAAGTCCATAGATTTATGAGAGAACTAGACATAAAGGATCTAGTCAATACTATAGATCTAGGAAAGAACTAGTCAATACCATAGATCAAGGAAAGAACTATACCTAATAACAAGATAATATCTCCTAATATCTAAATAAATAAAAATAAATATCCACACACATAAGTGGGTGAGGATAAATACAATAAAGGTAAATAATATACCTAGGTGAACATGAGCTAATGTAAATACCTACTCTAACAGATTACAGAGTTGAAAGCTAGGCCACTAGAATATAAGCAAAAGATGGGTCATTGTATAGATGTAATATCTATACAGACATTAATATTTTAACACTAAACTAGGCTAGATGAGGATGAAATAAATGATCTTTTCGAGAGATATGATGCATACGTGGAAATATTTCTAGAAGAATAGGATGAAAGAGTGGAAACCGAAGAAGAAAAGGATGAAGACATAAAAAATGATGAACTAGCTTAATATTTTTGTTCTTAAAGTTGTACTTTCTTTCCATACTTCTTTTCTAAGATGATGTTTTAATTTATATTTTTGCTTCATTGAGGATAATCGTTACTCTAAAATTCATTGTTTTCCTATATCAATTGTTAAATGGTACAATGTATTACTTTTATATGACTTAGATAAAATTCAATATACATTTGTACAAACATATAAACTATTGCAATATTAGTGCTTCTTGTATGTTGAAAAAGGAACAAAATGGGGTTTTATAGGGTGTAGACACAAAAATTAGGTCACACTCCCCTTTGTCCCTTTTCGAATAGCCAACTTCAACATATTCACCCAACCATGACCCTTTTACCCCATATTAATATTAATTTAATTATTTATAATTACAGTAATACTCATCCTCACTTCATTTATTAATTTAATTACCTTACTTAAATTAGTGCATGCCTCACCCAGACCAACTCACCTAGTCACCTCATCATGGACCTATTCTTAGCATATTTACCTTTTTCTACGACTAAAAATTCACTCACCATAACTAACTAAGACTTACTCCTACCTACGTTAATTGACTTAGACTTAGTTCAACTCTAAACTCACATGCATCTTCTTCCTCTAACCACATTCCCTCTTATCTAAGCACAAAATTCCATTTTGATCCACGAGATAAAGAGATCTAGCCAATATTTTAGCTAAGACCTATCATTTTTAGTAAACCTAGGATTTCTTGCTTTAACCGACACTGGTCAACCCTAAACCGATGCCGGTGTAGACACTAAAATTAGGTCACACCCCCCTTTGGTCCCTCGAGAAATAAACACCCTTCATCAAATTAACCTAGCCATGCCCCCCTTCACTCCACTAATATTAATTTAATTAAATTAATTCATTATTCTCACTATATTTATTATTTAAATATCTTAATTAGGGATAATGTCCACATACATCTCACCTAGACACCTCATCAAGCCAACTCACCCTAAGACCTATTCTTAGTAAGTTGCCATAACTAACTAAGACTTACCCAAACCCTAAAAATTGATGCCCACATTCCCTTTAACCACATTCCCACATGCTTAAAATAATCTTCCAGTCTAATCCATGGGTGAACGACACAAGATCCCAAAAAATAAAGGGGATCTACCTAGTTCAGTAAACCTATAAAATCCCACCTTGACCGATGCCGGTTACCCCTAACAGTCACTGGTTAAGCCAGAACCATAGTCAATCACCTTTTAATCCCTAAAACAACCTTATTTTGGAGGTTGGAAAACATTGGAAACATTCCTGAGAGATATTGCATCTTCTGAGAATGAATTTCAGTGAGAACATGCATGGAAGGAAGGAGATCAAGAATTTTCTCTTGCACAACCATCCAATGTTCACCCCAGCATAGATTTGATCCAACTAAGCAAAAGAGAATACACATACAGCCCATGCAGGAGCTTTCCAACATTTGGTGATCCTCAACATCATTCAACCCCTTTCCAGTACCTTCATTCATCACTCATAGACACCCATGATCAGATTTCAAGTAAGTGGAACAGTTTACTTCTTTGTTTCATTGGTTTTATCATTATATTGTCATCCTTTGTTTCCTTTGCAACCCAATGACCTCCATTCATAATCACCCCTCCACATACCCATTAAAACCTCACCAAACCCCACCCAAATAGCCTAGTACCTCTTTCCAAACAATCAATTCCTTGTGTAATTAGAAGGGAGATCAAGAGCCCATTCTATGGAATTCCCAGTATTCCATAGTAACTGGCACTGGTTTTCCCTAACCAACGTTGGTCTCTTTATTTACTTATACAACCCAAAACATTGACCTATCCACCTATTCCTACATCACCCTTAATCATCTGTGACCTACATGAGACCTCTTTCAAACCTGTAGAGACCTAGAACTAGTTACTTGACCTTCGGATCTTATTTTAACTTAGCCTATTAGATTAGATCTTTCTTATTATATTTTAGATGAGATACCCAAATAATTTTAATTGCAATAGGATTTACTTCATTACCCACATTCAATTATTTTGAACAATGGAATGAAAACCATCTAGGAAGTGTCACACTTCCCAGATCTAGCACACACTAGGTAGTTCACTGCACATATTGTTTAACTCTTTCTGGTGGTCTTGCTTTTCATTACAAGTAGTTCCTCCTAGCCAAAAAGAAATTCTCATGATCAGCTGTGGATCAAGGCGTCAACATGCATGTAATAACCCATCAACCAACATTTCAACAGGTATTCCTCCTATGCCCGTTTCCCTATTTTTTTGTCAATATTTCAAAGAAACGTCTAAGAATCAAGTGAAATATTTTGGCATGCCTGGTGAGAACCATTCAGGGTTTCTTACATTTTATTCATTCCTAGGAAAAGTTGTGTGTTTTTTTCCCTTCTGAAAAGCATACACATTAATTTTCTTCCTTTGTAACCTACCTTGTCTTTCTATTTGCTATAAAAGAAATTTCTTTTGGTGTACTTACAAAGAACCATTTCTTTGTGTTTTTCTACATTTTAGTGAAAGAGCATCCTTCTTTTTCTTCATCTATTTATGTCATCCAACTTCACATTTTGATTTGGGATTTAAATAAGTGCATTGCATTCTGATTTATCGCATTAACTCACATTAATTGAGGGCAACCTATACGCTGGAAGTCATTCCCAGCTGATGGTTGATAAACGAATTATAGAAATCACATCTCTCTCTCTCTCTGAGCCTCACCACGTTGCACAAATTCAAAAAAAAATACATATTATTAAACAACATCTTTCCTGGGAATGCCTGTCAATGATTGCAATGATCTGAGGATTGGCAGGTACTCCCCAGCTAGTTGCTCTATTGGGTCATACTTCAGAGTGAAGCCCGCCTCCACCATAACATACCTAAAAGCTCACCTTTTAGATCTCCTTCTTTTTAGGAAGCCATCCTCACCAAAAATTCTATTCTATAGTTCATGAGTCAGTCCTTAAATAACATAATATAAACAAACATAATAGAAAAGGCACTCTTAGGATCACATTTTTCTTAGTGATTCTGCTTGGCTTAGGTTTTGAGGTGAGAGGTCATGCTCTTCATTTATTTTTATTTTTTCTCACACGCTCCTCATCATAGTTGGTGTATTCTAACTTCTTCTGAGTGTTCTTGGACCATATTATCATAATTCTCATAATTCTAAGTTTGATTCCACATCAGATTTTAGTTCACAACCATTTTCCTTTCATCACTGTTTCAATTTCATAGTGACTAGTGTCGGTCTAGCAACTATCATCAGTTACCCTCTTACCATCGTTGGTTATACCAAACCGGTGTTCGTTCAAGGTCCTATTGTCAACCTACCCAAAAGGACATTTTATTAGTCTTCTTTAGCTTTTCAGAGTCACTACCACTGCTATCATTCCCAGTGGCCTTGTAAAACTCATCAGATTTGGCATACCTACTAGATTTGACCGTATACCCTATTTTTCACTCACTGTCCATTTCCCGCAATGACTGGCTATGGTTACCTGTAACCAGTGTCAGTTTATGCTAACTGGAATTAGTTATCTTGTGTCATTTTCAAACTTACATTTAGTACCTAATCCACTTTTTACCACCTATTTTTCCTATCCCTACTATTTTTCGGTGTTATTTACAGAGAACCGGCCCAACCTGATTAGTACTAGTTCACATGGTGCTAACTAGAAGATAAGTAAGTGCACTCGTATTCCACACCAGTTTTCAACCACTCCCATCTAGCCCTTCACTACCTTCCATTTTATCACTCACCATGGATCCTATCTAATCTATCACCATCACTATCAGAGATGAGGAGTTCATATGACTCCTTGACCAAATTCCTAATGCCTTGTAGTTTTATCTTTCCCACTCATTTACCCAAGATTCCTTAGGTTAGTTGATATATAGAATGCTTGTATTTATCCCCCTGACTCTTGCTCACACTCCTGCATTGGCCCCCATCTGGCTCCATGCTTCCCGCATCTACCTTACCCCGAGTCGTTTTGTAGCTAGGTCCTATACCCGCTATGACTGCCACATCTGCTACATATGTGACACCCACCACATCCACCATACCTTCGACAATCATCCAGAACACAACCTCATCTACCCCTATGGTCTTGCATATACCCGTAACTACCCTACCACCTCTCGTGTCGGTGACCCCTAGCCCTTTTCAAAACATTGTCCTTTCTATTCCACATTCATTACCAACATTTCCACTAGGGTTACCATGACCCTTCCACCTCCATATATGTATTATTAGTAGCCTCCTATTTCATCTGTTAGTCACTCTAGGTACGTGCCTCCTATTTCCCTACCTCATTCTTAATCTACCTATAGGACAACACCATATACTAGAGTGCTACCCCATTGTATGCCTAAAACTAACCCTCTCAGGTTATAGGAGGCACCCAATCATCATAACCTACTAATAAACTAATAAAATTGATGTTGGACAAGATGTAGACATTGGAGGCATCAGTTTCTAGCTCCCGCAACATGCTCACCTATGATGAGATTTACAACAAGCCCATCCACCCATCCATTCATATTCGTCCATACCCTATACATTGGGAGATGCCTAAATTTAACCACTTCAATAAAAAAGAATACCCACAACAATATTTGTGGTCATTCAAACATAGGTGCTTCTTCATCACTCATGATGATGCTTTTCTCTGAGGACCTTTCCCATGTCTCTGACTAGACCTGCATTAGATTGGTATAATGGGTTACCTAGACACTCTATATTTTCATTCAATCAAGTAGCCCAAGACTTCTTGGATCACTTCTCCATCAATATCATCAAGAAGGTTACCATGACAAACCTATACTCCACATGTCAGTATAAGGAGGAATCTATTGCAGATTTTGTCGCTTACTGACGTAGCCTAATTAATCAGCTCACCTTCCAACTACCACAAACAAAACCCATCGAGCTCTTCACATGGGATTGCACTAGACATATCTCACCAACCCTGCAAGTTTATACTTTCCAAACATTTGATGAAGCATTCACCATGGCACAAAAGTTAGAGATTCGGGCCATCGAAGAGAAGAAAATCCAATTATACAGTAAAAATTTGGCATTCAAGTCGAATGATTCTTCTTCTTCTTCTTCCAAACCATAGAACAATTATTCAAAGGCCAAGGGCACCACTAACACAGTGATACACAAATATGGTCTGGCTCATCCATCAAATTAGGCTACCCCCTCATCTAATCTCTCACTCGTCCAGACTTTTCAATTCAGATGAGAACAACGGAAATACACCACAACAGGGAGCCTTACTCTTCTGTCTTAGAAAAGTTTATCAAAGTCAGGGCCATCTCCCTTCTTCCCATAAAACCACACACTGGTTTTGACCCTACTTTCCCCATGCCCACATGGTATAAAGAACATGACTTCTTTAACTATCATTGAGTAAAGGGTCATAGTGATGACAATTGCATCACTTTTAAAAACATTGTCCAAGAAATTCTCAAGAAAGGCGAGTTAACTATGGATAATCCTAACACACATACCAACCAAAACCTACACATCTTCATGAAACCATTTCCTAATCATTCCCCTTTATCTAATTAAACTAGTGAGGCCTCAAATCATAATACCCATACCCACGAGGTCCATGCTATTTTTAGTGATGCACCTGTTGCTTCCTAGTTACCCCATATTCCTTCCATAGAGGAGATTCTATCCCGAAATCCTCCTTCCACATCAGAACCAACCTCCCCTATTCCTTCACCCATAGATGAACATGTTTCACCTCCTTCTTCACCTATGGAAGAGTCTTCTACTAACGTCAAGACCATTTCACCTTTGACTTCTCCACCTAGGGAACCGACACCCACAATAGTTCTTCAATTCACAGAGGATACTTTTCTACCTCCTTCACCCACAGAGGAGCACCCATCATCTCCTCCACTTATAGAGGAGCACCCACCATCTCTTCACCCTATCATAGACCCAGTTGAGATACCTTTTCCTCTTAGTGTGCATTCTCCATCAGCTACCCAAGATCCTGTAGACCTACTTTTGGCTCTCTTACCCACGAAAGTTAAAGCTAGCCAATTCCCCATCTCTAAGACATATTTTACGAGAATAACCATTAGGTCCTCATCAACTCCACCAACAGACATACCGTTCTCACATTTAGCTAATCACTTAGATTATGTGTATAGGGCCTTACTTTGGTGGCACATTTTGCTTCCTATCTCAATGTAAATACAAATGTCACTTACTGATACCTCCACTATCTACCCAAAAATATTTTTACCAATCCAAATGAACACAAATACCTCTATCAATAATTCTTCCACGACACCCATCATAGCTCAACGTACACCCTTACCCATAACTCAAATTACATCTAAGCCTAAACCCACACCTACAACATCTTCCTCGAATAAACTAATTACCACTTCAGGGGTCACCCAAACCAACAGCCTTACTCTTCCACCTATCAAACTAGATTTAGCTACATCCTCCAAAGTGAACACCACACCTACTCTGGCACCCAAATAGAAGAACTATACCCATGGAACTCATACCCTTACTACGTTAATAACACCTACACCTATCCTATCCATCTTAGGACCTCAACCCTCCAACATGGTTAAGAAACCTCCAACCATCATTAAACCAAGAACACAATAGCCCACTCCTTCCTCACAGACCTCTAACCTACCAAAGCGTCTGATGCAACTTACACCCACACCTGTAGCATCTTTACCACCCATACCCCCAATACTCTCCATAAATTCTTCACTACCCACTACACTTCAGTATTTGTCTCTCACACCCCCTACTCGACCTGCATCATCTACCTTCATAGCACTCTGTTATCCCCATGGGTAACTCACCCTCTTCCCTCATCTTCTTTTCCCTCTAGATCTCATATACCCATATCACCTTTACCCAAGAAGGTGCAACATAAAAACAAAAATCCACAACCCTGAAATAAGGTAGTCAAAGCAGCCATATCCCTACCTAAAAAAATAGGACTGACACCCAAGACCATGTCAATACCCAAAACCATAGCTCGACCTATTCCCCCTCCTGCGAGGACTGTTCCTCAATAATCAGTTGTACCTACACCCAAACCCACTTTCACCTTTCATTGCAACCCACTAGTGGGGTCCTATGCCCAAATATTAACCAACCTCCTTGAGACTTCTGTTATCACATTACCACCACTCAGACCTTATGACCCCCTCAAACCTAAGCCAAAAGGGTTTGATGACACTAAAATTTGTGCCTACTATCATGTGTCAGGGCACGATGTGGAGAACTGTAAGGCCTTGAAAACCATCCTTATCGAGTTGTGTCCTCTTGAAGCCAACTTTGACAATGATGACCTTCTCAATGAGGACCCTACCTCACTAATACCCATTCTTGCCCTATGCACTCAACAACCACCCCCACTACTCCTAGAGCCACCCCCAAGATTTGAAATTAACATGGTTCACATCAGAAAACTTTCCACACCATCACCTAAATGTTGTTGCACCTAGCTCACCTCATAGGTTTTTTCTCCTTCGGTAGGTTTATACCCATCATGTCATTATACCACTCACCCTACACCTTCTTTGTTTGCTAACTCCCCTCATGTCAACATGATCCATGTTACTACCTGTGATCAGAAGGATAATAGTAAAGAAAAGGTGAGTGACCCACCAACCAATCTTATACCCAATATACCATCTACACCCATACCTAAAATCACTTTCCATGGCCCCATATACCTCATTGCTAATGGATTCACACATCGCACCATGCTCAAACAATTACACCAATCTCCCCTCAAGATGTCCTTATATGACCTCATCTAAACCTCAGAATCCCATCGTCAAGCTCTCATAGAGGTTCTTCAATCTATTGAGGTTTTACCCAATGACCCTACACCTGTAGCCTCCATTATCACATCCCATCATGTAGCCTCTCTCACCAAATTACCACCTTTATCCATGCCACACTCTACTCACCAAGTAGCCTCCCTTAGCTTCTCAAAGGAAGAGATTTCACCACACCAAAATGATGACTCGGACCCAACGCTCTTCATCTCTATCCACATTAATGACATATAGGTGTGACATGTGATGATTGATGGGGGTGCTAGCATTAACATTATTTCATCCCATGCATTCACTCAAATGTGCATACTTGACAATTACATGCATAAACATCCACTCATGTTGCATTTATTCATTGATGTTATCACCTCTACATTAGGCACTGTCATTCTCCACATTCATGTGGGACCTCGAACTATCCCTAAATTATTTTACATCTTGGAGGGGGAATTCCAATATAACTTGTTGCTTAGCAGACCCTAGATTCATGTCATGGGTTGCGTTCGTTAAATTTACATCAGTGTGTAAAGTTTGAACACAAATGGCACACATACACTATCCTAGCTAATCCATCACCTTTTAAAACATGCAACATGATCTACCAACCCAATGACATGCTCATACCTATTAAATCATCTACCTATGTGACCATCTCTACTTCATCTACACTTTCACTTACCATTACAGTTGCCACCTCCACCAAACATACCTCTTCCACTCCTACCACTGCCACAACCTCCATGGCCAACACATCAGTCTCCCAATCCGTTAACTTCACCTCCACCTCAACCTTCAACACATCATTGATTCCCACTACCCACATACCAACCATTGATCCCTTGGAAGGTTTTTTCAATGTCTCACTCTGGGGGAATATCACCTATATAGTGTCAACACATTCCTTACTCCACAAGAGTATGGGAGTCTTAACCAACACTCTCACTATGATCACTATGTAGGAGAACACCTCCTTTATGGTCCTCCTCATCTTCGTACCAATCTCACCTATGGGGGACTTGATACTGCCACGTACACACCCAAACCACCGTCACTAACCTACCCATTTTCCGCTGACTTATAGTCTCTTACCAATCATCGTTTTTCCCACACCTTCCTGCACCTATGTGTGTGGAAGGGTTTAGGTTTTTAATTTTACAAGAAAGTCTGACATACCATTATTCCATGTACTACCTACAAACATAATGACTGTAGTGGTATCATCTTTCTTGAAAAACCTACAAAACAAGCCCACATTGAACCCATCGAGGACATCAACCCTTCTCCACTTTCTTCACCCGCTCCACCTTCATCACCACCTTCACCGATAAAGTCAATGGATCCAAAATCTATCCCTCCTAATTATTTTTTTCCATAAACACCATTTCATTAGGGCCTTTGACTTATCAGCATGAGGGTGAGGCTCCTTCCTCTCTTCCCTTCCTATATCTTGAAATGATCGATGATGATACACCTTCAATTAGTGTCATCCAATGTCAGGATGATGAATCCATACTCACCTACCTTGGTGTAGAAGACTCATATATTCATCAGTTGTTACCCTCTGAGATGTAAACCATGTTGAATGAATCGACTATCGAGATCAATGTTCATACTTAGGATGACCCACAAATCCTAAAGATCGGTCAATATTAGATGCTGCTGAACAGGAATCCATCACTTCTTTTCTCAAATATCATAACCACACTTTTGCTTGGTCTTATGCAGACATGCCTAGTATTGACCCCACCATAGTGGTCCATAATATCCTAACAAAAGTTGAGGAAAAGGCACCCTCGCATCACCCTACTCGTCAAAGAATAACTTCAATGCCTTCTTTCCATTTCCTTCATATTACCCATTGATTATCCTCATTGGATTTCTAACATTGTCCCTGTCACTAAGGTGATAGGGGGACTCCACATTTGCATGGATTTCCATGACCTTAACCAGCCTACCCAAAAGATGACTTTCCCTTACTCGGTATTGTTCAGCTAGTTGACCTTACCATAGGTCATGAGATGCTATCACTCATGGATGGCTTCTTGGGTTA
Organism: Taxus chinensis; assembly: GCA_019776745.2. Lineage (NCBI taxonomy): Eukaryota > Viridiplantae > Streptophyta > Pinopsida > Cupressales > Taxaceae > Taxus > Taxus chinensis. The sequence continues at coordinate 28,080,036 of CM034147.1, forward strand.
TAACCAAATCTTGCTTGCCCCAGAGGATCAACACAAGACCTCGTTCATCACCCCTTGGGGGACCTTCTGCTATCGAGTGATGCCTTTTGGCCTTTAAAATTTTAGTGCCACATATTAGTAGGCTATGACTTACATGTTTAATGACATCATGCACTGCATATTGGAAGATTACGTGGACGATCTCTTGGCCAAATATAAAATTTGCTCTGAGCACCTTTCCGTCCTAAAAACCATTTTTGACCATCTCATTAAATATTGTATTCACCTTCAGCCTAAGAAGTGCATTTTTGTGGTCCTCTCAAGAAAACTCCTAGGCTTTATCATCTCCCTACATGGTATAGAAGTTGACCGTACTAAATTTAAGGTCATTCTTGAAATGCCTCTACCCACTAACCTTAGACAACTTCATAGCCTACAAGGTAAGTTGCATTGTATTCATCGTTTCATTTCACAATTATCTGATCACTGCCAACCACCTCATCATATGCTCAAGAAGGATGGTTCCTTTAAATGATAATATGACTTCCAAAAATCTTTTGAGGCCCTAAAACAATACCTCCTCTAATCACATGTACTCATTCCACCTAAAGATGATCAACCTTTGGTCCTCGAAACTTACCTTTGGTGTATTCTTCTTCTTTTTCCACAATCGACATCACATATACCAATTTTCCTATAACCCACCCACACCTAACAGACCTAAACCCACACCATACCTAAAACCTACTAACTCATTTTCATACCTCATCATATTCTTCCCTAGCTCATGGGAGAGCTACATCAGCCTAAGGTCCCTTTCACCAGGACTATGTAGGCAACACTTCGAGGGAATGGGGCCCTTGGAGGTTAGCTCAACCACTCCCTACCCTAACCAATCCATATTTCATCTTCCTCAAATACATTCTACCCCACTTAGTTTCCTCCTTATATAAACAATTGAAAATCAAACCAAACAGACAACAAGTTACTTAAAAATTTTATCATCATGACAACATACATTTCTTATGACTACTATTTCTTTACCACCATCATACATATATTATAAAGCATCTTAACATCATCCCATATTATCATTCATTATACAAATTAATGAACCACAACCCCAACCACTTTAAAAATCAATCATGCCTAAACAAACCTGACTCCACCATGCCTAAACCAACCTAACTCAACCATGCCTAAACAAACCTAGCTCAATCTATGCCTAAGACCTGACTCAATCCATGCCTATGACCTAACCTGACTTCATCATGCCTAACTCACCTAATTTCCATCCATATCAAAAAAAAAATCAAAAGTCTCATCAAAACATCAACGCATCAAAAATCTCTTATATCTCATCATATAAATAAATGTGTATCTCAACAAAACATACATGTATATCCCATCATGTCCGTCATCTCACAATCATCAACATGTAATCTGATACTCAATACAAAATGTCATCATCACACATTCCAGTCTCATATACAATAAAATGATGAATCAATACAAAATATCTTTGGTATGTAGGCTAGTATATGCTCAAAATATACAACAAAAACTCTCATACATCCTCACTATCTTCGATACGTAGGCTGGTATATATATCAAAAAATGACTATAACACATCAAAAATCAAACGCCGCATATCAGGTGCCTCAGAGGATATCCTCCATCTATGTATCATATGTACCCTCTACCTCCTCTGCCCCTATATAGCGACCTACTAGCATCTCTCCACCCATCATAGGTGGTGGCTGAGTCCCTAATAATGCCTTACCTAGACCTGGTCTCTGTGCACTAGTAGCCTCTCCCTGATATGGCCTCGGAGCTTGATGGCCCCTTGTGCTCTCCACACTATGAGTGTAGGATTTAGTACTCTCACTCAATGTCTGCTGTGATCGGTACTCTCCATAGGATAGAAAGTTTATCCTAGCTACCGTCAGCTAGTTTTGGTAGTATATGACCTCACCTGGGCATCCCCTAACCTAGATATAGGCATGATTTATGGTGGCCCCGTAGGCCGTGGCCCCTATACCTTTCCCATGGAACCTTGTCCTGCTCCTACCTATGAACTGGGACCTGGTCCTAGTTCTTATGGTGGTGCCCCCTACCCTTGTGCCTATATTTAGGCCCATAAGGCCTCAGTCTATGCCTAGGCTATGGCCAACTAGCCCTATAAACTTGTCACATATGCCTGTGAGGCCGCCACATGACCATCATCCTCCCCCATGTCTCCATCCCCACCACCGGCCATCTAGGTCTGCAGACTAGCCACTTGTACATGTATATTTGCTAGCTCTACCTCTGAGCTTGCTAGCTATGTCTATCTCACACCCAACTGGGTAATCTAAATATCCACCTACCCCTCTAGGGCATCTCTCTGCAGTGTGATAATGGCTAGATCTGGCTACCCTGGTCTAGGTGGTATGGCTCATAAATGCACTGCCCACCACTATCTGTCCCTATCTGTGACCTTGGAATCATATATCCACCGGTCCATTACCTGATCCTCCTGCCCTATGGGCACTGTAGGATATGGTAGAGGTAAGGCCCTCTGCACATCATCTCTCCTATATTACAGGAAGGGTGGAGGTACATCCTATAACAGCCCAAACTGCCACCTGACTCTGTCCACTGGGATCACCTCGTGCTCCCCAGCACGGTGACCCTATATCCATCTCACTAGCTAGAGCTCAACTAGCTCTTCATGCATATGCCTATATGAGGTGAATCCCACATATGATGTCCATATAATGTCCACTCCAGACAACCCCTCCAATAACCACCAGAAACAAGCCACATCATGTGTGGGCCTATTTTATCTCCACTCTTCAATAACTGACACCCATCGCCTATACCCCACTCATAAAAATCTCGGTGGGAATGCATCTGCTCGGGGCATTCCTATTGGCTACACACAAACTATGTACTCATAAGCCCAATAATGTATTAAGAAGGTAAAACACAGGTTGAACCTACGTAGCCACCCATATGCCCATAACTCTCTATACAGCTGCACCAGGAATGCTGGCACCCAAGAAAAGTGGGTCTCATCCATCATCATTTTGTGGAGTACCCTCATCAATGATCGGGGAAAATGTCTACCCTCTGCATCTGGTAGTGCAAAGTAGCACAATGCCTCCATCAAAAGAACCACTAACCTCATCTCCTCTAGACAAGCTAAGTACATCTCTGCATATCGAATGATGACACTATGGAATGTCAACTTGGACATCCCCTCACCAAACACCATCAACATCAGCTCTTATGAGGCCTTCGAGGAGATAGAGTAGACCTATGTACCTAATATGGGTAGTTGTAGGTCATGGAATCCCATCTATTGATGAGCGTGACCATCAAACTAGTCTATTAGACTACATGCTGATAGCATCAGACTCCACTCAAGCCCACCACTTCCACATGCTATAGCTCCTCAGGGGTCACAGTGCAATGCACTGTCATGAGTAGGGGAAAAACCCTATCCCACATATGTAGCTGATCTCTCCTCTAAATATAATATGAACAAGACATTAATCTACATTTTTATACCCATACTTACCCCCTATCATTTCCGAACACCCAATTTTACCCCTACCTATGTTGATCACCAAACTTATGGCACTTTTCACCCCTTTCTCTTCACATCTTGACCTGTGTCGGTTATCTCTAACTGACCCTGATCACCCCTTAACTGACATTGGTCACCTGTTTAGTGACTAATACTAGTTCAACCCTACCAACACCGACCACACTTGACTGATGCCAATCACTGTCGCGGCAAAAAACCGTGACCCCTAAACCCCCCTTTTTCTCAAAACCTACCCACCTTGACCCTTTTCCCCCATAATAAACACCTACACCTCCCTTCCACCTCATCCCGTCCCTTCCTCTCCCATTTTTTTCTCTCCCCATTCCTATTTTACCCACTTTCCCTCTCATTTCCAAATGTATTTTGTTTTTCACCCACCCAAAAACAAAAACCACAAAACAATTTGCAAATCCTATAATCTATCTAACTAAATACAACTACAGTTAGCCACTTACCTCATTGTGCTACCATCTTCTCAGTAGCATGTCTGGCTGATGCATCGGTGGCCTGCCTGATCCCTCTCTGGCCTCTGCCATTGCCAAATCTCCACCCGCATCTCCAACCAATCAAATCACATGCACTGATCCTGCGGACCTGCCTCTCACCAACCAATCACCCACTGTTCACACCACTAACTCAATAATCCATTCCATCTAGATAGTTTTCCCTCATTTCTCTCTCTTTTTTCATTTTCTCAAATCATAATATGACAAATAAATAACACAAAAAGAAAGGATTTTTTATTTTTATAACAAACCAAACCTAACCAATGCCAGTTCACCTTCACCAGAATTAGTCACATGCCCTACCTTACTGTGGTTAGTTACCCTAAACCAGCATTAGTTACCCTTGACCCACATCAGTCACCCTCTCTTGCACTAACCCAAAATTCTACCCTATTACCCTACCCATCGCTCTTTTTATTTCCACACCTAACCCTTAGCCTGATCATTTTCCCTACCCAACCTCTACCAAAACCATTTACCTCACCCTCTTGCCATCATCATTTCCTTCCTAATCTCATCCTCCTTTGGGGACTCCTTATTTTACTGATACCTCGGCCTTACCTACACCTTGACCTAGATATTTGGACCTAGACCATCGCTAGTGACCTTTTACCTCATGTTTTTGTTATACCTTATGGCACTGTTACCTGTGTTGTTGACCTAATGACCTTACCTAGCCTATTTTCATGACCGTTTATCCTAGCCCTACCTTTGGTGTACCAGAACATACCTAAATGTTCCTGCACCTAACCTACATTGTGTTTCCTGACCATATCCTATACCTTAGATACTGGAATCATTTCAACCTTGTTTGGATAAATGTATCGACCTTAGACAATGTAGCATTTGATTGCTCTTCAACCTGGTAGCATCCTACAGTTTATATGTGTGTGTGTTTGTGTTTGACTGTTGCTACCTTTGACCCTGACCCATTACCTCAATTTCCTAAGTAGACCTCTAACCCCTTTTCCCCCATTCCCCACCATCCCTTTGATCACATTTACCTTTTATCAAACCACTCACCGACTCTACCTTCTACCTCATCAGTTCCATGTTTGAGGGGGATCACCTTCACCCACACATGGGGCAACCACATCATATTTTTGTTAGCATCACTTACCAATACAATCTATGCAACAAAAAGGGGCAAAATGTAGACACTAAAATTAGGTCACACTACCCTTTGGTCGCTCGACAAATAAACACCCTTCATCACATTAACCTAGCCATGGCCCCCTTCACTCCACTAATGTTAATTTAATTAATTTAGTTAAATTAATTCATTATCCTCACCATATTTATTATTTAAATATCTTAATTAGCGAAAATGTCCACATACATCTCACCTAGACACCTCATTAAGCCAACTCACCCTAAGACCTATTCTTAGTAAGTTGCCATAACTAACAAAGACTTACCCAAACCCTAAAAATCAATGCCTACATTCCCTCTAAACACATTCTTGCATGCTTACAAGAAGCTTCATGTCTAATTTACAGGTGAATGATATGAGATCCCAAAAAATCAAGGGGATTTGCCTAGTTTAGTAAACCTAGAAAATCTCACCTTGATCGATGTCGGTTACCCCTAACCATCGTCGGTTAAGCCAGAACCACCATCAATCACCTTCTAATCCCCAAAACAAGCTTATTTTGGAGGTTGGAGAACATTAGGAACATTCCTAAGATATATTACATCTTCTGAGAACAAATTTTAGTGAGAACACGCATGCAAGGAAGGAGAACAAGCATTTTATCTTGCACAACCATCCAACATTCACCCTAGCAAAAATTTGATCCAACCAAGCAAAAGAGAATGAACATGCAGCCCATGTAGGAACTTTCCAACATTTGGTGATCCTCAGCGACATTCAACCCCTTTCTTGTACCTTCATTCATCACTCACAGACACCCAGGACCAAATTTCAAGTAAGTGGAACCATTTACTTCTTTGGTTCATTGGTTTCATCATTATATTGTCATCCTTTGTTTCCTTAGCCACCCATTGACCTCCATTCATACTCACCCCTCCACATACCTGTAAAACCTCAACAAAACCCACCCAAACAGCCTAATACCTCTTTCTAACGAATCAATTCCTTGTGTAATCATAAGGGAGATCTAGAGCCCATTATGTGGCATCCCCAGTATTCCATAGTAATTGGCACCAGTTTTCCCCAACTGGTGTCAGTCACCCTTAACTAGCATTTTTCTCTGTGTTTACCCATGTAACCTATAACAGTGACCTATTAACCTTTTCCTGCATCACCCTTAATCATATGTGACCTACCTAAGACCTCTGTCAGACCTGCAGAGACCCAAAACTAGTTACTTGACCTTCGGATCTTATTTTAACTTAGCCTGTTATATTAGATATTTATTATTGTATTTTGGATGAGATACCCAAATTATTTTAATTGTAATAGCATTCACTTCACTACCTGTATTAATTTTTTTTAAACAGTGGACGAATAGCCATCTACGAAGTATCACACTTCCTGGATCTAGCACATGCTAGGTAGTTCACTGCACATATTGTTTAACTCTTTTTGGTGGTCAAAAGGAAGTTCTCACGATCAGCTGTGGATCAAGGAGTCAACACGCGTGTAATAACCCATCAACCAACATTTCAACAGGTATTCCTCCTACACCTGTTACCCTATTTGTTTTGTCAATATTTCAAAGAAACGTCTAACAATCAGGTGAAACATCCAGTCACCCTAAACTATGGTCAGTTACAATATATTCATTTTGGTAACCTTGTTTAAGAAGTTAGGCACATCATTCAAGTCTTGGAAAAGATATATCTACATGCAAGCATGCATCAGAGCACTCTTATACATCCAGACACCCTGAACCAACAACCAAGAACTCATATGAAAGTAAAGCATTCATGGTAACATTTTACGAAGCACTACTGTGGCATGGAGAAAAAAATTTCACAAATAAGTCATAGCCATCCTCCATCCATTCAGTATTCTTTCTAAAGTAAGTACACTCTAATCTGCAGTATTCTACATTTATTTAGATTCAGTCTCTTTATCTCTTTTGAGTTAATTTTTGGTTTCCTGTGCACCCCACCATCCCCATATTCCTTCAATGCATTCATCTAACCACCCACAATCCCTTTTATCTCCTCAATATTTGATACTAGAAACTCCTAAGCATTCCTATCACCCTTGCTAACCTAAACATTCCCTTCTCATTCTGTATGTAGTCATAGAGACTATCCAAAACTGAGTTTATTAAGTTTCTATCATCCCAACACTACTGATGTTGGTTAACCAAAACCATCATAGGTTTCCTCTCAACTGACATCAGTAATACCCTACTAAGACTTTTCTCTGTGTCTGGAAAACCTTCCTATAACAACAACTTCATACCTTTAACCCAAATAACCCAAATCACCTAAATCTTGACCCTAACCTATCCCAACTAGTTTATTTACCTATTTGACTTCTCGATCTAATCATAACCTATCATGTTATATTAGATTTGTTTATTGTACTTGAATGAGATACCTTAATTATTGGAAATATTTTCATTGATGTCGAAAGAGGTGCTGAACCGGTAAACAAAAATTTGTCAGAAAGTAACAGAATTACTAATAAAATTATGAGTATGTCAACGTAAATAACCAACAACATATAGAGTAGTAAAAATAGCAGAAATAAGATATTTATATATGTGAAAAGGGTCACCTTTATAGGAGAAATACAACAGTATCTATGTAAAGTGAACAACATTCAAGAAAGAGGAAGATCTTGACAACCATGATGAGAAGAAAGTAGCGCTTTTTCATGAAGACCATGATTTATCCTTAGAGGCCCATGATTTGCACAAAAGAGGGCCCACGACTTGCTTAGAGAGCATCACTCATGTGTTAAGGGGCTCCATTGAATGTTTAGGTGATAATTAAATAATTTGGGGTAGTCTTTATGTGTGCATTAATTAATTCAAAGGGGGCAATGATTTATTTAGAAAGAATAAATTAATAAATAAAGGCCAACTAATGTTAATGAAAGAATGTGATGGTTTAAGGTGTAATGCCCTTTTGAAAAGGTATGAAAGGCTATATAAGAAGATTCATATGAGACTTATTAAGCATGGATTCAAGTTGAATATCTTAAGGAAAAAGAAGAAGAAGAGGAAGTGTAAGGGCAGAATTTTAGAACAACAAATCTGAGAGTAAGAAGAAGAATTTTCCATTATTCGTTGAGGAAGCAACAAGTTGAAAAGTGGAAATAAAATTTTGTAAGGAAGGTTGGTGCCTTAATATTCAAAGATATCAGTGTCTCTTGCTGATTTGGTGCTTAGCAAAAGGGGTGGGTGCCTACAAAACTATAATTTGGGGATTGATGTCTCCAGTAGGTTGGTGCCTACAATTTTTTGAGAAATATATATAGAGAAAGAAGTTTCTCCATGGTTTTCTCCCGAAAGGGTTTCCATGTATATTTGTGTCTACTTGCATTATGTTTTGTGTTCTTTGATTGATTTGATATATTCACATTGCTCGTGATTATAGATCTAAGTTTAAGTATTGAAGTTTGAAATAATATCATAATATTGATTCACCCCCTCTCTCAGTATTATCTTGTGCTCAACAATTGGTATCAAAGTAGGTTCCTTTAGGAACAATCTAATAGTTGGAAGGTAGATCTCGGGAGCACATATGGCTAGTCAAGTACAAGAAGGTTTTTCCTTGAACAAGGCTCTGTTGTTTAACAGAACAAACTATGCATTTTGGAGCATAAGAATGAGAACCTATCTGATGGAACTAGGGTTTGATATTTGGAAATCAGTAGTGGTTAGTTATATCATTCCATCAACTCTTCCAATAGACCAAACTGGTAAGAAAGATTTTGAAAACAATGCCAAGGTGATGAACGCAATCTTGTGTGGTCTGTCAAAGTCTGAATTTGTCAAGGTAATGCAATGTGACACGGAAAAGGAAATATGGGATAAAATTTGAACAATATATGAAGGTGATGATAAGGTTAGAAAATCTAAGCTTCAAACCCATAGGAGAAAATTTGAGATCCTAAAAATGAAAGATGAGGAAGATGTTGCAACTTATCTTTTGCGGGTGGATGAAGTTGTCAACGCCATAAGAGGGCTTGGAGAAAAGATTGAGGAACCTGTGATCATCCAAAAGGTCTTAAGATCTTTACCATTAAGATTTGATGCTAAGGTTTCTGCCATCGAAGAAATGAAGGATCTTGAAAAGCTAAGCATGGATGAACTACATAGAATACTGATGGCTTATGAAATGAGGACCGAATCTAATAAACCAGCAAAGAAGGAAGCCGCATTCAAATTCTCGAAGAAAAAGACAATTAAGGAATCTGAAGCGAATGATGAATCAAACAATGAAGAAGATGAAAAGGAAGTTTTATTCATTCGAAAGCTAAAGAAAGGATCATGGAGATACAAAGGTAAGTTACCATTTAAATGTTTTAACTGTGGTAAAATTGGTCATTTTGCTGCTAAATGACCAGAGAAGGAAGATAGCAAAGATGAAGAAAGTAAGCCCAAGTTCAAAAAAGAATTCAAGGAAAGCAGAGGCAAGAAAAAAATTGAAAAGAAAAAGAAGAATCTATATTCAAAAAGAGGTAGCAGCTCATCTGAAGAAAGTGGAATAATTGATTCAGATAGTGATGATGAAGAAACATTGTTTATGGCTAGATAAAAGAAGGTTCATCAACTAGAAAAGTTGATTTGGAAGGAATCAAGGACATAAAAGAAGACAGTGACGTAAACCTCGAAGAAGAACTCATTTGTGCATTGGGTGAAATAAAAGCACTCAAAAAGAGGAATTAGAAGCAAAGACTTCAGCTCCATAAATATGAAGAACAAAATAAATCTTTTGAAGCTAAGTTAGCACAGAGTCTTGAAGAATCAAAGAGAATTGAGGAAGGGTTGAGAAGTCAGCTCAAGGTGAAACAAGAAGAACGTGAAAAGCGTGAGTCAGAGATTGTTGCGATGAGAAAAGACTTAGAAAGGTAAATACCAAACTATTGAACAACTTGAAATTTGAAAAGAGTACTAAGGTTCTAGATGAGATTCTAGAAAACCAAAGATCACCATCCAACAAATCAGGACTCGGATATGAAGAAAAACTAGAGAAAGCTTAAAAATCCATTGAAATTCTAGAGAAGAAAGGTTTAGAAAAGGAAAAAATTTATGTAAAAATTCTAAATGATCCTACGAAGAATAAAATCATAAAGGAAGAGGAAAATATGAGGACCAGTTCCATCCACAAGGAAGGTGTTAAAGAGAACTACATCAAAAGACCATTTACTCCATGACATAGTAATACGAATAGGTTCCAAAGTTCCTTTCATGGTTATTTTTTTTATTGCAATATATATGGGCATAAAAAGATAGAGTGTAGAAAGTGAATGAGAGATAATGAAGCCTAGAACAAACCAAAATCTACTCATAGAGTGTTGAATATGAACTATAATTCATTTGCTCCACTATCCTATTATAACAATGAAGCCATTATTTTCTACAAGTGTAATAATTATGGACATAGAACATGATTTTGTAGAAGTGTGTTTGACTCGAGACAAGATCAAAAGACAAAGCCTTTAGATACAAAGAAAAGGGAGGCTATGAAATCCTAGACAAGGAAGCAGGAGAAAGATGGGCTAGACAAAGAAAAATCCATGCTCGTTCAAATAGCTTTTCATGCTCAAGATGGACAGTAGTGGTACATTGATAGCGGATGTTCAAGACATATGACTGGTGATAAAAGTAAGTTTCTCTCCTTAAATAAAGTAAATGAAGGTACAATAAAATTTGGTGATAATGCTACAACGAAGAGTGTTGGAAAAGGTACGCTGAGTCTGGATAATGGAAAAAGAAAAACAAAGAATGTTTTGTATGTTGAAGGATTAAAACATAACCTCTTGAGTGTGAGTCAAATATGTGATCAGGGACATACTCTTAAGTTCTATGCTGAAGGATGTTAAATAAGGAAAACATATACAAGAGAACTAATTACAAATTGCCACCAAACTACAAATAATCTATATATACTCGGAGAAATAAAAGAAGAAAAATGTTGCCTAAGTCAAGTTGAGGAGAGTTGGCTATGGCATAGAAGGATGGGACATATAAATTTTTATAATCTTGTGAAGATAATCAATAAGTAGGCCATACAGGACATGCCTAAAATAACAAAGCCTTTGAGTACTTTATGCAAGCAGTACTAGCTTGGGAAGCAGACCAGAACAAGATTCAAAATAAAGGAGTATTCATCCACCAAACCATTGGAGCTAATTCACATGGATTTGTGTGGACCTACCAAAACAAAAAGTATTCAAGGTGAGAGTTATTTTATGTTACTCATTGATGACTATACTAGAATGACATGGGTAGCATTTTTGATAGAAAAATATGAAGCATTTGGAAAGTTCAAAGCTTTCAAGACATTAGTAGAAAATGAAACAGGGCTGAAGATAAAATGTCTAAGGTCAGATTGTGGAGGTGAATTCTTGTCAAATGAATTTATTGAATATTGTGAAGACCGTGGGATTAAAAGACAATACTCAGCTACAAGAACTCCACAACAAAATGGAGTATTAGAAAGGAAGACATAACTGTTTAAAAGATGGCCCGAACAATGCTGAATGAATCTAAGCTATCAGATAGATTCTGGAAAGAAGTGGTAAGTATTACCATTTATATTTTGGATAGAGTGCAAATTAGAGCTAACCATGACAAGAATTCATACAAATTATGGAAAGGAAGACCAGCCTCAGTCAAATATTTTAAGGTATTTGGGAGTATATGTTTCATTAAAAGAACTGAAGAGGACTTAGGCAAATTTGATTCAAGATCCGATGAAGGGATTTTTCTTGGGTACTCCACTAAAAGTAAAGCCTTCAGATGTTATAACAAGAGGTTGTGGACTATCATAGAAAGTGCAAGTGTCAAAGTGGATGAGGGTCTGGATCTAATGATAAAAGAAAATTTAGAAGAGTCTTTAGAAATACCAAGTCTTACGAAAGAATAACCAGAGGAAGAAGAAGATATTGAAGAGTGGAGTAAATCAGAAAGGTGGGATACCAAGATGCCATCTCGCTTCATTTAGAAAAAATCATGATGAAAGTTATATTATTGGATAACTTAATACTGGGGTTCAAACCAGAAGAAGAATTACAAATACTTCTAAGCAAGGGTATTTTTTTTTGCTATCTAAGGTAGAACCTAAGAACTTTTTAGAAGCAATACATGATAAACATTGGTTGAAGGCGATGGAAGAAGAATTAGATCAAATTGAGAAAAATGAAACTTGGGAACTGATTCCCAAACCAAAGAGTCATAATGTGATTGGCGCTAAGTGGGTATTTCAGAACAAACTAAATGAATATGGTCAAGTCACTCGAAATAAGGAAAGATTGGTATGCAAAGGGTATGCTCAAGTGGAAGGTGTTGATTTTGAAGAGACTTTTTCTCTGGTTGCTAGACTAGAAGCAATCAGAATGTTCCTTGCTTTCACAGTGTTTAAAAATTTCAAATTCTACCAAATGGATGTGAAATCAGCCTTTTTAAATGGGAATTTAGAAGAGGATGTTTACATAGAACAGCCTGAAGGGTTCCTATTATCAGAAAATGAAAATTATGTGTGTAGGTTGAAAAAGGCATTGTATGGATTAAAACAAGCCCTAGAGCATGGTACTCAAGGCTTGATCAACATCTACAGGACCAAGGATTCAAGAGAGGACATGATGACAGTAATATTTACATCGAAACTAAAGATGAACACTAGTTAATTGTGGTTATATATGTGGATGACATAATCTTTGGAGGAGACAATGAAGAAATGTCTAGAAAATTTATAGAAGACATGTAAAAGGAATTTGAAATGTCTATGTTGGGTGAGTTATCCTTTTTCCTTGGGTTGTAAATTTCTTAATCTAATAAAGGAATATTTATATCCCAAACCAAGTATGTGAAGCAAATGTTGAAAAATTTTGGTATGGAGAAGTGTGCACCTGTCAGCACACCAATGATCACCGGAACCAAGTTAAGAAAAGATGATGATCAATCTCTCTAGAGATCAATGATTGGGAGTTTATTATATGTGACAACATCCAGACCAGATAGCATGTAAGTAGTGGGTATGGTGGCACGTTTTCAAGCAGGGCTGAAAGAAACACATGTGCAAGTTGTAAAATGCATATTAAAATATCTAAAGAGAACTATGGAATATGGGTTGTGGTATCCAAAAGGAAAAGATTTCACATTGATAGCTTATACAGATTCAGATTGGGCAGGATGTGTAGATGAGAAAAAAGTACAAGTGGAGGAGCATTTTTTCTTGGAAACAACCTGGTATCTTGGCTAAGTAAGAAGCAAAATTTTGTATCCCTATCCACTGTAGAAGTAGATTATATAGCAGCGGTACTATGTTGCATGAAAATTTTATGGATGAAGCAGACCTTAAAGGATATCAAAGTAGAGTATGATCATCCCATCTCCATATTATGTGATAATACCAGTGAAATAAGTATTTCAAAGAATCTGGTTATGCATTCTAGAATAAAGCACATTCCCATAAGATATCACTTCTTAAGAGAGTAGGTGGCAGAGAAACAGGTAAAGTTGGAGTATGTCTCTACATCTGAACAGATAGAAATATTTTTCACTAAACCACTTCCAAAGGAGACATTTGAATATCTACAACATAAGCTAGGAGTAATTTATTTTACATCTTTACATTGAAGAGTCAAGGGTGGCATTGGTTAAGGGGCAGCTAAAACTTTACAATTTTTTTAGCTCCTATGATGACCCTTTGCCATTGATTTCAAAGGGGGAGAATGGTAGTAAGGGGAAGCTACAGTAAGAGGAAGTTGCAGAAGAGGAGATTATTTTTTGGGGGGTTGCCATCATTGACAAAGGGGGAGATTTTTAGAAATATTGTCATTGATGTCAAAAGAGGTGCCGAACTGGTAAACAGAAATCTTTCAGAAAGTAACGGAATTACTAATGGAATTGTGAGTATGTTAATGGAAATAACCAGCAACATATAGAGTACCAAAAAGAGCAGAAATCAGATATTTATATATGTGAAAAGGGTCACCTTTATAGGAGAAATACAACAGTATCTGTGTAAAGCGAACAACATTCAAGAAAGAGGAAGATCTTGAAAACCATGATGAGAAGAAAGTAGCGCTTTTTCATGAAGACTATGATTTATCCTTGGAGGCCCATGATTTGCACAAAAGAGGGCCCATGACTTGCTTAGAGAGTAGCACTCATGCCTTAAGGGGCTGCATTAAATTTTTAGGTGATAATTAAATTATTTGGGGTAGTCTTTATGTGTGCATTAATTAATTCAAAGGGGGTAGTGATTTGTTTAGAAAGAATAAATTAATAAATAAAGGCCGACTAATGTCAATGAAAGTGTGTGATGGTTTAAGATGTAATGCCCTTTTGAAAAGGTATGAAAAAATATATAATAAGATTCACATGAGACTTATTAAGAATGGATTCAAGTTGAATATCTTAAGGAAAAAGAAGAGGAAGAGGAAGCATAAGGGTAGAATTTTAGAACAACAAATATAAAAGTAAGAAGAAGAATTTTCCATTATTAGTTGAGGAAGCAACAAGTTCAAAAGTGGGAAGCAAATTTTGTAAGGAAGGTTGGTGCCTTCATATTTGAAGAGATTGGTGTCTCTTGCTGAGTTGGTGGTTAGCAAAAGGGCTGGGTGCTCCTATAGGTTGGTTCCTACAAAACTGTAATTTGGGGATTGGTGTCTCCAATAGGTTGGTTCCTACAATTTTTTGAGAAATATATATAAAGAAAGAAGTTTCTCCCTGGTTTTCTCTCGAAAGGGTTTCCACGTATATTTGTGTCTACTTGCATTACATTTTGTGTTCTTTGATTGATTTGATATATTCACATTGCTCGTGATTTTAGATCTAATTTTAAGTATTGAAGATTTAAATAATATCATAATACTGATTCACCCCCCCCTCTCAATATTATCTTGTGTTCAACATTAATCATATCAAATACAGTAGGAAATTATTGGTTTGTATTACTTCTTGCATTAAGTTGTTTTAAATAGTGTATCGACAACCGTCAAGGAAGTATTGCTCTTCCTGGATCTAGATCATGTTAGGAAATCCACTAAGCTTTTCTATTAACTATGTTTTGTGTTATTTCTTTGTATTTTAGGTAGTTCCTCCTAGCCAAAAGGAAGCTCACACAATCAGCACTAGATCGGATATTAGAACATGTGCACAACCTCTAACTAACCATCGCAATAGGTATTCTTCCTTGTCCCTTCTACCCTTATTTCTTTTGTCGAATCCATAAAGAAAATGGTGCAAAATTTTGGCAGGCCCGATGGAACCCATCATGGGTTATTTTTCATTTTATTCATTCCTAGGTGAAATTTGTGTGTTTGTTTCCCTTTTGAAAAGCTTCCACATTAATTTTCTTCTTTGGAATCTTCCCCTTCTTTTTATCATCTAAAATCAATCATGTTTTTGGTACTTTAAAAAGAATACATATTTATTTCATTAGCTTTCCATTAGTAAAAAAGCATACCTCTTCATGTTCATCACTTGTTACATCGAATATCACATTTCGATTTGGGTTTAAAACAATTACATGACATTATGATATTTTGCATTATATCTCACATTAAAATTGATGGCAACCTATACGCTAGAAGTCATGCCCAGTTGATGGTTGACACAAATAAATCCTAGAAAGGACATTCTCTCTTATTTCTCTTTTCCAAACTACACAAATTGGAATCTACACATATTCTTAAACAACATCTTACCCAAAAGATACTGTCAATGATCATACAATCATAGGATTGATAGTGGGAACCCATCTAGTTATCTTTGTCTAGTCACCCATCAAAGAAAGTCCTGCCCCCTCCAAAACATAACCTGAAACCTCACCTTTAGAATTTTCTTCTTTGTAGCAAGCCTTCCAAACCAAAACCTCTGTTCTAAATTCATGATTCATTCTTTAAATATCACAAGCTAAACACACTAAATTCACTTGTAGGATTATGTTTTTTTCTTATCTTTGTTCTTGACTTGCATTTTGAGGTGTGAGGTTGTATTATCCATTTTTCTTTCCTTTCAGACTCCTATTGGTGCCATTTTTGAGCTTGCACCATGTTGCCCTAAAATTTTCAAATCTATATCTACAAAAAAATGTTTTACCCTTTGAATTGATTTGTTGAAATTCTTCCCCTCTTGTTAAATGCTTTAAAAATACTCACAAACATCCTTTTTTTCCCCTAATTTGAAAGAATAATCCAAGTTTGCCCTTTTTTGTGCTCTAATTTTTCCAATTTTGTGGGCTATGTCATTTTTCCCTTCGCCAGATCATGGAAAAATTGAAATTGATCATATCATACTTGTGTGTAGTTGAAAATCCTATCCTAAGGTCAAAAATGTTTGGAAATCATGCTTCAGTTGATTTGGAATCAAAAAATCTGACATGCTTGGTGAAAAAATTGAATTCTAGGGCATCCCTAGAATTTTTTACATTTTGATGGTCAGAGGGGTATTATTTTCCCATCAAATCCATCCTCAGAGGGTATTGGCAACATGGTGGGTTTTCATTAGCTGAGGAAAAGTGGGGAAGTGTTGTAACTTTTCATTTTTCACCTTTTTTGATAAATGGGCCATTTTTGGGCCCATGGACACATTTTTTCCAAATTTTCCTATGTGGAATGTTCTGATTAGCAGGGGGATGGTGGGTGGTCAGATTCCCTTAAGGTTTTTAGACTTTATTTTACAAAAATGTTAGAGTCAAAATTTTGCCAAAAACCCCACAGCCAACCAGAGGAGGACACGTGGAAGTATTTTTGGTCAGAGGGGATGTAGATGGCAGAGAAAACTAATGAAATTTTATGTTTTTGGCTCAAAGGGTTAAAGTAAAATTTTGGATTGTGGCCCCATGGCAAATCATAGGAGGACACGTGTCTAGGAAAATTCAAAATGGTGGGGTGGAGGTTTTGGTGATTTTGAAGTTTTTTCTTAACTTCGAATAGTTTAAAGTCAAATTTTGGGTCGAAGCTCTACAACAAATCAGGAAAGGACATGTGTCCATGAAGGCAAAAAGGGAAGTGCGGGCCATAGAGGGAAATGAGGAATTTTTTCCCTATTTGGTGAAAGGAAGTTAAGGTAAAAATTTAAGCCACGGGCCCGCAAGAAAATCAATGAGTCACACGTGGTGGACAAGGCAGGTCAGCAGGTTGGTAGAGGTAGGAGGGAATTTTTTACCTTTTGCAAAAAAGGCTTAAAATCAAAATTTCAAGCGCTCTCCTGCTAGCAAATCATCGACTGACACATAACAATAGACAAGGTCGGTCAGTGGAGATAGGACATAATTTTTTCCCTTTTGCAAAAAAGACTCAAAATCAACATTTGGAGCGCTGGCCTGTGATGAATCACAAGGAGACACGTGGTGATGGAGAAATTAGAGGTACGGGCCAGCCAGGAAAAAAGAGAAAAATTTCCACTTTTCCAAAATAGGTCAAAATGTCTAGAATTGAAGTGTGATCACAATGGGACCCATCATGTGCCATGTGTCAGCTCTAAAATTCAAAGGTAGAGGGGTGGAGAAAAAGGTCAACTTTTTCCAATTTTTCAAAAATCTCAAAAAGACAAAAGGTAAGCCCGAATTAATTTCCAATCATTTTTGCCACATGTCTGGCCTTATCCAAAAAATTTAAAACAGTAACTCAAGCTTATTTCTAAGTCCACATCTTCCACGTGGAGGGCCATGATTAAAAGATGGATAAGATCGATAGTTGTTCTGCATCCATTTGTGGCTAACTCCCTTCATTCTTCCCTCTCTCGTGCTTCAGTCATAATTTTTCAATTTTCAGACACTCAAGACTTTCTAGAAATGGCACCATTGGATAGATATTTTTCTCAGCTTTCCAGAAAGGTAAATTTTTCCTCCTAACTCCATGTATTTTTGAAGTTATGGCTCGACGGAGTTTTTGTGGGAAATTTTCCCCTGGAAGGCCCGCAGCTAGTAATATGGTGCCACGTGTCCTAGGGACTGGCGGAGGGTGGAGGTAAACTTGGAATTTTCACCAAGTGATTCAGAGAGTTTTCAAAAGGAACATTTCACCCCGAAAGCCCACCGACAAATGAGATGCTGCCACGTGTCCAAGGAAAGGAAATTGGAAAATTTTCTAAGGGTTGATCCAAGAAATTTTTTTAATGTTAGGCCCGCATCAAATCATATTGTGCCACGTGTCTTGAGAGGAAAAGAGTGGTGGAGGGTAGAGTTAAAATGGAAAATTTTACTAAGTGTTGACACCGTAAAAAATCTCCAGGAGGGCCCGGGTGAATGAAATGATGCCACATGTCCCAGGACCAGCGGACCGTGGGGGAAGATTTAAAAATTTGGCAAAGTGTTTTGGTAAAAGGAAAGGAGAAGTTTTTGGCCCACCACCCCACTGACCAGTCAAAGCTTGCCACATGTCCCCAGGGGTCAGATTGGCAGAACACGGGTGGAAAAATTAGAAATTTCCCAAAGAAAAACAAAGGAAATTTCAAAAGGAAAAGTCTGTCCCCCAAATGCAGACCAATGGCATCTTGCCACATGTCCAGTGGTGGCTAAAATATAGGATAGGCCTGCATGAAAAAATCTCCAAGAAAACCTGGGATACCAATGGGGAGCCTTTTGTAACATGTCAATCATTTCAATCCATTTAGTTCCTATTACAAGTGGTTGAAGGATAGATTTAAGGGATTTCCATTTTCCACGTTCAACTCACCTCTTGCTCATGTTTCCTACAAATTAGAGTGTTGGGCTCATTGTAAAAGAGGATTTTCTAGTATCAAAGCTCTGTCAAAATTTCCAAAATAGTGGAAAGCCAATGTGCTGCAAGACCTTGTAGTTTTACTCCTTGCATGGTGATGCCACATGGCACCTAGAATGGTGGGGTGTAATAGATTGAACTGTGAAATATCATGAAATGCAATAAAATGGACGAGTTTGTGGATGCATCTTTCGCCTGCCAATGTGTTTTCTTGCATTCTTCTTGCCCCTCTAACCTTGATTACAAGAATATTGTGTCTATTTTTATGTTCTTATAGGCATCTATTATCATTTTGTATGTTTGAAATGTTGTTGTAAATGCATTTTTCCAGGTTGTGGAGAACTTTTATCACCCCTTCTAGTATGTACTTTACTCCTAGTTTTCACACATTGGAAGATTACTCTCACACCTCCCTCCTTTTCTGGTATTTCACCACTTTAGTGTAGGGTTCAACCACCATTTTTAGTGTAGGGTTTCATTTTTATGCATTCTTTCTCCTTGGTCCCTTGGAAAGTTAGATTAGAATAGATAGTTTAGGAGCAAGAACCAGCTTTCTCTGGAGGTCTATCTCAAGTAGCAAGTCCCACAACTTGGAGATAGTACCCATGTTATCCAATCACACCGTGAGCTCAAATATATGCAATTGTGTAAACATAAGGGTGTTGTGATTCAGTGATAATAGTACCCACCATATGCCATGTGTCAGCTCCAAATTTCAAGGGTGGAGGGGTGGAAAAAAAACTCAAAATTTTCCATTTTTTCAAAAAATGTGGAAAAGTAAAAAATGATCTATATTTCAGTTCTAATCATTTTTTTCCACGTTTCCGGCCTTATCCAAAAAATTAAAAAGGTAACTCAAGCTTATTTCTAAGTCTGCATCTTCCACGTGGAGGGCCAGGATTAAAAGATGGATAAGATTGATGGTTGTTATGCATCCATTTGTTTTGACTACCATGGGAGCTCTAGGAATCTTGGAATCACAATTTTTGCATCAAAATTCATCAAATTTATAGTTATTTTGTGTTTTCTTGGCCTTATAGGATCACTCGCATCACTTTCATGGCTTAATTCTTTGATTTGATATCTTTTTGAAGTAATTTTTTGCCCTAGCCCAAGCAAAACCATGAAATGACAAAATCAAAAGTTGTAGAGGTAATTTGAAAAGGTAAAAAGGTGAAAATAATTAGAAAAAGGTGTTTGCATGCATCAATGATGAAAAACATGCCTCCAGGATGGATAACGATCCAGATATTTGTAATGATCTAATCTTTTGTGCACACTTGGCAACCTGCGAGTGTTTTTTGTTTGATGTCATTTTCATTAAATCATGAGGACCATTTTGTAACAAAATTGATCCCATGGCATATTATTTTCTTGGGAAAGAAGGATCCAATGTGGCATAAGGTATATAATGCATTTTGGAGAAAATTGTAAAGTGTTGGGAGTTCAAAATCACGAGCAAATTCTAAGAGAAAGCTCATTTCTCTGAAAAGAACCCCACCAAAGAACCAGAATAATTTCTTCTATGTTGGATCTTCATATATGTTAGTTGGTTATAATTGTATAGCCATCACAAATCTTTGAGATTGTTCATGAAACTCTCCCCTGCTCATGAATCTAACAAGCTTTTGAGTTAATCTGTGTTTTTTGGGCAATATGATGTCTATTATCATTTTTTAAATGCCTACAAATAGTTTTCATTGTTTTTGTCGCAATCTTGCATTGAAAGTATTTAGAAATCACACAAAATCTCCATTTCTTGTTGATAGTTTAGTGGCATTTGTAATCTCATGTTCAGAAGAGCCTTCATCTGATAAAGAGATAAACAAATTTAAAATCACTTTACCTTCCTTGACTACAGAGATTGCTTGTAAGCCTTTGGGGGTACCTTAGGTGTGGTTTGATCAAGGATTTTTTGTGTTTAATTGATTTCTTTACCTCAAGATTTTGTGGTTAATTATCAAAGATTGTGTGAAGAGTGCAACCTGGGATTGCATTTATGCCTCTTCTGGTTGAAAGAATATCTTGATTGTTTGAAGCATTTTATCTGATAGTTGTTCAAGTATTGTAGAGGTTGTCAAAGATTTGATATATCCTAGTTTGTATTGTCAACACCCCCACCAAAAAATTCATTCAAAAAAAACTAATCCTACCCATACTACCCTTGTATTGCATTTTGTGTGAACAAAAGGATCTAACCCATCTATGAAAATGCACAAGGAAACTCATGATCATACAATGTCTCTAGTAACCCTTGCCTTGCAGTGAAAATATCTCCATGATATGGGAGTGACAACTTGTTAAAGTCAGATTTGGAGTGTTGATCATATTTACCCAAGGATTTTTCATACTATTTGCATAAATTAAGGGATATCTTCAACTCCTTCACCATTTGGGGGTTACAATGTAGGTTCTCATACCTTGGTTGAAAACGCACAACCTAAAATAGTGACGGTCAGATCAAATCCTTTCAAAGTGCTATACATCTCTCCAAAAATTTGAGTGCTAGTTAGATCAGCTCCCTGGCTACAAAATGACACACATCATGATCTATCTGACTTCAAGCTTCATGCCATATCTCTAATGTTGCTCAGACTGAAAAGGAGAACAAATTTGGGTACCAACACCTTTTGGTGCCATTGCCGAGGATTTCATGGAATTTCTTGGTGTTTTTAAAGTGTTTGAAGAGTTTGAGCTACTACATTGTTAAAATATCATTTTAGGCTTCAGATATGCAAGTTTTAAACAAGGATTTATAGTTTTGTCTACCCTTTTTCCATTTCCTAGTAGTTCATACACTTTAGGTGCATTGTGATTGATTGATTTAAGAAGAAGAAGGTATGATTTACAAAGCCTTGCAAAGGTTTTAGTACTAGCAAACATTTGACATATTATTTTAGTGAATTCTTGCACAACTAAGGTGAAATTCCTTAGTGGCGACTCCATGCTAATTTGATCTTGAAAATACCAGTTGTCTTACCTTTCTGTCATTTATAATTTGTTGTTGATCTGAAAAACTGGAAGGAAGAAGATCTCTCTTCATCAAGGACTCTGCTAAGAAGTTGTTTATAGATTCAAGAAACTTAGAGTTAGAAGGAAGAAAAGTGTGGAAGGTTGTTGGAGGCTTGGCTATAAGAAAAGAAAATCCCCATTGTTGAGTTTGAAAGTGAGCAGACTGTTATTGAGGAGTAAAATTCTTCTTTAAGTGGATCTGATTTAGACAATCCTATTGCTGGTTTTGAATTCCCCATTAGGTGAGGGATCTTCTTGTGCATTTTAAAGGCTTTCCTCATAAATCTTCTCCTATATTTTCTAAATTTTCTAGAGATCATCAAGAAGGAGATCCCTTAAGAGAGATTTGTTTTGAATTTTTTCATTTCTATTCCCCAAATACCTCTCACTCCTCATCATTTTGTTTCTCCTCCAAGATCATCACCACAAAATAACATCGCTCATCCTAGACCTCCATTTGTTGTTAACACCTTCGGGTCCTATAAATCTTAGAGGAATGGATGGTTACCCAAATGCTATCCCACAAGATGTCAGAAATAGGTTACCAAAGTTTCAAGGTAACAATGCTATGACTGGAGATCAACATCTCAAACTTTTTGTTAACATGATGGAATATTTTGAGATAAAATTTGAAGATTTGTATGTAAAATTGTTCATCCACACCTTAGAGGAGGATGCAAGGGATTGGTATAAGGCTCTACCTTATAATTCTAATGATTCATGGACTAAAATGAAAAATGCATTTAGGGTGCAATATGGTGATAACACTAATCCTAGATTTCTTTTATCTGAGTTTGAGAATATCAAGAAGAACCCTAATGAATCAGTCCATGACTTCAACACAAGGTTTAACAAAATTTTGATAAGGTTGCCTATTAATTTGAGGCCTTGTGATGAATCTTGTCTAATCAAATATGTAGATGCATTTGATAAGAAGGAAGCCTATTACCTAAGAGACAAGAACCCAACCAATCTAAGACAAGCTTTCACCATGGAACTTTAAATTGAGTACAGTATCAAAGAAATTGGGAAACCTCTCAAGAGAGATGGTGTAAAATTGATAAACCTTAAAAAACCTCAAGCTAGGAAAGGTGTTGATTTAGAAGAGGTTGTGAAAACTTTGGCAGGGGCTATCAAAGAAATATCATACAAGTTGGCAAGATTTGAGAAGGGAATTGGGTAGACTTCACTGGGTTAACCTAGGTAGCATGCATAAGATATATTTTGCAATCACCATAGGAATGAGCAGAGGTTTGATGACAAAGGTAAATGGCATGTTGGATCTACAAATATACATCCTCAAGCATGTGAAGGAAGAGTGTTTCCTGATCCCTTAACTACTAGGGTTGTTATTGTTGAAGAGGTTGTTGATATTTATTGGTGTGATATGTTTCTTCTACCCCATCCTCCATGTGAAGTGGACCAGCAAGAAGGTGAAGATAATGATGATGGTATTGATGATGATATTTGCATGATGGGATGTTCTTTAAGCTTACAAGGAGGAGCAACATCTACTGAAGTAATAAGTGCTAGGATAGCTACAATGTTTTCTGATTACATCAAACGGGTACAAATCTTTCTTCCCTCTCATGCTCTTGAAGTTTATGTAGTGCAAAATTTTGAAATTCCTAACAATGACTTTGAATACCTAAGAGAATTGATGATTAACAAATATGATGATGGTATCCCTTTAGAGGAAGATAGATAGTTTTTAATGAATTTTGTTGTTGGTCAAGAGAAAGAGTATAATACTAGAAGAAAAGTTGTTAAAGGAGCTAGTCCTCAAGCCAAGCCTAAGATACCCTTGCTCACAAGAATTCCTAAAGAAACTCCTAGAAGAGAAAAACTTGCTAAGAATTCTACTGTCCCATGCAAAAATTATAGTCCTCCTCATGCCCAAGCTACCAAGAGTCCCATGCCATCTAGTGAATCTGCTTGTCTCCCTTACAATTTTGTCCTACCAAAGAGTGTTCCCTATGACATAGCCCAAGTATTGAGCCAAACTAAATTGAGTGTTCCAATCATTGAGTTTCATAGAATTCCTAAGCATAAGAAGAGAGCATTTGAGTACTTGGGATTGAAAGAAGAGAAGGTTACTCTAGGAAGAAATGTAAATGTTGTTGAAACTCCACCTTAGATCATTGTTGACCTTGAAACACCACCAACATTAGAATATCTTTGAGAGACATCTGAGGTATATTTGGGGACATCTTTGGTTGATTCCCAATTGAATGTTGATCCATTCTTCACAACTTTGATCAGACAGGATAAGCTACTTCACAATTGTATGTTTGATTCCGGTGCATCATGTAATGCCATGCCTCTAGAAGTCATGAATTAGTTGGACATCAAAGTGACAGAAACCTATGGAAAGTGTACTGCCATGGACTCAAGAGAAGTGTCGATTGTTGGTTGTGTGAAAGGTTTGGTAGTGCAACTTGCATCTTATCCAGGGAGGAATTTAAAATTGGATGTTGTGATTGATGAATGCCCTACCAAATGGGGTATGCTTTTGTTAAGAAAGTGGGCTGCAAGTTTTGGAGGAAGTGTCCAAATGGATATGTACTTTTTGACCATTCCCATTGAGGGTGGCCTATTCAAGCTCTATGGAGAAAAGAAAATGTTACATCTAATTGAGGACCCAAACAACGCTTCCTATGAAATGTTGTTTGTTGATGGAAAAGAAAAAAAATGGATGAATAAAAGTTCCTTGAGGTGGTAGGTTCTCCTTGGACCTTGCTATTTGATGGAGCTTGCTCCAAATTTGGAAATGGTGTTGGTATAGTTTGGCTTTCTCCTAGTTTGGAAGAGTTTTCTTTTTCTTTCAAACTTAATTTTGAATGCACTAACAATATTGATGAGTATGAGGGATTATTGTTAGGGTTAATAATTACATGGAAATATGGAGTAAAAGAAATTTTTGTAAAAGGAGATTCAGAGCTGGTTGTCAAACAAATAAGAAAACTATATGCTACAAAAAATCAGCGTATGAAACAGTACAAGCATGCAGTTTGGGGTTTAGTTGAAATGGTTGATTCCTTTAACATTGTGTATCATGAAAAAGGTCTGAATTATTATGCTAACGAGTTGGCATTGTTGGGTTCTAGATTTAGAAATTGCACCTTTTCACCTTATTGTGAATACAACATTGAAGTGCTAACTAGGTCAGTTGTCCCTGATAATGTGAAACATTTGCAAGTTTTTAATGATAATGCTCAAGTGCTAAGGTTATTTCAAAACCACGATGAGTTGGGATATTAGAATATTGATTGGGAGCCAATGGTATGCATTACTGAAGGAAAATAAACTTTTTTTGAGAAATACATCATCCAATTGAAAACAAACACCATTCCTAGAGGTCTTGTTGCACTTGAGTCAAATTTTAACAATGTTGATTGCATTAAATAGAAACATGTCTACCTCAAGGGATGTGGAAGAGCATAACTTAGGCACTAATGGTAAACCAAGGAAGATTTGGTTGGGCAGAAATTTAAGTAAAGAGGAAAAACAATCCTATGCCCAACTCTTAAAAAAATATGAGGACTTCCTTGCTTGGTCCTATTCTGAGCTAAAAGCATATAGAGAAGAATTGTTTCAACATGAGATCCATTTTGAGGCCAAGAATAAGCCATTAAAATAGAGGAAAAGAAAAATTATTCCACTTCTCTCCATGAAAATGAAATAGGAGTTAAAGAAATTGAGAGATGGAGGTATTATTCAGCCCACTAGATATTCATCTTGGGTTACAAACCTTGTACCAGTCAGAAAGAAGAACGGAGACATCAGACTTTGTGTGGATTTTAGAAATCTAAAAAAATCATCCATGAAGGACAAATATCCCTTTCCAAATATGGAAAATATGTTTCAGCTTGTGATAGGGTCTGAGTTGCTTTCTACATTGGATGGTCTCTCCGGATACAATCAAGTGGTAGTCAAAGAATCAGAAAGACTTAAAACAACATTCACTACTCCTTGGGGAACATATTTTTTTTGTTAGTATGCCCTTTGGTTTGATGAATGTTGGTGCCACTTTTCAAAGAGCAATGGATGTTGTTTTTTCTGGTTACATTAATGAGTTCATTGTAGTTTACCAAGATGATGTGACTATGTTTTCAAGGCAGAGAGGTGATCATTTACAGCACTTGGAGAAGATGTTGATCAGATGTAGGGAGTATGTCATTTCTATTAATCCAAAGAAGTTTCATTTTGGCATGTAAAAGGCCAAGATGCTGGGACATATTGTGTCTAATGATGGTGTTATGATAGACCCTGAGAGGGTGGAAGCAATCAGAAAATTACCTATCCCAAGAACCAAGAAAGGCATCCAATCTTTATTTGGTCAAATTAATTTTAGTAGAAGGTTTGTTTCCAACTTTTCTGAGTTGACTCTTCTAATTACATGCATGCTAAATAAGGAACAAGTTATCAAATGGGAGGAGGTTGTCATTAAATATTTTGAAGGAATTAAGGATGCACTTAAACATGCACCTATTTTAGCAGCCCTAAACTATAAGATCCCTTTCCAAATCTTTTCCTTTTCCTCTGAGTATACCATTGCTTTTTTTTTGCTGCAAAAGGATGAGAATGGGGCTAAGAGGCCTATTGCCTTATTTATTAAGGATTTACAAGAAACTGATGTGAATTATACAATCATGGAGAAACAAGCATTTTCCTTGGTGAAAGCAACAAAAGTTTTCAAGCCTTATATATTGAGTTCAAAATTTGTTGCTTATGTTTCCCACACCATGGTGAAATACATCTTATCAGAGATGGATATTTCAAGCAAGAGATATAGGTGGGTTAATAAATTGTAGGAGTATGATATGGAAATCCAAACCACAAAAGTTAGTAATAGGTTTGGGTCTTACCAAGCTCATGGCTGAGAGCAACTTGTAGAATGTAGAAATGAATCAGCTAGAGGAAGAATAGGTAGATGTGCTTACAAAGTTGGTAAGTTCTGAGTGGTACAAATATGTGATCTTCTACCTCAGACACCTGTGCTGCCCTCGTCACTTAAATAAAAATCAGAAAAGACCCCTCAAAATGGTTTCTCAAAAATATATCATCACAAGCCTTGGGCTAGCTTAGAAGAACCTTGAAGGTGTTCCCTTGAAATGCATAATTGAAGATGAAGCTCCCAAGATAGTCATTGATTTCAATGGGGGAGTTTGTGGAGGAAACTTTGTTGGAAGAGTAACATCACATAAGATTTTGAGAGCTAGCTATTGGTGGCCTACTCTCTTTAAAGATGCAACCCAGCTGGTTAGAAAATGTGATAGTTGTTAATGTTTCTCTAGAAGACTGAAAGCTTTAGTCTCCCTTCCTTTGCAGCCTGTATCAATTGAAGCTCCTTTCAAGAAATGGGGGATGGAATTCATTGGTGAGATTTCAGATCCTTCTAGTGTTGGCCATAAGTGGATCCTTATAGCCACTGATTATTTTACAAAGTGGGTAGAGGCAATCCCCACCAAGAAAGTAACACACCAAATAGTTATGGACTTCTTATTGAATAAAATAATATGCATATTTGGATTCCCAGTCAAGATTATAGCTGATAATGCCATGTGCTTTAGGTCTAAAAATTTAATGGCAATGTGCAATGAATATGGAATCAATCTGACTTATTCTTCAAACTATAACCCCTAAGGGAATTGACAAGTTGAGTCTAACAATAAGAATTTGTTAAAGATCATTAGAAGAACCTTGGAGAAAAACAAGAAGAAATGGGGTGAACAATTGAAATTTGTAGTTTGGGTTGATAGGATAACTCCTAAAAGAGATATTGGTAAAAGCCCATTTGAAATGGTGTATGGAACTCATGATTTTCTACCCTTGCACTTGCAATTATCTTCATTTTAGTTTGCTCAATAGTTGGAAGATCAAGAGCTTGGCCCATATAAATCAAAGATCAATTAGATTATTGAGCTTGATGAGGAGAGAAGAGCATCCCATCAAAGACATGTTATATTTAAGGAAAAATTGAAGAGATTGTTTTCCAAGAAGGTCACTCCTAGAGCCTTCAATGTTGGAGATCTAGTTTTTTTGTGGGATAGTAGGCATGAAGACAATGGAAAACATGGCAAATTTGATGCATTATGGATGGGCCCTTATGACATTAATATAAGAATTGGTGAACATACCTTCTTTCTCAAGGACTTAGATGGTGAATTGCTAGAGCTGCCTGTTAATGGTAGACATTTGAAGTATTTCTTGGATTAATATCCAAATCTAAGGTATGGACCAATTATATATTTGTATAGTCTTTGTTTTCTACTTTGTTTTTTTTTATTTTGTTGGTGTGTGGTTTTCCCTTATTCTTGGCAACCATTATGGTCAGTTTCTTAGCTCATTTTTGAAGGATGGTTCTAGTTTTTTTACTGCCTTGCATATTGACTCCTTTGCCCAATGGATATTTTGGCACTTGGTCTACATTTTTTTCTTGTGGCACTCACTAGGAGTGCCCATCCCCAAGAAAGAGCCGATGTTGGTGCCATTTTTGAGCTTGCACCATGTTGCCCTAAAATTTTCAAATCTATATCTACTCAAAAATATTTTACCCTTTGAATTGATGGTTTGAAATTCTTCCCATCTTGTTGAATGCTTTAAAAATGTTCACAAACTTCTTGTTTTTCCCTAATTTGAAATAATAATCCAAGGTTTCCCTTTTCTGTGCCCTAGTTCTTCCAATTTTGTTAGCTATGTCATTTTTCCCTTTTCCAGATCATGGAAATATCTAAATTGATCAAATCATATTTGTGTGTAATTCAAAATCCTATCCCAAGGTCGAAAATGTTTGAAAATCATGCTTCAATTGATTCATAATCGAAAAAATATACCATCCTTGGTGAAAACAATGAATTCTAAGGTATCCTTGGAATTTTTTACGTTTTGACGGTTAGTAGGGCATCATTTTCCCATCAAATTCATCCTCAGAGGGTATTGGAAATGTGGCAGGTTTTCATTAGCTGAGGAAAAGTGGGGAAGTGTTGTAACTTTTCATTTTTCACCTTTTTTAATAAATGGGGCATTTTTGGGCCCAGGGACCCATTTTTTCCAAATTTACCTAAGTGGCATGTTGTGATTGGTAGGGGGATGGCGGGTGGTTGGATTTCGTTAAGGTTTTTAGACCTTATTTTCTAACCAACTAGAGGAGGATGCGTGGAAGTATTTTTGGTCAGAGGGGATGCAGGTGGCGGAGAAAACTTATGAAATTTTATGTTTTTGGCTCAAAGGGTTAAAGTAAAATTTTAGACCACATCCCCATGGCAAATCATAGGAGGACACGTGTCTAGGAAAAGTAAATATGGTGGGGAGAAGGTTTTGGTGATTTTGAAGTTTTTTTTAACTTCAAATGTTTTAAAGTCAAATTTTGGGCTGAAGCTCCACAACAAATCAGGAAAGGACATGTGTCCATAAAGGAGAAAAGGGAAGTATGGGACGCGGAGGGAAATGGGGAATTTTTCCACTTTTTGGTGAAAGGAAGTTAAGCCAAAAATTTAAGACATGGGCCCTTAAGAAAGTCAATGAGTGACATGTGGCAGAAAAGGCGGGTCGGCAAGCTGGCAAAGGTAGGAGGGAATTTTTTCCCTTTTGCAAAAAAGGCTTAAAATTAAAATTTCAAGCGTTGGCCCACTAGTGAATCATCGAGTGACACGTAGCAGTGGACAAGGTGGCTTAGTGGGCTGTTGGAGATAGGAGGGAATTTTTTTCCTTTTACGAAAAGGACTCAGAATCAAAATTTGGACTGCTGGCCCGTGATGAATCATAAGGAGACACGTGGTGATGGAGAAATTGGAGGTGCGAGATTACGGGGCAAAAAGTGAAAATTTTCCAACTTTCCAAAAAGGGTCAAAATGTGCAGAATTGAAGCATGATCCCAATGGGACCCACCTTGTGCCACGTGCCAGCTCAGAAATTCAAAGGCGAAGGGGTGGAGAAAAAGGTCAAATTTTTCCAATTTTTAAAAAATGTCAAAAAGACAAAAGGTAAGCCTAAATTGATTTCCAATCATTTTTGGCATGTGTTTGGACTTATCCAAAAAAATTAAAAAGGCAACTCAAGCTTATTTCTAAGTCCACATCTTCCATAGGGAGGGCCAGGATTAAAACATGGATAAGATCGATGGTTATTGTGCATCCATTTCTTTTGAATTCCATGAGAGCTTTAGGAAGCTTAGAATCATGATTTTTGCATCAAAATTCATCAAATTTATAGTGTTTTTGTGTCATCTTGGCCTTCCAGGATCATTAGCATCACTTTCATGGCTTAATTCTTTGATTTGTGATGTTTTTGAAGTAATTTGTTGCCCTAACCTGAGTAAAAATGTGAAATGACATAATCAAATTGTAGAGGTAATTTGAAAAGGTAAAAAGGTGAAAATGATGAGTAAAAGGTGTTTTCATGCCTCAATGATGAAAAACATGCCTTCAAGATGGATAATGATCTAGATATTTGTAATGATTTAATCTTTTGTGCACACCTAACAACCTGTGAATGTTTTTCTATTTGATGTCATTTTCATTGAATCATGAGGATTGTTTTGTAACAAAATTGATCTCATGGCATATTATTTGCTTGGGAAAGAAGGCTCTAATGTGGCATGAGATATATAATGCATTTTAGAGAAATGGTAAGGGGGGGAAGTTGAAAATCATGAGCAAATTCTAAGAGAAAGCACATTTTTCTAAAAAAAACCCACCAAAGAACTAGAATAATTTCTCCTATGTTGGATCTTCATTAATGTGAGTTGGTTACAAGTGTATAACCATCACATAACTTTGAGATTGTTCATGAAAATCTCCCCTTCTAATGAATCTAACAAACTTTTGAGTTAATCTTTGTTTTTCTGGGTAATATGATTTCTTTTATCATTTTTAAATGCCTACAAATAGTTTCCTTTGTTCTTGTTGCAATCTTGAATTGAAAATATTTAGAAATCACATAGAATCTCCATTTCTTATTGATAGTTTAGTGGCATTTGAAATCTCATGTTCAGAAGAACCTTCATCTGATAAAGAGATAAAAAAATTTAAAATCACTTTACCTTCCTTGACTGTAGAGATTTCTTGTAAGACTTTGGGGTACTTTAGGCATGGTTTGATCATGGATTTTTGTGTTTAATTGAGTTCTTTACTTCAAGATTTTGTGGTGAATTCTCAAATATTGTGTGAAGAGTGCTACATGGGCTTCCATTTATTCCTCTTCTAGTTAAAATAATGTCTTGATTATTTGAAGCATTTTATCTGATAGTTGTTTCAAATATTGTAGAGGTTGTTAAAGATATGATATATCCCAGTTTGTCTCATCAATACCCCACCAAAAAATCATTCTAAACAACCCATCCTACCCCATACTACCCTTGCATTGCATTATGTGTCGACAGAAGAATACAATCCATTTACAAAAATACATAAAGCAAATCAGGATCATTTAATGTCTTTAGTAACCCTTGCCTTGCATTGAACATATCTCCATGACATGGGAGTGACAACTCATGAAAGTCATATTTGGAGTGTTGATCATATTTTCCCAAGGAATTTTCATACTATTTGCATGAATTGAAGGATATCTTCATCTCCTTCACAATTTGGGGGTTACAATATAGGTTCTTTTACCTTGGTTGAAAAGGCACAACCTAAAATAGTGAGGGTCAGATCAAATCCTTTCAAAGTGCTATCCATCTCTCCACAAATCTGAGTGCCAGTTAGATCACCTCCCCAACTACAAAATGACACACATCATGATCTATCTAACTTCAAGCTTCATGCCATATCATTGATGCTACTTATATTGAAAAGGAGAAAAAAATTGGGTACCAACAACTCCATAATCATAGTTGGTGTATTCTGATTATTTTTTAGTGTGTCAAGACTCTTTTTTTACCATATTCAAAATTTTGGGTTGGCGTTCCATTCAACTTTAATTCACAAAAATAAAATTTTCTTCATATTATAGGTTTCATAGTAATTGGCATTGGTCAAGTGACTGTCTTTGGTTTACATCTGACTGTCACCGATTTATCTAACCGGTGTTAGTTCCCTTTGATTTTAGGTCAGTTTACTCAAAGAGCACTCATTTCATATTATTTTCTATTTAAAATCTCTGGACATCAGCATATCCTCTACATTATGATATTATTAACTACATATAGCTTCCATAGTTGACTTTCCTTAGTTTCTGTCTCACTTGCTCAAATTGTTGCTCTCCCACAGTAACCAACATCAGTTACTGTGACCATCATTGGTCACCCAGTAACCAAAATTGGTTGGATGGACCAACATCATTCCTTATATTTTTATTTTTAATCAAATAACCTACCAATTCACCTCTCATAATCAATTCTTTTCCATCCCTTTTATTCTCTGTGTCACTTACAGATTATAGTTCATCTAGTATACACTAACTCACGTGGTGTTGACTCATAATCAGGCCAACAATCTTGTGCTTCACTCTAGCCTTCAACTGCTTCCACCCAGGTCTTCACCCCCTTCTATCTTATAACCCATGGATCCAACTCATCCTATCACCATTAACACTAGTGATGAGGAGTTCACAAGACTTCTTGACTAGAAACTCGCTGCCATCCAGTACTACCTTGCTCATTCTTCTACCCAGGATGCCTCAGGTTTGTTATTATATGACATGCCCATATTTATCCCTCCTACTCTCTCCCCCACTTCTACGCTAGCTAGCATTAGCTCAACACTACCATCATCCACTTTACCACCTGTAGTGTCTCAGCTAGGTCCCACAGCTACTATAACTAGAATGTCTACATCATCTATCATACCCATGACGTCAATTGTCCCTACAATAGCATATTTAAGTATATCCCCATCTACACCTGCTACTTCACATATACCTATTGCATCGTAACCACCTATGGTGTCAAAAAATTACACCCCTTTCCATAAACTCGTCCTTTCTATCCCACAGTCCTTACCCCCAATCACAACTAGAGTTGTCACGACTACCCAACCCACTTACGCATAATACCAACAACCCCTAACCTCATTTATCATTTATTTTGGCTATGTACCACCTAAATCTATTCCTCCTATGTAATTATCATACTCAACACCACTATACACAAGCATACCACCCACCTCATACTTTTAGCATCAACCCACTTTTTCTACAGGGGGCACCAATTCATCACAACCTACCAATGATCTCATTAAGATGATGATGGAAACGATGTAGACCTTATAAGCATTTGTTTGTGACTCCTGTAATTCTTTAATTTATGATGAAATCTATAACGATCTTATCTATCCATCTATTCCCATTCATCCCTACTGTGTCCATTGGGAAATGGCTAAATTCAATTGCTTCAAAAGTAAAGAATACCCGCAACAACACTTACGTTCATTCAAATATGGGTGCTATCTAATAGCCCATGATGATGCTTTTCTCCTAT
This sequence comes from Taxus chinensis, assembly GCA_019776745.2. Taxonomy (NCBI): domain Eukaryota; kingdom Viridiplantae; phylum Streptophyta; class Pinopsida; order Cupressales; family Taxaceae; genus Taxus; species Taxus chinensis. Next base: position 28,113,374 of record CM034147.1, read on the forward strand.
GAACTTGCCCAATGTCCTTAACAGGACCAACATTGGATTGGTATAGTGAAATACCTAGACATTCCATTTATTCCTTTAGTCAAGTAGCCAAATATTTCTTAGACCATTTTTCAATCAATGTTATCAAGAAAGTCACCATGACTGATCTCTATTCAACCCGATAGTATGAAGATGAATCTATCACAGATTTCATTGCCTACTAGCAAAGTCTTATCAACCAATTAAAATTCTAGCTACCTCAGATTGAACTTATTGATTTGTTCACTAGATCTTGTGCCAGAAACATCTCACCAACTTTGTAGGTACAAACCTTTCAAAACTTCGATGAAACATTAACCATGGCACCAAAGCTAAAAATTCACATAATTGAAGAAAAGAAAATCCAATTATGAAACAAGAACTCCCTGTTCAAATCAAATGACTCTTCTTCATATTCAAAACCTCAATATAAATATTCAAAGACCAAATGATATGCCAATGCGGTAGTCCTCAAGGTGGGTCCATCTCATCCTTCTAATCAAGCCCAACCTTCTTCCAATCTTTCCCCTGTCTAGGATTTTCAGCTCTGGTGGGAGCAATAGAAGTACACTTCAATTAGAGATCCCTATTCTTTAATCTTTGAAAATATTCTTAACACTAGAGCCATTATAATTCCTCCCATAAAACCTCATACAAGTTTCAATCCTTCCAGTCTTATGCCTACATAGTATAAATAACATGACTACTATAATTACCATCACTTTAAATCCCATAGTGACAGTAATTGCATAAATTTTAAGAACATTGTCCAAGAGATGATAGATAATGGAGACCTTGTCGTGGACAACCCGAACGCACAAGAAAATAAAAAATTACACATATTTAAAAAGTCATTCTCTAACCATAAACCATCGTCTAATAAAAAAAGTGAACCTTCATCCAGCAACAACAATGTTCATGAAGGCCATGCAGTTTTTGATATCGTACCATTTTTTCCTCAAATCCCACCTATTTTGTCTATTGAGGAAATTTTGGCATGAGCTCCTCTACCCATAAAGGAGCATACCTCTTCTACTCCTTCACCCATAGAGGATTCCCCATCATCTCCCCCTTCTCTCACGGAGGAACCCACACTTTCTACCGATGACATTTCTCTATCTCCCTCACAACCTACTGAATAGTCAACACTTTAAATTTTCACATCCACGGGAGAATTATCATCGTCTTCTCATCCACTAAGGGAAAATTCTACCTTACCCCATTTTCCATCTCTCCTACCCATGGGAGATTATTCAGACATGCTACTACTTTTTTTGGGGAAGTTCTTCCCCATCATCCCAAGACCCCATTGACATGATCTCAGCTCTGTTACCTACAGTGTCTGAGGCTAGCTAATTCCATGTCCCACAAACATATTTTACAGGGATTTCCACCAAACCAAATCCATAATTTTCTTCAACATTACCATTTTCATGGCTGGCCAAAAAATTCCCTTTTCAATCCAAATGCAAACGTTTCCTGAGGATACTTCTACAATCTACCCAAAGGTATTTCCAATAACCAGATCAACATTGACCATGCCTATTGAAATGGATTCTTCTTCATCATCCATACCTAAATCCAAACCTCTACCCACCATTCCCAAACCTAGAAACCTACCCAAAACGTATCTCCTCACCCATATCTAGAACCATCACTACTTTGGGTGTCATGTCAACATCAAGCCTTACTCACCCACCTATCAAATTGGACTTAGCCACATCTTCCCAAGCCCACACCAACATTATCCCTCTCCCTAAAAGGAAAAATCAAAATCCTAGGGCACATACACCAGTCTCACCTACCACACCTTTGTAACCTTCCCCCCTCCCATCCATCCTAGGGCCCTATCCATCAACCCTTTGATCAAACAGTCTCCTACCCAAGGCCAATCAAAAACTAAACAACCTACTGCTACATCATGAGCCTTCGTTACACCTCATTCACCCAAAAACCAAACACCCTCACCCTCACCCGTGCTCTTCTTGCCACCTATACTTCCACCAGTTACTATAACCCCAACTTTACCTATATGGATTGTAGTCATTTTTACCCTTAACATAAAGAAAGGAATCAAATGTGTGTTAGCCTATCACCCAACAAAAGCTGGGAACTCACCCAAGGCACGTGAGGGTGCCGAGTCTCTCTTGTATGTGAGTTTAGCGGGAAACATCATCTCTGATTTGTGTAAGATATTTCAGAAGGGAAGTTAGAACATACAAGAACCATAGGGCTCAGAATGGCCTCTAAATCCTTGCAATCATTTCAGACTGAATACTTCACAGAATCCATAATGTGTATTATGACAGAAAGAAACATACAAGCATCCTTACCTAGCATGAAAGGAAATAGAACTCGTGAGAGAGAAGCATGCATCAGAATCATTGATATTCATGTATATATATAATAGGTATCCTCATTACATCCATTGAGCCATTACAAAGTGTCACAAAGAAGCAGACCATAGTCATGCATTGAAATTGGACTTATGTAACTAAGCTATTCAAAAAGAAAATTACAATCCATAAGCATAATGCATTCTCTCCTGAATAGAACTATCCACTAACAGAGTCCTCGCAGTATTTCTATAGATCTCCACCCATACTCTTTGTCTCTCCCTTTTACTCTGTAGGTGCTTGTATGTATAGATTTTCTGGACTACCAACTCACCCTCCAACACCGTTAGATCTGGTGCCAAGTGTCTGAATGTGGTCCTCCATGTGAGCATGCCTCTCCAAGCCTGAGCTTTCTACTTTATCCCATGATGTTCTTATAGAAGCTTCTGGCATGCTCCTTCCTAGGCCAACCTATCACCAAGATGGCACCTTATCCATGTGTAACCAGGTCATGCTTTTCATGTGTTCTACTCCAGACATCCAAATTTACTAAGTCCCAAACCATTAGCTTTGTCTTCGCGCATCATGCATGCTACGGGCTTCCTTAAACCCTTCTCTTAAACCTTCCTTTGTGCGCTTTTGCCTTACGTGCCATTCCATTACTGGGACCTTGTGTACCTACGTGCCTTCATACTTGGTTAATATTCTAGGGGTCCAACATCACCCCACACTATGCCTATTCTCCATTAGTGGAAACACTCCACTTAACCAAGATGTATGTTGCCTTAAGGAACCAAGGTGTAGTCTTACATTTTGCAAAAGAATAAAGGAATGAAAGAATTGGTGGAGAAGGAAGAATTGGGGGGGGGGGCATTAACTCAACAAGCTAGGAAAATCCTTCTGCAAGTCTTCCTCTAGCTTGTTCCATACGTTGACCTCAATTTGTGCCTTCTGAAAGAGGTCACCGATCAGGGTACTCACCTGGTCAAAACTTAGGCCAATTCCCTGGGCACCCAAAGTTTCAATGATATTCTCCATCTCCTTACCCAGGTATTCAAGCATGTCCATCCTCCTAGTAATCTGAGGGTATAGTTCTTTCAGTCGGGCCTTGATTAAACCCCTTAATGTTTCAATTATCTTAGATTTTATTTCTACTTCAGCAAGAACCTTGTCCCTCTCTACCTGTTTCCTTTATTCTTCTCTTAGAACTCCTTTAGCTCCACTTCATGTGTGGTGAACAAGGTGCTTGATACCTTATCCCTATCTGTGCAATTATCATATGTGGCCTTAGCAGATTGGGCAGTGACTTTAACCTCTGTGGGCACCTTGCTATACTCAGCAATGAGCGCTACCACCCTCAACTTGTCCTCTTTCTTTAAGTGTGTGGTCAGTTCCTCTATAGACTCAAGGGCCAAAGGTAATCTCTCCATGGTGAGGACATAGGTTAGATCTTATAAGAATTCCAGAGTGGATGTGTACTTCTATGCGGGTGGCACCAGGTTTGGGTGCTTTAAAATGATGATGCTCTTGATAGACTCCACCTTCTTGTATACTTCCTACACCTTTGTCTTCTCATCCTTTAGCTCATGCCTCAGATATGTGCTGACCAGTTCTTCTTAGTTCAAGCTCTTGTCCTTCTTAGCCATCTACTCTTCTTTCTTCCCTAGCTTTCCCTCTAGCACTCTTATTCTATCATTGTGTGCAAATATCCTAGCCTTTGTCTTGACCGTAACCTTGTTGAGTGTATTACAGACCTACTCATCCAAGATTTTTTAGGCATTTACCAAGGGATTGGCTCCCTTAGACTCTGGTACTGTTATGATTTCTCCTTGGCAAACTCTGAAGTTTGGCTCATCAATGTCAGATTCAAATTCCCGAAAGAGAATCTTCTTCATCCTAGGGTACACACCCTCATTTTCAAATGACCCCATGGATAAAAGCCTTTCCATGGGTAAAGTTCTCTTGAACTGCCCACATAGCACCTTCTATGAGTCATCAATGTAGCCCATCACTTGTCTTTTCTTTGTACTAAGGGTCCTCCTACCTGAGTACATGCCTTTGGGAAAAGTCACCATTAGAAAGGGACCTCCTCCCACATTGTCATGCTCCTTTTCAATGTTTTTCTCTCTTCCTTCCCCTAGCACTATGTTAGTGTTGCGCTCTAACTCTTAGTCTACTAAGGCCTTACGTATTTTCTTTGCCTCTCTCTCTACTACCTTAGTTATCTTCTCCTTTTTGAATCTTATGGGCTCTTGCTTCTCTGTGCCAATCACCTCATTTCTTCCCATGTCTTGGGTGTATTTCCCATCCTGTGTGCCCTTGCACTGCATGATCATGAACTCATGTTTTGCTTCTCCACTCTCTTCTTCTGAATCATACACGTTGAAGATATGTGGCTCCTGGTCTCTTTCAAGCTCCTCCTCCTCATTGTCATCTTCTTAACTCTCATCCTCTCTTCCACCCATGTACTTCACCAAGATGTCGGTCTCCTCTGAGTCATCTTCCTCTTCCATCCTCTATTTTTTCTTGAGAGGTGATTCTTTGATAGGGGACTCAACTTTCTCTTCTTTCTCTGGTGTTTTCTCCTTAGTGAGGGGTTGTTCTGGTGCCTCTTCCTCCAGTGTCTTTTCCTTTATCAGTGATTTATTTCTACGTGTGTAGGTGCTATGTTTGGTGCTCATTGATGGCATGCTTACCGTTTTAGCAGTCTACACACTTGGTGCTTCTTTGCCTCTTCCTACCCATGGGATCTTTAGGTATGGGGACATTGTTCTCCAGGTATGTGCCTTTCTCAAACTTTGGTCATATGCAGAGGTATATGTGCACCGCAGATCCTCTTGCAATGGGTAACATTATTGGTCTAGTCATCTGTACTTCATGTGATACATATCTTTCTAGGTACACACACTTGCCACCAGGGTAGTTCAAATTTTTGCACAAATCTCTATGGTCCTAATTCAAGATTCCAAGTTCCAGCTTTAGCTTCTTAGATTCCTTGAATTTTTTTACTTCCACTTGGAAGTATTGAGCTGTGAAAGTGAAGGTAATCTTGCACCATGGGCTCCATGATTCATCTATTAGCATGAACCTGCCCAGGAAGATTTGGTAGTATACTACAAATTTAGATTCTGCTTTAGTGACTACTAGCAGTTGTTTGGGAATCCTCCACTCTGCCCCAAATTTGTTCCTCAAGTGTGTATACCACTTCTCTAGTCACACCTTATGTGGTGTTGTCATTGTATCACATGCATACTTCTCGAATCTCTTCATGGGTGAAGGATCCTTGGTAGGGTACTCCCATACAAATTTGTCCGATGCATCAGGCACTCCAATCTCTAAAATCATGATGGTTAGTAGGATGTTACCGAAGAGGATTCTATCACCTTCCTTCGTGTACCTAAGCATCTCCTTTGTGATGTATGTAAACAAGTTTTATATGGTGCCCTCTAAAATCTTTCTGCAAACATGTAACCATGGTTTATTGACCTAGGTCCATCTCTCCTAGCTATTCAACTTTGTTACCAGATGTGCAACCATCTTCATCACTAGGTCCTTGATGTCTAAGATGTCATAGAACCTCGACCCCTTTTTGCAAGCATATTCGGTGATGTTTTCCTGAATTGCCTCCTTGTCACCTAGGTCATCCTCCAAGCTGTCTCCTTCACATATGAGGCTTGTGAACTGTGAGATCAGTTAAGGAGTAATACACATATTGTGCCCTATTAAATGGAAGTAATCTTCATGTACTCGCGACATTAGCCATTGGTATAGGCACTCTATTTTTACAAAATTTGGCAACTCATAGAGTCACAACAACCATGCCTTCTCCATATTGACCTTAACATCATCATTGTAGATGGGCAAGCCCTCTGGCATCCGTTTACTCTTGGGGCTCACTAATTCCAGTGTAATTTTCTTCTCAATCATGTTTGTTTGATGGTTATAGTCACTCATAGGCATGTTCCTCAGGTGGTACTCCCACTCCTTACCCATCATTACCCCATATGGGTACTGGATCTTCGCATACCACTCTTCATTCGTATTCACATCATGTTCTTGTTGCTTGGCCTTGCCCTTGCCTTTTCCTCTCTTAGGTGCCATTGTTAAGGTCCTCCTATCACTTCACTCCCTCCTTTTTACTCTACTCTTCCACTTATTCTAGCCTTAGATCTCAAACTTGTGATGAAAAACCTCTTGAACCCTTGCCCTAGTTTTTCAAACCCTAAGTGGGATAAAACTTCCACAAGATGGTGCCTCCTGATAACTTTTCTCATGCCCATGAAACCCCTTCCTTCTAGTTTACAAATCCAAACTGGCTGCTCATGCTTTGACCTCTTAGATATTTCTTCACACGATCAAATCTAGAAACCCTAGTTTGTAATAGACGTAATAATATCTTCTCTCTCTATTCCCAAATTTCAAATAAAAGTGCCTTGACCCTTTACTTATAGCTTTTTTTTCCTTTTTGAGCGTTAAATACTACTTCACATACCACTATACTTTTTTCATTTAATGTGGCTTTTTCAAACAAAGCCCATCTTCAGTACTTTCACTCACACACCCAACATGTGCATAAAATCATCTAACCTTCTAGCATGCAACCTATCCAACTCTATAGGAGACTCTTATGCACATAAAACCCGCGCCGAAGGCACTTCTTCTGTCCTGATTTTTTCTCTTGCCTACCTCATGTTGCTTAATGTTCTTTCTCCTCCTTAGTAGATGGGATCTAAAAGTTTCTTTATCCTAGCACTAACCATCCTTCTTCCATCTTTTCTCTCAATAAACCTCTTTTAACTGGGCCATTCAACAGGGATTTTTAACATACACTTCCTTGGCACTCTAACCATGCGCTCCTTCACATTACTCCACCCCACACTTAAAACAATGCATGGTCCTTTGCACACTCACAAATTCTCCAAAGTAGCAATAAGGTTACCAGTGCCCAAGGCACAAAACAAACCAATAATGTGAAAGGGAAACATGAGAAATGGAATGCATAAAGGAAATTTCTAAACTAACTGGAAAAACTACCTTATTTACAAACACCAAGAAGACTTATTTATAGTAGGGCTTCAAGCTAATTCCATTGAAGTGTCTAGGTAACTTCATCCTATCTAGCGCTTATAACTAGGATGCACTTGAATCAAGGATGTATGACATTGTGTAAGGACCTAACCAATGGAATTTTAACTTCCTAGGGTGGCATAGAAACTTGGCATCATACAATAAAACCATCTTCTCAACCTCAAACTTCTTGTTTCTAATGTGGTGATCATGCCTACTTTGCTTTTTCTATTATTCGGATCCACCTGGCAAGTGATTGTCTCTCATCTAGCTTCATTAACTCATCAATCCTTTCTTTCAGTGCTTGTTCATCAACTAACCCTCCTGTGCATGCTATGCGTAATGAAGGAAACATAAATTCAACCAACAACATAGCTTCCATGCCAAACACTAATTGAAATGGTGTGGCTTTGTTCATCCTTTTATACATTGTCTTGTAAACCCATAATACTGCCAATAATTTTTCATCCCAATCTTGTCTTCTGACATCACAAATTTTTGTCAAAGTATGACTCAATATTTTGTTGAATGCTTCTATGGTTACATTTTTTGTGGGTGATAGGGTGTAGCCTTTTGATGAGTGACCATGAGATCTGATAAAAGGATCCTCATCGTCTCATTCAAGAAATGTGTACCCCTATCACTGGTCAAACTCAACAAGCATCCATACCTTGTGATAATGTTCTCCCACAAGAATCTTTCCATTGTGGCTATTATGAACTCTTTAGTCAGGGTTGCCTCTACCCACCTTGTTAGATAATTTATGCAAGTGATGACATAACATGACCTAGTCTTACGTGCCACTGGTGTAATAGGGCCTACAAAGTCTATTGCCCACTTTTCAAAAGGCTTCACACTAGGGATAGGTCACAAAGGCATTTCATCTCTCCTTCCTGGTTTTTCAATGCACTAACAATGGTTACATGCTTTACAATAGTATTTACAATCCTTTTATAGGGTTTCCCACCACAAACTTGCCTTTAATATTGTACACATGGTGGCATCACCTGCATAATGCCCACTGGCACTTCCTCCATGTGCTTCCTCCATGATGGCTATGTGCTCATGCTCTAATACACATATACGCAAAAATTCATCATGTCCTAACTTGTATAAGTCTCCATTGATTAACATATAGAGCTCAGCGCATATGGCCAACTGCTCATTCTCTAATGTCTTCATTCCTTCTGGTGCCACACCTTTAAAAATACTACAATCTCTTCCAAATCCAAGGGCATGTGCCACAACCTAAATAGTTGCATGTCTGGCATTGTTTCCTCAATACTCTACATGTCCTCCCCTGAATCAATTCTTCACAGAAGATTGGCCCACAATTGTTTTTCCCAAGCTTCACTATAACGGTGAATTCAAATTATTGAAATAACAACACCCAATGACATATGCACCCTTGTAGAACAGGATTATTCAAAAAATACTTTAATGTCATGTGGTATGTGTAAAACACAAAGGGTGTTACCAATAGATACTACCTAAACTTGAAAATTACATAGATCATCGACAATACCTCACACTCAATTGTGCTATAGTTCTTCTCTACTGGTGTCAGCTTCCTGCTTACAAAAGACAGAGGATGATCAACAATCCCTTCACCTGGATATGTAAGCACTACTCCAATGGAAGTCCCTGAGGCATCTAAATGGACATGAAAGTGCTTGTCCCAAGAGGGAAAATGTAATATAGGTGTGGTGACAAGCCTATCTTTTAATGTATCAAATTCCCTCTACTGCACCTCTCCCCAATGGAAGGCACTTTTATGTCTAAGAAGCTCCTCTAAAGGCACAACAATCTTGACATATCCTTTAATGAATTTCCTATAATAGCCCGTATGCCCAAGGAATCCATGCACTACACTCTAGCTAGTAGGCTCCCCTAACCCCACAATAACTACAACTTTAGCCAGATCTACCTGCAAGCCCTCCTTACATATGATATGCCCCAATAAATTCCCAAAGGGTGTAGCAAACACACACTTCTTAATGTTGAGGGATATCCTCAACTACCTACACCTCTCTAACATTAACCGTAAATTGTCATAATGGTCTTTAACTAGACCATACACTATCTAATCATCCAAATAGACCTGAAGAAACTTATGTATGAAATCTTGGAATGCTTGCACCACTATGCATGAGAAAATAGCAGGCACATTCTTTAACCCAAAGAGCATGACCATGTATGCAAAACTTCCCCACTTAATGGTGAAATTTGTCTTCTCCTGGTCCTCCTATGTAATCTGGACTTGGTGGTACACTGAAAAATCCATCCATAAAGGAATAGATTTCACACCCAGTGACTCCTTCCAAAATTTCTTCAGTGAAGGGGGTCAGAAAGGGATCAATGACACAAACTGAGTTCAATTACCTATAATCCACACAGATCATAATCTTCCCATCCTTCTTGATGTTGATTACCATTGGACTTATCCACTCCGATTCTTCTACTACCTCAATGATCCCAGAAGCTATCATTTTTTCTATCTCCTCCTTAACCTTCATGCATAAATTGGGATTCATCCAGTAGGGTCTTTTCCTAACCAAGCGCGTACCATCCTTAAGTTTTATCTTCATCTCCCCCAAGGAATGGTGAACACCTTTGAACTCATGGTACCCGCATGGGAATAAATCTTCAAATTCACGTAACAGATCAATAATCTTATAAAATTTCTTGTTCAACCAATAGTCTCCAATAATAGCTTCCTTAGGTTCTTCTCCTGAACTGATGTTAACCTTCTTTGTCTTTAAGCATTCATGGTAGGCACACACTTGAGTATCTACACTGTCCACTACTACACGCATCCCTATAGAATGGTTAGCATCCAAGATTTCTGATTCATCTTCATCAATCACATACACCAACTTTCCTTTTTATTTTTCCAAACACGTGTGCTCAAGATGTAACTCTTTTGTTTCCTCTACTTCTTCAAAGCACGCCCCCAATCCCAATACACCTACTAATTCCAATAGCCTATCCTCTGTCATGGCACTATCCCCCATGGTAAGGTGCTTGATACCCTATAAGGCCTTATCAACTAATGGTTTGGTACTCCGATACTCAAAGGTTTGAATAAGGTCAGCCGCGAGCTCTTGCCAATTCCTTATCTGGCGGCGTGTCTCCAAATGAATATACCATGCACATGTGTAACCATGTATTGTAGAATACAACTTGTGCACCTAGAGGGATGGTGAAAAATATTCCACACCTTCTTTCCAAACCCATTCACACTCTTGGATATGGAAAGAGGTGGGATCCTTCCCATGGTAGTCCTTGATGATGGTGGGCACATTGCTCATAGAAAATCTAACAGAGAGAGCAATTCTTACCTTGTACCACTCTAAAACACTCTCCTGATGTGTATCCCAACACGGAGCCACTGTTTGGAGTAAGACATAACTTAACATGCCTCTCCATTCCTTCCCATCCCTCCATTAAGATTCCACCTCCTACAAAAAGATCTTAGGGAAGGATCCTCCTGAATACTGGGGCAGTTATTTTCCTCCAAGGTGCTGAACCATATGTGCCTTTGTTACCTTGGTCACCAACCCTCTCAACTATCATCCCATCAATTCATAATTCCCATGTGCCAGATTTTCACATGTCTGACTAGTGGTATCACTTACTGACTGTGCATCTTCAAACTAGATAACCCTGTTAGTAGGGTGTATCATCTCTAGGTCTCTGATTGAGTGCACATATATCTTATCTAGAACTTCTTCCCCTAATGGTTCAATATAGGGTGTCGAATTCCCATCATCCAGGGGTATAATGACCCATTCCTCCTTATTCTCCAAGTTGATGTACTCTTTGTTGAACCGAAGGTCTCCATTGTTCTTGTAACACCAAGGGCACCCAAGTAGTGCTGGGAAATTGTCTGCCTTGGCGAGTGCTAAGAACTCAAAGCCCCCGGTAAACTTAGCTCCCTAGATAGTGATAATTACATCCTTAAAGACACTAATGGGCATTGCCTTAGTCTTGTTTTCCATATACAACACATTCAAAGATGGATGTAATGCAATTCTTCCCATCTAATTCCATACATCCAAAGATAGAACATTAACCTTCACACTTGTGTTAATGAGGATATTATTGAGAAGCCATCCATCTACAGCTGAATTCAACGTGTTCCCCTTATCATAGTCAAGGATGTGACGGGGAAGGTTTGTATGCAAGACCTACCTCTCACACTCTCCTCTGGTGCGTGGTACCTTCTCTCTCAACCATGATCCTAACAAGGGAATGATATTCTCATGCCTTAGCATTTTACACAACTCCTTGACCTCATCTTGGTCATCCTTTGGCACCTCGACCCTCCTTGTTATTTCCTCCTGGATTACTCCTTTAGACACTAGATTTCCTCTTATAAGCTCCTAATGACATCCATGGTGTTCTGATATACCTCCTTTTGATGTGTGGGGTCTAGATACTTTCTATGAACGACCTCCTCCCTTGCAACTAGGTTCTTCTGTCTTGGTATCTCTCTTACGCGCATGGCTTATGTCCTTGTTATTACCAAGATAGGATCCAAACCTACATCTTGTGTTACTTGAGGCATCCACTGTATGTCTACCTTCTTAATACTAACTACTATAGCACCCTTTTCCTTTCAGTGCTACTGATTCATATGCTTAAAAAATTCTAGGCACTCCTCATACTTATGGTTCTTTCCACACCACAAGCACTACAAAAAGTCTGGGAAATCATGTTTGTAATGATCTGTAGATCCAAAGTTGAAACAAGTTCCACATGGGAACTCAATCCTTCCTCCTCCATGGTTTCCATGACAACTAAAACCTCCTCGAAAACCTCTTTCGTGTGTGCCTCCATATATGTGCTCCCAATAATAGCGATCATCACACTTGGAACTACTAGCAATGTTGTTTTGGTGTACCCCATGATCAATGGCCTCATGGATCTGATCAATGAGCCTACAATCCTTAGTATCATGGGTTGTAGAATTGAAAATTTTACAATAAAAATATACATTCTTCTGGATTGTGCACTGCAGTAAAGGGAACCTACTTGCATCATGGTCCCCATGACAAATTTCACAATCTATTATCATGGTGTGTACTGTCCTTCAGGGGAAATTATCCTTAACATGCCCCTCTACTTCAAAATCTATGCACCACAAACCATTTTAAGTCTCATGGGCTGAGTTCACAGACAATTTTCCCAACTGCTTAGCGATAGCAGTAATTTTGGCCTCAAAAAATGGGCTAACACCAGTATCCACACTATTGATAGCTTCGGCACATAGGGCAGCTTCCAATTCCTTGCATGGGTCTATAAAAGTTTTATGAGATAAGGACCTCCTAAAAGTAGTGATCAACCCCCCAACAAACCACTGAGCATGCTGTGAAGGGTGAATATCATATGATAATTTAGACAAGAGAGTCTTAAATCACGTACCAAACTCCCACACACTCTCTTACATTCCTTTCTGAATCTCCTTCAAAGTACTGATGCTCTTCTGCTCAAACTCAAGAATGTGGAATTATTCCAAGAATGTATTCTTTAAAGTAGTATAGTCCACCACTTTTTGATGAGGGTCATACTTCCTATATCATCTATGCATGTGCCCTTACAACGTGGTTACAAACTGACTAGCCTTCTATTCTAGGGTTATGATACCCTTCACGTGTCATAGCAGTTCACACTTGTGAACATGTTCCACAACATCCACAATACCTCTATAATCAGGAAAATGTAGAGACATTTCAATGAAAACTTGTGGGAGTGGTTGGGGCCCAAATACTCTTGAGTCAAATCCTTAGTTTCAGCCTGTGTTTCCTTCGCCACCTGATCCACTAGGTCCACCAGGTCCTGAACCACCAGATCCACTAGGCCCACCAGGTCCTAAACCACCAAATCCACCAGACTCATCAGCTCTTACTCCTCCTAAACCACCAGATCCACCAGGCCCACCAGGTCCTAAAGTGGTCCTCCCAAGGGTCCCCATAGTTTCACTGAGCTGTGCACCTATGGTATGCCAAAATTCCCCACTACCAATAATATACCCTATGCCACTCCTAGATGTGATACTAAACACTTGTGTGCCTATACCTTGCCCAAAAAGTCCTAACATTGGGCTGGTGTTTACATCCATTGAAGTCCCAAACAAGAAATTATACCTTTGGGGGATAGACCGATCACCTCCAATGTAACCAATGGACTAGAAATATTATCCCCCTGATATGAAAAACCAAGTGCCAGGGTCTGGTCACTATGTGGGCTTAGATGCACACTAACGATTCTTCTTTCTCCGCATGATGAAATATCATGAGAAGCTAAAGGGGTTTCTCTTACACGCTTTCCAAGATGGGGTTACATAGACTACTCAGGTTCCACGTCCTCTACATGAACCTCAAATCTTTCTCGTAAAATTTTCCACCATACATCCATCACACCTACAACCTCATGTTGTCTATCAATCTCCCTTTCATGTGCTTCATAATATTTGAGTTGACTTTCCTCACTATCCTTCTACATCGCGACATCTGCCATCTTCCTCCACCCTAGATTCCTCACCCAACAATTAGAATGGTTTAGCCTTCCATTGGGAATGCCTCTAAAATCATGGTAATCATCAAGATCTTCAGAGAAAGAGGGAAAGCACATAGAAAAAATCCTCTGGGATCCCACAAAAATTCAAACTCAGTAACCTCCAAACAGGAATATGTGGAAATGGTATACTCCAGAGTGTAGCTAGCCAATACTCCTTTCCACCAATGATCCATAGCATGGGTCCACGTCAAATCTACATCTTGTAGCCTTTGGTATTCTTCTTGGGTCCACACATGTGATCTATAATGCAAACTTGATCTAGATGCGTAGGCTAAGATCCTTTCATATAGGTCCACTGGGAGACAATAGAAAAAGGTCTCATAAAAATCATGGTAGATATTCTCTTCAATCCATCTACATGCATTAAACTCAAGTCTAGTGCTGAATCTTTGAGAAAAATCATCCTCTGTGCTCTTAAACCTGATTCAACACTTTCCAATGTTAATTACTTTATCATTAATCATTACACAGATCATGATGTACGCTAAATCCCACTACAACTTTGAAGAGAGGTCTTGGTAATGGAACCAAGTTGTAGTCATTTTTACCCTTAACATAAAGAAAGGAATCCCATGCATGCCAGCCTATCACCCAATAAAAGTTGGGTGCTCACCTGAGGGACGTGTGGGTTTTGAGTGTCTCTTTATGTGAGTTTAGTGGGAAGCATCATCTATGATTTGTGTAAGAGATTTCATAAGGGAAGTTAGGACATACAAGATCTATAGGGCTCCGAATAGCCTCTAGATCCTTACAGTAATTTTAGATCAAATACTTAACATAATCCATTACATGTATTATGAAAGAAAGAAACATACAGGCATCCTTACTTAGCATGAAAGGAAAGAGAACTCATGAGAGAGAAGCATGCATCAGAATCATTGATATTCATGTATATATAATAGGTAACCTCATTACATCCATTATTCTATTATAGAGTGTTACAGAGAAGTAGACCACATTCATGCATTACAACTGGACTTATGTAACTAAGTTATTCAAAAATAAAATTACAATCCCTAAGAATAATGCATTCTCTCCTGAATACAACTATCCACTAATAGAGTCCTTACAGTATTTCTGCAGAGCTCCACCCATACTCTTCGTCTCTCCCTTTTACTCTATACGTGCCTGTATTTATATCTTTTTTGGAATACCAACTCACCTTCTAGCACCCTCAAATCTGGTGCCAAGTGTTTGAATGTGGTAATCTATGCGAGCATGCCTCTCCAAGCCTAAGCTTTCCACTTTATCTCATGATGTGCTTCTAGAAGCTTCTAGCATGCTCCTTACTAGGCCAACCTGTCGCCAGGTTGACACCTTATCCACGCGTAACTAGGTCATGATGTTCATTTTTTCTACTCTAGATGTCCAAATTGAATAAGTCTTGAACCATTGGCTTTGTCCTCATGCGTCACACGCACTATCGGCTTCCTTAAACCCTTCTCTTAAACCCTCCTTTGCATTTTTTTACCTTGCACACCATTCCACAACTGGGACCTTTGTGCCCCTACGTGCCTTCATACTTGGTCAATATTCTAGGGGTCCAACTTAACTTCAACCCATACCATCCACGCAACCTCTACTAACCACTTCCACCGTAACTCAGTTGTCCCCATGGGTAACCCATCCTCTTCCACCATCTACTTTCCCTTTTGTATCCCTTACCCCCAAGTCACCTTTACTAAAGAAGGTGTAAACTGTTATCCTGTAAAATTGACAAGGGAAATTTTACGAGTAACCATACCAACATTTCCATTTTACTCCCTATTGAGGTCTCTTAGCATTCATAATGGAATAAAATCCCTTTCTGGAAAATCTAGTTTTTAGAACTTGGTCATTTTCAACCTTTTTAGGTTGGGTGTAGTTTTCATTCGCATTACATTAATCAAAACTATGCCCCTATTTTCCTCTGATGCATTCTAGGGAGTGTCAACACTCCAAATGTTGTGCCTCTTAATGTTGTGCCTCTCAATGTTGTGCCAAGGTGCTAGTGCCACCTTGTTATCACTCTCTAAAGGTTGAAGGGGGTAATGAAAACACAGTGTCGACACTCCCAAAACTGCACCATGGTGCAAATATCTTCCACTTAAGTGTGCCATAGAAAAATTTGGTGGCACATTTATTGCACCTTTTGCTAAATATAGGCGCGCCTGACCTGTCATTTTCACAATTGAAAAAACATGAAAAAGTTATTCCTTTGTACTTGTTAGCGTTCCTTTCAGCACCTCGTGTTTCCATTTATCATGTTCATGGACTCCACTTTGTCCCCTTTATCGTTATATATTCCTAGTAAGTGGCCATTGCCTTTCTTGTGGATTTGTTGTGGTTTTTTTGTTGGTTTAGGTGATTAGGATTGTTAAAATAATAAACAATGAACCTAAGAAGATAACACAATCCCAACACATTTTGCAAAAATCACCTTCAAACCATTTTTCTCTCTCTTTATAGATCTACTAATCTAGAAGTCTCTGCCTCAAAATGGACCCCTTCCCTTTTCTCCTCTATTTCCTGCTTTGCCAAGGTTAACCCCTTGCTATCAAAATCTGAGCCAAAAGAGTGAAAATCATAAATTTTTTGCAAACAATCCACTATTTTTCCTTCGGCGCAAACTTCATCCTTGTTACATCAAATACAGTCGCACCACAGGCACACTATGCTTGCATGTGGCAAAATCCTTCTTCGTACCTTACAAAAATTGTAAAATTCCCTAGGCATAAGCACTGGAGACAAAGCAACTGCAACAACATCTTAATGTGATGTAAGCCCTTCCCGCATTACACAAACTAAACTGCTTGGCGTACCTCACTCTCATGCAACATCTACCACATCTGCACCAATGGCACATCCTGGGACCTTGCCACACCAATCATATCTGCACCCTACTAAAAAACTTCTAATGACACAAGCGCACATCCTTTGACATGAACATCTAAATGTTGTGTGTATCCTTTCTGCACCCTGAACCCCTTTTGGCATTGTTTTCTCCCATGCAACACTTTCCCAAAGTGCACCTTACTTTTCTAAGTCCCTGCAGCCTACAGTAAGGTTGCGCCTTATGCCCAGAGGCTCATAAATTACTAAATTTTCATTTTGTAAGCTTTAATGGATGACTTAATGGCTAACATGGCTCTTCTGCGATGGAATTCCCTGATTCTTCTTACAAATCAACAACTAAACTTAGATTCACACATGTCTTCATCAAGTAAGAAGCGAACCAGTTCCAAGGGTAAATCCAGGCTAACAGAAGAAGAAATGAAATATAAATACCAAAGGTTCAGAATGCCTAAATCTCTTATAGAGTGTGATCTTGATATCAGAGATTCAAAGCTTAGGCACATTGACATGGAGGACTTCTGGGCTAGAACCAAGAAGGTCACAGGTAGCCCATGGATGGATAAATTGGTTGGAAGTGGTGTGCACTTTGCTGCAGGGATACCAGTGAGTGCAATCAATAATGAGTTCATGATGTTGGTGAGCCATTGTTATAATAAGGACACAAGATGTGTCAAAAATGAGAAGGGCAAGGTAATAATCAACCTCACAGCCCAAAATTTTGAGATCACGTTGGGTATCCCTCACCATCGACATTTTGTAGCTGTAAGCCAGGATGACTGCATGAAGACATGGACTCAAAATGAGGACAAATGTATGCAGCTGATGAATGAGGTGTACCTCAAAAATAAGAAGGTGACAAGCAAGTGGTAATAAGTCATTCATCATAGTGACTTTTCAGAGGAGCTGAGTGATACCATCACCTTCCTGAGTAAGGATTTTAGGCTCCATGATGCCCATTACTTTCACAAGTGGATGCTCAAGTATTTAGAAACAATGAGTAAAAATGTTCCTGATCAACGTTTTGAATGGGGAGAGATTATTAGCACCACAATCTCAGAGTAGCTTCAACAAATTTCAACAACTGGGAGGTTCTATATGAAATCCTATGTGGTATATGTTGCTGCCTAAGAGAGGGACTACCAAGAATTGAATTAGTATGGGGTATGGCCCCAGGTCAAAATATACGAATACTATCCAGAGTTAAGACTGGAGAACAATATAGCCTAATTCAGTAAAGTCAATGGCATCTTCTTATATGGCATCATCTGCCTCTTGAGGCCTAACATGACTTACATTCAAATGAACAAAAGCATGGTCAAAACCACAAAGAAGTGGGGAGCGTTATTCATGCAATTCCCCACTTTCACATATCTCAGAGCCACTAACTTCTTGGGAGAGCCTACCAAATTACCGAGGTATGCGGGACCAAAGATAATCCTATTGGAGCTGTCTAGATAGCTTATCACATACATGAGAAGTGTTTGAAAAGGAAGAATGGTGGAACTCCATTCCCCTCATAGTGGGTAGGTACACCTGCACTTCACAGGGAAAAACCCTAGAGCTATTTAAAGAGCTTGAATTGCTCAACTTGAAGCATAATTTCCCAGCGAGTCCAACCTTTGATCCTCGTGATTGCCTCCCAAGGGAAAAGATTGATCCAATTCATGTCCCTCAGATTGAAGATATCTACATCAATCTATATCACAAAGATGAGCTTAGACGAAAGGATCACTCCTAACTGGCCCTAACAAATATCATTCCATATGGTGTGTGGCTATCATCCCAAAGTGTTTCTAAGCAATTGACTGTTATCCTATAAAATTTTCAAGGGAAATTTTACAGATAACCCTACCAAAATTTTGTTTTGGTCCCTCGTCAGGGACCCCTTGCATTCGGAATGTTGCAAAATCCCTTCCCGGGAAATATAGTTTTCCGAACTTAGCCTTTTTTTGGTCCTTTTTGGTCGGGCGCACATAATGACTATGCAACATCAAATATTCACATGCCCCCTTTTAAGCCTTTGGCGCATGCTTTCTTGTGTCAATAGGCATTTTGATGTGCCTCACTATGTTGAGTCTTTCTTGCATGCGCCAAGGCGTATGCACCTTCATGTCAACAATAATTTTGTTGCACCACTTTTTGGTGTGCCAAGGGCACACATATTCTTGTTGCGCCACTTTTTGGTGCGCCTAGGGCACACATAACTTCATGTTGGCAAGTGTTTTGGTGCGCTAAGGGCGCATGCTTTCTTGTGTCGACAGTGCTTTTCATGCACCTTTTGAAAAAGTTGGTGGCACATTTATTACCACCTTGCCTATATATAGGCACGTCTGCACTGTCATTGTCATTCGACACAATCATGTGATTTTTTCTCTTACATCTGTACCTGCTAGCGCACCTACCCTGTCATTTTCAAATCACTTCGTGGACCCATTTTCACATTTCTCTATTATATTATCCTGGTAAGAGGTCCTCTTTTCTTTTTGTGTGTTTTGTGCTTTGGTTTCTGGCTACTTGTTGGTGTGGATTGGGTTAAATAAGATCTGTCAAAACATGAACTCCCCATCCTCCTTGCTGTTTTTCTCTACCCTGCACCCATGCATTTTTTCCCCCTCTTTCTAGATCTACTGGTGAAGGGGACTCTATCCTAAAAAGTTTGCTGGAAACTCTTTGATTAAGCTTCTTCATAACCTAAAGACATCCTATAAAATAAGTTTAAATGCATGTAAACCCCTCAGAGAAAGAATCATGGCTTGAAAATAAGACTGTTATTTCCTCCTTTGGCGCATCTGTCATCCCTGTAACATAATACAGAGTCACACCATTGGCGTATATTCCCTGCATGTTACACAAAGAACAACCGCGCCCTCAAGGCGCACTCCCTTCACTTGTTGCAACCGCTAAACTTGTGCCCTCTTGGCACACCAAACTCATTTGTTGCATCATTAAAACTTGTGCCATTGGTACACCCTGCATCTATGCAACACCAACTAAATCAGTGCCAAGTGCAAAGCTTTAAGCGGCGCAGACGCATCCGTTGTTACAACAACATCATGTTGTGCATACCTTCCATGCGCCGCGCCAGTTCCCCTATGACACATGAAAAAATGTTGTTACATGCATTAAACTCGCACCCTTTGGCGCATCCTGCACCCGTGTAACATGAAAAATGTCCGCGCCCTTAATAAAATGTATACATATGGTGCAGGCACACTTATACTTACAACAACAAAAAATGCAATCTATAGTGTCCATGCGCCATGTGCCCTTTGGCGCTGATTTATCCTTTGCAGCAGCCCTTTCCTATGAGCCTTATTATTTAGCCCTATAACCTGTAGTATTCATGCGCCCTGCGCCCTGAAGCCTTAAAATCAGTAACTCTTTCTTCTGTTGACACTTTAATGGAAGATCAAACAACTGATATGAATTTCTTACATTGGGTTTCACTTCTTATTCTTACAGATCAGCAACTGAGTTCAGAGTTACATATGTCAACATCAAGCAAGAGACCTACCAAATCAAAGGGAAAAGCCAAGCTCACAGAAGAAGAAATGAAGTATAAATATCAGAGGGTCAGGATGCCCGAGTCCCAAGTAGAGTGTGACCTAGACATCAGAGACTCAGAGCTGGGTCATATTGATATGGAGTATTTCTGGACCAGAACCTAGAGGGTCACAAGAAGTCCATGGATGGACAAGCTAATGGGCAGTGCACTACATTTTGCTAGTGGGATCCCAATTAGTGATGTAAACAATGATTTTATGATGGTAGTAGCCGATGCTACAACAAAGACACAAGATGTGTCCATAACAAGAAGGGCGAGGTCATAATCAACCTCACTTCCCGCCACTTTGAAATAATGCTCAGCATCCCGCACCACCGTCACTTTGTGGCCATTAGCTAGGAGGATTACATCAAAGCTTGGGATGACAATGAAGATCAATGCATGCAACTGATGAATGAAGTATACCTAAAGAACAAAAAGGTGGTGAATCAGTGGCCAAAAGTCATTCATCGCAGTGACTTTTCAGAGGAACTTAGTGACAAAATCATGTTCCTAAGCAGAGTCTTTAGGCTTCTTGATGCCCATTATTTTCACAAGTGGATGTTGCGATACCTAGAAACAATGAACAAAAATGTGCCCGATCAATGCTTTGAGTGGGTGGAGATCATAAGCAGCACAATATCGAAGCAACTCCAATAACTCAACACAACGGGGAGGTTCTATATGAACTCCTACGTGGTCAAAGTTAAAATCTATGAATACTATCCAGAAATGAAGCTCGAAAATAACATTCCCCAGTTCACAAAGATCAATGATGCCTTCTTCTACTTAATCATCTGCCTGTTGAGGCTGAATATGACTCACGGTCATATGACCAAGAGCATCGTAGCAGCTACAGAGAAATGGGGGGCCTTGTTCATGCAATTCCCCACATTCACCTATCTGAGGGCAGTTAACTTCTTGGGGGAACCAACTAAATTTCTAAGATATGTAGGTCCCAAGTTGATACTGTTAGAGCTGTCGAGGAAACTTATTACCTACCATGAGAAGTGTCTCAAGAGAAAGAAGGGTGGAACTCCTTTCCCCCTCACAGTGGGCAGTATACGTGTCTCTCTCACCACAAGGTGAAGGACATGTTTACAGAGCTAGAGTTGTTGAATCTAAAGCATAACTTCCCACCAAGGCCTGCCTTCGACACAATAATTTTTTTTCCTAGGGCCAAGCTCGATCCGATCCACATCCCTCAGATCAAAGATATCTACATCGACATATATCATGAGGTTGAGCTCAGAATGAAGGATCATTCCCACTTGGCCTTAGCAGAAATCATCCAGTACTGGGTGGCCATCATCCCAAAAGGCTACCAAACTACTTAGAAAGAAGTTTCTCAAGTATATCTTGACACGGGTGGAGATGATTGGCCTTTCGTGATGATCGATAGAACCAAAGCACCTCAGAAAATTGAGGAAAGGGTCAAGGAAACTCTACGAAGGACAAAGCATTGGTGCCGAATGAACGGGCTCATCTACCTCGGAGTTGATTTCATCACATCTCCATTGGGAAATGCACCTCCTTGGTCCAAACAATAGCTAAAGGGTAAGGGTAAAGGTAAAGAGGGTGAGTCCAACTCCACCCAAGAGGAAGCTCCTGAAAGCCCTCCTTCCACTTTACAAGAACAGGTTGTAGTCCTGGAGAGCTTAGAAGAAGAAGCAACAGAAGATGTTCCAATAGGCACATCCATTCAGGATGTGGCCATAACTGTAACAATTCAGGTCCCTTCTGTTCCTTCTCCTTCTCCTCCTTCCCCTCCTCGAGTGACCCAAGTGACCATTCCTTTGGTTGTGTCCTCTCCCCCTTCTTCTACTGTTCCTCCTGCTTCTTCGTCCATCTTCTCCTCTCTCGCGGAGTTGTCCCCTTCCATTTCTTCCCTCGTCTCTGAGCTCCCTTCCCTTCCTATGACTTCCTCCCCTACAGTACCCCTTCCTCCTGTGAGCACTTCCTCGGCCTTCCTCTTAATGCTGCCTCCAAGTGTCTCCACGTTTTTCCCTTCTACTACTGTAGCTACCCCCTTCTCTATTTCTGGTCCTTCTCCCATAAGTCCAGCCTGGGTCTCCCAGCACCTGAGTCAACAGAAGAGGAAAGTTCCCATTACCCTGATGGACTTCTCCATCATCCCATCAAAAGGGATCAAGAAGCAAAAACCAATAACCCACTTCTCTCAGAGTGCATCAGGGGAGAGAGTGATGGAGATTGCATACCCCAATCCTTTGAAAGATAATAAGGATCTATCTTTAATAGATTACAAAGTGACTAAAGTCAT
Organism: Taxus chinensis; assembly: GCA_019776745.2. Lineage (NCBI taxonomy): Eukaryota > Viridiplantae > Streptophyta > Pinopsida > Cupressales > Taxaceae > Taxus > Taxus chinensis. Next base: position 28,136,037 of record CM034147.1, read on the forward strand.
GATGGGGACATCTTTAGCAAGCCTGCAAGGAGAGGCCCTATCTACAATTGACGCCCTTTGCAAGAAACTCCAAGAACCAAAGGAAGAGAAAAGGCCGCTAAAGGAGCAAAATAAGCATCTTCTACATGCCTTGCAAAAAATGGGCAATGCACCTCCTACAACTACCACCGAAACTCCTGAGCCTCTGAGCCAGGATAATATCAATGAATATGCTAAAATCGGTGACCAGGGCATGGCATTTTCCACCTGGAGGAGCCAAATCCTCAAAGAAAGTGAGGGATTTATCACTAAGTTCATAGATTTGTACCATAATATCAATCGAACAAATAGAGAACTCCAGGTGATAGCGGGACCCATCTCCGAAGATCTTGATCATGCCACGATGCAACACGAGACCTTTCAGAAAATGCTTGACTGTTCAGTCAATGATCTGGTCAATTTTGGTGTATTTGGACACCTTACAGCCCTCAATAAAATCCTTTCCACTTTGTATTATCAGGTGGATCAGCTGGAGTTCATCCTGGAGAAGATCGACAAGGTAAAGGAGGTAGCCCTGGATGTAATGCATGAAATGGAACAGATTGTTCTCAGAATGTCTCCAGTGTTGCTCACTCCTTCTTTCACCTTAAGAAATGTTGAAGAAACTATTCAAATCTTCAAGGAGATCGTTTCATAGGCACTGGGGCCAGAGGTCACGTTCGACGCCGAATCCATAAATAACCTGTTGGCATGTCGTGACATCATCAGTTACCTGATAGAGGTAGAGAATGATTATTCTAAACTCGTGGCAAAGCTCATAGATGAGCGGGAGACCTGCGAAGCTATCAGCGATAGACACAAGGATCCTTCTGAGGATCAACTTCAACCCATGATCAGTAAGTTCATGGAGTACCGTGCCTAGTTCCACATCTCGTCACCCGAGCAGAAAAAGTAGGATACCCCCTTCCAGCCATGGGATGACGACGAATAGTTTCTTTCATCCTAATTTTCTCTTTGTAAAATATCTAAGTCATGTTGACACAAACCATGACATTATCCATGTTGCACCATGGGATGATGTCATCCACCAAAGTTGTCAAAAGTCAACAAATGACTTTGTAATCTATTGTAATATATTTTTGTAAATAAGTGGTTTGTTTTATTTTGTCTTCTTTTTCTTCTCTCCTTCTATATATACTTGAATACTTGTTGTATTCAGGGGATGGATATCTTTTAGATGAAAAATAGAAGTGAGAAGAAGAAGCTTTGTACTTTTTGTAACAGAAGAAGATATTAATGCAAATATTAAGACTTTGTGTTGAATATGTGTGTTATGGGCATCTTATCTTTCTTATGTCAGATCTATGAGTTTATTCTATTGAAATCTATCTCTACTTTTTTGTCATTTATTCATCAGTATTGCTTTATTCGTTTATGCAAGTAGGTTTGGCTCTGTTTACTACCAATCCCAAAACATAAACCCTCTGACCTTTCTTCTTTGGAATTCATTTCTTTTCTTCCTTCGGATTTGATCTTTCTTCATTCTCCCTTTCATTCCTTTCTTTCCGCAGTCGGAAACACCCCTACTGGGATGAGATCCCAAACCTCCGAAGGTAGAATATTGTGAGTCTTGCACATATTCCTGCTGGTAGAATAGCAATAAACCAGTTTCGCTTTGCTGTCTCAAAGAGGGGCTATGCCCTGCACACTGTTGGCTTGTCTATCCATAGATCTATCCACCTGAGAGATTTTCAAACCAAAAATTTTTGGCAACTCCGCTGGTGATTCAAACAGATCTATCCGATCTATGATTATGGTATGATAGAAAATCAGTAAAAATCAGAAAAATCGCTACCTGTTTGCAAATTTTAACTTTTGTTCAAAATCCAAAATTTTTGCAAAGGTGACCCAACTTGAAAATTTTCTTTTGACATCGATAGATCTGGCCTAGTTGGAGATCTTTAGTTTGCTGAGTTTTTATAAAAAATCTGTATTTTTCCGTAGATCTGAGTTTTTGACAGTTTACCAAAATTTTCAAACTCTTTGAAAAGTCAACTTTAGATCTAAAAATCAGCTTACTAAGCTTCACTATTATTTTATCCTCGTTGTTCTTTGTCATTAAACTGCAATCAGTTTTCAGAGGAGGATAAAATTAAATATTCAGAAAAGTACATGCTACTGATTTTTGTCAGAAAAATCAGAAAATCAGCAAGTACAACCAAAAAGAGTTTTCGATCTGCTTCACAATATTGCAGAGCAGGAAGGTACACTGGCAGGTGAACCGTTTATTCATATCAGGAGAGCTCATAGAGGAGTCCATCCTACTTTCGATTTGCTTCAAAGGAACAACTTCAGTATAACACCAGCACGCTTTTCATCGCTAAGTTCAGCTAATCGTTCAGCCAGAAATGCCTCACCTCCACGAAAGAACCGGTTTTCACAAGGAGCCTCCACATCCCTTTGTAGTGCCTTGCTACTCAGTAGAACTGTACTTCCAGCCCATGTTCTTTTTCTGCCCATCCAAATGGCGGTGCCATGGGGAAATGCTATGGGTCCCCTGGCCTTGCCGCATCCTATTCAGGCACTCCCACATGGAAACTGAAAGCATTTTCCAAAATTTTACGAGAGCGGAAACCAAAGCATGAATTCTCACATATCTGCATTCATCATGTCATGTAGTATCCTAGATGTAACCCATGAAGATGTGTCGGTTCACCTTTTTCTGGAAACTCTACAAGGGCCCGCAGCTGAATGGTTTCAGCATTTGCCGGCCGGATCTATTACCAGTTAATCCACCTTACGAGATGCTTTTGAAGATAGATACAAGCCTTCAGAAGATGTGTTTGCACTATTATCACAGATCACTCACCTAAAGAAGGAGGCCAATGAGACCATGCAAGATTTTATCACCAGATTCAATGCATCAATCAATTGTGTGCCTGTTGCCATGCTTCTAACACCAGAAAACTAGAAGTGTTTTTTCGTGAATGCCATGAGTTTGAAAGTAAGTTTCTTACTCTTACAAGAACAAGTAGCTACCTTGATTCTCACCCAGGCCGCTGCCATCTGAATTGAAGATAATTTGCTACTATCTAGTGAATTAAAAAGGGAATCACCTAAGCTTAAATCTTCGGGCCCTTCTCCCACTACTTCATCTCATCCGACATTTCAAAAGATGGCGAACGACTTGCTTGCATTAAAGAAGTAGTTATCCCAAGCTTCCCCCAGTTCCTCATACCTGGATATTCCATGGAGGAATTTCATTTCCAACAATGTTTCACAAAGGCCGCGCTTACCTACAACTGCTCCATAGTTGGCACTTGAGGCTCCTCCGGTCAATGCTTTAGTCAAAATCAAAGAAGAGGAATAAGATTACGAAGAACCTTCGTCTCAAGGCGAAGATGATCAAGATGTCAATGAGCCGACTGATGACTCTACTATTAGATATATGGAATTTGATGAGGAAGAATCTGATGGAGAAGAAGGTACACAAGGATATGCAAGTGGACAATCATATGTTGTTTTTACCCACTCACAAGGAAAAGAAGTAGAGGTCGCTGCCAATGTACGGAAAGAGAAAGTCGTGTCAAACATGCCTCTAATCATTGCTAAAAGAGGTAATACTCTTCCTACTCAACACCCTGTTAATTCTTTTACAAAGAAATCTTTTCCCCCCATCTCTCCTCCAAATCAGACTTCTTCTATTTCCATGAAGACCAGTAATCCTACTCTACCATCGCGAAGTGATGGACTCATTCCTTCACCAGTGCAACCCTTAGCCACGTTTGACATCATAGATCATGCTAAGAAGACTAAGATCCAAATGTCTGAAGCTGAGTATCTTCAGTCAAACCTTGAGCAGCTGGTAAGATTGACCAAGTATATTCAAATTCAAGCTGTCATATCTCCCCAGATCCACCTGAGGGGAATCCTTTCCACTCCTGCATCCTGCATAAATGTTGCCTCAACATCTTCATCAGGCAAGATAGAACCTTTCTATCTCTCCCTCCTAATCAATGGCCATAATTTAAGTAACTGCATAATTGATTCTGGAGCTTCTGATAACGTTATGCCGGCAAAAGTCACCTATGCTTTGGGCCTCACCCTTATCAAGCCTTTTGGAAGATTTTATTCCTTGGAAACCAAACAGGTTTCGTTGATTGGTCAAATCAAAGACACGCAGTTCGCATTTGCGGTGTTCCTAGAGAAAAGAGTAAAGATGACCGTCCTCGTTGCCGACATCCTAGTAGCCTACGGAATTTTGCTGGGAAGAAGTTTTTGCAGCGAAGTTGGTGGGGAGGTTCATATGGACTGGTCTAAGGCTAGAATCCCCATCAAAGGCGTAATACAAACATTATAGCTAGAATCACAAAAGAAGTACTTGGTTACTAAATCTGAGGACCCCAAAGCTCAAATTCTTTTCGAATCATCAGGGATGGGGAGCTATTTCTTGTCTATCGAGTCTGACAAAATGGTTGTTCTCATCCAAGAAGAATATCTGAATAAGATCTAGACTTTGCAGTTTGATGGCAACTGCACAACCAGTGTATGTGGCACCGGAGCCATGCTAATATCTCCCGAAGGGGAAATTATTCCGCTCTCTTTCAAGTTGTAGTTTTTCAACACAAATAATTCTACTAAGTATGAATCTCTGCTACTTGGAATGTAAGCCGCAAAGGAAAGAGGGATCAAGAACCTGAAAGTACAAGGTGATGTAGATCTAGTCGTGAATCAAGTTAAGAGGATATATCAAGTAAAGAATGAGAGGCTCAGGCACTACCGCAACGCGATGTGGGACAACATTGAGGAATTTGACGCTTTTTCAATAGAATCCATTTCAAGAGCTCAGAATGACATGGCTGATTCATTGGCCGTTTCAGCATCCCTCAGGCTCCCTCACCCAGGTTTGAAAATAGATAAATACACCATTGAGTTGGTTTTCCGCCCAAGTGTGCCAGAAAATTCTTAGCATTGGCAAGTATTCAATGATGACAATCAACTCATTGCATTTCTAGAAAAGGCAAAAATTTTTAAGGAACTTCACTTTGAAGGATCCACTTCTACGTGTCGTGAATCAGTCACCGGTCAAGACAATGAATCCAAAGGGAATGACAACATATGTCAGCTCAAAGGAAATAAAATTCGGAAGGGCTTGGTTTCTTTGGAACGGTTGTTTGACAGGCATGACCGTTTTGTAAAAAAAGAAAAAGTGAGATGGTACGGGCTCCTCCCCAGAAACTGAACCGGTTAATTTAGGTTCGGTAGAACATCCGCAGTTTGTGAACATTGGAAAATGTTGCACACCTGAAGAGAAGCGGAAGTTTGTCAAACTGCTGAAGAAATACATGGATGTATTGGCATGGTCCTACACTGATCTGAAGTCTTTTAAGCCAAAGGACGTCTAGCATGACATCCCATTGAAAGAGGACGTTAAACCCTTTCGCCAGAAGCAGAGGCATTATAACCCTAAGATCTCAGGTACTATCCAGGATGAAATTTAGAAAATGCTAGATGTGAGAATCATTTTTCCTATCCATCACAGTACTTGGGTGGTGAATATTGTGCCATTGCGCAAGAAGAACGGTGAAATATGCATATACGTAGATTTTCGAAACTTGAATCAGGCTTCCTTAAAAGAAAACTACCCACTTCCTATAATGGATCCAGTTCTACAAGCAGTAACTAGATCAGAAATGTTGTCCATGCTTGATGGTTTTTCAGGCTACAATCAGATTGAAGTCTCACCTGAAGACCAATTTAAAACAACATTCACTACTCCCTGGGGTACGTTTGCCTACAATAGGATGCCTTTTGGCCTGACCAATGTTGACGCCACTTTTCAGCAGGCTATGGACCTTGCATTCAAAGGTATGATGGGGAAGGTCATTATGGTTTATCTAGATGACTTAACTGTGTTGTATAAACAATGAAGTGATCATTGTGATCATCTGGATAAAGTATTGTCCAGATGCCGAGAGCATGGGATTTCCTTGAACCCGAAAAAGTCTATTTTTGGAGTCACGGAAGGAAATTTGCTAGGACATGTTAGCAAATAAGGAATGAAGATAGATACCGAAAGAGTTAAGGCTATTCAGAGCCTCACTTTGCCTACAAGCAAGACCGGCATCCACTCTTTCTTCAGAAAGGTGAATTTTCTCAGCTGTTTTGTTCCTGACTTTGCTGAAAAGACTCCTCATATATTAGACATGATGAAAGGGTCACCAAATTTCCAATGGAGCGAGGAAGGGAATTCAAGGAAATAAAATCTTCCGTCACTCACGCACCAGTTCTGGTGTGTCCCGACTTCTCTAAGGATTTTATCATGTATAGATATGTATCTGAGCATACTGTATCTGCCATCTTGATGCAAAAGAATTCTAAGAATGTTGAATCCCCAATTATGTTCATGACCTCTCCCCTCAAGCCTCATGAATTAAAAATGTCTCAATTGGAAAATCATGCCTTCGCCATTGTCAAAGAAGTCAAAAACTTCAGGTATTACATTTTAATTTCTCATACAGTGGTGCTGGTCCCTGACATGGCAGTCAAATCAATTCTAACTCAACAGGAGTTAAGAAGATTGCGAGGAAATTGGATTTCAAAGGTCCAGGAGTATGATCTGGATATAAAACCAACTAAGTTGGTAAGAGGCAAAGGCTTGTGTCGACTTATGGCTGAAAACCAAGGGTCAGAAGTTTCCAGAGAAAAATATAATTTTACCAATAAAGCACAAAGTCAATTGGAGAAACCTGATTCATCGCCTCTGGTCCTATTTGTCGCAACCAACGATGAGTGGTATTCTGATATTGCTTTCTTCCTCACCTACGGTGAATGCCCAGGTCACCTAAATATAAAGGAGAAGCACACTATAAAGCTCAGAGCAGCCAAAAATGTCATCTGGGATGATGGTTTATACAAACATGGAATAGATGGTGTCTTCTTGTGATGTGTCGACAAGCCATAGTAGGTTAAGTTACTCGAAAGTTTTCATAATTCAGCCTGCGGAGGCCATTTCTCCTCTTCCGTGACAGCACACAAGATCATCCGGGCCAGGTACTATTTGCTGATGCTTTTCCAAGATACAGCTACCTGGGTAGCGAAATGTGAGCCTTGCCAGCAGTTCTTCGGCAAGACCAAGTTGGCTTCTTTTCCCCTTAGGTCGGTCATTGTTGATGAACCATTCAAGCAATGGGGAATTGATTTTATCGGTACACTCAATCCCCAATCAAGTGCCGGACACAGTTACGTCCTAACAGTAACAGATTACTTCACCAAGTGGGTGGAAGCCATACCTGTCAAACATGCCACTTCCGAGGTTGTTTGTAGTTTCATCAAAGAAAATATCATTGTCAGGTTTGGCATCCCAAATAAGATTGTTGTTGATAATGCTTCTAACTTTTCTTCACGGGAAGTTATTGGTTTTTGTTATGAATATGGAATAACTTTGGCTCACGCCTCAGATTATTACCCTCAGGGAAATGGTCAGGCAGAATCTAGTAACAAAAACTTGGTGACCATCATACGAAAGCTAGTGGATGAGAATCAATGAATGTGGCACAAGTCCTTATACAATGCTTTGTGGGCAGACTGAATTACTCCCAAGAGATCTCTCGGTATGTCACCTTTTCAAGTGTTATATGGCACCGATGTCGAGCTTCCCATTTCCGTTGAAATCCCTACTCTGCGCTTGGCATGGGCAATCAAAGATGAAACTTTCAAAAATTCCCTTGAAAAGAGGATCATGTATCTAACAGAGCTCGAGGAAAAGAGAGTAAGGGTGGTCGACAAGATCACCGAGCATTAGAATCGGGTCAAAATATTGTTCGATAGAAAAGCTAAGTAAAGAAATTTCTAGGTGGGAGACCTCGTCCTTTTATGGGAAAAACGAAGAGATCCAAAGGGCATGCATGGAAAGTTTGATTCCTTATGGAGAGGGCCTTTCAAGATCAAGCAGCTCAATGGAGAGAATAGTTTCTATCTCTCATATCTAGATGGAACTGAGCTCCCGCTTCCTTATAGCAGGCAATATTTGAAAATCTTCAGGAATTAGAGCTTGCTCTCTTCTTTGTACAGTTTTCTTCAGTTGTGTGTTTATTTTTGTCATGTGTTTTCTTTCATTGGTTGTGTGTTTCCCTTTCTGGTCTCCCTTGTTTTTGAATATGTTGCCCAATGGATAGGCACATGAGATCTAGGATTCTCTACCCCTGAGGTTTGCTCAGGGATAGTCCCCAGAAAGAGCCAGCTGTTATCCTGTAAAATTGTCAAGGGCAATTTTACAGATAACCCTACCAAAATTTTGTTCCGGTCCCTCGTTAGGGACCCCTTGCGTTTGGAATGTTGCAAAATCCCTTCTCGGGAAATCTAGTTTTCCGAGCTTAGCCTTTTTTTGGTCCTTTTTAGTCAGGCACACATAATGACTATGCAACATCAAATATTCATACACCCCCTTTTAAGCCTTTGGCACATGCTTTCTTGTGTCAACAGGCGTTTTGATGCACCTCACTATGTTGAGTCTTTCTTCCATGCGCCAAGGCGCATGCGACTTCATGTTAACAATACTTTTGTTGCACCACTTTTTGGTGCACCAAGGGCGTACATATTCTTGTTGCGCCACTTTTTGGTGCACCTAGGGCGAACATAACTTCGTGTTGGGAAGTGTTTTGGTGTGCCAAGGGCACATGCTTTCTTGTGTCGACAGTGCTTTTCATGCACCTTTTGAAAAATTTGGTGGCTCATTTATTACCACCTCACCTATATATAGGCACGTCTGCACTATCATTGTCATCTGACACAATCACGTGATTTTTTCTCTTACATTTGTACCTGCCAGTGCACCTTCCCTATCATTTTCAAATCACTTCGTGGACCCATTTTCACATTTATCCGTTTATTATCCTGGTAAGAGGTCCTCTTTTCTTTTGTGTGTTTTGTGCTTTGGTTTCTGGCTGCTTATTGGTGTGGATTGGGTTAAATAAGATCTATCAAAACATGAACTCCCCATCCTCCTTGCTGTTTTTCTCTACCCTGTACCCATGCATTTTTCCCCCCTCTTTCCAGATCTGCTGGTGAAGGGGACTTTGTCCTAAAAAGTTTGCTGGAAACTCTTTGATTAAGCTTCTTCATAACCTAAAGACATCCTACAAAAGAAGTTTAAATGCATTCAAACCCCTCAGAGAAAGAATCATGGCTTGAAAATAAGACTGTTATTTCCTCCTTTGGCGCATCTGTCATCCCTATAACATAATACACAGTCGTGCCATTGGCGCATATTCCCTACATGTTACACAAAAAACAGCCGCGCCCTCAAGGCGCACTCCCTTCACTTGTTGCAACCGCTAAAATTGCACCCTCTTGGCACACCAAACTCATTTCTTGCATCATTAAAACTTGTGCCATTGGTGTACCCTGCATCTATGCAACACCAACTAAATCTGCGCCAAGTGCAAAGCTTTAAGCGGCGCAGGCGCATCCATTGTTACAACAACATCATGTTGTGCATACCTTCCATACACCGCACCATTTCCCCTATGGCGCATGAAAAAATGGTGTTAGACGCATTAAACTCACACCCTTTGGCACATCCTGCACCCGTGTAACATGAAAAATATCCACGCCCTTTATAAAATGTATACATATGGTGCAGGCACACTTATACTTACAACAACAAAAAATGCAATCTGCAGTGTCCATGCGCCATGCGCCCTTTGGTGCTAGTTTATCCTTTGTAGCAGCCCTTTCTTGTGCACCTTATTATTTAGACCTATAACCTGTAGTATTCATGAGCCCTGCGCCCTAAAGCCTTAAAATCACTAACTCTTTCTTCTATTGACACTTTAATGGAAGATCAAACAGCTGATATGACTTTCTTACGTTGGGTTTCACTTCTTATTCTTTTAGATCAGCAACTGAGTTCGGAGTTACATATGTCAACATCAAGCAAGAGACCTACCAAATCCAAGGGCAAAGCCAAGCTCACAGAAGAAGAAATGAAGTATAAATATAAGAGGGTCAGGATGCCTGAGTCCCAAGCAGAGTGTGACCTAGACATTAGAGACTCAGAGCTGGGTCATATTGATATGGAGGATTTCTAGGCCAGAACCGAGAGGGTCACAAGAAGTCCATGGATGGATAATCTGATGGGAAGTGCACTACATTTTGCTGGTGGGATCCCAGTTAGTGTTGTAAACAATGATTTTATGATGGTAGTAGCCCGATGCTACAACAAAGACACAAGATGTGTCCATAACAAGAAGGGCAAGGTCATAATCAACCTCACTACCCGCCACTTTAAAATAATGCTTAGAATCCCTCACCACCGTCACTTTGTGGCCATTAGCCAGGAGGATTGCATCAAAGCTTAGGATGACAATGAAGATCAATGCATGTAACTAATGAACGAAGTATACCTAAAGAACAAAAAGGTGGTGATTCGGTGGTAGAGTCTTTGGGCTTCTTGATGCCCATTATTTTCACAAGTGGATGCTACGATACCTAGAAACAATGAACAAAAATGTTCCTGATCAACGTTTTGAGTGGGCAGAGATCACAAGCAGCACAATATCAGAGCAGCTCCAACAACTCAACATAATGGGGAGGTTCTATATGAACTCCTACGTGATCTATGCTACGGCTTCAGAGAGACTATCCTGCTCTAATGCGATGCAGGGTTTGACCCCAAGTTAAAATCTATGAATACTATCTAGAACTGAAGCTCGAAAATAGCGTTCCCCAGTTCACAAAGATCAATGATGCCTTCTTCTACTTCATCATCTACCTGTTGAGGTCGAATATGACTCACATTCATACGACCAAGAGCATCGTAGCAGCTCCAGAGAAATTTGGGGCCCTGTTCACTCAATTCCCCACATTCACCTATCTGAGGGTAGTTAACTTCTTGGGGGAACCAACTAAATTGCCAAGATATGTTGGTCCCAAGTTGATCCTGTTGGATCTGTCAAGGAAACTTATTACCTACCATAAGAAGTTTCTCAAGAGAAAGAAGGGTAGAACTCCTTTCCCCCTCACAGTGGGCAAGTATACGTGTCTCTCTCACCACAAGGTGAAGGATATGTTTATAGAGCTAGAGCTACTGAATCTAAAGCATAACTTCCCAGCAAGGCCTACCTTCGACCCAAGAAATTGATTGCCTATGGCCAAGCTTGATCCAATCCACATCCTTTAGATCGAAGATATCTACATCGACATATATCATGAGGTTCAGCTCAGAAGGAAGGATCATTCCCACTTGGCCTTAGCAGAAGTCATCCAGTACAGGGTGGCCATTGTCCCAAAAGGTTACCAAACTACTGAGAAAGAAGTTGATCAAGTATATCTTGACACGGGTGGAGATGATTGGCCTTTCGCGGTGATCGAAAGAACCAAAGCGCCTCAGACAATTGAGGAAAGGGTCAAGGAAACTCTGTGAAGGACAAAGCATTGGTGCCGAATGAACGGGCTCATCTACCTCGGAGTTGATTTCATCACATCTTTGTTGGGCAGCACACCTCCTCGGTCCAAACAACAGCCAAAGGGAAAGGGTAAAGGTAAAGAGGGTGAGTCCAGCTCCACCCAAGAGGAAGCTCCTGAAAGCCATCCTTCCGCTTCACAAGAACGGGTTGTAGTCCCAGAGAACTTAGAAGAAGAAGCAGTAGAAGATGTTCTAATAGGCACATCCACTCAGGATGTGGCAACAACTGTAACAATTGAGGTCCCTTCTGTTCCTTCTCCTTTTCCTGCTTCCCCTCCTCGAGTGACCTAAGAGACCATTCCTTTGGTCGTGTCCTCTCCGCCTTCTTCTACTGTTCCTCCTACTTCTTCGTCCATCTTCTCCTCTCTCGTGGAGCTGTCCCCTTCCATTTCTTCCCTCATCTCTAAGCTCCCTTCCCTTCCTATGACTTCCTCCCCTACAGTACCCCTTCCTCCTGTGAGCACTTCTTCGGCCTTCCTATCAATGCCACCTCCAAGTGTCTCCAAGTTTTTCCCTTCTACTACTGCAGCTACCCCCTTCTCTATTTCTGGTCCTTCTCCCATAAGTCCAGCCTGGGTCACCCAGCACCTGAGTCAACAAAAGAGGAAAGTTCCCATCACCCTGATGGACTTCTCTATCATCCCATCAAAAGGGATCAAGAAGAAAAAAACAATAACCCACTTCTCTCAGAGTGCATCAGGGGAGAGAGTGATGGAGATTACATACCCCAATCCTTTGAAAGATAAGAAGGATTTGTCTTCGACAGATTACACAGTGACTCAAGTCACGATGGGGACATCTTTAGGAATCCTGCAAGGAGAGGCCCTATCTGCAGTTGACGCCCTTTACAAGAAACTCTAAGAAGCAAAGAAAGAGAAAATGCTACTAAAGGAGAAAAATAAGCATCTTCTCTACACCTTGCAGAAAATGGGTAGTGCACCTCCTACAACTGCCGCCGAAACTCCTGAGCCTCTGAACCAGGATAAGATCAATGAATATGCTAAAATTGGTGACCAGGGCATGGCATTTTCCACCTGGATTAACCAAATCCTCAAAGAAAGTGAGGGAGTTATCACTAAGTTCACAGATTTGTACCAGAATATCAATAAAAAAAACAGAGAACTCCAAGTGATAGCGGGACCCATCTCTGAAGAGCTTGATCATGCCAGGATGCAACACGAGACCCTTCAGAAAATGCTCAACTGTTAAGTTTATGATCTAGTCAATTTTGGTGTCTTTGGACACCCTAGAGCCCTCAATAAAATCCTTTCCACTTTGGATTATCGGGTGGATCATCTGGAGTTCATCCTGGAGAAGATCGACAAGGTAAAGGAGGTAGCCCTGGATGTAATGCATCAAATGGAATAGATTGTTCTTAGAATGTCTCCAGGGTTGCTCACTCCATCTTTCTCCTTAAGAAAGATTGAAGAAACTATTCAGATCTTCAAGGAGATCGTTTCACAGGGACTTGTGTCAAAGGTCACGTTCGACGCTGAATCCATCAATAACCTGTCGGCGTGTCGTGACTTCATCGGGTACCTGATAAAGGTAGAGAATGATTATTTTAAACGCTTGGAAAATCTCATAGTTGAGTGGGAGACCTTCAAAGCTATCAGTGATAGGCACAAGGATCCTTCTAAGGATCAAATTCAACCCATGATCAGTAAGTTCATGGAGTACCCTACCCAGTTCCACATCTCGTCACCCGAGCAACAAAAGCAGGATACCCCCTTCCAGCCGTGGGACGATGACGAATAGTTTCTTTCATCCTAACTTTCTCTTTGTAAAATATCTAAGTCATGTTGACACAAACGATGACATTATCCATGTTGCACCATAGGATGATGTCATCCACCAAAGTTGTCAAAAGTCAACAAATGACTTTGTAATCTATTGTAAGATATTTTTATAAATAAGTGGTTTGTTTTATTTTGTCTTCTTTTTCTTCTCTCCTTCTATATATACTTGAATACTTGTTGTATTTAGGGGATGGATATCTTTTAGATGAAAAATAGAAGTGAGAAGAAAAAGCTTTGTAATTTATGTAACAGAAGAAGATATTAATGCAAATATTAAGACTTTGTGCTGAATATGTGTGTTATGGGCATCTGATCTTTCTTTTGTCAGATCTATGCATTTATTCTGTTGAAATCTATCTCTGCTTTTTTGTCATTTATTCATCAGTATTGCTTTATTCATTTATGCAAGTAGGTTTGGCTCTGTTTACTACGAATCCCAAAACATAAACCCTCTGACCTTTCTGCTTTGGAATTCATTTCTTTTCTTCCTTCGGATCTGATCTTTCTCCATCCTCTCTTTCATTCCTTTCTTTCCGCAGTTGGAAACACCCCTACTGGGATGAGATCCCAAACCTCTGAAGGTAGAATATTGTGAGACTTGCACAGATTCATGTTGGTAGAATATCAATAAACTAGTTTAACTTTGTTGTCTCAAAGAGGGGCTATGCTCTGCACACTCTTGGCTTGTCTATCCATAGATCTATCCACCCGACATATTTTCAAACCAACACTGACCAAGAAGTTGATCAGGTTTATCTAGACATAAATGGGGACAATTGGCGATTTTCAAAAATTAATAGAAACAAATCCCCTTAGACTATTGAGGAAAGGGTCAAAGGCACTCTACAATGCACCGAGTATTGGTGCAAGAAAAATGGTATCATCTACCTTGGGGTAGACTTCACCATGTCTCCCTTGGGTGATGCACCCCCCAGGCTGAAACACTTTCCTAAAGGCAAAGGAAAAGATATAGAAGGGGAGGCAAGCACTACTCAAAAAGAAGTTCCTGAAAGCATTTCTTCCACTACCAAAGACCAAGTTGTGGACTTAGTGTCCCCAAGAACAGAAGAAGTGGCCAGTGCTCTAAAGGACACGTCCACTCAAGATTTCATCACTATTACAACTGGTGAGGTTTCAACCGTTCCCCCTCTCACTCCTCCTTCCCCTCCTCATGTCACTCAACCAACCACTAATTTGGTTGTGTCTTCTCCCCCCTCTTCTACCGTTGCCCCTCCCTCTTCCTCAATCTTCTCTTCCCTCGTGGATCTATCCCCTAGCATTTCTTCCCTCATCTCACAGATCCCTTCCACCCCCATGGTTTCCTCTCTTGAAGTCACTCCTAACCCCATGAGTATTGGAGTGTTGGCTTCTTTCTTAATGCTACCACCAATTTCTCGTGTCCTCCTCTTCCTCTAGTCCCACTCCCTTAATTCCATAATGGATCTCCAAACACATGAGCCAGCACAAGAGGAAAGTCACTATTACACCTATGGACTTCTCCATTATTCCAGCTAAAGGGCCTAAGAAGCAAAAAGATATAAGCTACTTCTCTCAAAGTTCTTCAGGTGAAAGGGTTATGGAGATCGCGTACCCTGATCTCACAAAGAAGAAAGAAGATCTATCTCCTACAGATTTTACAGTGACTTAGGTCACAATGGGAACATCATCAGAGACCCTACAAGGAGAGGTCTTATCTGCAGAGGATGCCCTTTGGAAGAATATTCAAGAAGTAAAGGAAGAGAAGATAATATTAAAATAGAAAAACAAGAATCTTCTCCAAGCCTTGCAAAAGATGGGAAATGCCCCTCCTATGACTGTTACAGAGCCTCCTAAATTTCTTAGTTAGGAGAAGATAAAAGAGTATGCCAAGATCAGTGAGCAAGGTATAGTAGTGTCTTCCTAGAGAGAGCAGATCCTCATAGATAGTGAGGAAGTGATTACAAAGTTCATAGAGATCTATAAAAATATATATCAAGCTAACAAGGAACTCCAAGCAATAACAGGGCCTATCTCTGAAGAGTTGGACCATGCCAGGTTTTAACACGAGACATTCTAGAAGATGCTTGACTGCCCATTTGATGACTTGGTGAAATTTGGTGTCTTTGATCACCCGCGAGCACCTAACAAAGTTCTTGCTGCTTTAGACTATCGGGTTGACCAAATGGAGTTCATCTTGGAAAAGATAGACAAAATCAAGGAGGAAGCACTAAATGTCATGCATCAAATGGAGCAGATCATCTTTAAAATGTCTCT
Organism: Taxus chinensis; assembly: GCA_019776745.2. NCBI lineage: Eukaryota > Viridiplantae > Streptophyta > Pinopsida > Cupressales > Taxaceae > Taxus > Taxus chinensis. The sequence goes on from CM034147.1 coordinate 28,151,535, forward strand.
AGGGTTACTCGATGCATTGTATGCTTTGAGGAAGGTAGATGATACTATTCATATTTTTAAGGAAATCACATCATAGGGTTTAGCGTCAGAGGCCACTTTTGATATAGAATCTATCAACAACCTTCTTTCCTACCATGACTTTTTTGGATACCTGATGGAGGCAGGAAATGAATATTTCAAACTCTTGAAAAGACTCAGAGATGAATAGGAAACTTACGAAGTCATTAGAGATCACACCAAGGGTCCCACTCAAGATCAACTTCAAGTGATGGTAAGCAATTTCATGGAGTATCGAGATCAATTTCACATTACCTCTCCTAAGTAGAAGCAAGACACTCCTTTCATGCCAAGGGATGATGATGAATGGGCTCCTTCCTCCTAGGATTAATCCCATTTTTGTAAAATATTTAAAAGTATGTTGGCACAAATGATGACATCATCCATGTTGCACCATGGGATGTTGTCATCCACAAAATTGCCCCAAAGTCAACATTTGAATTTTAGATATTTTGTAGATATTTTGTAAATAGTTATTGGCTTCTTTTTGTCTTCTTTCTCCTTCTCCTATAAATACTTGGATACTTGTAGTATTCAAGGGTGAGCAAATTTGTATGAAAAATAGAAGTGAGGAGAGAAAGACTTTGAGCTTTCTTGTAACAAAAAAACTTATTAATACAAAAATTAAGACTTTGTTCTGAATTCCTATGTTATGTGTTAGATATTTCTTAAGATAGATTTGCATGCTTATTCTGTTAGATTCACCTATGATTTTGTCATTTGTTTATCAATATTGCTTTGTTTGTTTATGTGAGTAAGTTTGAATTTGTTTATTACTGGCCTAAAACATAAACCCTCTGACCTTTCTATTTTGGAATTCATTTATTTTCTCCCTTCAATCTATCTTTCTTCTATTCCTTCATTCCTTTCTGTTCTTTGTTGGAACTAACTCTACTAGGATGAGATCCCAAACCCCCCTAAAGGCATAATACTGTAAGACTTCCACAGATTCCTACTGGTAGAATAGTAATAAACCAGTTACGCTTTGCTATATCAAAGGAAGCTATGCCCTGCACAATGTTGGCCTGTCTATCCATAGATCTACCCACCCGACAGATTTTCAGACCAACTATTTTTGGTGACTCTACCGGGGATCGAACCAGATCCATGTGAGTGGTATGTCAGCTAAAAGACACCAACAATTTTTAAAGCTGCCGAGGAGACTAAGAAAATAGATAAAGCTATAAAAATCACTACTTGTTTACAAATCTTAACTCTTTATTTAAAATCCAATTTTTTTGCAAAAGTGATCCAAACTGAAAATTTTCATAAGAGATCCATAGATCTGCACCTGTTAGAAACCTTTAGTTCACTCAGTTTTTATAAAAATCTCTCTATTTTCATTGATCTGAGATTCGGATAGTTTTACAAATATTTTCAAACCCTTGTAAAAGTCAAATCGAAGATCTGAAAATTAGCTTACTAAGTTAACCATCATTTTATCCTTATTAATCTTTGTCATTAAACCACAATTGGTTTTCAAAAGAGGGATAAATATAAATATTTAGAAAAGTACATGTTGCTAATTTTTGTCAAAAAAATAAAAAAATTAGCAAGTACAAACAAAGTGTTTTCATAAATATACTCTAAAAATCACTACAAACCTGAACAGATACACTGGCAGGTGAGCCATTTACCCATAGCAAGAGAGCTCATGGAGAATTTGATCTTATTTTCGATCTACTTCAAAGGCACAACTTCAGTATTACACCAGCATGCTTCTCATCGCTGAGTTTAGCTGATTAGTCAGCCAAAAGTGCCTCACCTCCATGAAAGAACTGTGTTTCACAAGGAGCCTACACATCAATTTGCAGTGCCCTGTTACTAAGTGGAACTGCCCTCTTGGCTCATGTCCTCTTTCCAAATTTTCAAATGGTAGTACCATGGGGAAATGCTATGGACCCTCTTGTATTTTTACATCTAGCTCACGCACTCCCTCATGGAAATTGCAAGAATTTCCCAAGTTTTGATGGGAGTGGAAATAAAAGCATGGATTCACATATATCTGCATTCATTATGTCATGCAGGATCCAAGATGTGACCCATGAAGACATGTCATCATGCCTCTTTCTAGAGACCTTACAAGGACTTGTAGCAGAGTGGTTCCAACATTTACCGACCAGATCTATCACCAGTTGGGCCACATTACGAACTATATTTGAAGACAGGTATAAGCCTTCAGAAGATGCATTTGCGTTACTATCAAAGATTACTCACTTAAAGAAGGAAGCTGGTGAAACCATGTGTAATTTTATCACGCGTTTCAATTCACTGATTAACCGTATGCCACCTGCCATGTTGCCAACACCAAAAAATCAAAAGTGTTTCTTTATGAACACCATGAGCTCAAGAGTGAGTTTTTTACTCTTACAAGAACAATTCACCACCTTGGTACTCACTCAAGTTGTGGCCATTCAGATAGAAGACAACCTACTTATATCTGGTGAGTTAAAACAAGAGCTATCTAAACAAAAGGCTTCAACTCCTTCTTAAGCCACTTCATCAGATCTGACATTCCAAAAGATGGCAAACGAATTGCTCGCATTAAAAAAGTAATTAGCTCAAGCTTCGTCTACCACTCCATACTGGGATATCCCACGAAGGAACTTCACTCCCAACAACACCCCACAAAGGTCGTGTTTGCCTACTACTACTCCAAGGTTAGCACTTGAGGCCCCTCCAGTTAATGCACTAGTCGAGATCAAAGAAGAGGAGAAAATTTATGAAGAACCTTCATCATAAGGTGAAGATGATCAAGATGTCAGTGAACTGACTGGTGACTCTACAATCAGGTATATGGAATTTGAAGATCAGTAGTCTAATGAGGAGGAAGGTACTCAGGGTATGCAAGCAGACAGTCATATGCTATTTTCATCCACGCAAAATGAAAAGAAGCGGAAGTTGTTGCCAAGATACAAAAGGAGAAGGCTATGTCAAACACGTCTCCAACCATTGCTAAAAGAGGTAATCCTCTTCTTGCTCAACCTCCTATTAAACCTTTTATGAAGAAATATTTTCCTCCCATCTCTCCTCCAAATCAACCTTCTTTTGTTTCCATAAAGACTAGTAACCCTACCCTACCATCGTGAAATGAGGGACTCACTCCTTCATCAACACAACCCTTGGTCGCATGTGACATAGTCAATCATGCTAAAAAGACTAAGATTCAAATGTTTTAAGTTGAGTATCTTTAGTCTAACCTTGAGCAGCTTGTAAGATTGATTGAATATATCCAAAGCCAAGTTGTCGTGCCCTCTCCTATCTCCCTGAAAGAAATCCTTTCCACTCCACCTACATCTTTCATAAATATTGCCTTGACTTCCATGTCAGGCAAGATTGAACCTTTTTATCTCTCCCTCCTAATCAATAGTCACAAACTAAGCAACTGCATAATTGATTATGGGGCTTCCGATAATGTAATTTCAAGAAAGGTTACTCATACTTTAGGCCTCACCCTTACCAAGCCTTTCAGCAAATGTTACTCCATGGAAACCAAACAAGTTCCATTAATTGGTCAGATCAAAGATACACAGTTCACATTTGCAGTGTTCCCAGAGAAAAGGGTAAAGATAACCATCCACATTACTGATATCCCAGCAGCATGTGGAATTCTACTAGGAAGAATATTTTGTAGAGAATTTGGTGGAGAGATTCATATGGACTGGTCCAAAGCTAGAATCCCTGTCAAGGGTGTAATGTAGCCACTAGAGCCTGAATCACAAAAGAAGTACCTAGTCACTAACTCCGATGACCCTAAAGCCCAAATTCTCTTTGAATCATTAGGTATGGGGAACTACTTCTTATCCACTGAGTTTGATAAAATGGACGTTCTCATCCAGGAGGAGGACCTTAACAAGATATGGACACTACAGTTCGATGAAAGTTGTGCAACAAGTGGATGTGGCACTGGAGCCATCCTGATATCTCCTGAAGAAGATATTTTCCCTCTTTCTTTCAAATTATAGTTTTTCAATGCAAACAATACTACCGAGTATGAATCTTTGTTACTCAGCATGCAAGCTACAAAGGAAAGAGGAATCAAGAACCTAAAATTACAAGGTGATGTCGAACTGATCGTCAACAAGGTAAAAGGGGTGTACCAAGTGAAAAATGACATACTCAGGCACTACCACAACATAGTATGGGACAGTATAGAATAATTTGATGATTTCTCAATAAAATGCATTCCAAGAGCTCTAAATGACATGGCCAATTCATTGGCCATCTCACCGTCTCTTATGCTCCCTCACCCAGGGCTGAAAATAGACACATATACTATTGAGGTAGTCTTTCACCCAAGTGTGATAGACATTATCAGCACTAGTAGGTATTCAATGATGACAATCAGCTTGTTACTTTTCTAGAAAAATTTGATAACTTCAATGAGCTTCATTTTGAGGGATCTACTTCTACATGCCATGAATATGTCACTAGTCAGGAAAATGAATCAAAAGAAGGTGATGGCATATGTCAACTCAAGGGAACTAAAATTCTAAATGGTTTAGTGTCTCTGGAACGATTGTTTGACAAACATGATCATTTTTTCAAGAATAAGTGACAAGATGATCCTAACTCATCTACAGAGACTGAATCTATCAACCTAGGCAATGTAAAACATCTGTAGTTTGTGAACATCAGGAAATGTTACACACCTAAGGAAAAGTGGAAGTTTTTCAAATTTCTGAAGAAGTATATGGATGTATTGGCATGGCCTTGTGCCAATCTAAATTCTTTCAAGCCTAAGGATGTTCACCATGACATCTCATTAAAGGATGATGTCAAACCCTTTCACCAAAAACAGAGGCATTACAATCCCAAGATCTCGGGTACCATCCAGGTAGAAATACATAAAATTTTGGATGCGAGAATCATCTTTCCTATCCGTCTTAGTACTTGGATCACAAACATCACGCCCATATGAAAGAATAATTGTGAGATACACATATGCGTAGATTTTTGCAATTTGAATCAGGTGTCCTTGAAGGATAATTACCCACTCCCCATAATGGATCAAGTTCTATAGGAAGTAACCAGTTCAGAGATGCTATCCATGATTAATGATTTTTTGGGCTATAATCAAATTGAAGTCTCACTTAAAGACCAATTCAAAATGGAATTCACTACTCCTTGGGGCACATTCACCTATAGCAAGATGCCTTTTGGGTTAACCAATGTTGGTTCCACCTTTTAGGGAGTGATGGACTTTGCATTCAAAGGTATGATGGGAAAGGTCGTTGTAGTTTATTTGGATGACTTAACTGTGTTCTCACAAAATTGAAGTATTCATTGTGATCATTTAGAGAAAGTATTGATTAGATGCCAAGAACATGGGATTTCCCTAAATCCAAAAAAGTCTATTTTCAAGGTCACTGAAGGAAAGTTGTTGGGACACATTTCCAGTAAGGAAGGAACAGAGATAGATGTCAAAAGGGTTAAGGTTATTCAGAGCCTTACCTTACCCACAAGCAAGACTGGTGTTCACTGCTTTGGAAAGGTGAATTTTCTCAGATGCTTTGTTCCCGACTTCACTGAAAAGACTTGTCACATATCAAATATGATGAAAGGGTCACAAACTTTCTGGTGGAGCGAAGAAGGAAAGTTTTCATTCAAGGATATAAAATCATCTATTGCTCATGCACCCATCCTGGTATGTCCTGACTTCTCTAAGGATTGTATCATGTACAGTTATGCATTTCCACATACTATATCAGCCATCTTAATGAAAAAGAACTCTAAGGATGTTGAATTTCCAATCACTTTCATGAGATCCCCTCCCAAGCCTCATGAATTGAAGGTGTCTCAGTTAGAGAATCATGCCTTCACCATTGTCAAATCAGTCAAGAACTTCCGGTACTACATCCTAAACTCTCATACGATAGTGTTGGTTCCTAACATGGTAGTTAAGTATATCCTAACTCAATAGGAGTTAGGAAGCTTACGAGGGAATTTGATCGCAAATGTCCAAGAGTATGATCTAGACATAAAACCAACCAAATTGGTAAGAGGAAAGGGCCTATGTCAGCTTATGGCTGAAAATAAAGATTCAGAGGTCCCTAAAGAGGAAGATGATTGCATCGAGGGAGTGTAGGGTCAATTGAAGAAATTTGATTCTCTACCTATGGTTCTATTTATTGCAACCAGTGATGAGTGTTATTTAGACATCACTTTCTTTCTCACTCACGGTGAGTGTCCATCTCATCTAAATTCAAAGGAGAAGTGGACTGTAAATATCAAGGCAACTAGATATGTCATATGGGATGACAGTTTATACAAGCGCGGGATTGATGGGATCTTCTTGCGATGTGTTGACAAACCACAATAGATCAAATTACTTGAAATTTTTCATGACTCGACCTACAGCGGTTACTTCTCTTCATCCGTAATAGCACATTAGATCATCCGGGCAAGGTACTACTAGCCAACACTATTTCAGGATATAGCCACCTGGGTAGAAAAATGTGAGCTCTACCAATAGTTTGTTGGAAAACCAAAATTAGCTTCTTTTCCCCTCAGGCCTATCATTATTGACAAACCATTCAGACAATGGGGAATTGACTCTATCCGAGAACTACATCCCTAAGCAAGTGTTGGACATAGTTATGTCCTAACAGTAATAGATTACTTCACCAAATGGGTGGAGGCCATACCTGTTAAGAATGCCACCTCTGAAGTTGTTTGCAACTTCATCAAATAAAATATCATCGTGAGATTTGGCATCCCACACAAGATCATTGTTGATAATGCTTCCAACTTCTCCTCACAGGAAGTTATTGGTTTTTTCTATGGATACAGGATAACCTTGGCCCACGCCTTAGATTATTAGCCCCACGGAAATGGTCAGGTAGAATCCAATAATAAGAACCTAGTAACCATCATACGGAAGCTGGTCGATGAGAATTAGTGGTCTTGGCACAAGTCATTATATGATGCTTTGTGGGCAAACTGTATTACTCTGAAGAGGTCTCTCGGTATGTCACCTTTTCAAGTGTTATATGGAATAAATGTTGAACTCCCCATTTTTGTAGAACTCCCTACTCTATGCTTGGCATGAGCAATTGAGGATGAGAATTTCCATAATTCTCTAGAAAAGAGGATCATGTGTCTAACAGAACTTGAAGAAGAGAGAGTAAGAGTAGTCAACAGGATCACCAAACATCAGAATCAAATCAAGAGATTGTTCGATAAAAAGGCTAAGCAGAGGGATTTCTAGGTGGGAGATCTTGTCCTTTAATGGGACAAGTGAAGAGAGCTAAAGGGCATGCATGAGAAATTTTAATCTCTTTGGAGAGGTCCTTTCAAGATCAAACAACTCAATGAAGAGAATAGCTTTTATCTCTCATATCTGGATAGAATTGAGCTCCCACTCCCCTATAGTGGGCAACATCTCAAAAAATTTAGGAAGTAGAGCTTACTCTCTTCTTTGTATAGTTTGCTTTAGTTGTGTGTTTGTTTTGTTATGTGTTTTATTTCTATTGGTTTTGTGTTTTCCTTTCTTTTTTATTGCCTTTGTTTCTTACTCCAAGCCCAATGGATAGGCACATGTAGATCTAGGATTCTCTACCCTTAAGATTCACTCAAAGTTAGTCCCTAGAAAGAGTCAGTTGTTATCCTATGAAATTGACAAGGGAAATTTTATTGGTAACCATACCAAAATTTCCATTTTGGTCCCCTGTTGAGGTCTCTTACTGTTCGGAATGGCATAAAATCTCTTTCTAGAAAATCTAGTTTTTAAAATTTGGTCATTTTCAACCTTTTTGGGTTGGGCACAATTTTCATTCGCATTACATCAATCAAAACTATGCCCCTCTTTTCCTTTGGCACATTTTAGGGAGTGTCAACACTCCAAATGTTGCGCCTCTCAATTTTGTGACTCTTAATGTTGTGCCTCTTAATATTGTGCCAAGGCACAAGTGCCACCTTGTTATCACTCTCTAAAGTGTGAAGTGGGCACTAAAAATGTAGTGTCGACACTCCCAAAATTATGCCATGGTGAAAATATCTTCATGTCAACATCCACTTAAGTGCGCTACAGAAAATGTTGGTGGCGCATTTATTACACCTTTTTCTATATAGAGGCATGTCTGACCTGTCATTTTCATAATTGAAAAAACGTGAAAAAGTTATTCCTTTTTACTTGTCAGCATTCTTGTCAGCCCCGCATGTTGCCATTTGTCATGTTTGTGGACCCCACTTTGTCGCCTTTATTGTTATATATTCCTGGTAAGTGGCCCTTGCCTTTCTTGTGGATTTGTTGTGGTTTTTCTATTGGTTTAGGTGATTAGGATTGTTAAAATAATAAACAATGAACCTAAGAAGATAACACAATCCCAACACATATTACAAAACTCACCTTGAAACCATTTTTCTCTCTCCTTCTAGATCTACTAATCTAGAAGGCTTTGTGTCATAATGGACCCCTACCCTTTTCTCCTATATGTTATGCTTTGCTAAGGTTAACCCCTTACTATCAAAATCTGAGCCAAAAGAGTGAAAATCATAAAAAAATTCCAAACAACCAAATGTTTTTCCTTTGGCACAAACTTCATCCTTGTTACATCAAACACAATCACACCACAAGTGTATTATACCTACATGCGGCATAAGCCTTTTCTGTGCCTTATAAAAATTGCAAAATTCCCTAGGTGCAAGCACTAGTGCCAAAGCAACTGCAACAACATCTGAATATTATGCAAGCCCTTCCCGCACCATGTAAAATAAACCACTTAGCGCACCCCACTCTCATGTAGCATCTACCACATCTGCACCAATGGTACATCCTAGGACCTTACCACACCAATCATATCTGTACCCCACTAAAAGAATTTTAATGGTGAAACCGCACATCCTTTGACACCAACATCTGCATGTTGTGTGTATCCTTTCCACACACCATGCCCCTTTTGGTGTTGTTTTCTCCCATGCAACACTTTCCCAAAGTGCACCTTGCTTTTCTAAGTCCTTGAAGCCTACAGTAAGGTTGCGTCTTGCACCGAGAGGCTCATAAATTGCTAAATTTTCATTCTGTAAGCTTTGATGGATGACTTAACGGCTAACATGGCTCTTCTGTGATGAACTTCCCTGATTCTTCTTTTAGATCAACAAATGAACTTAGATTCACACATCTTCATCGAGTAAGAAGCCAACCAAGTCCAATGGTAAAGCCAGGATAACAGAAGAAGAAATGAAATATAAATACCAAAGGATCAGAATGCCTGAATCTCTTACAGAGTGTGATATTGATATTAGAGATTTTGAGCTCAGGCACATTGACATGGAGGACTTCTGGGCCAGAACCAAGAAGGTCATAGGCAGCCCATGGATGGATAAATTGGTTGGTAGTGGTCTGCACTTTGCTGTAGGGATCCCAGTGAGCGCAATCAACAATGAGTTCATGATGTTGGTGGGCCGTTATTATAATAAGGACACAATATGTGTCAAAAATGAGAAGGGAAAGGAAATAATAAACCTCATGGCCTGACATTTTGAGATCATGTTGGGTATCCCTCACCACCGACATTTTGTAGTGGTAAGCTAAGAGGACTGCATGAAGACATGGACTGAAAATGAAGACAAATGTATGTAGTTGATGAATAAGGTGTACCTCAAAAATAAGAAGGTGATAAGCAGGTGGCCATAAGTCATTCATCACAGTGACTTTTCAGAGGAGCTAAGTGAGACCATCACCTTCCTGAGTAAGGTTTTTGGGTTCCTCGATTCCCATTACTTTCACAAGTGGATGCTCAGGTATTTAGAAACAATGAGTAAAAATGTTCCTGATCAACATTTTGAATGGGGAGAGATTATCAGCAGCACAATCTCAGAGAAACTTTAACAACTTTCAACAACTAGGAGGTTCTATATGAACTCCTATGTGGTATATGTTGCTACCTCAGAGAGGGACTACCCAGTATTGAATCAGTATGAGGTATGGCCCCAAGTTAAAATATATGAATACTATCCATAGTTAAGACTGGAGAACAGTATAGCCTAATTCAGTAAATTCAACGATGTCTTCTTTTATGGCATCATCTACCACTTGAGACCCAACATGACTTACGATCAGATGACCAAAAGTGTGGTCACAACCACAGAGAAGTGGGGAGCATTATTCACGTAATTCCCCACTTTTACATATCTCAGAGCCACTAATTTCTTGGGAGAGCCCACCAAATTACTGAGATATGCGGGACCCAAGCTGATCCTATTGGATATGTCTAGATAGCTTATCACATAGCATGATAAGTTTTTGAAAAGGAAGAAGGGTGGAACTCCATTTCCCCTCACAGTGGGTAGGTACACCTTCACTTCATAGGGAAAAGCCTAAGAGATGTTTACATAGCTTGAATTTCTCAACTTGAAGCATAATTTCCTAGCAAGGCCAACCTTTGATCCTTGTGATTACCTCTCAAGGGAAAAGATTGATCCAATTCACATCCCTTAGATCAAATATATCTACATCAATCTATATCAAAAAGTTGAGTTTAGATAAAAGGATCACTCCTGACTAGCCCTAACAGAGATCATTCAATATGGTGTGTCTATCGTCCCAAAGGGTTTCCAAGCAACTGATCAAGAAGTTAATCAAGTTTATCTAGACACGGATGGGGACAATTGACCATTTACCAAAATTTATAGAAACAAAGCCCCTCAGAATATTGAGGAAAGGGTCAAAGGCACTCTGTAATGTACCAAGCATTAGTACAAGAAAAATGGTATCATCTACCTTGGGGTAGACTTCACCACGTCTCCCTTGGGTGATGCAGCCACCAGGTTGAAACACTTGCCTAAAGGAAAAGGAAAAGATATAGAAGGGGAGGCAAGAACTACTCAGAAAGAAGTTCCTAAAATCCCTCCTTCCACCACTGAAGACCAAGTTGTGGACTTAGTGACCCCAAGAAGAGAAGAAGTGGCCAGTGCTCCAAAGGACACATCCACTCAGGATGTCGTCACTACTACAACTGGTGAGGTCTCAACCATTCCCCCTCTCACTCTTCCTTCCCCTCCTCATGTCACTCAACCAATTGCTCCTTTGGTTATGTCTTCTCCCCCCTCTTCTACCATTCCCCCTCCCTCTTCCTCCATATTATCTTCCCTCATAGATCTGTCCCCTAGCATTTCTTCAATCATCTCACAGATCCCTTCCACCCCCATGGTTTCCTCTCCTGTAGTCACTCCTAACCCCATGAGCATTAGAGTGTTGGATTCTTTCTCAACGCTGCCACTAAGTGTCTTGACACATTTCCCTGTGTCCACTATAGTTTCTCCTTCTTGCACCCCTATTTCCTCCTCTTCCTCTTTTCCCACTACCTTAAGTCTAGAATGGATCTCCAAAAACCTAAACCAACACAAGAGGAAAGTCCCTATTGCACCTATGGACTTCTCTATTATTCCAGCTAAAGGGCCTAAGAAGCAAAAAGCTATAACCCGCTTCTCTCAAAGCACTTCAAGTGAAAGGGTTATGGAGATCGCGTACCCTGATCTCACAAAGAAGAAAGAAGTTTTGTCTCCTACAAATTTTCTAGTGACTCAGGTTACAATGGGAATGTCATTAGAGATCCTACAAGGAGAGGCCTTATCCAGAGTGGATGCCCTTTGCAAGAAGCTTCAAGAAGCAAAGGAAAAGAAGTGAATATTAAAAGAGCAAAACAAGCATCTTCTCCAAGCCCTACAAGAGATGGGAAATGCCCCTCCTATGACTGTTGTTGAACCTCCCGAAGTTCTTAGTCAGGAGAAGATAAATGAGCATGCCAAGATTAGTGAGCAAGGTACAACAGTGTCTACCTGGAGATAGTAGATCCTCAAAGATAGTGAGGAAGTGATTAAAAAGTTCATAGAGCTCTATCAAAATATAGATCAAGCTAACAAGGAACTCCAGCTAATAGCATGGCCTATCTCTTAAGAGTTGGACCATGTCAGGTTGTAACACAAGACATTCTAGGAAATTTTCGACTACCCAGTCGATGAATTGGTGAAATTTGGTGTGTTTGATCACCTGTGAGCACCCAACAAAGTTCTTGCTACTTTAGACTATTGGGTTGACCAAATGGAGTTTGTCTTAGAAAAGATAGATAAAATCAAGGAGGAAGCCCTAGATGCCATGCATCAAATGGAGCAGATTGTCTTAAGAATGTCTCCAAGGTTACTTGGTGCATCATACACCTTGAGGAAGGTAGATGATACTATTCAGCTTTATAAGGAAATCGTGTCGTAGGGTTTAGCGTCAGAGGCCACTTTTGATATAGAATATATCAACAACCTTTTGGCCTACCACAAATTTGTTGGATACCTAATGGAGGTAGGAAATGAATATGTCAAACTCCCAAAAAGACTCAGAGATGAATGGGAAAATTATGAAGTCATCAAGGATCACACCAAGGGTCCCACTCAGGATCAACTTCAAGTGATGGTAAGCAAGTTCATGGAGTATCGAGCTCAATTTCACATTACCTCTCCCGAGTAGAAGTAAGACACTCCTTTCAAGCCAAGGGATGATGATGAATAGGCTCCTTCCTCCTAGGATTAATCCCATTTTTGTAAAATATTTAAAAGTATGTTGGTACAAATGATGACATCATCCATGTTGCACCATGGGATGTTGTCATCCACAAAATTTCCCCAAAGTAACCATTTGACTTTTAGATATTTTATAGATATTTTGTAAATAATTGTTGGCTCCTTTTTGTCTTCTTTGTCCTTCTCCTATAAATACTTGGATACTTGTAGTATTCAAGGGTGAGCAAATTTTTATGAAAAATAGAAGTGAGGAGAGAAATACTTTGAGCTTTCTTGTAACAGAACAATTTATTAATACAAAAATTGAGACTTTGTGCTGAATTCTCGTGTTATGTCTTAGATATTTCTTAAGTTAGATCTACATGCTTATTCTGTTAGATTCACCTATTCTTTTTTCATTTTTTTATCAGTATTGCTTTGTTCGTTTATGTAAGTCTTGCTCTATTTACTACTGGCCCAAAACATAAACCCTCTGACCTTTCTATTTTGTAATTCATTTCTTTTCTCTCTTTAATCCATATTTCTTCTATTCCTTCCTTCATTCCTTTCTGTTCTTCGTTAGAACTAACTCTACTGGGATAAGATCCCAAACCCCCCTGAAGGCAGAGTACTGTAAGACTTACATATATTCCTACTGGTAGAATAGCAATAAACTAGTTATGCTTTGTTGTATTAAAGAGGAGCTATGCCCTACACATTGTTGGCTTGTCTATCCATAGATCTTCCCACCTGATAGATTTTCAGACCAAATGTTTTTGACGACTCTACTGGGGATCGAACCAGATCTATGTGAGTGGTATGTTAGCTAAAAGACACTAAGAGTTTTTAAAGCTACTGGGGAGACTAAGAAAATAGATAAAGCTATAAAAATCACTACCTATTTGCAAATCTTAACTCGTTATTTAAAATCCAAATTTTTTACAAAAGTGATCCAAACTGAAAATTTTCTTAAGAGATCCATAGATATGGACCAGTTAGAAACCTTTTGTTCACTAAGTGTTTAGGTAGAATACTATAATACTTACACAGATTCCTACTGGTAGAATAGCAATAAACTAGTCACGCTTTACTGTATCAAAGAGGAGCTATGCCTTGCACACTGTTGGCATGTTTATCCATAGATCTGCCCACTCGACATATTTTCAGACCAACACAACCCAAAGATAAGAACCCACTGCTCTCCAATAAGGTAGTTAAACCAGCAAAACCTTCCATCGCTATCTCTTCTACCACACCTTTTCCAAAGCAGATGCCATAAAAACCTAAGACAAGACCACTTACCAAACCAATCGGCCATCCCATTTCCCCTCCTGTAAATCCTCTTCCCTCACAATCATCCACATCTTTACCCAAACCCACACTCATTTCCCATTGTGATCCATTAGCAGGATCCTACACCAATATTTTAACCAATCTCTTAGAGACTTTCATCATTACATTAATGCCATTTTGACTTTATGATCCTCTCAAACCCAAACCAAAAGGGTTTGATGAAACCAATCTCTATGCCTATCATTGTGTGTCAGGTCATGATGTAGAAAATTGTATGGGTCCAAAAATTGTTCTTCTCTAACTTTTTCCTCCTGAAAAAATTTCAACGATGATGACCTTCTTGATGAGGAGAATGTTCAACCTTCACCTGTCACCACACATCATCACCCCTTACTTCTTCAACGACCCACATCTCCACCCCCAATGCCATTTTTTCCACCTCTAAAATTTGAGATCAACATGGTGTATATTAGAGAGCTAGCCAAACCTCCACCTAAATTTTAGTGCACCCTAGTCATTTCACAAGGCTCTTATCCACTCCTAGGATTTTTTCCCTCATGGATTATACCTTTCATGGAACAACCTCTCCATACACCTCCCCTTAGATTAACATGGTTCACATTTCCACCCGCACTCAAAAAGACAAAGTTAAAGAAAAAACAACTAACCCATCAACCAACATAGTGTCAAATATACCATCTACACCCGCACCCAAAATCACCATCTACAGACCTACATACCCTATCTCTAACGGGGTCACCCATCACCTAATGATAAAAAAATTACATCAGTCCCCTCTAAAAATGTGTTTGTATGATCTTGTCCAAACTTTTGAATCTCATAGATAGGCCCTTATTGAGGTTTTACAATCAATTGATGTTTTACTCAATGACCCCACACCAGTAGCCTCCATTATCACCCCTCACCACATGGCATCACTTACCAAATAATCTTCTTCTTATACACCCATGCCCACTCATCAAGTTTTCACCATCAGCTTCTTTAATGAGGAGATAATACCTCTCCAATCAAATGACCCTGATCCCACACTTTTAATCTTCATCTATATCAATAACATACATATACAACTCATCATGATCGATGGTGGTACTAGTAATAACATCATCTCCTCCCATACATAAAATCAAATGTGTATTCCTTATGATTGTAGCATAATAACCCCATTATGTTGCACTCCTTCAACGATACATCACCTCAACCCTTTGCACCATTTATTTCACTATTCTCTTTACCTTTTGCAATGTGACAAACTATATAAGGTTATGGGCTGAGGAGGAATACCTGTTGTGTTTTTTGGTTAGAGGTTGATGCATGCGTTCTAAATTTTTGATCTGATGCTGACTATGAGAGTTTCCTTTTGGTTGGGAGGAACTACCTAAAATAAAAAACAAGACCACCAAAGAAGACTTAAATAATATATGACAGTGGGCTTCCTAGCGTATGCTAAATCAGGGAAGTGTGATACTTCCTAGAAGGTTGTCAATCCATTATTTTTATGAAAAAAATATGAAATAACTGAAATACATACATAAAAAAATCTAGTGCTAGTATTCTGATCTGGGTACCTCATATCACTATCAACATTGATCTAATTAAATACTAATAACTATGTGGGTCAAGGTCTTCAGGTCAGGTTGTAGGTTGTTCAAGTGGTCTCTAGGTAGATGACTGTTGGGTAAGATGTTTGGGTTATTTTGGTAGGTAGATGACTGTTGGTTTACATATTTTTGGTAGAAATAGAGACTGGAATTGATTTAGTATGACCAACCACAGTTAGGAAGATACGAAGAAGGTCATGGGTAACTAATGTCGGTAGAGGTGGGATGATAAAACTCAAAAATATCTGGTTGTGGAGGTTTATCTGAGGTTGAACGAAGATAAAAAGGGGGTTGGAGAGGTTTGTAAGAATATCAGTTATACTTAGAGATTTGTAATAGTTGGATATAGGTCATTTGATGGTGTGTGTGGAGTAATGGTTGAGGTTACATGTGAGTAAATGGTAGGGAAGTGAGGGTGCATGTGGAAACTCATAACAGCAAGAGAAGAACCCAATAGACTAAAGTAGAACTAGATGATGTAGGTAAAAGGTGCACTTACTATGGTGCAGGTTCAAATGGATGGATGGTTATGACAGTTGGTTAGAGGAATGATATTTGGTACCGTGGTAGTGCTTCTCAAAATGTTACCATGAGTGCAATACCTCTGGATCTATGCTAGTGCTAGCTATGGATGTCTGTAGGTGAGAAAATACTTTGGTTTTTCATACATGCAGCTCTCTTCTCTTCTCCTTGATTCTAGAATGTGCCAACCCACAAACAAGGTTCCCAAAGTGAATAAATGGTAACCGATGATAGTTTCTAGTTGACCGGTCTTAGTTATAGGATGAGCGTCATTGGTTAAGGTGGGATTCCCTAGGTTTACTAAAAATGAAAGATCTTGCATCATTTAGGTTAGGTCCATTCATTTATTCATGGATTAGAATTGACGTTATATTTTTTTGAGTGGGAAGGTGGTTAGAGGAATAATATGCATTGGTTTTTAGGGTTGAACCAAGTCTTATTCATTTATGGAAACATGCCATGAATAAGTCTATGGTGAGGTGTCTAGGTGAGGTGGGCATCCATTTAATTAAAGTAATTAAATTAATAATTGGGTGAGGATGGGTATTAATTTAATTGTAAATAGTTAAATTAATATTAATGTGGGGTATAAAGGTCATGGTTAGGTGAATATGTTTAAGTTGGTTATTTGAAACGGGACTAAGGGGAGTGTGACTCAATTTTGGTGTTTATATTTTTTTCCTTTTTATCACGTAGCTTGTATTGGTAAGTGACGTTAAAAAAAATAGGAAATGGTTGTACCGAGTGTATGTGAGGGTGGTGTTGCCCCAAGCATGGGTGAAGGTAACCCCCCTCAAAATAGGAATCGATGAGTTGAGAGATGGAAGCGGTGAGTGGTTTGATAAAATGAAAAGGTGGGAAAATGAAGATCAGTGGGTGCATTGGGTAAAGGTAAAAGGAAAAATCAGGTAAGCAAGTAAATGGAATAGGGTCGAAGGTAGTGGAAATTGAACACATGCACATGTTGGAAACTATGGCACAATACCAGGCTGAGAAGATTTCAAACTCTACTTCAAATAAGGTCAATAGGTCTATCCACATAGGGTTGAAGTGATTCTGGTATCCATGGTATAGGATATTATATGGAAACACAACATAGGTCAGGCATAGGAATATTTAGATATGTTCTGGTACACAAAAGGTTAGATCATGATAAACATCACGGCAATAGGAAAAGTAAGGTCGGTAGGCTGAACAACATGGGTAACCACGTCACAAATTACAATGAGCATGGAGGGTCAAAAGTCACAAAAGTGGATTAGGTCAAGGTATATATGTAATGGCATGGGTAAGGCCAAGGTATAGGTAAAATAACAACTCCTAAGACATGAAAAAGGTAATTGGGGTAGGGTGGGTTTGTAGGTATTGTTCAATGGGTGTCCAGGATGATAAAAAGGTACATAGGTATGAATGGTTGCAAGTAAAAGGAAGCGTAACAAGACCAAATAGGGATAAGGGTGGACTAATGCCGATTATAGGGTGACTGACATCAGTTGGCTAGGGCACAAATAGGACTAATGTCGGTTAGGTCAAGTGGGTTTATAAAATAAAAATTTAATATTTTAAGGAATCATTATTATGGTGTACCATTGGAGAAAATGATAGAGCCATTTGATATTTGGTGATTTTTGAGAGGAAAGTACAAGGGATTATACTTGGATAAAGATGAGAGATCTGGTTGGTGAGAGGAGATAGGTAGATAGGTCTATTAGATGGGGGGGAGTGATTTGATTGGGTGGAGGCGAGGAGGGTATTTGGTGATGGCAGAGCTAGGAGAGGGGTTAGGTGGACCACCAGTGTAGTGGCCCAATGTGCCTCCATGGAGACAACATCACAATGAGGTAAGATTAGATCTCATTCTTTATTGGTTAGGTGAATTTGTTAGTTAAAAGTGGGTTTGGGGGTAATTAAATTTAAATTTGGAAGAAAATGGGTGAAAGAGGAAGGGTAGGAAGTGGTATGTAGGTTAAAGAGGGGTGGGGATAAATTTAGGTGTTATTGTGGGAGGAATGGGTGGGTAGGTAGGGTAGAATGTTGATTTTTTAGAGAAATAGGGCAGGGTTTGGTAGATTTGACACCGCGACAGTGACTGAAGTTGTTCAAGGTTTGGTCAACATCGGTGGAAATTAGTCGAAATCAGTCATAGATGGGGTGACCGATGCTGATGTTGGGAGACTGGTGCCGGCTAGGAAGAACCGATGTTGGTTAACATTGAGATAAAAATGGGCTAGGAGATGAGTAAGGGTGGGTGAGATAGAAAGGTATTGTTGAATGAATATAGGTAGGGTAATAATTATAGGTGGGGGTCAAGGGTGAATGCGGGTATGGTTAAGGTTTAATAATGTTATGGTTTGTTGGATGCAGGAAAGGGACCAATTACGGATGTGGGAAATGGTACCTCCCATGTAATTAGTAGTACAAGGGAGTGTGATGGTTGAGGAGTGGCGCAATGTTGCACATGTGGTTCGGGATCCAAGTTTAATGGTCACCCTCATCGATATATGGGATTTGGTGACTAACACTTCTCATTTACCAACAGGTGCGATGACCGTCACCTTAGAGGATGTATATAGGATTTTGCAGCTACCGATAGTAGGGATGTAGGTGTTTTCAATTTCCTCATAGGCATATAAGGAATTGATGTTGACAATGTTTGGTGAGGGGTTGGTGTAGTTGAGATTCCATAGCGCCAACATGAGTTATGGAGATATGTACCGGGCACATCTTGAGGAGATGAGGCTAGTAGTTTTGATGATGGAGGTAATGTATTCTTTTACACTGCCAGATGTAGAAGGTGGCAGATTCCCATGGTCATTAATGGGGGTTCTGCATTATATGATGGAGGACAAGACTCAATTTACATGGGCACTAGCATTCTTGGTGTAGCTGTACAGAAATTTATGGGCATATGGGTGATGATGGTGGTTTAACTTATGTTGTACCTTCCTTTTGTATTGTTGGGCATACGAGCACATCATGTGTGTGTATCTAGTGGGCATGGTTTAGGTGGGCTATAGGTGATGGGTACTTGTTTTTGGAGAGCGTCGAGTTGCTAGGGCTACACACAATGTAGCATATTATAGGCATGTATTAGAGGGGTTGTTCGGTGTGGACATCATCTAGAGGAAATATGTTGGCTTCCCCTTATAAAGACATATGGCCATGGAGCTAGATGGATAGAGAGGTGTTGTGTTGGCAAGCACGAGATGATCCCTATTGACAGGGTTAGGTGAAAGTTGGGATTTCCCTAGGATGTACCTCCACCATTTCCACAGTACAGGAGGGATGACATGGAGAGGCCTATACCTCTACCACAACCAATGGTGCCTACATGGTAGGAGGAGCATGTAGTATACTGGCGGATTGATGATTTTGGAGTTATAGACAGTGGTGGCCAACACAGCTATGAGCAATACCACTGAGGTCGGGGCAGTTGAACTTGGCTACCATCACAGTTTAAAGAGATGCTCTATAGGGGCAGGTGGTGACTCTAGTCACATAGTTGGGGATAGTGCAGGGACATCTAATGGGGTTAGAGGGACATGTTACCATATTATAGGCATAGGTAATAACCTTACAGACCCAGGTAGCACAAGGACAAGTACCTACACAGGCACCCACATAGGCTCATGTAGCATAGGGATAGGTACCTATATAGGAACCCACACCAACTTAGGGAGAGGTTCCCATTTTATAGACAGGGGTGGGACAAGGTCCCTCGGTATAGGTACAGGCACAAGGATAAGGTCCTTTATTACAGGTAGCAATGGGACAGGATCTTGGGAGATAGGTACAGGGGCTGTGACCAGTGGCACCTCCATAAACTATACTGATTTCTAGGGTCAGGGATGCCCTAGGTGAGGCACGATACTATCAAGACCACTTGATGGCCACAGGGATAGAAATCCCATCTTATGCTGAGTATAGAGCATAACAGTTTTCAAGTGAGAGGACCAGGTCATGTACTCACAGTGTAGAGAGTACAGGGGGTCAGCAAACCTAGAGATAGGAGCAGGGAGAGGCCACTAATGTAATAAGGCCAGCTGTAGGTGAGGGGCCATCAAAGGTTAGAACAAGGCCCATGGTGGGTGGGGAGATGCTAGAAGGATGACACACAGGAGTAGTGGAAGAGGAGGAGACAGATGAGACATGTATGGAGGATATCCAATGGGGAGATGCCTGATAGCTATGTGTACCTCCATATTATTTATGTATTTTGAGATATACCAACCTGCGTGCTAAAGAGAGTGAGGATGTACATGATATTTTTTGATATTTTTGATAATATACCACCCTGCATGTCGATGATGTTGAGGATGTATCTGAGTGATTTGAGATGTTTGTATTTAGTTGTATATGTGTACATATGTATGTATATATAGGATTTTTGATGTATAGATGACGATATCTATAGTATGGATGGTGTACTTGTGTTGTACAATTTTTTTAATATGTATGTGGGTGGAAACCAAGTGGATTAGGCATGATGGAGTCAGGTCAGTTTAGGCATGATGGAGTTAGGTTAGTTTAGGTAGGATGGAGTCAGGTCGGTTTAGGCACATTGGAGTCAGGTTGGTTTAGGCATGATTAAGTTAGGTTGATGTAGGCATGATGGAGTCAGGTTGGTTTAGGCATGATTGAGTTAGGTTTATTTAGACATGGTGGAGTCAGGTTAGTTTAGTCATGATGGAGTCAGGTAGGTTTAGGCATGATTGAGTTAGGTTGATTTAATTTTGATTAAATATATAAGTTGTTAGTAACATGAGAGACAAATGGTGATGTATAGGCAAGTTATGGTTTAAATTTCAAAATATGTGCTATATTGGAAATGTGAAAATGATAAATGCATGATTTGATGATGTGGTAAAAATGTGTAGTATTTGATGCTTATTTGTTTTAATTTCCAGTTATAGATATAAAATGGAAACTAACTAGGGTAGAATGTAAATATGAAAGTGAAAGGGGGAATTGGTTAGGGTAAAGAGTGGCTGAGTTAACTTCCAAGGGCCCCATATCCTTGAAGTGTTGTCTACATAGCCCTAATGAAAGGGGGCCTCAAGATGATGTAGTTCTCCCATAAGCTAGGGAATATTATAATGAAGTAGAGGAATGGGTTGGTAGGTGTTAGGCATGGTTGAATGTAGGTCATAGGCATGATTGGTTATGGGTCATAGTCTTGGTTGAGGTGTTTTAAATATAGGTGTTGATGATCTAGTCCTATGTAAGATAATCAATAAGTAATGAGGAAGGCCAATGGTAAGAAGTCATAACAAATTCACTTAATTTATAAGAACCCGAATGAGTCTACCATACCCAAGATGGGATTATGAACATAAGACCCTAAAGGCATTGAATAATGGACCATTATAAGGGTGAAGAATGTCACAAAATCATGAAATGTCACAGTTGTAGAAAGTCCCTTGATTAAAGAGAAAATTAGGCTGAAAAGGAAATGAGGTGAGAGTGGGTGGTTTAGCGTAACCTAGTGTATGACAACATGTTTACCTAGAAGGAAACCCCTAATCAAAATAGCCAAGTACATGATGAAAAATTATGATTATCTTCTTGTATATTTGTTTTTAGTAGACTAATCGATGTGGGAAGTATATACGGGATGATTATATTATCTCCTTGAGGTCTTTGTGAAGCTGGTCGATGCAAGAAGCTTCTGGATATTTTCATTATATGTTTGTAGTGACTTGGTTTAGTTGTTCTTCAAGGGATTAGTCTATTTATAGTGACAAAAATAGAGTGAAGAGATGTCCCTTTGTGAGGGAGTCATCTTTTTCTACAAGTTTGACTCAAGGATTTGAATCCCTTTTTGTTTTTGGACATTTAAGTCATGGACAAGACTATAGAGGAAGAGTATGATCTTATTCGGAGGACAAAACCATAGTACACAGGGGTTAACTATTAAAGGGGCAATTTTGAGTGATGAATGACCATGGGATTCCATCTTGAAGAAGATGAAAAGTATCCATGAGAATCATGTTATGAGTAGATCCATGATACTCATATTGAAGATAAGGCTGAAAGATGACGGGTAATCACATGATTCTTGTTTAGTCATGGATCCTCAAAAATGGGTAATATACAAGGTGAACACTACTCAAGGGATGAGCGATCAACTGATAGAAAGTGATATAGGACTTAATGTCAATAATAAAATGGTTAAAGATGTAAGGCATTGAGAGGATAGGATTTGGGTTTACCTTTGAGTGAAGAAAAATAATAAACACCTGATCTATAGGCATGGGTAATGATATAGGGTCCAAGCCAGTTAGGAGAAATTTTTCCCCTCTTACTTTTCTCTTCTTTGGTGGCATGTTGATTTTCTTTCAGGATGAGGTCACTGACCTAAAAGGTTCATTCGTGAACATGTTTGTCATAGGCACATTTGATACTTTTTTGGTAGATTCGGAGATAGTCAAGAGCAATGAGACGACATTTATCTAATAACTCAAGTTGTGTAAAATGATCTTGGCGAAATTCATCGTTGTTGATAATGCCTTGTAGTGAGATGCAGAGAGATGGAATTTGGAATTTGAGAGGTAAGATAGTCTCAGTACCCTAGAATAGAGAAAAATTTGTGGCAGCATTCGAAGTGTGAATACTAGTGTGATAGGCCCACAAGGTGAAAGGAACGTGGGAATGTCAATCCTTTGGTTCAAGGTTTTTTATTGGTTGATTATGCTTGGCCATTAGTTTGCAGGTAATAAGGGGATGGGAAATTGAGTTGGATGCCAAAAGTGTTGTATAGCTTACAGAGGGTTTCATTTTTGAATTACTTTCCATTATCAGTGATGAGGTGGTTAGGAACACCAAAGTGAAAAATGATGTGGTGGTTGATGAATTCACATATTTTCTTAGCTTTTGTAGAAATGAGGGGAATGGCCTCTACCCATTTAGTGTAATATTCAGTAGCGGTTATGATCCATTGGTGGTGTTGTGAAGAATGGGGATTGATCTTACCAAAAATATCAAAACCCCATTGAGATAAAGGCTAAAGATCTTGTGTGACCTGTAAGGAATGACTAGGTGTGTGACGAAGATTAGCATATTTCTATCATTTCACATAACATTTGACATAGTCACAACAATCATGGTTTAAGGTTGGCCAATAATAGCCAAGGCTAAGAATGTGTTTAGATATAGTTAAACCACTAAAGTGGCCTCCATAATTCCATTTTGGACTTCCTTAACAGTGTAGGGAATTTCAAGACTTGTAAGGCATCATAAGAGAATATTGTCGAAGTCGCGCTTATAAAGGGGACCACCCACAATGACATAATGAGAGACACTTTTAATAAAATCCTGTTGTCCATTACAAGTGAGATCAGTGGGTAGAATGGGAAGGGAAAGATAATATAGAAATTTCTTATACCAAAGGTCACGAGGGTCAGATGCAATGGTTTCGATAGATTAGACCTCACAGGGTAAGTAAGAGGGTGATTGCAATCTTTGTATTGTGATAAATATTTTAGAGTCGGAAGGTGAAGTGGGTATTTTAGATTCCAATTAGGCCATGGTATCCGCAAACTTATTGGTAGAACATGGGGTGGTTAGAAGTTCATAATGGTCAAATGTGGTCAAAAGTATGTCTACGTGATGTTTATACTTTGAAAGTATCTCATTACGACACTGGTATATACCATTGACTTGTTTTACAACCAGATGGTAATCACCAAATATATTGATGGACTTAACATCTAAGGCATAAACATCTTGAAGGACCAATACGAGTGCTTTGTATTTAGAAATATTGTTTGTACAATCAAAATCAAGTTTGAAATACCAAGGGATAGGTTCACCATCAAGAGGAATAAGGATGACACCATCCCCACCTCCACACTGACACTTGGAGAAATCAAAGAAGAGTGTCATTTGGTAAGTTGGTTCGTCTAAGGAGAGGGTAGCTATAGATTAGTTTGGGAAATCAAAGTTAGAAGGTTGATTGCCAGAAAGAGGTGTGTCTTCCAATTGGTCGATGATAGCTTGATAACCAAGAAAACATGTTACTATGGTCTCAAAGGAAAGATGAAAAATATTATTTCTCAATAGCATCTAAAGATTGGATTATCTTTAGAATGTGTGGGTCATCCTGAGTGTTAATGTTTATTTCAATGGTAAATTTGTTGAACATGGTTTGTTTCTAAGAAGGTAATGATCGGTGAATATAAGAATCTTCCACACCAAGGTAAGTGAGGATCATGTCAGGGTATAATAATGGGAGAGAAGAGGAAGCCTCGCCATTGCATTGATAGGTTAGAGGTCCTAGGGAAATTCTCTTTACGAAAAAATTAGTTAGGAGGAATAGATTCAATATCTATGGACTATGTGGGTGAAGATGGTGACATGGGTGAATGAGGTGAAGAAGTTTTATTTTCCTTAATGAGATCAATGTGATACTTCTTGAGAGGTGGTGCATCAAAGCTAATGCCACTACAGTCATTTTGTTTACGAGTAGTATGGGAGATGAAAATGTGGCATCCCTATTCGTAAAAACCAAAGCTAAAGCATTTCCATGTGTAATGGTGAAGGAAAGTGTGAGCGAAGTGGTGTTTAGTAAGGGAGTGTAAGCTAGATGAAAATGATTGTGTTTGGGATGGAGGTTCAGGTGAATAAGGGGTAATATCAAGTCCCCCATATGTTAGATTAGTGTGAAGGTGGGGAGGACCATAAGGAAAAATCTCGCCTACGTGATAGTCATAACTAGGTTTCTAACACAGGTTTCCATAATCTTACGAAGTGAGGAACATGTCAATATTCTATAGGTAGTAGTCTCCCAGAGTGAGGCATTTAAATACACCTTCTAATGGATCAGTAGTCGATATGTGGGTAGCAGGGATAGACAATTCACTAGATGATTGGGAGATAAGTGAGTCAACTGTAAAGGCTGTAGTGGTCGTAGGAATAGGAGGGTGAGATGTGGGAGTGGCGGTGGTAGTCTGGGTGGATGGGCTTCTAGGTGAAGTTGAATTAGGGATAGTGGTATATGCGTTGACTGGTACAAGCACATCATTAGGATGGTATAGCATGTTACAGGTCTTGATAGGTGATGGGTCAACTAGGATGGTGTATTTATGTCCTTCATGTTCAAATTTAAGGTAGTAGTGTAAAGTAAAAGGGACAAAACTCATGGCGTAAATCCAAGGTTGGCCAAGCAAAAGATTATACTGGAAATCCCCTTCTAGGATATAGAAAAATTATGGGATAGTGCAAGGACCCATGTGGACATGCAGAACAATGGTACCCAAGGTAGAGGTCATGGCATCCTTGTAGGAGTGCAACATAACTGGGTTACCATGCATGTACTTGGTAGGTATGTGCATTTTGTTGTACGCATGGGAGGAGATGATGTTAATACTAGCGCCATCATCTATCATAACACATTGTATTCATATATTATTGATAAAGACAGAGATGAAAAGAGCAGTATCGGGGTTGTCAGACTGGAAGGGGGAAATCTCTTCATCTTAAAAGTTAATGGAGGCTACTTGGTGAGTAGGTGTAGGTGTAGAGAAATGAAATGAATTAGTGAGAGAGGCTACATGATGAGGGGAAATGATAGAGGCTATGGACATGGGGTAATTTGGTAAAACCTCAATAGATTGAAGGGCCTCCATGAGGGCTTGATGATGTAACTCAAAGGTTTAGATGAGGTCATATAAATACATTTTGAGGGAGGATTGGTGCAATTGTTTTAGCATTGTGTGATGTGTGACCCCATTGGAAATGGGATATGCGGGACCTCGAATGTTGACTTTGGGTGTGGATGCTGATGGTATGTTGGGTACAGGGTTGGTGGATGGTCTAGTTGCCTTTTCCTTGCCTTTGTCTTTCTAGGTGTGGGTGGTAATGTTGATCATGTTGATTTTAAATTTTGGGGTTGGATAAAAGAGTTATGGGGATGATGATATTGGTTGCTCAATCAATAAAGGATGATGAGGTGTGGTGATGGGTGAAGGTGGAGTATGTTCCTCATAAAGAAGTTTTTCATCATCAAAATTATGCTCAGGAGGAAAAATTTAGATAATAATGGTCTTCAAGGCCTTACAATTTTCAACATCATGTCCTGGCAAATGATGATAGGTACAAACCTTGGTCTCATCAAACTCTTTTGCTTTGGGTTTGAGAGGATCATAAGGTCAAAGTGGGGGTAATGTGATGATGGAATTCTCTAAGAGATTGGTTAAAATCTTAACATAGGACCCTACTAATGGATCACAATGGGAGGTGAGTGTGGGTTTGGGTATAGGTGTGGTTGAGTGTGGAGGAAGAGGCTTTACAGGAGGGGGAATGGCTTGGTCCATGAGTTTGTTATACGGAGTGGTCTTAGGTATTTTGGGAATTTGTTTGGGTGAAGGTTGGGTAAAAGATCTGGTGATTGAAGGTTTGGTTAGTTTGACTACCTTATTAGAGGGTAGTGGATTCTTAGCTTTAGGTTGCACCTTCTTGGGTAAAGGTGACATGGGAGTATGGGACATAGAGGGAAAAGAAAATTGTGGAATAGGATGGGTTACCCATAGGGGAAACTAATTTGTAGTGGAGGTGGTTGGTAGAGGTTAGGTAGAAGGTGTGAGTGGGAGAGATGAGAGTGTCATGGGTAATGAAGAAGTTATGTAAGGTAATGGTGGTATGGGCGGTAAGAAGGTCATGGGTGACAGCAAGGGTTGTGTGGATCACTTGGGTATATTAGAGGGTTATGATGACGAGGTGAGATGTTACTTTCTTATTTTATCGGTGAAAGAAGGTTGTTTGGCATGGGTTGAGGGATGAGGTCCTAGGATGTACAGAAGGGGTGAAGGTGACAACGGTGTCGTAGGAAAGGTTGGTGTATGAGGCCTAAAAGGTTGGGTCTTCTTTTTAGGGGTAGGGATAAGTTTAGAGTTGGTCTAAGAAGAGGTGGCTAAATCTAATTTGATGGGTGGGTAAGGTTCGATGTTAGCATGACCCCTAAAGTAGTGATGGGTTTCGGCAAGGGAGATGATATAGGTGAGGGTAGGTGTTTGGGTATAGGTGTGTGTTGGGTTATGGGTGATGATATGGAAGGTGTTCCAATAGCCATGGTTGTGTTTGGTTTGGTTTCTTGAAACACTTTTGGATAGATTGTGGAAGTACTAGTGAGTAATAGTTGCATTTGGGTTGAAGCAGGAAGTAGAAGACGTCCCCAAAGTAAGGCTCTATCAACATAGTCCAAGTGATCATCCAAGCATGAAAATGGTATTGTTATAAGTAGGGCCAATGTGGATTGAGTAGTAATCCCCATAACATGTGTTTGAGAAATAAGGAAATGGCTAGCTTCAGAATCTGTGGGTAAGAGAGCCGAAAGCAGATCAGCAGGATCTTGAAATTCTAATGAAAAATGGTCATCTAAAGGCACTGGTGTTTCTATAGCTCTATGGATAAAGGAGATGATGGGCCAAACAAGGTGTAATCTTGTTGTGATGGTATAGGGAGTGAACATGTGTCCCCTATGAGTGAGAGAGGTGCTACTGATGACTACTCAATAATGTGAGGGGCCAGAGGCGGAGTGCTAATTATGGGATCTTTCATGGGTGAAGGAAGAAATGATGGGGGTTCCTCTATGGGTGGATGAGTAGATGAAATAGGTTCTTGGATAGGTAAGGGAGCTCAGGCTAGGATTTCATCTATGGAAGGAATAGAGGGTAATTAGGAAGCAACTAGTATGTCCTCAAAAATAGCTTGGACCTCACGGACATTGATATCATTAGCTGAAGTGTCACTAGTTTGGTTGAAAGATGGGGCATGATTAGGGAATGGTTTTTTAAAGATATGTATGTTTTGGTTAGCAGCTTCATTTGGGTTATCTAGTACTAGAACTCCATTGTCTAACATTTCTTGGATGATATTCTTGAAGGTGATGCAGTTACCGTCACTATGACCTTTGACATGATGATAGTTACAAAAGTCATGTTCTTCACACCATACGGGTGTGGGGGATTGGGGTCAAAAATAGTGTGTGGTGTTATAGGTGGAAGGGTAATGGCACCAGCCTTAAAAATATTTTCCAAAAGAGAAGAATATGGTTCTCCTATTGGGGTGTACTTTCTTTCTTCCCATTTGAACTGGAAAGTTTGGATGGGTGAGAGATTAGTAGAAGGTTTAGCATGGTTTGATGGGTGAGAGGGTCCAGCCTTGAGAACCACAACATTGGAAAACCCTTTGGGTTTTAAATAGTTGTTTTTGGGTTTTAAAAATGAAGAATCATTAGTCAATTTAAACACGGTGTTCTTGTTAAGTAGCTGAATTTTCTTCTCTTCGATAGCACGAATCTCCAATTTTTTTTCCATGGTGAATGCCTCCTCAAAGATGCAGAAGGTTTGCACCTATAGGGTTGGTGAAATGTGTCTAACATAAGCCTGAGTAAATAAATCTATGATCTCAGTTTAAGGTAATTGAAATGTGAGCTAGTTAATTAGGTTGCGCCAACAAGTAAAAAAGTCAGTGATAGACTCGTCATCATATTGTCGTGTGGAGTAAAGATCAGTCATGGTGACTTTCTTGACAATGTTGATTGATAAGTGGTCTAAGAAGGCTTGGAATACTTGATTAAATGAGTAGATGGAATGTCTGGGTAGCCCACTTTACTATTCTAATGCAAGTTTTATCAGGGACATTGGGAAGGTCTATAGCAGTAAAGCGTCATCATGGGCGATCAGGTAACACCCATGTTTGAAAGATTGAATAATGTTGTTGTGCATCTTTCTTACTATTAAAGTGGTTAAATTTTGGCATCTCCCAATGCAAAAGGTATGAGATAATAGGAATGGATGGATGAATGGGCTCATTATAGATTTCATCGTAGGTGAGAGAATTGTGTGAGCCAGAAACTAATGCTTCTAGTGTCTACATCCTTTCCAACATTAGTTTTATGAGGTCATTGGTAGTTTGTGATAGAAGGGTACCTCCTGTGGTGTAAGAGGGTTGGTACTGAACATGTGAGTTGGGTGGCATTCCAATGTATGGTGATGATGAATAGGAAGGTTGAGAATAGGTGACTGACATGGAGGACATATATCTAGAATGAATCACAGATGAGAATGGGCATTATTGATAATATGTATATGCAGGTGGGGCAGTTTTAGTGACTCTAGTAGAGATTGGTGGTAGAGACTGTAGGATGGAGAGGAAAATATTCTGGAATGGGGTAGGGGTCAGTGACATCATGGGTGGTTATGTTGTAATTGGTATTTGTGAGATAATGGGCATGGATGGGGTTATGCTCTACGTGGTCAATGAAGGAACAATAGATACAACGGGTGTGACTGATGTTATAAATGTAGTGGTAATAGCAAGTGTGGGGCCTAGCTATGACACCACTAGGGGTAAAGGAAGTGAAGGTAATACTGAACTAGTAGGGGCTGATGCAGAAGTGGGGATAAGGGCAGGAGAGATAGATACGACCATTCGATATATCAATTGACCTAAGGAATCCTAAGTGGAAGAGTGGGAAAGGTATAATTGCAAGGTTATGGGATTCTGATCAAGGATTCATGTAAATTCCACCTCACCTATATCAATGGTGGTAGGTAGGGTTGAATCCATGGGTGGCATGACAGAAGGTGGTGAAGGACTAGGTGGGAGTGGTTGACGAATGGCATGGTATATAAGAGCATTAGTCAACACCATGTGAGTAAGTGTTGACGTAGAAGGACTGTATTTTGTAGATGACACAGAAAATAGTAGGAACAAAGGAAAAATGAGGTTGGGAGGGTGAATTCAGTCAAGGTTTGAATTTTGAAAACCAAACTAGACAGTGATGTCAGTCAGGCTAACTAGTGGCGGTTAATGGGGAACCGATGTTGGTTACACAAAATGATGTTGGTCACTGTAGAAAAACACCAGTTTCAGCAATTGAAATAGGAATGATGAATGTGTAATGGGGAAACTATGTATGATAGAAATATCAACAAGGGGAATAGGATGGTACCCTAAGGGAAAAAACTAGAACAAAAGGAGTGATGAAGGATATTCCTTTCCAAATACCTATAAATCTAGAAGCCAACACCAGTTAGGTTTAACCAATGACAATCATATGTGAACTGATGACAGTCACTGGACTGACACCGGTTACTATGAAATGAGAGAGTAATGAAGAAACTAGATTTTATGAATTTAAATCAAGTGAAGAGTCAAACTCAAGAATCTAAGAATGAAATATGGGGCCCTGACACACTTAGACAAAGTTAGAATACTCCAACTATGATGGTGGAGTGTGCAAAGAAGAATAATAATGTAGATTCTTAGTCTCACACCTCAAAACACAAGTTAAGAAGAAAAAATAAGAAAAACATGATCCTTAGAGTGATTTTTTAATGTTTTTTTAGCTTATGCTATTTAGAACTGACCATGTGAATTGAGAATAGAATTTTTGGTTGGGAAGGTGTCCTACGAAGAAGGATATCTAAAAGGTAAGGTTTCAAGTTATGTTATGGTAGGGGGTGCTGTAACATTCCTATTTTAAGAGTTTAGAAACAAGGGAATTTTTTTTTTGCATAATGTTCTCTGTTCTAAATACATAATTTAGAATACACATTCCATAGCAAATATTCTTATAACAGATAACCATATGCAACTCTAATGACTCGGTAAGCTACCGATCTATTCATTTCATGACTCAGTGAACTACCGATCTATTCATGTTTAACACTAAGTATTGAGTACTTTTCTATACACCACATATACCTTGTTCTCTTACCCTATTCTAGGTATTCAGTGATCTATCTAAGGAGCCTAACTGAATAGTTTTTACCAATATTCATTTGCATCATGATCCTTAGACTAGGCAACATAGGACAACGCAATCAACAACTTGTGATACTTTGGCCAAATATTTCTAACATATTGTTCATATTACTTATTCCTTGATGGAAAACACATCAATCCGGAATACGTCCTTTACCCCCACTCTATTGTTATCTAGAATGTCCTTTACTAAATTCCATCAGTCCTCTTGCCCAAGGTTTAACCCTAGTTTTGGTTCACAACGTAGGTTATGATAGGAAGGGGCTCACAAAGACTTAGGATATATTGGCATACTGGGTCAACCTAGGTCAACCCCATGTGCCAAGGTACCCTGAGTCCTAGAGGGATACTTCATATCGCAACTATGCTACTACCTAGTCCTAGAGAAAAACTAAGTTCAAGTCCATAAGTGTGTAGATATAGATGATCAATGTAGAAGGGTGTTGCCACATGTCGACTGTAATGTTATATCCTCAATAAGATCCCAATATCCTCAAAGGTACAGCCCTATAGTTGGCATATGATAGCATCCTTTAGAATAGCCTCATCGAGATGTACATAACCCTAGGAGATTATTAATATTTAATTAATTTAGATATTTAAAAGTAGATTTCAGCAACCCTGCCCAACCTTAATCCAACTCTCCCTAAGTTCTTTTCCAAATCAGGTTCCATTAATCCTTGAAGAACTTCCTTAACTTAAGATTGCTTTCGATGTTCGTTAATTTTGGCTTAATAAGCAGTTACCAAGAAGAAAGGATAGCAACCTCCTAAGTTCCATTTAATGTGACTTAAACATTCAATTAAGTGTAACAACCACCTAGGTTGTAACTTAATAGACTTTATTAAATGAATTCTAATGATTATAAATCATATCTTCCTTTTTGTTTAGTTTTTCATAAGAGAGGAAGAGTCTCCCTCTTCATGGTTAAGTTCTAGGGTTTAACACACCCTTTATGTCCTTTACAAATTATATATTTTTCATTGTAAGTTCATTAAATGTTACCTTAATAATATGACTAGTTTAGATAAGAACATTGAATTCTGTAACTTATTTAGCTACATCACATTTAGGGAAATTACTCTAATTCCCTTTTTCCTACTTATCCAAGAATACTCATTTAAACATATAAACAACATGAAGAATATCAACAGGATAGGATTCCGTTTCTTTTACAAAGGTACAAGATAATTTACACAACCCATGCAAGTAAATTATCATCCTTTAATTCATTTTCAAAACTTATACATTTACAAACTTATGCATTTTAGGCATACTACATGACAACAACCTTCATTCAAAAGAATATAACTTTTCTTTTTCAATGCAACTTAAGAATGAATCAGAATTCTTCACAAGAATCAAACTTAGATCAGCCAATGCAACATATAAGTTTTTTCCTTCTTTTATCACTTACGAAGTCCATCTGTAGAAATTGCTAGCACGGGTCAGTTCAATGAACTGAGCATGATAAGCACTAAGCCTTAAAACGAAGTGCATTCCACTAATTGTTCTAATAAGAAAACCTGCTTAAATGAACAATTAGTATTTCATATTCTAAGCATAAGTAATAAAAATAAAAAGAAGAGCATTAATGAACCAAAATTCACAAAAAGAAGAACAAAATATAATCAATAATATTTATCTTACAAATTAAAGTATAATTGATCCTATCAATTATCTTTACTAAACAAGAGATCATAACATCTCATTGTTTCCAATCCTACCAAAATATAAAACAACACTTATCTTTACTATAAGATACAGAAAGTGTTTACAGCATATTCTCACTAGGATGTTTCATCTAACTTTCAAGTAAAGAAGAAGAGAAACCATTTCAATTTTGCCAAAGTACATAACATCCACAAAATAGAAACAAGTGCATATCGTGACTTAAACTATTTCCTTTAAAGGACATCTACTTTAAAATTCAACATTTTATGGTTTCATCAGAACAGATTCACATAAAAGAAATCCAATAAGGAATGATGGATTAACAGTCAAACAACAAGTTTGCATTTCTTTTTTACAAACCAATCCTGAATCTCTTTCAACTTCATTCCAGTCAAATGACAAGTATAAGAAGAAAAATTAAGTAATGATTCTCTTTTTCCCATAAGAAATAATTAACAGAAGGTTCTGAACTAATGAACTTACCCCAACTGCATTAGAAAAGGAGTCCTAACAGAATATGATCCCAATCTGTAATCATTTCTTCTGACTTAATTAACAGTTTTACCTTTTCTTATACATACAATTTAAGTTCATGTAAGAGTTCCCAGGAAAGAGAACAAGAATAAATTCAAGGAAAGATAAAACTTAATGCTACCTTCCTTTCAAAATATTCAGATTATAATGCATGAATTCCACTTTTGATTCGGAACATTATAACAACGAAGTTCATACACAACCCATAGACACTAAAGAATCACACTTTATCTTTCAAAGACTTAACATTCTTTCATTAGACCCAACAAGAAGTATGAAATCTGAGTAGATGCTAACACTCTAAATTTCCCAATAGTTCAGTCAAGACAGAACTATCTTGACAGTATTTCAACACATCACTATAAGAACTACATATTGGGATTCCAATAAAATGACAAACAACAAGCTAATTCCAATAAAGATCTCAAATAGTTTACTCAACAACCTACTAAACCATGCTTCGATTTTTCTCCTTATGCATGTGGTTTGTTTCAAAAGAATTTTGAATTTAGAACCCTTCAATCTAGTAATAAACTCAATTTAAATGACAAGATCAAAACAACATATTAAAAATTAATTATGTCCAAGACTTGAATTACAAATCTGAGCACAATGTAAAGCATAAGATCCCTCAAAGGATCAAGATCATTCAAGTGATTATAAACAAGTTCAGGAAACAACATGCTCCCTTTTTAGTGTATAAAATAGTCAAAGAAACCAAAAATACTACAAGATCTAAACCAATACATCATTTAGGTTACAATTTTTAAGAACACTGATTAACAAATTGATTGTATAGTGTTACATCACAATATCTCAATCAAGAGTTCATTTATACACCAGCATCATAATGCTAGACTGAATATAATGAAATTACTAAGAAAAAATAGTTCAAAATAAGAAAAGTGCTTCCATTTTCAGTTAACATCCTATCAAAACCTGTTTCCCAACTCAAACAGAATGTAAGATGCTTAACAGAGCTTACACCAGACGACAACAAAACACAAAAGCCATGTTCATAATGAACCTTCAATAACAATTTATATGGTCATAAGGACAATAAATCACAAGCACCATGCCATATGCAGGGTTCAATCAACAGTCCAATTTATCCAAGATAATAAAATACAGGTTCTAAGTTATATGCGGGTTTCAACAACAATCAAAGTTTTTGCAAGGTGAAATACAAGAACCAAGCCATATACAGTTTTATCCACAATCCCATTTATCTATGAAATAAAACACAAGCACCATAGAACCGAGAATCTCTGACAACAATTATCTCCTACCAAAACAAGTTTCAAACAGAAAACTCAAACTTTCATACAAGTTTTCATAAGAACATGAGTTCTTTCCCAAATCGAGATTATAAAACACATCGAGTTCACAAAACACTAATCTCAACAGACACATGCGGAACTTAGAGTTTCCATAAAAACTCAGCTGGAAATCAGAGTAGTCGGAACCAAAACAAACAATTTCCAACAACCAAACAATGCTAAACACAGTTAACAACTTTTTTCTTGCATGCATAGTTATTTGTGCTAAAACAATACAACATAAGTTTCCAACCATGGATTCGAAACCCACAATGTAAGATTTACTAAACCCATCAACCAATTAACTAGATAGAGCATGCAATACACAAAACTCAATAGAGAAGAGTTGTTTTAATGAAAACACTTAGAGGAAAGCAAGAGATTTTAACAGTTAGAGTCTATCATGCCTGATAGTGTCTTTGTTAAATCAAAGAAGACCTTTAGCCGAGCTCACTTCTTCTCCTCTTCTCCACAAAAGATCAAACAACCAGATACCTCTTCCATAATTCCTCTTATAATTTTCACGAAACGAAAATAGATTTGAAACCTCAAAAATAGCCATGAAGTGTAGTTCAACCTGCTAGTTTGAAAAACTAGAGCACATGCAGAATGAAAATCAGAGAACATGCAAAGTGAAACAACCCAATAAAAATCTGCCAGTATGCCTACCAAGATGGTTTGGGCTTGTAAACCAAAAGAAATTAATTCCATTAATTCCAAATATCTCACCTAATCTTCCTTGCCACCGTCTGCCAAGTCTAGAAAATGCCAAGTCAAAAATAACATGAATTTCCATTTTAGTGACACTTCCACCTAAGCCTTCACCAAGTCATCTGGCCCCTGCCAAAACTAGTTATCTATATGCATTTACCAACCTTATCAATAACATAAATTCCTTAGGAACCATCACTCAAGTGCATGTGACAACTTAAGTCCCCATTCATATCCATTAGTTTAGAATAGATTAGATTGCTTAGGTTACATATTAGGTAGAATTAAAATTTATACCATAGGATATAACACTAGCAACTAACCCCCACCATAGGCCTTAGCAAATAGGTTTAGATAATTTCCACATAGGAAAATTAATTCAAAACATAGTAATTTTATGCATTACGTTAGATTACAACAATACCTTGTAGTATTAGGATCTAGGTTAATTTAATACCTAGTAACCTTTCCAATTCCATTAGCATCGAGCTTAGGTTAGGTTACAAATCAACCAATCATAACAAAATAAGGAGCTTTAGGTTAGAATCAAAATTCTATCAAGTGACATAGCTTAGGTAGAAATATTTTTTTTTTACCCAGCTTAGGATCCCATAGGTTAGTCCTATATAGGATCCTAGATCTCTCCTATGTCGTGAACAAGCTGCATTTCCATTTTCGTCAGCAATGACCTGTCATCGTCAATCTCCAAAGACCCAAGGAAAAAAACCCACTGAATGGAAGTGCGTTCACATAGAAATCAAAGAACTTGCAACAACAAAGTTCAGTCCAATCTATATCTTAACTCATGGAATGCCAATTTTACCATTCGTTCAACAAAGAAGATTTAAAACATTCCTTGGATCACTAAAATTGATCCAAGTATGAGTCAGATAAATAGATAAGTTTACAACTCTTAAACCAAATTGTAAATCACCTACCATAAGTGAAAAATGGATTCAGGGAAGCCATTCCAATTTAGTCAAAGGATCTTATGAGAAAAAAATACTTATCCATATCAAGCATGATTTCCAATAATCAGAATAACATATCCTTATATGGAAAATCAGATGTCAACACTTGAATGCAAAAGAGGAAAGTAGTAATTGTCAAGGGTGTTATAGGTGCTCTCTGATGGGGTACTGGATAGAGATAACCAGCTGGGGATTACCTTCCAATCCTCTGATCATGTGATCATTGACAGGCATTCCCATGTAAGATGTCATTTAATAAAATGTGTATTATTCAATTTTGTGCAGTTTGGTAAGACAAAGAGAGAGAGAAAGAGAGAATATGTGTTTTTTTACGATTCTTTGTGCCAACCATTAGATGGGCATGAATTATAGCATATAGGTTTCCCTCATTTTAATGTGAGCTAAATGTAGCATACAAGGATGAAATGCAACTGATTTTAAGCCCAAATCAACAAATTACGTTGGATGAAGAAAATGGTGAATAGGTAGGAACATGCTCTTTCACTACTTATGTGAATACAAGAAGGAAGAAATGGTTTGTTTTGAGCACCAGATAATAGATGTTGTTCTTAGAATATTTGAAGAGGAAAGTATAACCAAGGAAGAGATTTAGTGTGAGTACATTTCAAAAAGGAAAAAAACACACCCTCTTTACCTAGGAATGAAGAAAATACAAGGAACCCCAGATGGGTCCCACCAGGTGTGCCAAAATGTTTCACCATTTTCTTTATGTTTTGGAATGTGACGAAACAGATAAGGTTATGGGTTGAGGATAAATACTTGTTGTGTTGGTCGGTTGGAGGTTGATACATGCTTTCTGACTTCTTAATCCGATGTTGACTGTGAGATATTCCTTTTGGTTAGGAGGAACTACCTGAAATAGAAAATAAGACCACAAAAGAATATTTAAATAATAAATGACAATGGACTACCTAGCGTATGCTAGATCTAGGAAGTGTGATACTTCCTAGAAGATTATCAATCCACTATTTTTATGAAACAAATATGAAATAACTGAAATACATACATAAACAAATCTAGTGCTAGTATTCTGATTTTGGTACGTCAGATCACTATCAGTGTTAATCTAATTAAATACTAAGAGCTATGTGGCTCAAGGTCTTTGGGTCAGGTTGCAGGTTGTTCAGGTGGTCTGCAGGTCACATACATGGTCTTAGTAGGGTTGGGTAAGGTGTTTGGGTTGTTTTGGTAGGTAGGTGACTGCTAGTTTGTATAATGTTGGTAGACACAAAGACTGGCATCGGTTGGGTATGACCAATCACGGTTAGATAGAACCGACGATGGTCATGGATAACCGATGTCAGTAGAGGTGGGCTAGTAAAACTCAAAATTATCTAGTTGTGGAGGTTAATATGAGGTTAAATGGAGACAAAAACGAGGGGTGGAGAGGACTGTAATAATCTCAATTATACTCAGAGATGTGTAACAGTTAGATATAGGTGATTTTATGGTGTGGGTGGAGGAATGGTTGAGGTTATAGGCAAGTAAATAGTAGGGGAGTGAGGGTGCAAGTGGAAACTGATAACAATAATAGAAGAACCCAATAGACTAAAGTAGAACTAGATGATGTAGGTAAAAAGTGTACTTACTATGGTGCATGTTCAAATGGTTGGATGGTGATGATGGCTGATCACAGGAATGATGATTAGTACCATGTATGTGCTTCCTAGAATGTTACCATGACTGAAGTACCTCTGGATCTATCCTAGTGCTGGCTATGGATGTCTTTAGGTGTGAAAAGACTTTGATTCTGCTTGCATGTAGCTCTCTTCTCTTCTCCTCCATTCCATAATGTGCCAACCCACAAACAAGGTTCCTGAAGTGAATAAATGGTAACAGATGACAGTTTATGGTTGACTAGCATTGGTTTCTGGATGACCAGTTTTAGTTAAGGTGAGATTCCCTATGTTTACTAAATATGACAAATCTTACATAATTTGGGTCAGGTTGGTTCATTTATTCACAGATCAGAATGGACATTATCTTTTTCTGATTAGGAAATTGGTTAGACGAATAATAGGCATTATTTTTTAAGGTTGAACCAAGTCTTATTCATTTATGGAAACATGCAATGAATAGGTCTATGGTGAGGTGTCTAGGTGAGGTAGGCATCCATTTAATTAAAGTAAATAAATTAATAGTGGGGTGAGGATGGGTATTAATTTAATTGCAAATAATTAAATTAATATTAATGTGGGGTATAAGCATCATGGTTAGGTGAATGTGTTTAAGTTTATTATTCAAAAGGGGACCAAAGGGAGTGTGACCCAATTTTGGTGTCTACACCATTATCCTTCACATTCACATAGGCCCTTACATTGTCCTCGAACTATTCTACGTCTTAAAGGGAGAGTTCTAATATAACCTACTGCTCGGCAAACTTTGGAATTGTGTCATGGGTCGTGTCCCTTCAACTTTCCACTACTGCGTAAAATTCAAACATGAAGGGAATAACTATACCATATCCTATGACCCTTCTCCATTCAAGAATTACAACATTTTGTACTGACCCAATGATGTACTTATACCTATCAAGGCGTCTGCCACTATCCCCACTTCTCCTTCACCCACAAGACCATCCACCAATGTTGGTGTTACCTCTCCTACATCTAATTCTTCTATTCTAACTACTACCATAACCTCTATAGTTGACCACTCTGCTTCCTAACCAACTGATACCCCTCTTGTCCAATCATCTAGTGAATCATCTATCTCTACTACCCGTATATCTACTACCAATCCCTTAGAAGGTGTTTTTCAATGCCTCACTCTGGGAGTACCACCTATACAATATTGACACATTCCTCACTCTAAAAGAGTATGGAAACCTGCACTAGTACTCTCATTGTGACTACCGTGTAGGTGAGTATTTCCCTTATGGTCCTTCCCACCTTCACACTAACCTAACGTATGGGGGACTTGACACTGCCACCTATTCACCCAAACCTCCATCCCAAACATGACCAATTTCATCTGACCTCCAATTCTTTACTAACAGATACTTCTCCCACACTTTCCTTCACCACTATGCATGGAAAGGTTTTGGTTTTGGTTTTTACAAACAAGGCCGCCATACCGTCATTTCATGTACCACCCGTAAACACAACGACCGTAGTGGAATTATCTTTTCCACACACCTTCCAATAAGGCCCACATTGATTTCATTAAGCAAGACAAACCTTGTCCATCTCATTCGCCAACATCACCACCTTTACCCATTGAGTCCATAGATGGTTAATCTATTCCTCCTATTTTTTTTTTTATAAACACAATCTCTCTAGGACCTCTGACCTCTTAACGCGATGGTGAGGTTCCCTCTTCTCTTCCCTTTATATATCCTGATATGATTGACGACGATACACCTTCAATTAAGGTCGTTCAATTTCTAGATGATGATTCTATCCTCACCTACCTTGGTGCGGAAGATTCTTATATTCTCTAGTCATTTCCTTTTGAGATGCAAGCCATGTTGAATTAATCAACTATCGAAATAAACATTAAAAATTAGGATGACCCACACATTGTAAAGATAGGCCAATATTTAGATGTTTCTGAACAAGAAGCTTTTACTTATTTCCTCTGGCACCATAGCAATGCTTTTGCTTGGTCCTATGCTGATATGCCCGGTACTGACCCAAACATTGTGGTCCATAATATCATAACTATTCCTGATGCCAAACCCATAAAACAAAAGCTACGGAGAATGCATCCTCACATTTCTCTTCTGGTCAAAGAATAACTTCAATGCCTTCTCTTAATTTCCTTCATCCTACCCATTGAATATCCTCAATGGATTTCTAACATCCTTCCTGTCAAAAAAGTGATAGGGGGACTTTGCATTTTCACAAATTTCCATGACCCCAACCTAGCTTGCCCCAAAGATAGTTTTCCTCTACCAAGCATTGACCAACTAGTTGATCTCGCCACCAACCATGAGATGCTATCACTCATGGATGGTTTCTTTGGTTATAATCAAATATCACTCACTCTAGAAGATCAACACAAAAATTTCTTCATCACTCCTTGGAGGACCTTCTGCAATCGATTCATGCCTTTTAGCCTTAAAAACATTGGTGACACATATCAGTGAGCTATGACTTAAATCTTCCATGACATCATGCATCACATATTGGAAGATTACGTAGATGACCTTCTTACCAAATCCAAACATCGGGCTAAACACCTGACAGTCCTTAAGGTCATCTTTGTCCACCTCATCAAGTATTGTGTTCTCCTTCAACCTAATAAGTGTGTCTTTGCACTATTTTTAGGAAAACTACTTGGTTTCATCATCTCTTTTCATGGAATATAAGTCAATCCTACTAAAGTGAAGGCTATTATTGAAACTCCTCCACCTACTAATCTCTTTCAACTTCAAATTTTGTAGGGTAAGTTACAATCTATTTGTCATTTCATCTCACAACTTTTTGACTGATGTCAACCATTTTGTCATATCCTCAAAAAGGATGTCTCCTTCAAATGGGATGATGAATTCCACAAATACTTTAGTGCCTTAAAAAATACCTTCTTTAATCAATAGTTTTGATTCCTCCTAAAAATGACCAAGCCTTTTAACTATACATTTATGCTACTGACCATTATTTAGGTGCCATGCTCACTGATCACAATGAGAACCATAGGGAACAAGCATTTTATTACATAATCCATACCATTTTGGACTATAAAACTATGTACACCCATGCTAAAAAACATTTCTTAGCCTTAGTTTTTATTGCCACTAAATTGCATCATTACCTACTCAACCACAAAACCTTTGTCATCACTAACACTGACCCTCTACATTACATGTATGCCAAACCATACCAACATTAATGTGTTGCACGCTGGCTCATGATTCTTGTAGATCTTGACCTTGAATTCATCCATCAAAATTTTTTCAAAGGCCAAGCCATCACTGACCAACTAGCAGACACATCTCTTTCCAGGAATCAACCCTCTAACTTTGATTTCCCTGACAAATCCATTGCCACCCTCTCTTTGGATGATACCACTTACTAGATGAATTTATTCTTTGATGGTTCTGAATGTTATTATGGATGTGGTTCTAGTATTATCCTCATTCCTCTTGATGGTGAACCTATGCCTTTATCTTTCAAACTTGATTTTTATTTCACTAACAACATTTCCAAATATGAAGCACTCATCTTAGGCCTTCAAACTACCATCTCCCTAGATGTTAAATCAATTAATATCTTTGGTTATTCCCAACTAGTTACAAACCAAGTCAATGAGATATACCAGTGTCGTAATGAAATACTACAAAAGTACAAATTTCATGTCGACAACCTTTTTACTACCTTTGACCATTACAAACTTCAAACCACCCCACATTCTACCAATAAATTTATAGATACCATAGCCTGCCTAGATTCCCAGATACCCACTTCACCTTTCAACTCTAAAATATTTGTCACAATACAAAAGTTACAATCACCCTATTATTTACCTCATGAGGTCCACTCCATCGGAACCATTGCACCTTACCCACATGACCTTTGGTATAAGTAGTTTACAGATTACCTTTCCCTTTCAATTCTACATCCTGATATCACTCGTAATGGAAAAAGTGTCTTTCTTAAAAGTATCTCTTGCTATGTCATCATGGGTGGTCCCCTTTATAAGAACGACTTTAACGGTATTCTCTTATGATGCCTTACAAGTTATAAAATTTCTTAAACCATTAGAGAAGTTCACGACGGAATTTGTGGAGGCCTCTTTTTTCATTCAACTATCACTAAACACATTCTTTGCCTTAGCTTTTACTAGCAAACCCTAAACCACAAATGTTGTGACTATTTTAAACATTGTCTGAAATTCCAGTAACACGTTAATCTTCATCACGCACCTAGTCATGCCTTACAGGTCACACGAGACCTTTGGCCTTTCTCTCAATGGGGTTTGGATCTTGTCAGAGAGATCAATCCCCATTATTCTTAACACCATCAATGGATTATAACCACTACTAAATACTACACTAAATGGGTAGAAGTTATTCCCCCCATTTCTACAAAAGCCGAGAAAATATGTGAATTCATCAGCCATCACATCATTTGTCACTTTGGTGTCCCTCACCATCTCATCATTGATAATGTCAAGTAATTCAAACATAAAACCGTATGAAATTTTTGCAACGTTTTTGGCATTCAACTTATTTTCTCGTCACCTTATTACCCACAAAACAATGGCCAAGAAGAATCAACAACTAAAACCTTTAACAAAATTATTATGAAATTAGTTGACAATACTGGGAAGGATTAGCATACACACATTCCTTTCACCTTGTGGGCCTACCACAACTACTATTCTCACTTCGACTGACGCCAAACCTTTTTCTCTGGTCTACAGTACTAAGGTTTTCTTGCCTCTTGAAGTCTAAATTCCATCTCTCTGCATCTCACTACAAGATATGCTCAATGACGATGACTTTCACCAAGATCGTTTAGCACAACTTGATTTTTTAGATGAATGTCATCTCAATGCTCTTGAAAATATCCAAATATATCAAAAACATATCAAACATACCTATGATAAATGTGTCCATGAGTGAACCTTCTAGGTCGGTGACCTCATCTTGAAGGAAAATCAACATGTAATGAAATAAGAGAAAAGTAAATGGGGAAAATTTTCTCCTAATTAGCTTGGACCCTATATCGTTACTCATGCCTATGGATCAGGTGGTTATCTTTTGTTTTCACTTGAAGGTAATCCTGAACCTGAGCCCCTCAATTGCTTGTATCTTAAACCATTTTATTTTTAAAATCAAGTCATATATCAACTTCTATCTATTGACCACTCGTCCCTTCAGCATCGTTCACCTTCCATGATACCCATTTTGAGGATCAATGACTAAACAAAAATCATGTGATTACCCATCACCTTTTAACCTTATCTTTAATATGAGTACCACTGCTCTGCTCATGACATGATTCTCATGGATACTTTTCATATTTTTCAAATATGGAATCTCATGGTCGCTCATCACTTGAAACCATCTCTTTCATAGTTAACCTCTATGTGTTATGGTTTTGTCTTCTAAAAAAGAACCTAATATTCCTCTATAGTATTTTCCATGACTTAAATGTCCAAAAGAAAAATGGGATTCAACTCCTTGAGTGAAAATTCTAGTAAAAATATGACTCCCTCAAAAGGGACATCTCTTCTTGGCATCTCACCACTATAAATAGAGTGCTCCATCGAAGGAACGATATATAAAGTCATTACAAAAATATAAAAAAATGTTTAGAAGATTTCTCCATCGATCAGATTCATGAAGACCTCAAGGAGATAATATACTCATCCCATATAGACTTCCTGCATTGATCAATCTATCACAAACAAAAATAAAAAATGAAGAAAATGATAACTTTTTGTCATGTATGTACCTATTTTTGATCATGGGTTTCTTGCTAGGTAAAGATGTTTTCGTACATTAAGTTACGCTAAACCACCCATTTTCACCTCATTTGCT
This sequence comes from Taxus chinensis, assembly GCA_019776745.2. Classification (NCBI taxonomy): domain Eukaryota; kingdom Viridiplantae; phylum Streptophyta; class Pinopsida; order Cupressales; family Taxaceae; genus Taxus; species Taxus chinensis. The sequence continues at coordinate 28,195,006 of CM034147.1, forward strand.
TTTCACCCTAATTTCCTAGCTGCTCAAGGGAATCATCGTAACTGCGACATCTCGTGATCATGTGACTTTCTTCACCCTTATAATAGTCCATTATGTAATGCCTTTAGGGTCTTACGTTCATAATCCCATCTTGGTTATGGTAGACTTATTAGGGTACTTATCAATTAAGTGGCTCTTTTACCACCACTTACCATTCACCTTCTTCATTACTTATTGATTACCTTATACGTGACCAAAACATCGACACCTACATTTTAAAATATTTCCACTATCACCTACAACTCAACCATGCCCATCACCCTTGACTCAACCATGCTTATGACCTAGACTCAATCATGCCTAAAACCTCCCAACCCATTCCTTTAATTCCTCATTTTCTTCATTAGCTTATGGGAGAACTACATCAGCCTGAGGCCCCTTTTCACTGGGGATATGTAGGCAACACTCCTAAGGCATGGGGCCCTTAGAGGTTAGCTCATCCACTCTTTACCCTAACCTATTTCCCCCCATTTTCCTATTCATATTCTATCTTAATTCTCATTTTTATAAAACTTGGAAAATTACCACACATACATATCTACCATGTTATCACATCATGAAAACATCCAATCAATCGTTTCACATTTCTATGATATCAAAGATTTCAGAAATTTACTTCATAACATATAAATAACTCATCATTTATTTTCCATGTTACTAATAACTTGGAAGTTAAGTCAAAATTAAAAACAAGACTCAACCATGCCTAAGTAACCTAGACTGAACCATGCTTAATCGACCTAACTTCATCATACATAAACTGACTTGACACCATCATGCCTAAACTGACCTGAATCCATCATGCCTAAACTGACTTGACTCCATCATGCCTAAACCGACCTGACTCCATCATGCCTAAACTAACCTGACTCCATCATGCCTAAATGAACCTAACTCCATCATGCCTAATCCACCTAGTTGCCACCCATATACATATAATAATGGAAATTAAAGAAACTACATCATCCATACCATAAATCCCATTGTCTATACCAATGAAATTCTACAAATCAATACAAATCTACACTGATACAAATACATACAAGTCTCTCACAACTCTCATGTACATCCTTGTTATCTTTAGAATAGAGGCTAGTATAAATAAAAAATAATACAAAAATCTATACCCTGAACATATACGGTGACTAATCGTCACCCCACTTGATATCCATGTTAGTCTCATCTATCTCCTCCTCCTCTCCTATAGCCCAACACCCCATTAGCATCTCTCTGCCCTCTATAGGTCTAGCCCTCACCTCTACCTGACTTGCAGTGGGTTCAACCTCTGTGAGCTAGTAGCCTCTCCCTAACCTTGTCTCTACGCTCACTAGCCCCATGTACTCTCTGTACTATGTGTACGAGATCTAGTACTCTCACTTGAGTCTTGTTGTAACCTATACTATACATAGGAAGGGATATCTATCCTAACACCAGTCAAATGATCTTGGTAGTACCTAGCCTCATTTAGGGCATCCCTACATCTAGCCATCAACAATGTCTATGGCCGTACCATGGGTCTCACAGCATCCTGTGAACCCTACCCTATTACTGGTGATCTTGGCCCCTATACCTATGCACCATGCCATCCCCTTTGTACCATGGGACCCTATCCCGCTAATGTTTCTACCATAAGAACCTACCCCAGATCCTGAGTTGTTTCCTCTACTATGACCAAGGCCTGTAAGGTCACAGATTGTGTCTGTGTAGTGGCCAATTGACAATATAAACCTATCACTTATGCCTATAGTGTGGCCATCTATGCCTCAGACCCTATCATCTTCCCTTGTAATATTGTGATCTGGGCCTATAAAGTGGCAACATACCCCTGTAAATTATCCCTCTGAACTATAAGGGTTGCCAAGTTTGGCTTCCCTAATCTCAGTGGTACTACTCATATCTATGTTAATGACCACTGCCTCTATCTATCTGTAACTACGACATCATTAATCCACCAGTGCAGTTCCTGCTCCTCCTACCCTATCAGCATTATCAAATTTGGTAGAGGAATAGGCCTCTCCATGTTGTCTCTCTTATATTAAGGGAATGGTGGAGGCCAAACTATCGTCAGACCCTATCTATGGGTATCATCTTGTGCTCACTGGTACGGTATACCTCTATCCATCTGTGTAACTGTATCTTCTCTAAATCCATGGTCATCTACCTGTATGATGGGAAGCCAACATATGGCCTCCAAATGATATCCATACAAAACAACCCCTCTAGCACACGTCGGTATTATGCTCCATCATGTGTAGCCAAAACATCCTTGCAATCTTCAACGATAGGCACCCAACACCTATATCCAACTCAAAAAAATCCCTCCTTGAATGCATCCAATCAAGGCATACAAACTATATGCACACTTACGATGTGCTCATATGCCCTGCTGTGAAGAAGAAAGGTAAAACACAAACTACACCCCCGCAACCACCTGTAGGCCCATAAATTCTTGTATAACTACACCAAATATGTTGGTGCCCAAGAAAAATGGGTCCTTTCCTCATCATGTCATAGAGAACCCCCATCAGTTCCCATGGGAATCTCCCACCCTCCACATCTAGTAGCACAAAACAAAACACTACCTCCATGATCAAGACCCCGGATGGGCCGCATACATATCCCCATAGCTCAGGCTCACACTATGGAACCTCATCTCTACCATCCCCTCTCCAAACACCATCAACATCAGCTCCTTTAATACCTCTAAAGAAATAGAATAAACCTGCGTCCCCACTATTAGTAATTGTAAGTTCCTGTACACGTCTTCTAGGGTGACTGTGATCTCACCCATGGGCAGATGAAATGTGTTTGTCATTAAATCCCATATGTCGATGACTGCAACCATCAAGCTCAGCTCCTGAACTATGTGTCTATAGCATCTGACCCCAATAATGCTGACATATGTAACGTGACATCACTCCTATGTTGTCATGCTCCCTCATACTATAGATAATAGAGGTGGTACTATGTCTCTCATCTGCAACTAGTCCCTATCCTGTACTCAACAAACCACACCATTATTAAATCTTGACCATACCTAACATATCACTTACCTAACTAACATATTCCCTAAATTCTTCTTATTTATTTCCCCATAACCCTAATGACCTACCCCTTTCCCCCATCCCACTTGAACACCACTCAACTCATATCATATATAAAGTTTTTACCTACTTATTCTCAACACACATTTATACATCATTGCCTCTCTTTCTCTTTCCCTCCACCATAACCCTTTCTCGATCTACTTTTCCTCAAAAGCTGACTGGTGTCAGTTAATAGTGACCGGCATCGGTCCATCATGACTGACATTAGTTTCCTTCTATTTGACCAATGCCAAATATGGCTAACTGACGTTGGCCATCCTGGACTGATGTCGGTCACTGTCACACTGACCAAACCCGCAAACCCCCCCCCCCCCCCACCATTTCTCAAAATTTAACAATATTGACCTAAAAACCTACCCTATCCTACCAAAATCCCCCCTACCTTTCTCCCTACCCCTATTTAACCCACATTGGCCTTCCTACCCTCCCTATTTCATCAATTTTACTTCCAAATTAAAATTTAATTCCTACCCAAAACGATTTCTACCCAAACTAATTTATAGAAACTATTTCAACTAAAAAGAGTATAATTAGATCGAATCTTACCTCATCTTAGTTCTGTCAGCATGGTGGTACATCAGGTCATTACATTGGTGGCCCACCCAAACCCTCTCCCACCTCTGCCATGCCAAAATCCACTCATTACCTTCAAAAAATCAAATCACTCACACCGGTCTTGTGGACCCATCTACTAGCTCCTGTCACCACCTCATAATCTCCACCTCAGCTCAGTCCAATGCCTTTTCCTTCTGTCTCAGAAAGGTGTAAAAAGTTCAAATGGATCTGTTTTTTTCTAAAAGTCACAACACAACAATGATTCCATAAAATACAAAAAAAATATTTTATAAACCCAAATCGACCTTACCGACATCAGTCCTATTTGTGCCCTAGTCAACCGACATCAGTCACCCTATAACCAGTATCGGTCACCCCAATAAATTTATTTTCCCTTTCTAATATTCCTTTTTTCCTACAACCATTAGTTCCCACACACCTGTGAAACCCTACCTACAAGCCCACACTATCCTTACATTTCTTTAGTTGCATCTTGGGATTTGTTATTTTACCTATACCTTGGCCTTACCCATGCCATGACCTATTTTCCTGAACCTGACCTACTTGGTGTTACCATTGACATCATGTATTTGTTATACCTTACATTTTTGTTACCTCTGTTGTTTTATCCTAACAACCATACATTTCCTATTGTCATGTTGTTTATCCCTACCAAACCTTTGGTGTATCGGAACATACCTAAATGTTCCTACACCTAACCTACATTGTGTTTCTGGACCATATCCTATACCTCAGATACCTTAATCACTTCACCCTTGTTTGGATAAACCTATTGACCTTAGATGATGTAGATTTTGTACGCTCTTCAACCTGGTACTAGGTTGTAATATATATGTGTGCATGTGTTTGATTTTCATTAACCATTACCCAATTTTGTACCCTGGCCTATTACCTATTACCCGAGTTGACCACTACCCTTCCCCACCTACCTTCACTTCCATAAACTACACATTTATCAACCCACTCATTAATTCCTTCTTACACCTCATTAGTTCCTAGTTTGAGGGGGATCACCTTCACTTGCACATGGGGCAATCACTTCTTGTTTTTGTCAGCATCACTTACCAATACAAGATACACAACAAAAAGGGGAAAAATGTAGACACCAAAACTAGATCACACTCCCCTTTGTCCCTTTTTGAATAACCAACTTAAACATATTAACCCAACCATGACCCTTTTACCCCACATTAATATTAATTTAATTATTTATAATTAAAGTAATACTCATCCTCACTTCATTTATTAATTTAATTACCTTAATTAAATTAGTGCACACCTCACCCAAACTAGCTAACCTAAAGACCTCGTCATGGACCTATTCTTAGCATATTTCCCTTTTTCTATGACTCAACATTCCCTCAGCATAACTAACTAAGACTTAGTTCAACCCTAAAATCACATGCATATTCTTCCTCTAACCACATTCCCACTTATCTAAGCACAAAATTCCATTTTTATCCATGAGAATAAAGAGAGTTGGTAACCATTTTTGCCAAGATCTATCATTTTTAGTAAACCTAGGAATTACTACCTTAACTGATGCCAGTCACCCTAAACCATGGTCAGTTACCATATATTCATTTCGATAACCTTGTTTCAGAGGTTGGATGGATCATTCAAGTCTTGGAGAAGAGATATATGCATGTAAGAATGCACAAGAGCACTCCTGCACATCCAAACATCCTGAAGTAGCAACCAAGCACTGATATGAAAGGAAAGCATTCATGATAAGTTTCTCTAAGCCCGACCCTACTGATGCCAGTTAACCAGAACTGTTGTCAGTTTCCTCTTAACCTAAATTGGTCATACCCTACCAAAATTGATCTCTGTGTCTGGAAAACCTACCTATAACAACTTGATACCTTTCACCTGAATAACCTAAATCACCTAAAGCTTGACCTTGAGTTATCCCAACTAGTTTATTTACCTATCTAACTTCTAGATCTAATCATAAACTAGCCTATTAGTTGTACTTGAATGAGATACATAAATCATATCAACTATAATAGGATATTATTGGTTTGTATTACTTCATGCATTAAGTTGTTTGAAATAGTGAATTGACAATCGTCTAGGAAGTATCACACTTCCTTGATCTAGCTCACGCTAGGAAATCCACTAACCTTTGCTATTAACTATCTTTTTTGGTCTTTCTTTGTGTTTCAGGTAGTTCCCCCTAGCCAAAAGGAATCTTACATAATTAGCATTGGATCAGATATCAGAATGCGCACACAACCTTCAACCAACTATCACAATAGGTATTCCTCCTTGGCCCTTCTACCCTTATGTGTTTTTTTAAATCCATAAATAAAATGGTGAAACAAGGGGCCCCTACCCATTAAAAAATAAAAAGGTGTTTTATACATGTCGAAAGTAAAGGCAACAAAATTAAAACAATGTTTAGATGTCTTTCAATCCCTCATCAAAATTTCCTCCTAGTGGGGAATTTTGTTCAACAGTTTGTTCTTTATCAACATGAATTCATTGGATCCCTATGTCATTTGGAAAAATATGATGGACCCTGCTAGATCTCGGGACATCCCCATGTCCATCAATGACTTGACAGTCATTTTAGGACTGTCCATAATATTTTCTAGCTCAATTTTCTTCTGTTGAGAGGATACCCCATCTAGAAATCTAGGCCACCTGTGAAGAATGTTGTTTTCCCCTTTCCCTTATGAAGGGAAGGCTTGTTAAAAATAGACTAAGAGAGAATGGATAAAGTAGTTGAAATACAAATGACTACATCATGGGGACCAGAAGTAATAAGAGACTTTGAGATTTTTTTATTTTTCCATCTCCTTGTAAAGGGTAGATGTTCTCTTGGGGAAGGGATTGGCTGAGGACCTAAAAACTCGTGTCTTAATGAAGGAGCATAACACTCTGAGCTGGTGGGAAAACAAACTGCAAATATACCTCAATTTTCCCAAGAAGAAGAGATTTATTCTCTTGAACGATGACAAATATGGATGAATCATCTTATCTATATGAGATAATGATGGGGGCTGAGAACTTGATTCACCCCTTATTTTTCCTGAAGATGATGTTGGTATGGAACTTGGTTTTGAGGGTACATGTTCTTTTTGTCCTTTCTCCAGAGAGATGATCCTCCACTCTAATTCATCCACCTTGTGAGAGATGGAAGGAAAAGTTTCAACAGAATATTTTTGTATAACACATAAGATTTCTTGGGAATATCTGTTAATACAAATTCTTCATCACATAAGAATGGACACTGAAATTTACTTTTACCAGACACTTAGGGCCTTCTCTCAATCCACAATTTCTTTAAGTCTTCAGTAGCCTTAATATTTTCCCATCAAAAGAGATGAAAGTACATGAACTGAAAGGTTGTGAATAAATGATTAATCCTAATCAGCCTTATAAGAAGTGCTAGCTAGACTTGCTGATAAGTCAAGGGTCCTCTAGTGTTTCCTACATATTCTATGTCGAACAAAGACCTAACAAAAGCCTCATCAGGACCACTCAGGTTGAAGATTTGATTCAAATATTCTAAATAAATTTCTTTCAAACTATTTTCCATAAGTACACTCACCCTGTCGTTGAGAAGAGGTTTTGAAAAATTTCCTCACTTATAGGATAAGAAAAATTATGCATCATAGTGATGGGATGATACTAGGTTTTATAGTATAAGTGGCACAAGTTGATTGAATTGAAAGAGATCATTCAAACATAATAAAGGAATATCTTTCCCATCTCACATGAGGATAATTTAATGCTTAAAGTGAATCATGAGAAAACATGATTGATGTATTAATTTGATTAATAAGATCCATGTGGATTGATGTATCCAATAATACATGAAATGAAGTATGTAGCACCTGAAATGGATTTTGGGGAAGTATATGGGGATACATGTCATATCAAAATCACCTAGAAGTGCTCAAAGGTCATTAAAAGTGATTATCCAATCAATATGTGGAAATAATGATTAAAATAGTCTACCAAAAGTGATGACTTGGTATCCCAGTCAAGCACAAAAGAAACCAATTTAAAAGACTTGCATTTTATACATGTGGCAGTATGAAGTGGAGCATTTTCAAAGGAGTGGCATGTTTTGAATTTGAGTATTTTAAAGGGGAATATTCCATTGAATATATGTAATTTTTGGGGGAAAAAACTTTTAAGGTTATTGAGTGATTTGAATTATATAAAGGCATGAAAGATAATCACGCTTAAAAGGGAGGTTAAAATTTTTTGAGAACTGTTCGAAGAAAAGAGAGATCTAATTAAAACACCATTTTTCAAGAGATCATCTGAGAAACCTATTATTTCCTTTGTGTTTTAAATTTAATCATGTCAAGATGGTTGCAAGTTTCCAGCCATTGACAATATTTGAGACTATAAATAAAACTTTCCCTTGCTGATAAATTTGATGAACCTTGAGTTAATTGAGTTAATTATGAGCATCATTGTGTTTTATTTCATTTTGAGATGTTTTAGGTAGTTATTCATGTATGTGTTGCAATATTATATTGGGAATTCCTTTGAATCACTCAATATCTTATCCTTATGGTAGTACTATGGTATTTGCAATTGTGCTATGAGAAGAGTTTTCGTTTCATCATGCAATAAACAATTTAAATTAAATTTATTTCCATCTTGCTGATATATATTGTTTGTTATTCTATAATTATATCTTAAGTGTGATGAACCAAGGATTTATGATGTTTAGTTAAGCCTTTGACATGAGCTTTTATGTCAATTTCTACAAGAATGTGTGAAACCGTGCATCTTTGGGCTTCCATGGGTGTTCATCTTCTAGTTGAAGGTTCATTGTTGACTATTTGAAGTGATTTTATCATCTTGTTTGGAATATTTTCTAACCTTTTTTGAAAGTTATTAGGAATTTGGTATAATCAAATTTATCCTACTTAATTCCCAAAAAAAAATCATCTATAAATGATAAATCCTACAAGAATTACCCCTGCTTGCACTATTTGTCCGTAAATAATAAGGTTATTTTCTAACTTTACCCATCCTTTACTAAAAACATGCAGGAGAAATCAGGTCTTATTGTTGTCTTTAGTAACATGAACCTTTTTTAGAAGACATCCTCCATTCTTTAGAGTGACAACTCATGAGAGTTAGATTATGTTTTATGGACCATGTCTTCTTAAGGTTTTCTTTCAAATATCATACATGGAAAGTCCATTATAGCTGATCCATTTACATCTCTAACAAGTACAACTTACAAAATAGGTCCTCTCAGCCTATTTGAAGGCACAACTAGAAGTAGTGAGGGTAGGTCAAACCCTTTGCATGGTTCTACCTAATGTTTCCAAGCTCAAGTGATAAAGAGTCAGTCAAATCCCTCCCTAGCTATGAAATGACTCAAAAGTCAATTTATCTATCTTTAGGCATCTTTCTCAACTATTTGATGTTGCTCAACTTCAAAGGTAGAATTAATTTGGGTACCAACACCAATCTGGCACTGTTTATGCGGACTATTTTTGTAAATACATATGCGTATTGACCTTTGGTAATGATTATTACATGTTTAGATTCAAATACGATGTTTAAATGTTATCCTTTGTTTAAACGTTATCCTTTGTTAATATTTGTAAAGATTGTGTGAGATCATAAGTTTTTTGTGTAATACTTCTTGGTTTAAGGGAATGTTACACTAGATTTTTTATTCCTGGTGATAAATATTGACAAAAGATGATCATATATGTCATGCTTTGTAGAAATTGAGTATTGATAAATACTTTATAGGTTACTTACAACGCTTTAGCACATCTGAGGTGAAAATCCTTGGTGGTGACTCCGTGTTGGTTTGAAATTTTTGATAAATACCAGTGTCTTAATCTTTGTTGAGTAATATTTGTTGTTAATATTTACAAAGATGGAAGGAAGAAGGTATTTGTTTAATAAGGATCCTACTAGAAGATTGTTTCTAAAGCTTGGGAAAACCAATCCAAACAGGAAACAAGTATGGAAAGAATTGGGGGATTAAGAGTCAAGAGAAAGGGTAATACCAGTCATGGAAAATGATCAACCTATATTTAAGGATTATTTAATATCTTCAAATAATTCAAAATCAAATAGTACTCGTATAAATTTAATTACTCAAATTAGTAAAGAGATATCATTTGTATTTGGAATAGGTGTCCCTCATTTATTTCTTTAATCTCTCAGGATTGCTAGGGTTTTTTATGAAACTGAGTAATCATAGGCTATTTACTTTAAATATCATATGCCTGTATCCCCAAGGCCCTTAGTTCCATACCATTTTAATTATCCTTTAGAATGACCTCCTAAAAATAACATGGATCACCCTCCACCTAGACCTCCTTTTGTTGTTAATATGTTTTGACCAATAAATTTTAGAGGCATGGTTGGGCATCCTAATCTTGTACCAAAAGATGTGAGAAATAGGTTGCCCAAATTTCAGGGAAATAATGCCATCACTGGTGACCAGCATCTGAGGATCTTCGTTAATATGATGGAGGATTTTTAAATTGAATATGAAGATGTATATATAAAACTATTCATTCATACTCTCGAAGAAGATGCACATTATTAGTATAAATCTTTACCAGATAATTCAATGGATTCATGAAATGAGATGAAGAATACTTTCATATTACAATATGGTGATAAGACTGCCACAAGGTTCCTCTTATCTGAGTTTGAGAATATAAAAATAAAATCCCAATGAGTGTATCCAAGATTGCAATATAAGATTTAATAAGACTTTGAATAGGCTACCCATAATTTTGAGGCCTAGTGATGAGTCTTGCCTAATTAAATATTTTGATGCTTTTCACAAAAAAATTGCTTATTATTTGAGAGATAAGAACCATAGAAATTTAAGGCAGGATTTCACAATGGTCTTGTAAATCAAAAATAATATTAGGGCATTTAGAAAAACCCCTAAGAGGGAGGGTGTCAAATTGATTAATCTTGATAGACCTCACTCAAACAAGGCAGTGGATTTGGAGGAAGTTGTGAAAACTTTGGTCAGAGAAGTTACAGAAATATCCTATAAGCTAGCTAGAGTAGAAAAGGGAATAGGATAGAGTTCTCATGGTTAGCATAAACCAAAGGGCCAAGATAGATTTGGAAATCATCCTAGGAGTGATCACAGATTAGATGAAAGAGTAAAGGGGTCCGTGGGATTAGGAAATAAACAACCAAAACCTAGAGAAAATAGAGTAGTCCCTGATTCTTTGACTGTTAGGGTTGCTACAATGGAAGAGGCCCATGTTATTGATTGGTGTGACAAGTGGTTCTTGCCACATTACCCTTGTGATTTAAGTAAGGAATTTGAAGAAAAAAATGATGATGAATCTTATGGTGATGTATGTATGATGGAATGCCTTGAAAATCCACAATAAGGAGACACTTCAACTAAGTTGATAAGTGCTAGAACTGTTGAAAAATTCTAGGATTTCATTCACAAGGTATTACCTCTTCCTCCTAATGATGATGTTGAAATTTATATGGTGCAAGCATTTGATTTACCTAATCATGAATTTGAATATTTGAGGGATTTAATGATTAAGAAACATGATGTGGGAATTCCTTCTGAGGAAGACATACAATTTTTTATGAATGCATTAGTTTCTCAAGAAAAGTAATATAATACCAAAAGTAGAGTTGTAAAATGGGGAGGTCCAAAAACAAAGAAAAAGACTCCACTTCTCACTAATATCCCAAAATAACATCCTAAAAAGGATACATTTAGCAAAGGCCTGGTCACTCCAATTAAAACTCATACCCCATCTCACACCCAAACTATAAAAACTCTCATACCACCAGAAGGAGCCAAAAATTTCCCTCCTAACACAATCCTACCCAAATATGTTCCCTGTGATTTAGCCCATATTTTGTGTTAAATCAAAGTTACTGTGGCTATTGTTGAATTTATCAGGATCCCTTAGTATAGAAAAAGGGCATTTGAATATTTGGGATTTAAAGAGGAGGTGATAACCCAAGGAAAAAATGTGAATAGTGTGGATGTTCCCCCCATCATTGCAAAGATGGAAGTACCACAAGAACTGGAGGAATTGGGAGAATCACCTGAGGTATATTTGGGCACTTCTCTTATTGAATATCATCTTGATTTTGACACTTTTTATACTACTTTAATCATCAAAGATATGCTAGTGCACAATTGAATGTTTGATTCAGAGGCCTCATATAATGTGATGTCTCTCAAGGTAATGAATGAATTGAATATAAAAGTGACAACAACTTTTGGAAAGTGAACTGCTATTTATTCAAGTGAGGTGCCAATGATTGGATATGTTAAAGTATTTATTGTGCAATTGGCAGCTTACTCGCACAAGTGCTTAACCATGAATGTAGTTATTATGGATTTCTCAGCTAAATGGGGAATTTTATTGTTAGGAAAGTGGTCTACTAGTGTGGAAGGAAGTGTACAGATGGATATTTCATATGCAACCATACAAGTATAAGGAAGCCTGGTGAAATTGTAAGGTGAGAAAAATAAGTTACATCTGATTGAAGATCCTAAAAAATTCTTCTTATGAAGTATTATATACAGATGTAGATGTTGATAAATTTTTGGGTTATGCACATTTTAAAGAGCATGGTAATGACAAATGAAAATGTCCTGATAAATTTGGTTCCCCTTGGATTTTAATGTTTAATGGAGATTTTTGTAAATTTGGGAATGGTGCTGGTGTTGTCCCGATATCTCTAAATTAGGAGGAATTCTATTTTTATTTTAAACTCAAATTTGAGTGCACTAATAATATTGCAGAATATGAAGCATTGCTTTTGGGTTTAAGGATTACTTGGAGTGTTTCACTTGATTCTAGAGTTTTTATTTTAATGTTGACGAAATAAATAAGGGTAAAGGGCTAGGAGGAATACCTATAGAAATGTTGGTTAATAGGTTGTTGTGTACGTATGACTTTTGAATCCACAGATGATCATGAGAGCTACCTTTTTTCTTGGAATAACTACCTGAAATGGAACACAAGACCACCAAATAAAATTTAAACAATATATGTAGTGGACCACCTAGTGTGTGCTAGATTCGGGAAGTGTAGAGTTTTAGGAGCTCCATTCTTAGTTCCTAGTAAAAGACACAAAGACCGATGTCAGTTTGGTATGACCAATATTAGTTTATGCTAACTAGAGACGGTTCTAGGTAACTGGTTTCGGTATGGTCGGAGTATAGGAAACTCAATAAAACTTGGTTGGGTGATAGAAATGAGATTAGATGAGGATGGAAGGGCAATGGCAAGATTTGTATGGATCTTGGATATGCACAGGAATGATTAAGATCTAGGTATGGGAAAAACAAGGGTATGGATAAAAATATGGTCAAGTTTGCATGGAGGTAGATGACGGGGGAATGGAAATGAGAGAAAAAGCTAGATAACAAATGTAAAAGGATCTACCAAATGATGAATAGATGAGTGTTGGTTAACAAAACTTATTACTTGTATGGGCTTGATGCCTGGTTGGAAATGTTGGGTGATCAAATGGAATGAACTTGGTGTAGCATTGGTGCTTCCCTAGATGCTCCCGTAAAGGTAGATGGCTATGTGATTGCTTCAAGTATGGGCTATGGATACTCTGATGTGTATACTAATGTTGGATCTACTTATATGCAGCTCTAGTTTCGTCACTTGTTCTCAAAAGATGTTATTATCTCTCAGAAATGTGACAATCTTGAAATAATGTTATTTTGTTGGTTAAATGGTAACCGACATCGGTTCCGGCTTAACCGGTAGTAGTTAAGGGTAACTGGCATCAGTTAGGGTGGGATTTCCTAGGTTTACTAAAGTAGGTAGATCCCCTTGATTTTCTGGGATCTTATTTTGTTTACTCCATGGATTAGCATGGAAGCATCCTTCTAACATGTGGGAATATGGTTGGAGGGAATGTACACTTTTATTTTTAGGGTTTGGGTAGGTCTTAGTTGGTTATGGTAACTTACTAAGAATAGGTCTTGGGGTGAGGTGGCTTGATGAGTTGTCTATGTGGGCATTATCCCAATTAGGATATTTAAATAATAAATATGGTGACGATAATGAATTAATTAAATTAAATTAATATTATAGTTGGGTGAAGGGGGCCATGGATAGGTGGATGTGTTCAAAGTATTTAAATATCGAGGGACCAAGGGAAGTGTGACCTAATTTTAGTGTCTACATTTTTCCCCTTTTTGTTGTGTGTATTGTATTAGTAAGTGATGCTGACAAAAATAAGATGTGGTTTCCCCATGTGTGGGTGAAGGTGATCCCCCTCAAACTAGGAACTGACAAGGTAGAAAGTAGAATCAGTGAGTGGTTTAATAAATGGTGAAGATGATGAAGAAGAAGGTGGGGTAGCGGGTAAAAAAGGGAAAAAGGTCCACTCGTGTAATCCAGGTAATGGGTCAGGGTCAAAGGTAGTAACAGTCAAATGCACGCACATGTATAAAATACAACATGGTACCAGGTTGAAGAGTGAGAAAAATATACATTGTCTAAGGTCAATAGGTTTATCCAAACAAGGTTGAGGTGATTCTGGTATCCAAGGTATATGATATGGTTAGGAAACACGACACAGGTTAGGTGCAAGAAAATTTAGGTATGTTCTAGTACACCGAGGGTTGGGTCAGGCTAAATGGTCACAATAATAGGCAAGGTAAGGTCATTAGGTCAACAACACAAGTAACAATGCCACAAGGTATAGCAAACACATGAGGTCAAAGGTCACTAGCGATGTTCCAGGACCAAGAATATAGGTCATGACATGGGTAGGGATGATTTATGGGTAAAATAATGAGTCCCCAAATGAGGAAAAGGTTAGGTAGTAAATGATGAGGCCAGGAGGGTGAGGTGAATGGTCAAGGTAAGTGTTGGGTGAGGGAAAAAAGAGTGACAGCCAAGGTAATAGGGAGAAAGTATGGGAAGTGTTGAAGAGAGGGTGACTGATGCTGGTTAAGGGTAACCAATGCCGGTATAGGGTAACCAACCATGGTAAGGTAGGGCATGTGACCAATACTGGTGAAGGTAAAACCGGCATCGGTTAGGTCAAGGATGTTATAAAAAAGAAAAATTTCACATTTTTTATAATCATTTTTCTCATGCAAAATAGAGGAAAATGACGCGAGAGAGAGAGAAAGGAAGTTTCTAGACAGAATGGAAAGCTGAGTTGGTGAGCCAAATAGTGGGTGATTGGTAGTTTAGAGGTGCATCCACATGATCACATTAAGGGATTTGATTGGTTAGAGGTGCCGTTAGTGATTGGTGATGGCAGAGGCTAGAGAGAGGTTGGGCGGGCCACTACTGTAGCAGTCAGATGTGCCACCACGGTGATGGCATCATGATGAGGTAAGAATCAAACCCATATTGTGTTTTGTGAGGTAGGTTAGGTAAGAGATTAGGGTTTTGAAAATTTGGTTTTTTTGGGGGGGGAAATGAAATTTGAAATGTGGGAGGGTGCATTAGATAGAATGGGAGTAGGGAGAGAGGTAAGTGGGTGAATAGGGGGTAGGATGGGGTTGAGGGAAAGTGTAGGTGAGAATGGGTTGGTAGAAGGGTCAGGAGACGAAGTTATGTGAGAGGGTAGGATTTTGGGGGTCACAGTTTTCATTGTGATAGTGACTAGTGTTGGTCTTGGTTAGCCGATGTCGATAGGGTCAAACTGGTATCAGTCATAAAAAAAGTGATCAATGTCAGTTTAGGGGTGACTGGAGTTAGTTAGAGATAACCAGCACTAGTTGGATTTTAGAGAAAAAAGGGCCAAAAGGGCCCTAGGTCAAGTGGGTGAGATATGGAAGGGTAGAATAGGGTGTTTTGGTGAAAAACCTAGTGTAGACAGGGGGTAAAATTAGTATGGGAAAATTATTGTGGGTGAGGCTGGGGGGCAGAGAGAATAAATGTGTTAGGAAGGTAGGTTGGGAAGATAAAAAGAGGTGAGAAAGTGGGTATAGGTGAGGTGTCGTGGGTGAGTATGGTTATGATGAAGGTAGATTAATTTGATGTTTATATTAGATGTAGGGAAGAGATCAACTATGGATGAGAGACAGGGTGCCACCCCTACTCTTGAGAGTGCGAGGAGTGGTGGCATGTGGAGGAGGTGGGTCTGATTAGGGTCCGTTGCTATTGGCATGTAGTCTGGCAGCTGAGTCTGATGGTATCTCTCATCGATAGATGGGATTCAACAACCAATATGTTCCACCTACCAACAGGTGAGATGACAGTCACCCTGGAGGATGTGTTTATAAGCTTGCATCTATAGATAATAGGGATGTAGTTGTACTTGATCTCCTCTGAGGCCTCAGAGGAGTTGATGCTAATAGTGTTTGGGGAGGGACTGGTAGACATGATATTCCATAGTGCTAGTATGAGTTACGAAGGGATGTGCCTATCCCATCCAGAGGAGATGAGGTTAGTAGTGCTACTGATAAAGGCACTGTGCTGCTTCACTCTACTAGATGTAGAGGGTGGGAGGTTTCCTCTCTCATTGATGGGGGTACTACATGACATGGTGATGGATCAGATGTACTTTTCCTGGGTGCTAGCATTCCTGATGCAGTTATATAGGGAGTTGTGGGAATATGGGCACTTGCACAAGTTTAGCTTATGTTGTACCTTTTTACTACACTATTAGGCTTATGAGCACATGGTTTGTGTGTGCCCAGTGGGTATTCCTTGAGTAGATGAATTTCTGCTGAGATTAGTGTAGGGTATAGGCGATGGGTACCCTTGATTATAGAGTGGCGATCAGACAGGGTTACACATGATGTAGCTTATTATAGGAATTTATTAGAGGTGTTTTTCAGAGTGGACATCATATGGAGACCATATGTGGGTTATACCTCATATAGGTGAATGCATGATGAGCTGGATGGCCTTCAGCTTTAAGATGGATAAAGGGGTGTCATGTTGAGGAGCACGAGATGATCCTAGTTGATAGGGTTAGATGGCAATTTGGAATGCTACAGGACATACCTCCACCCTTCCTATAATACAAGAGAGATGAAGTAGAGAGGACATTTCTTCTACCACAGCTGATAGTGCCCATAGTATAGGAGAAGTAGGTGGTAGATAGGAAGATCGATGATGCCAGAGTGATAGATAGATACAGACAGTGGTGGGTAGCTCATTTATGAGTAATACCACCCAGGTCAGGGTAGCCAGATTTAGCCATGACCACGGTGTAGAGAGATGCCCTATAGGGATAGGTAGTGACCCTCATTACCCAGTTGGGTATGGTGTAGGGGTAGTTAGCTAGTTGAGAGGTGGAGGTGGCTGAGTTACATTCTTAAGTGGCCAGTCTTTAGGCCCAGATGGCCCAGGGTGGGGATGGAGAAAGAGATGACGATGACAGTGGGGTGGCCACCCTACAGGCACATGTTATAGGGTTACATGGCTAGTTATCCATGACACAGGCACAAATTGGGGCTTTACAGGCCTAGATACAAGCACAGGGGTAGGGGCCGATGGCACCACCATAGGAACTGGGATAAGGTCCCACAAGATAGGTACAGTGTTAGAGGCCAATGGGGCCACCATAAATAGTACCTGTATCTAGATTGCGGGAGGTGAGAGATGAGGCTCGGTATTACCAGGACTAGCTAATAGAGGTAGGGATAGATTATTTATTATATGTTGAGTACAGGGCATAGCAAGCCTCTAGTAAGAGGAACAGATCATGCAACCATAACATGGAGATCACAAGGGGCCATCAAGCCCTAAGACATGGTCAGGGTGAGGCCACCAGTTCATGGAGGCCAATTCCAGTTGATGTACTAACAGGGACCCAGCCACTACCTATGATGGGTGGGGAGATGTTAGCAGGTCACCAGATAGGGGCTGAGGAGGTAGAGGGGATAAGTGAGACAGATATGGAGGATGTCCACTGTGATGATGTCTGATATATGGCCCTTGATTTTGATGTAGTTTTGATTTTTGATATATACCGACCTGTGTACCGAGAGTTGTGAGGCTATACAAGAGTTTTGTATTTTTGAGCATATACCGGCCTGCATTTTGAAGATGGTGAGGATGTATAAATGATATTTTTGAGAGATTGGATTATATACACTGGCCTACGTTCCAAAGACATTTGACAATTATGTATATGGATATTATAATTATATAGATGATGATGATTATGGGCATTATGTGTATACATGGTTGTGGTTATCTTGCTATTTTGATGTGTATATTTTATGGAAATTAAATAGTGTAGGCATGATAGAGTCATGTCACAGGCATCGATCGAATTAGGTTGTAGTCTAGGCATCGATTGAGTTAGGTTGTAGGTATGGTTGAGTCAAGTTGTGGTCTAGGAATGAATTGAGTCAGGTTTTAGGCATGGATTGAGTTAGGTTGTAGGCATGGTTGAGTCGGGTTATGGTCTAGGCATGGATTGAGTCGGTTTTTAGGCATGATTTGAGTTAGGTTGTAGGCATGGTTGAGTCAGGTTGTGGTCTAGGCATGGTTGAGTTTGTAACTCATTAATGTGTGCAATGAATGATGATATAGGTCATTGTTAAGATGTTTTATAATACATGCATAATGATGGTAAAGAAATGGTAGTCAAAATGAATGTATGGTTTGATGATGATAAAAATGTTAGGCAACTTGTTGTTTGTTTGGTTTAACATCCAGTTTTGGATACAAAAAGGAAACTAAATAGGGTATTATGTGATTTAGGAAGATGGAAGATGAATTTGTTAGGGTAGAGAGTGGCCGAGCTAACCTCTAAGGGCCCCATGCCCTCAGAGTGATGCCTACATAGTCCCGATGAAAAGGAACCTCAACCCGATGTAGTTCTCCCATAAGATAGGGAAAAATATGAGCAGGTATGAGAATGATTGGGTAGGTTTTAGGCATGATTTGAGTTTAGGTCTGTTAGGTGTGGGTCAGTTATGGGTAAATTAGTATAGGTGATTTTGATGGTGGAGGAAGAAGAATATTACCTAAAGGTAAGCATCGAGGACCAAGTCTTGTATAAGGTAATCAATACATAATAAAATAGGTTAAAATATAAGATGGGGAGAGAAAGATGCCTGATTGATTAGGATCAAACCGAGTAGGTCATACCTTGGAGGAGGTGATGGACGTAAGACCCTAAAATACATTGTATGATTGATTGTTCTAAGGGTGAAAAGTAGTCACATAATCAACAAATGTCAAGGTTTCCAAGAGGTCCCTTGAGGTGGTAGGAAATGGGAGTGTGAATGGTGAGGGGGGTGAAAGGTGGTTAATTTTTTATATGGTATGAGATAGCATGCTCTTTGGGCAAGAGATCGGAGGTCATAATAGGTAATTCCATGACTAAAAGGCTTTCTGTGTTGACTGCTATTTGAGATAGACTGATCGATGTGGGAAGTCTATATGGGATGAGCAAATTAACTCCTTGAGGTCTTCATGAAGCTGATCAATGTGGGAAGCTTCAGATTCTCTCACTTTTTTTTTGAAAGAGCTTTATATAGTTGTCCTTTGAGGGAGAAGTCTATTTATAACAGCAATTATAGAGAGGAATATGTCATTTCGAGGGAGTCATATTTTTATTGGAAGTTTGACTCAAGGAGTTAGATCCCATGTGAGGGATTTGAAGTCATAGAAAAGACCAAGGTGAAGAAAAGGATTCTTGTTCAGAAATCAGGGTGAAATGACCATGGGATCTCATCTAAAGGTAGAAAAAAATTATCCATGAGAATCATGCTATGCACAGTGCCATGGTACACATATTTAAGAGAAGAAAAAGGGTGGCAGGTACGTACATGATTCTTGTTTAATCGTTGGTGAGGTGTAAGAAGTGGATAACGCTTAAGGGATGAGCATGGAAAGAGGTAAAAGGTGATGTAGGAATAAATTTCAACAGTAGAATGGTCGAAGATGCAAGGCATTAAAGGGATCAGGGTTGGGTTTACCATCGAGTAAAGATTAATGATAAGCACGTGATCTGTAAGTATGGGTCATGATGTATGATCCAAGCCAATTATGAGAAAATTTTTTCCATTTGCTTTTTTCTGCTTTAGTTACATGTTGATTTTATTTCAAGATGAGATCACCAACATGAAAGGTTCACTCATTGACATGTTTATCATAGGCACGTTTGATAAATTTTTTGTAAACATGAAGATGATCAAGACCATTAAGATAGCATTCGTCTAATAACTCAAGTTTTGCTAAATGGTCCTAACAAAAGTCGTTATCATTGAGCATGTCATGGAGAGAAATGCAGAGTGAGGGAATCTAGACTTTGAGGGGTAGAACAGCCTTTGTACCATAGACCAAAAAAAAAGGTGTAGCGGTAGTGGAAGTGTGAATACTAGTGTAGTATTCCCATAGGGAAAAAGGAATGTGCATATGCTAGTCCTTCCCAGTATCGTTAACCACTTTCATGAGAATTTTGTTCAAGGTTTTGTTAGTGGATTCATCTTGGCTATTGGTTTGTTAGTAATAAGGTGATGAGAAACTTAGCTGAATTCTGAAGGCATCCCAAAGTTTTCACAAGGTCTTATTTTTGAATTGTTTTCCATTATCAGTGATGAGGTGATGAGGAACACCAAAGCGAAAAATGATTTGATGATTGATGAACTCACATATTTTCTTGAATTTCATGGAGATGAGTGGTATGGTCTCAACCCATGTTGTGTATTATTTGGTAGTGTTGATGATCCATTGATGTCATTGTGAAGAGTGGGGATAGATCTCTTTGACAAGAATCAAACCCCATTAAGAGAAGGGCCAAAGGTCACGGGTGACCTGTAAGGCATGACTGGGTGTATGATGAAGGTTAGCATGTTGTTGGCATTTTACAAACCACTTGACATAGTCACAACAATCATGGTTAAGGGTTGGCCAGTAATAGCCTAGGTGAAGAATACACTTAGCAACAACGAGACCACTGAAGTGACCTCCACATATGCCATCATGAACTTCCTTAATGGTATAAGGAATTTCAAAACTCATGAGGCATCGTAAGAGAATACCATCAAAGCCACACTTATAGAGGAGGCCCCCCATGATGACGTAACCAGAGACCCTTGTAAGGAAGGCACGTTGTCCATTATAGGTGAGATTAGGAGGTAAGATGGAGAGAGAAAGATAGTCAGAGTATTGTTTATACCAAAGGTCACTCGGGTCTAGGGTGACAGCTCTAATGGAGTAAATGTTGTGAAGTAAATAAGAAGGTGATTTGTAACACCTTGGACTGTAGTTACTTCCTCCTGAGCATACAAGTGTTGATATGTGATTTCTTTTGAAAGGATGTGTTCCCTTGATTGAGAAGTCATGCTTGATATGTACTGTATCTTCTTTGCAAATTACAGATCTTTGACTGAGTCAGAATATGATTGGACTCTTTTATTTCTTTCATTTTACACCTGAGTTTAATCTGATCTTGGAATGAAATATGGAGTTATCCATCTATAAGACCTAGCCTTGGATCAGTGGTATTGATCCAAGTGGTGCTTTAAGCTTGTTCATGATGAATTAAAATTATAGACCTTACGCCGGTTGCAAGGTCTGGATGCATTGAATAAGCTAGTCCTGAGTATAACTCAGGCTGATCATGTTAAATGAATTCGTTTTTGATATCGTAATATATCTGGAAGGTCTTGATCATGGACCAGGTAATAATTCAGTTACATATAATTCAATAGCCATTTGGCAGTGCAGGAGTGAACCCTGTTCATGAATGTATGTTGTAGGTTCTTTTTCTGAGCATATGAAATGTTAGACCTAACTGGATTTATTAAGGTTAGTAACCTAAAACTAAACTTAACCTAGGGGTTAGATTAGTGTTAATCTAACCTAGACCTAGGCTAAGAGCTAATGTTCTAAGTTAGTATCTATGTGCTAAGAGGTTAGACTAAGTGTTATCCTAAATCCTAACCTAAGTTACTAACCTAACTATTGAACAAGGAAGAAGGGGACCTATGGAAGGGTGCGAACCTTGGGCGGTAGTTTCTATGTCATTAAATGTATGGATAAGCATGAGGGACAGGTAATTTGGTAGAATTTTTTAAAATGGCTAACTTGAGCCGACGTGGCAGGTCACCAAAGTTGGAAATGGTCTTTGATGTGCATTTTTCCATCGCCAACTATGGCGGTCGGTGGCAGTGGAGATTTAGCGGGAAATTTGGAGTAAATTCCATTTATGAACTCGGTCGTCGAGCTCGGGTTCCTCGGGAAGGCATGAAAAATGGAAAGTTAATGGTTTGTTTGGTTTTTCATGCGCTCCGGTTTTCCCTTTGTCTGTTCACTGGTTCTTCGCACCAGTCTTCTTGGAGTTGCATGGCAAATTTGAGTGTAACTCGCTCTTTTCTCTGGCAAGGAAAATTTATAAGTCATGGAAATAGCAAATTTTTTTGGGTGGATCTAACTTGGAAAAGGAGGAGAAGGTTCAAGCTCTTTCAGTGGTCTGCTTCGAAATTTTAAGCAAATAACCAGGAATGTTAGGCCCTAACCTTTAAAAATCTTGCTCTCTTTCAAATGATTTCATTAGAACAACACTGTTCAGATGATTTTTGGAATTAGATGGTTTTTTTTATGGTGGCTTGGTGTGATCTTGTTACTATATCTTCTTGTTGGTTCGATTTCTCAATTTAACCCCTGTTGGGTGTGTATTGTATTTCAAACTGTTGCTCTATTTTTATTGTGTTTTGCATTCAGGCGTAAGTATGTAAAATGTATGCTTGAAAGATACTTGACCTGCTCTATGAGAACCCAAGTATTGTTCTCTTGACGGGTACAGGTTACTATTGATACTTGTTGTTAATACTTACTTGTTGTCGATACTGGTAGGAAAAGATACTGTGGAATTTTGATTGAATGTTCAGTATAACTCGACTTCCTTGAAGTTCTGTCGTGGTTATTATAGATGGTGGTTACAGAATCCTGTTGGGTTTCGCTAAGATATTTAAAGTTATTTATGAAAGGATAACTTGCTGTGTTACAATATTTCAATGCGACCTTGTTGAAGTTGTTTTTCCCTGGCGTTGAGGTTATGGGATTCAACCCATTGATAGTATGCAATATATATATTTATTGTATTCAAAATGACTCTGTTGAGTCCATTGAATGATTCATATATTTTGGACCATTGTTGAAGCTATATATTTATATTTGAATATTGGTAATTTGATTTTGTCAGAGTCTTGAAGGAGTAACAGGTAATGCGACCTCTGTTATTTTGTAATGAATTTTTGGTACAGACTCTTTGGGTGTATTTTTTATGGTTCTTTTCTATGTAAGCTTGAGCAAAAAATATTGAAGAGGCTCAGTTGGATTCCTTGTTGCGAAATCAGTATTAGCTTTTGTATAAGCCTGATTTTGAATGTTTACCATTGTTGGCACAATTGGAATCATTAACTATTATTTATCATGTTTACTGTTTTTCAGATTCAGTTGAATCCTTGATGGGCAACCAGTGTATCTGCCTCTAATTAAGCCTGATTTGGTACACTGTTGTTTTTGACACTATTGGGTTCCTTGAATATAGATAGATATCATGTATCTTGGCTCTGTAAAAGTGGGTCGTGAATACCATACTTCAAAATATGAATGCATCCAAATGTGAGCACAGTAATGTTATGTTTCCTTTCTGATTATTCCAGTTAGATGAGGCTGTGCATGTTGCGGGAATTTTGTATGATTATCTCTGCATAGTCTTAGGGAACATCGATTTCTTAATGCCATGGAGTCTATTGTTGACTGGGATAAAATAGAAGTTCTCGATTTCGACCTTGGGTCTAAAATCCTTACAGTGATTAGAAAGTACTAGAATGGGCTGTTGGTTGATGTAAGGGATTGTTGGCGTGTTATGTCTTCTGTCGCATGGATATCAATTCTTGAGTTTAATTGAACTTAGAAGTTGTCGACTGCACCTCAACAGGCAATGGCTGTGATTATCTTCTTATTTTTTGCTTCGTGTGAGAGGTCATGTAGAGTCTGTTTGGTAGATAGTCATCACTGTTGGTGTGATAGCTACTGTACTGTAGTTTGTTATATTTTAAACCTTAACAAAACAATGGTGCTTTGGTGGTCTTGTCTAGTTTATTTGTATGTGTTTAAGGTGAATGCTTTGCTCTTGGAAAGACGGTACAGTCATGAGCTAGTTATGAGGGAAATATGTATGTTTCATTTATTTCTCTTCTGTTATAAAGTATAGCTTGATATAATTATTGATCTAACTTTTGGAATTGTTCTATCATGCTGATGGAATCATGAAAGGTTTTTCATTTATTATGTTGAATATATTAGTCCGTCGGATGTTGTTGTCCTTAGGATTCAGATGGATAGTTGGTTAGATGTATTTGTCTTCTTGGTCTCTAACGTTTTGATGAAATATTTGAAAGGTATCTGTGACTATTTAGTGACTATAATATGAGCTACGCGTTTATAGTCATGTTGTTTTACAAAAGCATAGTCTGAAATGTGTTTACTTGTTTGGTGTTTTGATCTCATTTAAACAGGGTGTTTAATGAAAACAATTGATGGATTGCAATTGTTTTAAGAGTTAGTGCTTATCATGCTCAGTTCATTGAACTGACCCATGTTGACAATTTTTACAGATGGATGCCGTAAGTGGTAAAAGCACGCAGATCTGATAGGATGATCAGATTGTTTAATTTGATTTTATGTTGAAATACAGCTTGATTTTCTAAATGTACTATATGAGGAAAGATGTTATTTTTCCATAGAGTATTGTGTCAAGTATGTTGAATGCATAAAATGTATTTGATTAGTTCTGAAAGGAATGGAAATTGATATTTGTTACGTATGTGTTTGTATTCTTATCTTGATAGTTTGACCTTTTTCGGTTCAAATATATTGAGAGCATTGTTATTATTTTATAATTTGGAGACTTTTGTGATTATCAATGTAAGCTTGCAAGAATATGTGACTGAATAATTATGATTGTTTAGCAATTCTAGTGTGTTCTATTTAAAGCTAAATTGAAATATAGATCACTGTCTTACTGGAAACTAGGGTTAAAATAAACCTAAGCAGGACGCTAAACAAGCTGAACTAAATTATTAATTCCTAGTCTTGATTAAACCAGGACAACGTGTAATTGGAATCTTAATCACTATATCTCGATACTTATAAGTAAGATATAAGTTCAGTTATGAGAACTGAATTAAACCTAAATGGGGTTCAGATGGCAATCTCATGTGAAGTTTATGAGTTATTGTCCAATTTCGTTGATTTAGAATTATGTATATTCTATGAACTCCTGGATGGAACCTTAGTCTTAATAACTTCTCTGTGTAAAGGGTTTTATTAAGAAAGGTCATTCTAGGTGAGGAACCCTGGGATCAAGAAAGGCTGACCTTAGGGGAACGTCTTTTAATATAATTTAACTCAGCGTATGTAACACTTTTTAACAAGTAGATCTTTTCGAGGTGGATTTAAAGGTTGGCGGCACAAGTCAACTACAGGGTTGTACCTCCAAGAAGGTTAGGATCTTCTCGAAGATACAACAATGCAGGTGTCTCGTGATGACACCCTTTGCATTGATCATTAAGATTTACACCTTTAACTCGAACAAGTTACTCTGGGACCGATTAGGAATGTGGTCACATTGTATGGCTGCCTAGGAGACTCGGGGTATCATGACACACTGGTTTAACTAGGGTTGGCCCAGTATGTCATCTTATCCCTAGTCCTCGAGTGCATCTATATAACATTGTCACCTTACTAATCCGTTTCCGAGTGAATAATTTGGGATAGGAGGGACTGACAAAAGTCAGTATAAGACGTTCTATATAATTTAGGAATGGGGTGTAGGACGTATTCCAGATTGACGAGTATGTCGTCAAGGAATACGAGACATAAGCAGTATGTTTCAAATCTTTGGCCAAAGTATCACACGCTGCTGATTGCATTGTCCTGAGTCACCTGGTCTAAGGGATGAGATGCCGATGAATAATGGTAACAATTATTTAGTTAGGTTCCTTGGACAGAACATTCTGAATCCCAGAATAGCGAAGAGAACCGCGAGAGTGAACGGTTAAATGAAAACTCCAACTCTTATTACTCATGAATAGATCGGTAAATTTCCGAGTCATGGAATGAATAGATCGGAGGTACTCCGAGTCATTACAACTGCATATGGTTATCTGTTATAAGAATGGTTATTTGATTTGTGAATTCTAAATTATATATTAAGAACCTGGAAGCATTTATCAAAAAAAATAAAAATTGACTTGTTCTAATGTATAAAATGAGGATGTTACATGATTGGAGTCATTATATGGTGACATATATTTTAGAATCGACAGGTGAAGTGGATATTTGAGAAGCCAAGTAGGCCATGGTATCTACAAATTTTTTGGTTGAACGTGGGAAAGTTTGAAGGGTGTAACGGTCAAAGGTGGTTAAAAGTATGTCTACATGATGTTTATACTTTTGAAGTATCTCATTACGACATTGGTATATACCATTGACTTATTTAATGACCAATTGAGAATCACCAAAGATGTTGATTGATTTGACATCCAGGGCGTAGGGGCTTGGAGACCTAATACGAGCATTTCATATTCGACAATATTGTTTTGCACAATCAAAATCGAGTTTGAAAGATAAAAGCATGGGTTCACCATAAAGAGGAATGAGGATAATGCCAGCCCCACCCCCATGCTAACACTTGGAACCATCAAAGAAGAGTGTCATTTGGTAAGCTAGTTCATCCAGGGAAAGGGTAGCAATTGACTCATCTAGAAAGTCAAAATTAGAGGGTTAATCCTCAGAAATAGGTGCATCAGCCAATTAGTCAGAAATATCTTGGCCCTTGATGGACTTTTGATGAATTAATTCAAGGTTGAGGTTAGCTAAAAGCATAATCCATCATGTCGCATGCTGATTTTGATAAGGTTTAGCATACATGAAGTGTAAGGGGTCAGTGTTGGTCACAACATAGGTTTTGTGGTTGAGTAGGTAATGGCGAAGTTCAGTGGAAATGAAAACTAAGGCTAAGTAAAGTTTTTTGGGATGCGTATATTGGGTTTCGTAGTCCAAAAGAGTAATATTTATGTAATAAACTACCTGCTCCCTATGTTGTTCATCGCAATGAGCAAGCATGGCCCCCAAGGAGTGATCAGTAGCTAAGATATACAGGCATAAGGGTTCATTATATTTGGGTGGAATCAGTACAAGTGGTTGAAGAAGGTATTGTTTTAAGGCCTCAAAATCATTGTGGCAGTCATCATCCCATTTAAAGGAGACATCCTTCTTGAGTAGATGATGAAATCATTGACATTGATCAGACAATTGTGAAATGAAACAGTGAATAGACTGCAAATTACCTTGTAAGCTACATAGTTTCCTAAGGTTAGTGGGTGGAGGCATTTCCAAAATGGCCTTGACTTTAGCAGGGTCAACTTCTATACCATGTAAGGAGATGATAAATCCCAAGAGATTTCCTGAGAGAACCATGAAGACACACTTTTTGGGATGAAGGAAAATGCAATATTTAATAAGGCCATCAAAGATGGTTTGTAGGATGGTGAAGTTCTTAGAGCAGCGTAATCTTCCAATATACAATTCATGATATCATGGAAGATGTAAGTCATATCCCGCTAATATGTGGCACCAGCATTTTTAAGGCCAAAAGGCATGACTCGATAGTAGAACGTCCCCCAAGGGGTGATGAATGTGGTTTTGTGTTGATCCTCTGGGGCAAGTAATATTTGGCTATAACCCAAGAATCCATCCATGAGTGATAGTATCTCATGACCAACAATAAGGTGAACCAACTGGTCAATACCAGGTAGAGGAAAGTCATCTTTTGGGCAAGCTAGATTGAGGTCATGGAAATCCATGCAAATGTGGATTCCCCCTATCGCCTTAGTGGCAAGGACAATGTTAGAAATCTAAAGATGATAATCAATGCGTAATGTGAAGGAAATAGAAAGAAGGCGCTAAATTTCTTCTTTGACAAAAAGGGCAATGTGAGGGTGTATTTTCCTCAGCTAATATGTGGCACCATCATGTGTAAGTCATAGCCCGCTAATATGTGGCACCAGCATTTTTAAGGCCAAAAGGCATGACTCGATAGTAGAACGTCCCCCAAGGGGTGATGAATGTGGTTTTGTGTTGATCCTCTGGGGCAAGTAATATTTGGCTATAACCCAAGAATCCATCCATGAGTGATAGTATCTCATGACCAACAATAAGGTGAACCAACTGGTCAATACTAGGTAGAGGAAAGTCATCTTTTGGGCAAGCTAGATTGAGGTCATGGAAATCCATGCAAATGTGGATTCCCCCTATCACCTTAGTGGCAAGGACAATGTTAGAAATCTAAAGATGATAATCAATGCTTAATGTGAAGGAAATAGAAGGAAGGCGCTAAATTTCTTCTTTGACAAAAAGGGCAATGTGAGGGTGTATTTTCCTCAGCTTTTGTTTTATGGGATTAGCATCAGGAATGGTTACAATATTCTTGACCACTATGTTGGGGTCAATACTTGGCATGTCTACATAAGACCAAATGAAAGCATGGTTATGGTTTTTGATAAAAGAGGTGATGGCTTCCTATTCAGCAGCATCTAAAGATTGATCGATCTTTAGGATGTGTGGGTCTTCCTGAGTATGAATGTTGATCTTGATAGTCAACTCATTCAACATGGTTTGCATCTTAAAGGGTAATGACTGATGAATATATCAGTCTTCTACACCAAGGTATATGAGTATAGATTCACCATCCTAACATTGAACGACATTAATTGAAGGTGTATCATCATCGACCATTTCAGCGTACAAGAAGGGAAGAGAGGAAAGAGCCTCTCCCTCACATTGATAAGTCAGAGGCCCCAAGGAGATGGTGTTTATGAAGAAAAAAGTTAGGAGGAATGGATTCTAGGTCCACTGACTCCATCGGTGAAGGTTTTGATGGTGGTGAAGAAGAGCTGATGTCCTCGATGAGTTCAATGCGATCCTTCTTGGTAGGTGGTTCAGCAAATCCGATACCACTACAGTCATTATGTTTGTAGGGTAGTACATGGAATAATAGTATGGTGTCCTTTCTCATAAAATAAAAAACCAAAACCCTTCCACGCACATCGGTGTAAGAAGGTGTGGGAAAAATGGAGATTGGTGAGTGACTGGAAGTTAGTGAAAATGGGTGGGTTTGTGATGGTGGTTTGGGTGTGTAAGTGGTAGTATCAAGTCCCCCATAAGTGATACTAGTATGTAGGTGGGGAGGACCATAAAGAATGCACTCTTCTATTTGGTGATCATAATGAGGGTGTTGGTGAATACTTCCATACTCTTGTTGAGTAAGGAATGTGTTGACACTACATAGGTGATACTCCCCCAGAGCGAGGCATTGAAAAATGCCTTCCAAGGGATCTTTGGTTAGTATGTGGGTATCTAGAATAGATGATGTGTCAAAGGTTGATGCTGAGGTGGAGTTAATGGATTGGGAGGTTAATGGTTTGGCCATGGAGGTTGTGACAAAGGTATGAATGGAGAAGGCATGTGCAGTTGAGGTAACAGTTGTACTAGTAAGCGGAGGTGTAGGTGAAGTGGTAGTGGTTGTGGAGGTAGATGCCTTAATGGGTATAAGCACATCATTGGGTCAGTAAAGCATGTTACATGTTGTAAAAGGTAAAGGATCAGCTGGGATAGTATGGGTGTGTCCTTCATGCTCAAACTTTACACAGTGATGCAAAGTGGAAGGAACACAACCCATGACACTAATCCAAGGTCTTCCAAGCAACAAGTTATATTGAAATTCCCCCTCCAAGAAGTAAAATAACTCTAAAATAGTGTGGGGGACCACACGAATGTGAAGGATGATGGTTCCTAGTGTAGAGGTGATAGTGTCATTGAATGAATGCAACATGATAGGATGTTTATGCATGTAATTAGCAGGTATGTGCATTTGAGCGAATACATGGGATGAAATAATATTAATGATTACACCCCCATTGATCATTACATGTCGTACATGTATATCGTCAATGTGGATAGAGATGAAGAGAGCTGGGTCTGGGTCATCAGTTTGGTGTGGTGTGATCTCTTCCTCTGAGAAGCTAAGGGAGGCTACTTTGTGGGTAGTTTCATGCATGGATAAAGGTGGAAATTTTGTGACAGAGGCTACATGATGGGGTGTTATAATGGAGGCTATGAGTGTAGGGTCATTGGGTAAAACCTCAATAGATTACAGGACTTCCATGAGAACTTGACGATGGGATTTCGAGGTTTGGATGAGGTCATATAAGGACATTTTGAGGGGGGATTGGTGTAGTTGTTTAAGCATGGTGCAATGTGTGACCCCATTAGAAATAGGATATGTGGGGCTGTAGATAGTGATTTTAGGTGTGGGTGTACATGGTATGTTGGGTATCGGATTCGTTGGTGAGTCAATTGCCTTTTCTTTTCCTTTTTCCTTCTGAGAACGAGTAGCAATGTGGACCATGTTGATCTAAGGTGGAGAGGTAGGCAAGGTAGGTGAGCCATGAAAGGTATGGCGACATGTAGGGAAAAATCCCAATGGTGGGAAGGAACCTTATGAGATGAGATGGGCACATCGACATTGGGATGGAGGTTTGTCAGGTCATTAATGCAAACCATGTTGATTTCAAATCTCAGGAGTGGCTCTAAGAGTTGTGGTTGTTGAGTAGGAAGTGAGGGAAAAAAATTGGGAATAGGTGTTGGTGAAATGGTGTCCTCATCAAGAAGGTCATCATCGTCATAGTTTTCTTCAGGAGGACACAATTGGATAAGAATGTTTTTTAAAGCCTTACAGTTCTCTACATCGTGTCCTAGCACAGGATGGTAGGAAAATTTTTTGGTGTCGTCAAACCCCTTTGGTTTGGGTTTAAGAGGGGGGTAATGTCTGAGTGGTGGTAATGTGATGATATAAGTCTCAAGGAGGTTGGTTAAGATTTTTGCGTAGGACCCTGCTAGTGGGTAACAATGGGAAGTGAAAGCGGGTTTGGGCATAGGTGTGGCTGATTGTTGAGGAATGGTATTTATAGGAGGATGAGTGGGTTGAGCTATGGTTTTGGGTGCTGGCACATTCTTGGGTGTTAGTCGTGTTTGTTTGGGTGGGGGTATGGTATTTTTGACTACCTTATTAGAGGGTAGCGGATTATTGTCTTTTGGTGGCACCTTCTTGGGTAAAGGTGATATGGGTGTATGAGATATAGAGGGAAAAGTAGATGGGGGAAGAGGATGAGTTACCCTCGGGGATAATGGAGGTGTTGTGAAGGTAGATTTTGTGGGTCGCACAGGGGGTGTGAGGGACATAGATTGATGTGTAGTGGGTAGTGAAGGTGTAATCGATGGTATTAGAGGTATGGGTGGTAAAGATGTTGTAGATGTGGGTAGAAGTCATGGCAGGTGCTTGGGTATGTTTGAGGTTTGTAATGGTGGAATGGGTTATTGTGTTTTTGGTTTACTAATGAGTGGAGGTTTCTTAACCATGCTGGTAGGTTGAGTTGCTAAGACATATGGAAAGGATAAATGTGATGAATTTGTGATTAGTGTCATTGGGGTATGAGTTCTATGGGCTTGGTTCTTCTTTTTAGGTGTCAGATTAGGTTTAGTCAAGGAATATGATGTAGTTGTGGGTTTGGATTTAGATGTATGTTTGGTTATGGGTAAGGGTGTGTTTTGAGCTATGATGGGTGTCATGGTAGAATTTATGATAGAGATGGTTGTGCTTAGTTCTATTGGTCAAAATATTTTTTGGTAGATAGTGGAAGTATCAACCAGTGACATTTGCATTTGTGTTAAGATAGGGAGCAGAAGATGCCCCTAAAGTAAGTCTCTATCAACATAATCTAGGTGATTAGCTAAACGTGAGAATGAAATGTCTGTAGGTGAGGTTGATGAGGACCTAATGGCAATTCTCATAAATTTTTTCCTAGAAACGAGGAATTTTATAGCTTCATCTTTTGTGGGTAAGAAAGCCGAAAGTAGGTCTGCATGATCTTGGGTAGCTAATGAAGAATGATCACCTAGAGGTAAAGGTATCTCTATTATGCCTTTGATAGGTGGAGGAGATGATAAGTACTCCTCTATGGGTGGAGGAGATGATGGGTGCTTCTCTGTGGGTGGAGGAGATGGTGGGTACTCTTTTGTGGGTGACAAATTTCTAGGTGGAGAAGCCAAGAGTGAAATAGTCTTGATATTAATGGAAGGCTCCTCTACGGGTGATGAAGGAGGTTAAAGGTGTTCCTCGATGAGTGGAGGAATAGGTGAGATGGGTTCCAATGTAGAAGGAGGGATTTAGGCTAGGATTTACTCTATGGAATGAATATGAGGTAATTGGGCAGCATTAGATGTATCACTGAAAATAGCATGGACCTTGCGGGTATGGATATCATGAGTTGAAGTCTCTCCAATTTGATCAACAGAAGGGGCATGATTAAAAAATGGTTTCTTGAAGATGTGTAAGTTTTGATTGGTAGGTGTGTTAGTATTATCCATGGTTAATTCACCTTTCTCAAGCATTTCTTGGACAATTTTTTTGAAAGTGATGAAATTGCCATCACTATGACCCTTTACTCAATGGTAGTTACAGAAGTCATGCTCTTTATAACACATGAATGTGGGATGAGAAGGGTCAAAAATAATGTGTGGTTTCATGGGAGGAAGGGTGATGAACCTGACTTTGATGAGATTTTCCAAGACAGAAGAATAAGGTTCCCCAATTGGGGTATATTTTTGTTGTTCTCATCTTGAAAAGTGTGAATGGGTGAGAGATTAGATTAGGGGATTACCTGATTTGATAGATGAGATGGGCCAGCTTTGAGTACCACTACGTTAGCAGTCCCCTTGGCCTTTGAATAATTATTTTGTTGTTTTGCAGAAGAAGAGGTATCATTTGATTTGAATGCCAAGTTTTTATTGTGTAATTGGATTTTCTTCTCTTCAGTGGCCTGAATCTCTAAATTTTGTGCCATTGTGAATGCTTCGTCAAAGGTTCAGAAAGTTTGGACCTAGAGGGTCAGTGTGATATGCCTAGCACAAGCCCATGTGAAGATTTCAATGAGTTTTGTTTACAGTAATTGGAATGTGATTTGATTGATTAGGCTATGCCAACAAGCAACAAAATATGTGATTGATTCATCGTCATACTGATGCGTAGAGTATAAGTTGGTAATGGTAACCTTCTTAACAATATTAATGGAGAAGTGATCAAAGAAGGCTTGGGCTACCTGGTTGAGTGAGAAGATAGAGTTTCTGGGTAACCCACTATACCAATCTAATGCAGGCCCAGTCAAAGACATGGGAAAGGTCCTCAGAAGCAAAGCATCATCATGGGTGATCAGATAACACCTGTGTTTGAAAGACCAAAAATGTTGCTAATTGTATTCTTTGCTATTAAAAAAGTTGAATTTAGGCATTTCCCAATGAATGGGATATGGATGGATAGGAATGGAGGGGTGGATAGGCTCGTTATAAATCTCATTGTAGGTGAGAGTGTTGTAGGAGCCAGAAACTGATACTTCCAATGTCTACATCTTTTCCATCATTAACTTGATTAGTTCATTGGTAGGTTATAATGGATGGTTTCCACCTCTTGTGTAAGAGGGTTAGTGTTGGCCATGTAACAAGGGTGGCATTCTAGTATATGGTGCTTCCATATGGTTAGATTGAGAGGAAGGTAGTGAAATAGGGGTACATACCCAGAGTGAACAATAGATGAAACAAGAGGCTGCTGATAGTGCATATATGGAGGTGGAAGGGTCATGGTGACCCTAGTGGCAATGGGAGCTAAATATTATGGAATAAAAAGGATGAAATTTTGAAAAGGGGTAGGGGTCACCAATACCAGGGGTGGTAATGTAGCTATGGGTATATGTGAGATAATAGGCACTCTAAGAAGGGAGCATCTCATCTATCCAAGACTCTTTTCTGGGCTGACTTCAATGAAGAATTGTCATATTACATAATCCTACTGGCTCGGGTTATGGGCTTACCCTCTACTAACGAGTTCCATTTCTGGATGTGCCCGCTTATCAACATGGTGTGCAAGGGAAATCAAAATATCAACTGGGTAGAAATCATCAGCATGAACCTAGCGGAGCAGCTATCCAATGTACAGCAAACAAAGAAATTCTACATGACTTCGTACCTGATGTATACTCTAGCGGCATCAAGGCAATGGTTTGGCTTTCCTTACATTGATGCCCACAAGGATGATCTTGTATATGCCTACTGCCTGCAGTTCACCCTAGAGACCAGAAATCACAATTTCCGAAGGGTGAATGATGCTTTCACCATGTACATGGTCAGACTTCGCGAGGGTGACACTGCTAGAAGATTTTCTGACGAAGCCATGAGATTGATATCGCACTACGGTGTCTATTTTATCTAGTTCAGAAAATTCTCCTATATCAGGCTTGCTGGCTACGAGAGCACCCCTCTAAGGCTTCTAATGTTATGTAGTGACAAGATGGCTCTGATAGAAGTATGCAGGAAATTAGACAAATTACATAGAACCTGCAGGGACAAGAAGATTACTGGTTTACAATTCCCCAACTCTTTAGGAAACTACACTTGCAAAACATCCCTGGCCCCCATTACTGTTCATTTCTTCAAGCCTAGAACTTGCTTTGACTTGAAAAAGTTCATTGAGAAAAATTTCAAGATAAGCTATCATCATAGGGTAGATACAAAAGACTATTTGGTTGACTGTACCGATGATTTTGAGGCCAGAAGGAGGCATTATGGCAGGTTCTCTCTACAATCAATCCAAGAACACGGCTTGTACTAAGTTCCTGAAGGACTCAAGGATGACAACTATGATCTATACTCATATGAGTATGACAATGTCGTTAAGCACACTCCCTTGGAGGACTTGGATTGGTTCAAAAAAGAGAAAGATGATTTGGTTGAGATCCTGGCTCCAGTCTTAGTCAGGACTAAGATCTAGTTTGATAAGAAAGTTCGAGAGCTTAGGAGGCACTCAGGGGAATCCTCCTCTAAGGATGTTTCAACCCCAAGGAGGGAAGCATCGACTCCAAGATCAGACACACCTGTGCAAACCCCTCCTGCCTCATCAACTCAAGGACCTGTAGCTTCTACTCCTTCTTCATCCACCCAGGTATACCAGAAGAAACTCAAGGAGGTTAAGAAGGAGCCTGTAGAAGAAGATCCCCAGAGAAAGCAATTAGAATTACCTTTGGGACCAAAGAACATCATTGTTCTTAGTGAAAGTGAGGAAAGTGAAGTACCAGCCCCTACAAGCACCCCTGAAGCTCTGCTGGATAAGGAAAAAGAGGTACAGAGTGCTGAGCTTCCAAGTACTATTGATTCCTCTGCACCAGTTGTCTCAAGCACCCCACTCATGTCTCAACTCAAGACAACAGCTGTGTAAACCTTGAGCGCCATGAGTTCTCTGTCTCTTGGTCCTCTTGCCCCTCCTACCTCTTCCTCCTCCTCTTTTGCATGGGTACAGACTCTCGTCGACAGTAGGAAGAGAAAACCTTCCTCTCAGAGCTCAGGGCCAAATTTTGATGCTGTGGCAGCCTTGTTAGGCACTACTCCTCCTTCCCATGCCAAAAAAGCTAGAATCACCTCCAGGATAGTGCCTGATGCTCAGGGCCAGCAATTCCTAGAGATAGCTAAGCCTACAATAGATAAAGCAGAGCAGGATTTGTAGGTATCTGACATAGAAATCTCAAGGATTCCAATGGGAGAGTCTACCCCTGAAGGTGAGATCCACAATCTCCAGGAAACAGTCATAAGAGTCATTAGGAGGGTAGAAAAAGGGTAGCAAACTATAGAACAGTTGGAAGAAAAAGCCCAGATTCTCACAGATTTTATCAAATCTCTTTTTTCCAAGGACAAAGTTTTGGACCCTACCCCATTGACTACTCTTCCACCACCTGTGATTTTGAGCCAAGATGAGGTACAGAGTATCAAAGACATGCACAAGTATTCCGTCTAT
The DNA here is from genome assembly GCA_019776745.2 of Taxus chinensis. NCBI lineage: Eukaryota > Viridiplantae > Streptophyta > Pinopsida > Cupressales > Taxaceae > Taxus > Taxus chinensis. Next base: position 28,230,603 of record CM034147.1, read on the forward strand.
GGTAGAGCTATGGAGGCCATGGTGGAAGATATGCTTGTTGTTGGATTAAACTTCATCGATGAAGCTTTCAAACTCCACGGAAAGGTGAACAACTTACAACAAAAGCTCTCCTCCACTATTGGGATCATAGATATAGAGCTTAAACTTTGGAGCAGTTGCATTGTGAACCTCTTCCTCATGGGACAAAAAGATGAAAACATTTTATTGGCGAGTAACGTTTTTTATGATGCAAAGGATAATCTGTCAAAGTCCTGGGTCTACAGCGTGGAGTGGAAGATCAAGGTCTTGGAGGAGGCTTCCAGAGAATTGAAGAATATCTGGCAGAAGGGAGAGGCTTTCAAAACACTAGTTGTATCAGCTTTCAAAGATATACATTGTCATCTTCAAGATGAAACTTCTGGTGTGTCTCTCTCCCTACAAGAAATAAAAGATCAATTCAGAGCTTTTGTCAAAGGTAATCTGTTCAAGGAAAGCTCCATTTGCAAAGAGAAAATGAAGGAGATCTTCTCTCTTCAATCTACCATTGAAGAAGCAAATAAGGAATATCATACTCATGTCGATTTTGATAAGGAAATGGAGAAGTGCCTCAAATTTTGGACCCAATCTATAGCCAACACGTTAGTCCCTCATGGCAGAGACATAGCCGAGGCACTGAAGAGATTCAGACAGTGGATTTTAAAATCAGTGGGTCCCTCCCAGTCATAAGCACCTGTCTTCCCCTCCTAATTCTTCTCTTCTCTTCCCATTCTTTCTCTCGGATTTATTGTAATAATTAGTTGGGGTATTGCGATTGGTAACCCTTTAACTAATCATTAGTTAAAATAAGTAGTTACCGAGAGTAACTGAATTGTAAACTATATAATGGCCTCTCCTCGCCATTTTGAAAGGAGGAAGAACTTGGCTTATTTTCTAAAAGTGTAAAATAAATCATAAAGAAATCAATACAGAAGGACTTTTCATTCTTTGTCTATCTGATTTCCTTCTATCCCCAAGATTTTCATTTAATCTTGTTAAGATCATTTATCTGTATTATGTTAAGAAGCTTTGTATTCTTACAGATGTTATTTATAGAACTTTGTGTCTTTCAAATTTTATCTTACTAGTATGATACAAATGATCTTGTTTCAATTCACTGTACCTTCGCATGCATAAAGAATTACTCTGTCATCTATAATTATAAATGGTTCTTTTCTGCTCATTCTCGTTTTCTCATTCCTTAGTCCTTTTGTAATTGAGGATCCTTATAGAAAACACTTTCATAAATATCCAAGTTCCACAAGAAAATCATGTTTTGTATATGTGTAAATAGGTTTGTTTCTAAATAAGGGAACCTCTCCCATTAAAGAGGAGGGACTTCTTGTCCCCTGACTGTTGCTCTTCCTGAAGTCATTTTTGACGACCAACAGTTTTTGGTGACTCCGTTGGGGAAATCATATTCCAGTTTTGTAGTTATTGATCATCCTTTGATCTATCGACTCCACGTTTTACTCGAGGGAGAAGGGCCCTTGGTATTGAAGATACTCAGTTCCAACTTTTGGAGCAGTAGGGTTTTCCTTTCCCTTTAACAAGAAATAGAAAGACTCGTTCGACAAGCACTCCACGCCATTTTTCCAAGAGTGGTATTCCTTTAGAGTCAATCAGTCCTAATCTTCGAGCTTTGATTCTTGTTGGTGTTGCAGTTCCTCTTCACGCCATTTTTCCAAGAATGGCGATACCATTACCCTGGGGTCATCGTGTCGGGCCCCTTGCCCTTCCTCAGCCTTTGCACGAGTTACCCAGAGGTAACGGGAAGAACTTCCCTAAATTCAAAGGCGATGGTAAAGTGCATCCTGATGAACACATCGCAGCCTTCATAGTTGCATGCGGAGTTCTGGGAGTTGAACATGAAGATGTCTCAGTAAGACTTTTCATTGAGTCTTTACAGGATAATGCTGCTGATTGGTTCAATCACCTTCCGGCCGGTTCTATCACTAGCTGGGACACAATGAGAACTAGGTTTGAAAACTAGTTCAAACCAGCAGAAGACGTGCATGCCTTGCTATCCCAAATCTCTCAAATAAAGAAGGATTCATCAGAGCCCATGAGAGAATTTGTGGCCCGATTCAATAGGTTGATTAACAAAATTCCACCAAATACTTGACTTTTAGATCAAATTCAAAAAAAAAATTTCCTAAATGCTCAATCGCCTGAGGTTAGCTATGCACTAAGAAGGGCTAATCTCGCAACATTGGCTGAAGATCAAACTCTTGCTGTTAGTGTCGAAGATGATTTAATCATGTCAGGGAAGTTGAGGAGAGACCCTTCTAAATCTAAATCAACTTCTTCCTCCTCTTCCACCCCTGGACCTAATACTGATCCATTGGTACAAAAACTTGCAAATGATCTCATTGTCATTAAGAAACAATTGGCTCAGCATGCTCCCTATGCAGACGTTCCAAGGAGGAATTTTCAACCCAGAAATCATTTTCCTGCTACTCAAACAAGGATAATGCTTGAAGAACCTCCTATTAAAGTTCCTGTCAATGCAACCTGTGAAGTTGAGGAACCAGAGGATGAAGAGGATAATGACGATTGCGAGGAATTTGTTGAAGAGGTTGATGATGAAGCAGATGAACTCGAGGGATCTCGAGTTAATTTCTTCACCACTGAAGGCATTGATGCAGAGGATGATTATGATGAAATAGTAGCAGACATGAATAGTGAATCATACGCTGTCATGACTCGAGAGTAGAAAAATCAGAGGGAGAAAGTGATGCAGCCCACCAACAAAATCTAAAGAATAGCCGACAACTATCCTTGTAATTGTAAAAAGAGGATCTCCTATTCCCATTTCCTCTACACCAAAGGTGATTCCTATAAATTCTGCTACTAAAGTTACTTCTTTTTCCCCTAAAATTGATAAACCTAAGATTTCAAATGATGATAGCCCATCCACTTCTAGGTCTTTTGATATTATTGATCACCTGAAAAATACTAAGGTTCAAATCTCATAAGCTGAATATTATCAAACCCATCCTAAGGATTTTTCTAAAATGATTCACTTTGTCAATTCCCATTCTAAAACTACCTCTAAATGCCTTTTACCCACTCCTTCTTCTGCACCACAACCTAATCTAATAGCCGATGTCACCTCACCCAGTGATAAAATCAAACCATTCTATGTGACACTTCTTATAGCTGGCCATAGGCTCATTAATTACGTCATAGACTCAGGAGCATCAGATAATGTGATGCCTGCTAAAGTAGCTCATGCCTTAGGCTTGACTCTCACATGCACTTATGGATCTTGTTACTCTCTGGAGAGTAAGGAAGTGCCCTTGGTTGGAAGGATTAAAGATGCACAAGTGGCTTTTGTTGCTTTGCCTGAGAAGAAAGTTTTGGCTACTATCTTAGTAGCAGATATTCCTCCTTCATACGAGATGTTGCTAAGAAAAAAATTATGTAAGGATGTGGGTGGAGAAATTCAAATGGACTGGTCACATGCCCTCATACCTGTTAATGGGAAAATGAAAAAGCTATTGCCTGAGAAGCAATCTGAGTATATTTTACAAAAAATGGATGATCCCAAAGCACAAATACTCTATGAGGATATGGGGCATGGCAACTACATGATTATGTCTCCTGAAGAAATCCAACTCCCTAAAGTGTCACCTAAAGATCCTAATGGTGTTTGGATTTTAGAGTTTGATGGAAGTTGTTCCTCAGCTGGTTCTGGAGCTTGTGTCATACTGGTGTCACCTGAATGAAGCCTTCATCCTTTTTCATTCAAATTGCAGTTTGAAAATACCAATAATACGGTAGAGTATGAGGCTCTCATTCTTGGACTACAGGTGGCAAAAGAACAGGGTGTGAAGAATCTTATAGCTCGTGGGGATGCAGAATTGATTGTAAAGCAAGTTAGAAACCTCTTCCAGGTGAAAAATTACCAGAATCAGGTTTGGGATTCCATTGAATTTCTTGATGCTTTCTCCATTGAAGCAATACCTAGGGAAAAGAATACCAGGGCTGATTCATAAGCAGTCTCTGGGTCACTGCTTATACCTCATCCTGACTTTTCCCAAGATAAGTTCACCATTGAGATGATCCATCGACCTAGTGTACTTGATGATAAAAATAACTGGCAAGTTTTCAATAATGATCAACACTTGCTTTCTTTCTTAGAACTCAAAGATAATTTTGAATAGATATACTTTGAAGGAAGTGATAACTTGCCTCATGAAAGTGTGCCCTTTGACAAAGCAGCCACCCAAGGAGAAGAAACGGATCAGGATGGATGTATCAAACTCAAGGGAAACAAGATCCCTAAAGGATTGGTAAGTTTAGAGGACCTGTTTGATAAACACGACAAGTATGTAAAGTCTAGAGCTTCTACTGGACCTCAACAATCAGTTGAATATGAAAAAATTAATATTGGGAGTTCTACTAACCCCAAGCTTGTGAACATTGGAAAATGTTACACAATAGATGAGAGGAAGAAAGAAATTGATCTTTTAAAGAGGTATAAGGATGTTCTTGCCTACTCTTATGAAGATTTAAAAGCTTTCCAACTAAAAGAGATGCAGCATTTTATTCCTCTCAAACCTGGAATTAAGCCTTTTAAACAGAAACAAAGGCAATACAATCCTAAAATAGCTGACACCATTTTTCAAGAAATACAGAAGCTGTTGAAAGCCAAAATCATTTTTCCTATCCATCATTCAACATGGAATGCCAATATTGTACCTGTTAGGAAGAAAATGGTGAGATTCATATCTGTCTTGACTTCAGGAATCTAAACCAGGCTTCCTTGAAAGATAATTACCCTTTACCTATGATGGATCAGGTCTTACAAGTAGTAAAAGGATCTGAAATGTTGTCTATGCTTGATGGATTCTCATGATATAATCAGGTAGAAGTTAATACTGCAGATCAACACAAAATGGCTTTCACTACCCCTTGGGGTACCTTTGCTTACAAAAGGATGCCTTTTGGGTTCATTAATGCCGGTGCTACTTTTTAGAGAGCTATGGACCTAGCCTTTGGAATTTTGAAAGGGAAGTGTATTGTTGTATACCTGGATGACTTGACTGTGTATTCTAAAACAAGGGCGGATCATTTTCAGCACCTGGAGACAGTTCTGCTAAGATGTAGAGAACATGGGATCTCTTTGAATCCTAAAAAATCTGTCTTTTGTGTCACAGAGGGGAAATTATTAGGGCACATTGTCTCCAAAGATGGTATTAAAATTGATCCTGAGTGATTTCAAGCTATTCAGAAAATTCCTCTCCCAACCAGCAAAAAGGGCGTGCACTCTTTCTTTGGTAAGATCAATTTTTTGAGAAGATTCATCCCTGATTTTACAGAAATAACTTTGAATATCTCCCAAATGATGAAAGGCAAACAAACGTTTGGTTGGTCTTCTGAAGGGAAATAATTCTTTGAAGATATTAAAAGAGCCATTGCTAAAACTCCTATTTTAGCATGTCTAGATTTTAGCAAAGATTTTATCATCTATTGCTACACCACAGATAACACCTTAGCTCTTGTTTTAACTCAGGAAGATTCTAATGAGCACGAACTCCAAATTGCATTTATGAGCTATATTCTAAAAGATCATGAGTTAAAATACACCATGATGGAAAAACATGCTTTTGCAGTGGTTAAAGCTGCTAAGCAATTTCGTTTTTACATTCTCAACTCTCACTCCATGGTGTTGGTACCAGATACAACTGTTAAGTCAATTCTCACACAACAGGAATTTGGATCCAAGAGAGGGAACTGGGTGGCTAGGGTCCAAGAATATGATATTGACATCAAACTGACCAAGCTCATCCATGGAAAAGGCCTTTGTGAACTCATCGCTGAAGGAGCTAGACATAAGTTACTGGAAGATAAAGTTGGTCTTCCTACCATTTTGTTTCTTAGCTCAGTTGACGAATGGTATGCTGATATCACCCATTTTCTCACCTATGGAGAATGCCCCTCTCATTTGACTTCCAAAGAAAAGAGGACTGTTAAACTAAGGTCAGTGCAATATGTGTTGTGGGAAAACGCCTTGTTTAAACGTGGGTTAGATGGAAGGTTTTTGAAATGTGTGGACAAGGAACAGCAAAAAAAGCTACTCTCAACTTTTCATGATCAGGCATGTGGAGGGCACTACTCATCAACTATCACTACTCATAAGATACTTCGTGGAGGATATTACTAGCCTACCTTGTTTAGAGATGCATCAAAGTGGGTTGATAAATGTGAGGCTTGTCAGACTTTCGTGGGTAGACCCAAATTGGCCTCTTTGCCTCTTAAGCCAATTGTAATTGAAGAACCTTTTCAACAGTGGGGTTTGGACTTCATTGTAAAACTTAATCCCTCTTCTAGTGCTGGTCATAATCATGTATTAACTACCACAGATTATTTCACCAAATGGGTAAAAGCCATTCCAGTAAAGAGTACTACTTTTGAAGTGGTGTGTAGTTTCATCAAAGAAAATATCTTGGTAAGGTATGGTGTACCTAACAAGATTGTGACAGATAATGCTTCGAATTTTTCTTCAACCGAGATAATGGATTTTTGCTATGGATATGGTATCTCATTGGCTTACCCCTCAGATTACTATCCTCAGGGAAATGGACAAGCAGAATCCACTAATAAAAATCTGGTGACCATAATAAGGAAATTATTCAATGAGTCTTAACGAAACTGGCACAAGAAAATCTATGATGCTCTTTGGGTAGATAGGATCACACCTAAGAGAGCCATTGGAATGTCTCCTTTTCAAGTGGTATATGGAGTAGAAGCTCAATTTCTAGTAACAGTGGAGCTGCCGTCCTTGCATCTAATGAAGGCCATTGAAGATACCAATTTCAATGATGCTTTGGATAAGAGAATAATGTACCTTCACAAATTGAATGAGGATAGATTGGAAGTTGCTGATAAGATATCTGCTCATCAATAGAAAGTTAAGGTCCTGTTTGATAAGAAAGCCAAGTTTAGAGATTTCCAAGTTCGAGACACTTTTTTTTTGTGGGATAAAAGGCATGAACCTCGTGGCAGCCATGGCAAGTTTGATTCCCTTTGGCTCAAACCTTTCAAGATTAGGCACTTTGATGGTAAGAATTCTTTTTACCTTGATTATATGGATGGTTCCTCTCTTCCACTTCCTTATAGTGGGCAGTACCTGAAGTTGTTCAAGTCATAGGTGATTAGGGGGTCCCTTTTAGTATATTCTGTATAGTGTGTGTCCTCCTTTCCTGCTCTTGTTTTTGTGTGTTGTTTTGGTGTGTTGTCTTCTATATTGGTTTGCTTTTTGACTCCGTGGCCCAATGGATAAGGTACTGGTCTACTTCCTTGAGTTTTTCTAAATTCTTGCCTTGTCTCATTTTCTGAATTTATGCCAAGTCATCCCCAGAGGGAGCCAGCTGTTGTCCACTCAAAATTCCCCTGTTTTTAAGAAGGTGAAAATTTAAAATTTTGAGTTTAAGTGTCTTTTCTATTGTACTGATAATGTGAAAAGCCAAAGAAATAGAGAAAATCTACATTTTTGGGTCATTTTTCATATTTCTCGGGCCTGTCAAATATTTTTGTCCCGTGTGTCACAAGTTCAATTGGGCCCTTTGTTCCCCAATTGGCCGGTTTACACGAAGTCTGTTCTTTTTGGGCCCGTCAGAGCTTTTTGTCCCAAATGTCCCAAGTTCACCTAGACTAGTTGTTCCATTTTCATCTGATTCAGCCAAGTCACGTACTTCACGTGCTTTTGCCCCGTGTGTTTCAAGAGCATTTGTGTGTCTTTTCCCTGTATTGCCCGAATCGGCCGAGTCACGTACTTCGCGCTTTCGTGTCCCTCATGTCCCAAATGAACCAAAGTGCTATTCGTGCTAATTTTTCCCACTCTACCTGAATATCTTGCTTTTCAAGTTGTTAGGTATGTATTTAATGCGTATTTATTACCTTTCTCTCTCCTAAACGGCTATATAACGAGCGAATCCCTTATGCATTTCGCACACTGCTTTCCTGTTATATTTTTCTCGAACCCTTACAATCTAAATTCCTGTGCGCGTATCCATTCCCTCTACAATTTCATCCCAAATTCTAGCTTGCAACTCTGCTCTCTGAATTACTATCAACATGAAGATCAAATTTCAGGGGCAGGAACAAGTCTCACCACTTGAGTCTGTCATTCCTGATATCGGGGACAATGAAGTTCGCCACCTTGACTTTGACAATTTTTGGTCGAGGATGACAGACGTAAACCCTACACCAATGGCACAGATGATTCATGATAGTGGTATGGATTTTGTTGGTGGTTTCCCTATCTCTGTGAAACATGCGGACACGGTGCTCGCATGCGGGGCTCATTTCAACCCTGATTCGAGTGAATTAACAAACATACATGGGGAGCTCATTACCAAACTTGACGCTACCACCATTGGCACTGCACTGAGGATTCCAAAAATGGATAATGCCGTAGTTGTCTCCCAGAATAAAGCACAGGCCCTGTTCAATCAAGACAGTGACAACTATAAGGCGCGGGTGGTGAACTCTTGGCTCAAAAACCCTAAGAAGGGAGCATCTCGTCTATCCAAGACTCTTTTCTGGGCTGACTTTAATGAAGAATTGTCATATTTCATAATCCTACTAGCTCGGGTTATGGGCTTACCCTCTACTAACGAGTTCCATTTTTGGATGTGCTCGCTTATCAACATGGTGTGCGAGGGAACTCAAAATATCAACTGGGCAGAAATCATTAGCATGAACCTAGCAGAGCAGCTGTCCAATGTACAGCAAAAAAAGAAATTCTACATGACTTTGTACCTGATGTATACTCTGGCGGCATCAAGGCAATGGTTTGGCTTTTCTTACATTGATGCCCACAGGGATGATCCTGTATATGCCTACTGCCAGCAGTTCACCCTAGAGATCAGCAATCGCAATTTCCGAAGGGTGAATGATGCTTTCACCATGTACATGGTAAGACTTCTCGAGGGTGACACTGCTAGAAGATTTTCTGACGAAGCCATCAGCCTGATATCGTACTATGGTGCCTATTTTATCCAGTTCAGAAAATTCTCCTATATCAGGCTTTCTAGCTACGAGAGCACCCCTCTGAGGCTTCCGATGTTCTATAGTGAAAAGATGGCTCTGATAGAAGTATGCAGGCAATTGGAAAAATTGCATAGAACCTGCAGGGACAAGAAGATTACTGGTTTGTACTTTCCCATCTCTTTGGGAAACTACACTTACAAAACAGCCCTGGATGCACATAATATAGAAAGATCCCTGACCCCCATTACTGTTCATTTCTTCAAGCCCAGAACTTGCTTCGACTTCAAAATTTTCATTGAGAAAAATATCAAGATAACCTATCATCATAGGGCAGATACAGAAGACTATTGGGCTGACTGTGCCGATGATTCTGAGGCCAGAAGGAGGCATTATGGCAGGTTCTCTCTACAATTAATCCAAGAACTTGGCTTATACCAAGTTCCTAAAGGACTCAAGGATGAAAACTCTGATCTATACTCATATGAGTATGACAATGTGGTTAAGCACACTCCCTTAGAGGACTTGGATTGGTTTAAAAAAGAGAAAGATGATTTGGTTGAGATCTTGGCTCCAGTATTAGTAAGGACTAAGATCTGGTTTGATAAGAAAGTTCGAGAGCTTAGGAGGCACTCAGGGGAATCCTCCTCCAAGAATGTTTCAACCCCAAGGAGGGAAGCATCGACTCCAAGATCAGACACACCTGTGTAAACCCCTCCTGCCTTGTCAAATCAAGGACCTGCAGCTTCTACTCCTTCTTCATCCACCCAGGTATACCAGAAGAAACTCAAGGAGGTTAAGAAGGAGCCTGTAGAAGATCCCCAGAGAAAGCAGGTAGAATTGCCTTTGGGACTAGAGAACATCATCTTTCTTAGTGAAAGTGAGGAAAGTGAAGTGTCAGCCCCTACAAGTGCCCCTCAAGCTCTGATGGATAAGGAAAAAGAGGTACAGAGTGCTGAGCTTCCAAGTACTATTGATTCCTCTGCACCAGTTGTCTCAAGCACCCCACACATGTCTCAACTCGAGAAAATAGCTGTGCAAACCTTGAGTGCCATGAGTTCTCTGTCTCTTGGTCCTCTTGCCCCTCCTGCCTCTTCCTCCTCCTCTTTTGCATGGGTACAGCCTCTCATGAATAGTAGGAAGAGAAAACCTTCCTCTCAGAGATCGAGGCCACATTTTGATGCTGTGGCAGCCTTGTTAGGCACTACTCCTCCTTCCCACGCCAAAAAAGCCAGAATCACCTCCAGGATAGTGTCTGATGCTCAGGGCCAACAATTCCTGGAGATAGCTAAGCCTACAATAGATAAGCCAGAGCAGGATTTGCAGGTATTTGACCTAGAACTCTCAAGGATTCCAATGGGAGAGTCTACCCCTGAAGGTGAGATCCACAATCTCGAGGAAACAGTCACAAGAGTCATTGGGAGGGTAGAAAAAGGGTAGAAAACTATAAAACAGTTGGAAGAACAAGCTCAGATTCTCACAGATTTTATCAAATCCCTTTTTTCCAAGGAAAAAGTTTTGGACCCTACCCCATTGACTACTCTTCCACCACCTATGATTTTGAGCCAAGATGAGGTATAGAGTATCAAAGACATGCACAAGTATTCTATCTATGGCAGAGCTATGGAGGCCATGGTGGAAGATATGCTTGTTGCTAGATTAAACTTCATCAATGAAGCTTTCAAACTCCATGGAAAGGTGAACAACTTGCAACAAAAGCTCTCCTCCACTATTGGGATCATAGATAAAGAGCTTAAACTTTGGAGTAGTTGCATTGTGGACCTCCGCCTCATGGGACAAAAAGATGAAAACATTTTATTGGTGAGTAAGGTTTTTGATGATGCAAAGGATAATCTGTCAAAGTTCTGGGTCTACAACATGGAGTGGAAGATCAAGGTCCTAGAGGAGGCTTCGGGAGAATTGAAGAATAGCTGGCAGAAGGGAGAGGATTTCAAAACACTAGTTGTATCTGCTTTCGAAGATATACATTGTCATCTTTAGGATGAAACTTCTGGTGTGTCTCTCTCCCTACAAGAAATCAAAGCTTAATTCAGAGCTTTTTTCAAATGTAATCTGTTCAAGGAAAGCTCCATTTCCAAAGATAAAATGAAGGAGATCTTCTCTCTTCAATCTACCATTGAAGAAGCAAATAAGGACTATCATACTCATGTCTAGTTTGATAAGGAAATGGAGAAGTGCCTCAGATTTTGGACCCAATCTATAGCCAACACATCAGTCCCTCATGGCAGAGACATAGCCGAGGCGCTGAAGAGATTCAGACAGCAAATTTTAAAATCAGTGGGTCCCTCCCATTCATAAGCACCTGTCTTCCCCTCCTAATTCTTCTCTTCTCTTCCCATTCTTTCTCTTGGATTTATTGTAATAATTAGTTTGGGTATTGTGATTGGTAACCCTTTAACTAATCATTAGTTAAAAGAAGTAGTTACTGAGGGTAACTGAATTGTAAACTATATAATGTCCTCTCCTCGCCATTTTGAAAGGAGGAAAAACTTGGCTTATTTTCTGAAAGTGTAAAATAAATCATAAAGAAATCAATACAGAAGGACTTTTCATTCTTTGTCTATCTGATTTCCTTTTATCCCCAAGATTTTCGTTTAATCTTGTTAAGATCATTTGTCTGTATTATGTTAAGAAGCTTTGTATTCTTACAGACATTATTTATAGAACTTTGTGTCTTTCAAATTTCATCTTACTAGTATGATACAAATGATCTTGTTTCAATTCACTGTACCTTCGCATGCATAAAGAATTACTCTATCATCTATAATTCTAAATGGTGCATTTCTGCTCGTTCTCATTTTCTCATTCCTCAGTCCTTTTGTAATTGATGATCCTTATAGAAAACACTTTCGTAAATATCCAAGTTCCACAAGAAAATCATGTTTTGTATATGTGTAAATAGGTTCGTTTCTGAATAAGGGAACCTCTTCCATTAAAGAGGAGGGACTTCTTGTCCCCTGACTATTGCTCTTCGTGAAGTCCTTTTTGACGACCAACAGAATCTTTGTGAGCACTTCCTCCTTCCTGAAGTCCTTTTATACTATTGTGAGCACTTCGTCATTCCTACAGAATCTTTGTGACAACTATCAATATGAGTGAACACACAGTCACCTTTGAGAAGTTGGTCAATGTACTCTAACAAGAAGAGGCAATGAACAACAATGATCATGAATATGAGTAAGCACTATCTTCCAATCATAAAGGAAATGGGAAATTTTAGTCCAATCACAAGAAGTCCTAACAAAATCAAAGTCAACAAGACAATACCAAGAAGTGTCCCATTTGCAATAGAGGGGGACATGACATCAAATATTGTTGGAACAATTCCTACAAAAAGGGTTCATCAAGTAATTCAAAACCCAATAACCAACAGGGTAATAACAATTCAAATCAAGGGAAGTCCAACAACAACAACAATCAAGGGCAGAAAAATAGTAATTGGTAAAGAAAACCTAAACAACAAGGGTACATTGCCGAACATGAGGATGATTCAGATGAAGGACACCACATGTATTCTGGTCAATTTGATGAAGAAACCAAGTCCACACAATATATCTGGTATGTTGACTCGGGTGCAACTCGACACATGACTGGGCCCAAGGATTGGTTCTACACACTACGTGAATCACCTAACAACAACCATGTGTCATTAGGTGATGACTCGTCATAAAGTGTCAAGGGGATTGGAAAAATTTCACTACCTCTTGGAAAGCATGACTGCAAAATCACATATGTATTTTATGTACCTGGGTTGACCAAGAATTTGCTATCAGTTAGTCAACTCCTTGATCACAACTTGAAGTTGGATTTTGACAGTCATAAGAGATAAAAAGTGTGCTTGATAAGAGATAAGTCAAGAGGTTCCAAGATTGTGGCAAGAGCCTCCAATGTGGGACACATGTTCCAACTTGGTTTTTTCCACAAGGATGATCAAGCTCTAGTTGCCAAAGACACACAATCTGCAGAACTATGGCATCACAGATATGGTCACATCAGTTTTGGCTATCTCCAAACACTTCAAAAGGGCAACATAGTGAAAGGATTGCCTACACTCAAGCACAACACTGACAAGTGTCACAATTGCCTAGCTGGAAAGCAACATAGAGTACCCTTCCAGAAGAACACATATAGAGCTAAGGGAAAGCTTGATTTGGTGCACACTGATCTTTGTAGGCCCATACAACCAAGTCATTATGGATTTCAATACTTCATGCTTTGTGTTGATGACTACTCAAGAAAGATGTGCATATATTGTCTAAGAAACAAGAGTCAAGCCTTTGAGACATTTCAGAAGTTCAAAGCACTTGTTGAGAATGAAGTTGGTCACAAGATCAAAACTCTCCGCTTAGATGGAGGGGGGGAATTCACAAGAAATGAGTTCAAGGTTTACCTGGAAGCTCATGGGATTCGTCGACAAATGCCTCCTACTCACACACCACAGTAGAATGATATAGTTGAGAGAAGGAATCGTACTATCATGGAAATGGTGTGATTAATGATTGACGACTCAGGTTTAACAAAGACATTTTGGGTAAAAGCTATATGAACTATAGTCTATTTGTTGAACAGAGTGCCCATAGTAGCTCTTGAAGGAGTGACACCTCAAGAAGCATGGTCTAATCAGAAACCATCAATTACACACCTAAGAGTATTTAGGTGTAAAGCTAGCATGCACATACCCAAGAAGAATAGGAACAAGTTGGATATGAAAGATAAGAAACTGATATTCATTGGATACAGTGAAGAAGCAATTGGGTACAGATTATGGGATCCGAAAGCAAAGAAAGTATACACAAGTAGTGATGTTGATTTCTTTGAGAAGAAACAAGCAGATGCTCCACTCAACGACTCAACAAACATGTAGAATACACCTCTTGTGAAGACAGAATTTGATGTTCCCACTAAAGATGATAGTGACAAATTGGATGATGGTGAAAACTTGGATCCACCACAAGCCAATTGAACATCTAAGAAGTTACCTAAATGGTATACTCAATTAATAAGAGATGTAAATTTGGATGAAGCACCTAGCACATCATCCAATCCTGGACCTAGAACTCGCAGTCAAGCTCGTGAAGAGGTCAATTATGCCCTAATGAGTAGAGTTGTTGAAACAGTTGAGCCAACTACAGTTCAGGAAGCCCTACAATCAAAAGCTTGGAAAGATGCCATGGATTCAGAGTATCAGTCAGTGATGAAGAACAACACATGGCAACTTGTTGACCTTCCACCAGGGAAGAAACCCATTGGATGCAGATGGATATTCAAGACTAAGTACAAGAAGAACCACAACATCTTCTTAACAGGATATTCATATTCAGATCATACAGGAAACATGGATGATAGGAAGTCAACATCAGGCTTCGTATTCTGTATGGCATCTGGACCGATATCATGGGGAAGCAATAAACATAAATTTGTTTCTCGCTCTTCTACAGAAGCAGAGTATCGATCTACAGGTGAAGCTGTTTGTGAAGTAATATGGCTACGCTAAATACTGGAAGGAGTTGGTCTATCACAACAGAAATCTACTCCAGTATATGTTGATAATGAAGGAGTTCTGAAGCTTGTTCGTAATCTAGTATTTCATGAGAGAACCAAGTATATTGAAGTATAGGTTCATTTCATACGCGAGCATGTCTTGAAGCACAACATACAGCTCCAGTTCTATCCTACAACTGAACAGAAGGAAGATGTTTTCACTAAGTCACTTGCACGTGAAAAATTCACACTGTTCAGAGAGTTCCTCTCCACTTCATTGGAAACTATGCAAAATTAAGGGGGGGAACGTTAGCATAATTTAGCATAGGCATATTTATTGCATTTTATTGCATTGTCTTTTATTTAATAATGTGCAACATGTGCACTCTAGTCTAGTGACTTGCATTCGATATTGTTATGTTGGATAACATTCAATATTGGTATTAGTAGTAATTACATGTGCATGTGAGATGGGTCTTATCATCTCGTAGTTGGTGCCTGTTAGGGTGTCATGTCCATCCATATGAGACTGTCTAATATCTATAAATATTACAGCTCTTGCATTGTTATGTAATCTAATTTCATGATCAATAATATTTTTGAGGCTTCCGTCCCTCTTTGGTCATTGCAATCTTATTCTATTCTATCATTTGGTATCTAAGCTATACAATTATTATCATAATCTTGTTTCTTATAGAATGTTCATTTCTTCTTATAGGGCTAAGGACCCTTCTCATACGATTGTTATACTTTCATTTCTTTTGTTCTTAACTGAAGTACAAGGTCTTTCTTCTTTGATTGACATGGTAGATACTTTATTTAAAATCGGGGTGTTGTTAGTGTTTAGAGAATTGACCCAATTCTTGTAATAAAGTGTTTCCTTTCATGGTATTGTTAAATAATAGTTATTGTGGTTGTGTGTAGCCTTATCTTGCTCAGTTCTCATGAAATGAATCTTGTGGAAAATTTGTTGCAGATGGCTTATGCGAGTAGATGAGGGATATTCTTGTAGATTTTGCATCAACCCCAGTTGAGAATTTCTTTTTCCCGAATCCCTTTTTATGTTGTTCAACTATTGATAAGGTCTAATGGAAATTTTAGAAGAGGGTTAGTGTCTTAGTATAATTTATTGTGGACTACATCTTCATAACTTTGGAAACCTTGGATTGTTTGGCTATCATGGAAAATATAAGAAAATTTGATTACCGTTTTGTTGAGTGACCAAAATGGATTATTAGAATTATAAGAGTATTTTAGCACTTCTTAGTCAATGTTATTACTCTCTTGTTCCCTATTCATGGTTCCTTAAAGATGGTATGTCCCTTTAGGTTGTGTATTGTGCTCGCAAGAATTGATGTAACCTGGTGTTGATTTCATAAATCAGAATTGTTAAACTTTACCCTTGAGAATAAATTTTGATTTAAATCTTGCTAAGACCTAGTAATAATGTGTTATAAGTAAAATAAAATGTGTTGGTTAATCCTTATAGAAGATTAACAAAAATTTATATTAAAATAAATTAATCTAGAGGTGACCTACTTGAGAACAAGTAATTCCAAAATTTATCAAAGATGAAAATATCCTTGTAAAGTAAAATTATATAACTTGTTATCCCTAGCTAGACTAGCGAGCATTATCCTTTTATGGCGGATTCTTAAATGATCTTAAGGGAAAACAAGGGTTAGTTTTTAGAAGAAAATAAGATTTAATAAGTAGGAGGAAACAATTTAGAAACCACACAATTAATCTCTTAGCCATTTAAAAAGGTAAATTGTTTTCTTTTGTAAAAAAAAATCATCCAGTGAATCCTAAGTAAAATCTTTAATAATTTTGGATAAATTCCCAAGCTTCAATAAAATCCTAGTTAGTAACTAATGATGAATTCAACTCGACCTTCTTCTTCTAATTTTTTTTCAAGGTTCTTGGTAATTTTCTTCTTCAGTATGTTGAAAGTGAATACATATTGTAATAAGGCTATGAGTGAGTTTTCGTAGTGTAATTGTGGATAGAGGGCCTTATGGAATTAAATTACCTCCTTTATTAAATAATTGAATTAAACAAATAAATTTCATAATGGAGAAGACTTAAAGCTAATTACTTAGTGTAAAAGGAAGAAACTTAGCTTAGTAAGATGAATAGTATGAATCATATTCAGAATCTCCCTGAAAACATAAGTTTAGAATTGAAGGATGTTTTATTAAAACAAACAACTCTCAAGAATATCTCCCTGTGGTTTTCCCTAACTGTAAGTGTGTTATGTGGTTGGACCTCCTTATTGTCTTGTCAAAAAGAAAAGTGAATTATCCTTTATGGGCATGAATGCTTTCGTGCTATCTTTGTGGTTATCCTTGTATCAAGTTGTTCTTAGAGTTATTTGTAACCTTAGTGATGACATGTTATGTCGTGTTTTGTGTCAACCAAGTCTAGAAAAAAAAAATTATCTTGTACTTTATTGTGTTGTTTAGCATGTGTGAAATTTTGGGTCGTTACACTAAGGTTCAGATATGGGAAGTTCAATGGTTGGGGTAAAGAGATGGTCAATTTTGCATGGAGATAAAATGGTTGGGGATGGAAATGAAAGAAGAAACTAATAACAAATGTAAAAGGATCTTCTCAAATGATAAGCAACCAATGTAGGTTAACAAACTTATTGTTTGTATGAGCTTGATGTCTGGTTGGTAATGGTGGGATATCAAATGAACTTGGTGTAGTGCTGGCGCTTCCCCATATGCTCCCATGAAGGTAGGTGGTTGTCTGATTTCTTCAGGTACCGGTTATGGGTGTTTTGATGCTTGTATGGATGTTGGTTCTACTTGCATGCAACTCTGGTTTCGTCACTTATTCTCAGAAGATCTCTCTCTCTCTTAGAAAATGTGCCAACCTCAAAATAAGGTTGTTTTGGGAGTTAAATGGTAACCGACAGTGGTTCCAGCTTAACTGGTGTCGGTTAGGGTGATATTTCCTAGGTTTACTAAACTAGGTAGATCCCCTTGATTTTCTAGGATCTCATTTCATATACCCTACAAATTAACATGGAAACCTCCTTCTAACATTCAGGAATGTGGTTCGAGGGAATTTAGGCATTGATTTTTAGGGTTTGGGTAGGTCTTAGTTAGTTATGGAAACTTACTAAGAATAGGTCTTATCATGAATTAAGCCAGATCCGGTGTCATGCAGATCATGTCAGCACCACTTTGGGCATTATCCCTACTAGGATATTAAATAATACATATGGTGAGGATAATGACCTAAGTCATTACACATCTAATCCTCTCCCTATACGCCATCCCGAACTGGTATGGGTATGAATTACATGACACGAATATCATAGTTATGATTCCCGTCTTCGGTTAAGGTAATCATTATGTTATCTAATTCATGTTAGAGGTATGTAATGATCTCTATGATTTTAGTGTATACATATATGCACCTCTTACTGTATGTCAATCAACTTATCAGTTTACGATCTAGTGTTAGGTTTAGCTTACTTAAGACAGATGTGTACATATGGTACTACTTCATGATGTGGGTCAATGTGACTTTCATACTTTGATCCATAACGTCAAGTAACTATTTTCATGTTGTGGTACAAGGCAGAAGCGGTTAGTGGACTGATAAAATATGACGATGTGATGATAAAGGAAGGTATGTAATGGTGCTGATAAAATTGCAATAGGTTTTCTAAGGTAATCTAGTTCATGGGTTAGGGTCACTAACATAGTATCAGTCAAATGCGTGCATATGTATAAATAATAGCATGGTACCAGGTTAACTTAGAACTTACCCTCTTACATTGTATAAGGTTCATATGTTCTATACTTACAAGGTTGACGGTTATTCATGGTATACATTCATTTGATTTTGATGATGGTCATAAAACATTTAAGCGGGTTATCTTATTTAATCAACAATTCAGGTAATGATGAAAATTCATCATAGGGTCATACTTTAATTATTATGTTCATGATTCTACCAGTAATTTGAGGAAAGGTAAATTCAGCATTTCCATGAATCACAAGTATGCTATAAAATCAATCAAGGTATAGAAATACAACATGCAGGTGAAATGCCTTATTTACAACGATGTTCGAGGTCCAAATTATCTAGGTCACTTTTAACATGGGTAATACTGAGTACATGGGTAAAATACATTTGTACGAGGTTAGATAGTACAACTGATGAGGTCACAGATGTGTCAGGTAAATCAGTCTTAGGGTATCCAATGGGGTGAGGGAATACTTTACAGAGTCTATGGGCAGATATAATAAAATGATAATATGGGTAACATGATAACGAGCATAAATAATTCACCTTGATCACGACTATTATGTTATGAACTAAGAAGATATAAATGGCATTTTTTTTATTTTATCTAATGATATATCGGCATACGTGTCGATGACATGTTACCTATTAAATAACACATACTATCATACAATACCAAATGAGAGTGAGGATGTACTGAGAAGTATGTATTACTCATCACATACCAACCTACGTTCTGAAGACATACATTGTCATTGTATCAATGTTTTATTACATATGGCACTTTACCATAATGTGCCGATTAAATTTTGTACTTGAGTATCCTAACCTTACATGATGATGTATATATTCAAAGGATGTACTATGATTGGATTACCCTTCCTAAAACATAGCCAATCAATCCTAAATATTGTCTTCACAAATCCTTTTTATTTCTATGATGACCTGGATAATATCTATAATGACTTTGTATGACAAGTGTTAATACAAGAATACATAACTGTAATATAACGTCACTATGGATAGAAACAAGGTAAATTCAGACATGATTGACTCAGGTAGGTTTAGGCATGGATCGACTCAGTGTGTAGTTTAGAAATAAGAACTTCTTGTCAACCTCTTTTTTTATGTATCGAGTCAAAAAATCAGGCATGAAATTCAATGTATCAGGTATTATGGTCTAGAAAACAACTGACTTAATATTAGGTAATAAAAAATGGTTAACATGCCCCGGCCATAGGCATGGATCGAGTTCCTAGGTCATAGGTAGGGTTCCACCAATGTTTCTTTATAGGCAGGGTTGAATTTAGACATAACTTAAACTTGTGAGTCATTGCTTTGTCAAATCCCAATAATGATATCGGTTATGTATAAGCATAACCTTATAATACATGCATTAGATAGTATGGTAGAGTAATGGTCGTTACTAAAACAAATAGAAATGACAGTGATGATTTTAGAAATTTGGTTAAGCAACTTGGTTCTTTGATTCCACATTTCCAATTTTATCAACCGGAATAGTCTATAATTAAGTTGTATAGAATTTAGTTTAGGAAGAAGAATTGGTTAGGATAGAGAGTGGCTGAGATAACTTCAAAGGGCCCCATGCCCTCGGAGTGTTTCCTACCAACCAATCCCTGGCGAATAGGGACCTCGGGCCGATGTAGTTCTCCCATGAGCTAGGGAGGAAATATGAGGTTGTATATAAATGAGTTTCTAAGTTTTAGGCTTATAACAATGGGTTTAGGACTGTTAAATAAAAGTGAGCTTCTCTAGGGAACCTAAGTATAGGTTACTTCTATTGTGTTGGAACCGAGGTATACGTTATTATACCCTAAGAAGGTAAGAACTGTCGATGGTCTTACATTTTAGTCCTGTTTAACAAAATATAACATCTCATATTTGCAAAATGACAAAGATAAAACACCTTTCAAAGAAAGCTGTCTGATTAGTTAGAATACCCATTTCCTCAATTAAAATTTATACCTTGTAAGAAAAGTGAAAAACCCATAAATTTGTTTCCTACAAGACAATACTATGATCCACTCACTTGTTCCTAAAACCCATTTAAAAGTTCATATACATTCACCAGATTTTTTAATGTCAAAGACAATTTATTGAAGGCTTAATTAGATTAAAAAAACAATTTATTTAATATAGCTCAAAATGGTGAGAGGGGTAAGAAGGAGGAAAAATATTCATGCCTGCGTATGCCCAGGTAACACTTTGCAATTCCTGGTCACTAGATCTTCAAGTTGCAAAATTTTTCCAGCCATATACCTAAATAGATCTTCACTATTTTAACAAGGCACCTAAGATCGAAACTGAACAACTGCGGGAAGTCTATATCAAACCTCAGGTAATAATTAATTCCATTCAAGTCTTATACTAATTTAACTGATCCATGGGGGCAGCTTCAGAATAACTTGCTTCTATAAATATAGTAGAGTCCATTACATAGCTGTCCTTCAAGGGAGCATTCTCTCTATATAACTGATTGCATAGAGTAACCGCATGTCACATATTTCTCAGGGAAGTCAGCTTGAATGATTGGAAGTTTGACTCAAGGAGTTACATCCCATGTGAGGTCTTTAAAAACATAGACATAGACCAATCTTGAATAATCTCGATAGCTTCTTCAAGAAAGCTAGGGTGATATTTTTAAGGGAACTGCGAATGCTAAGGTTAGACATGAATTTTATTCCATGAGAATAAGGCTATGTAGCATTTTATTCCTATAATTTTTTTGAAATTGCATTTATTTCCCTCCCAATATAGATGTGGTAAAGTTTCGATAGGTTGAAGACTAGTTTTTAAAAAATAACCAAATCACTTTGCATGCTTGGTGGGGTAAGTCCACATAAAAATATAATAGTATTTTACTTGATCTAGATCACTTAATACTAGCATGGTGAGGTCCATGCAACAAGATTCCAATACAAAACAAATCATTTAACACTGTAACTTACTGCAACTTTAAGCAATAGTAATCACATGCAGGGTGGAAGACATAAACCAATTAACCACTTTACCAGTATTTGCATGGGTCATTTTGACCATCTCATTTCAATCATTCAAAATATTTCATAAGATAAATTTTATAATCCAATACACATGTTTGTCATAGGCACATTTGATACGTTTTTTGTAAACTTGAAGGTGATCAAAAGCATTAAGACAATGTTCGTCTAATAAATCAAGTTGTGCTAAATGGTCCAGATGAAATTCATCATCATTGAGCATGTCATGAAGAGAAATGTAGAGTGAGGGGATCTGGACTTCGAGAGGAAAAATAGCCAATGTACCATAGTGTTTCACCTGATTCTTAGATGTTTGTTTGAAAGTGATGTCATAGATAGGGTAATGGGCATAGGAGGAATACCTGTTGAAATGTTGGTTGATGGGTTGTTATGCATGTATGACTTATGAATCCATAGCTGATCATGAGAGCTTCCTTTTGGCTGGGAGGACCTACTTAAAATGGAACACAAGACCACCAAATAAAATTTAAACAATATGTGTTGTGAACTACCTAGCATTTGTTAGATCCAGGAAGTGTGATGTTTCCTAGATGGCTGTCAATCCACTGTTTAAAATAATTTATTTCTCGTAATAAAGTAAATCCTATTATAGTTCAAAAAAATTAGGTATCTCCTTTAAAACACAATAAGAAAGATCTAATCTAACAAGCTAGGTTAAAATAAGATCTGAAGGTTAAGTAACTAGTTCTGGGTCTTTGTAGGTCTAACAAAGGTCTTAGGTGGGTCACAGGTGATTAAGGGTGATATGGGAATAGGTGAGTAGGTCACTATTTTGGGCTATATTGGTAAATATAGAAACTGATGTCGGTTAAGGGTGACTAACGCCGATTGGGGAGAACAGGTGCCGATTACTGTGGAATACTAGGAATGTCATAGAATGAGCTCTGGATCTCCCTCATGATTACACAAAGGGCAAGGCTGGTTGAAAAGAGGTATTAAGTCATTTTGATGGGATTTGGTGAGGTTTTAATGGGGATATGGAGGGGTGAGTATTAGAGGAGGTCAATGGGGGGCTAGGAGAACATAGGATGAAAATACAATGATTAAATGAATGGACCAGAGGAGTAAAAATATTCTACTTACATGGAATCTAGTTCTGGAGGTTTGTGAGTGAGGAATGAAGGTGTTGATAAGAGGTTGAATGTTACAGAGGATAACCAAACATTAGGGAGTTATTGCATGGGCTGTATGTGCTCTTATTCTTTCCTGATTGGATCAAATCTGTGTTTGGTGGTTATTGTATGAATGTTGAATGTCTCTGTAAGAGAAAACACTTGATCTACTTCCTTACATGCATGTTCTTGCTGAAGCTTGTTCTCAAAAGATGTGATATCTCTCAGGAATCTGCCAAATTTTGCCAACCTCAAAAATAACATTTTTTTGAGGGTTAAAAGGTGACCGAAGGTGGTTCCGGCTTAACTAGCGGTGGTTAAGGGTAACCAGCATCAGTCAGGGTGGGATTTTCTAAGTTTACTAAACTAGGTAGATCCCCTTGATTTTTTGGGATCTCGTGTCGTTAACTTGTGGATTACACTGGAAGCTTCTTTTAAGCATGCAGGAATGTGGTTAGAGGGAATGTAGGTATTGATTTTTAGGACTTGGGTAAGTCTTAGTTAGTTATGGCAACTTACTAAGAGTAGATCTTAGGGTGAGGTGGCTTGATGAGGTGTCTAGGTGAGGTGGATATGTGGGCATTATCTAAATTAGGCTATTTAAATAATAAATATAGTGAGTATAATGAATTAATTTTATTAAATTATTTAAAATAATATTAGTGGAGTGAAAGGGGGGCCATGGCTAGGTGAATGTGATGAAGGTGTTTATTTGACGATGGACCAAAGGGGAGTGTGACCCGATTTCAGTGTGTACATTTTGCCCCTTTTTGTTGTGTAGCTTGTATTGGCAAGTGACACTAAAAAAAATAAGATGTGGCTACCCCATGTGTGGATGGAGGTAATCCTCCACAAACCAGGAACTGACGAGGCAAAAGGTAGAATTTGTGAGTGGTTTGATAAAAGGTAATTGTGATGAATAGGAAGGTGGGTAACGAGGGGAAAAGGAGTAAGGTCTACTTGGGTAATCGAGATAATGGGTCAGGGTCAAATGTAGTAACAATCAAATGCATGCACACGTATAAACTATAACACACTACTAGGCTGAAAACTAGGCAAACTCTACATTATCTAAGGTCGATAGGTTTATCCAAACAAGGTTAAAGTGATTCTGGTATCCAAGGTACAGGATATGGTCAGGAAACACAACATAGGTCAGGTATAGGAACGTTTAGGTGTGTTCTGGTACATCAAAGGTAGGGTTACAATAAACGGTCATGGTAAGAGGCAAGGTAAGGTCATTAGGTCAATCAACATAGGTAACAATGTTGCAAGGTATAGCAAACACATGGGGTCAAAGGTCACTAACAATGCTCTAGGTCCAAGTATCTAGGTCATGACATGGGTAGTGCCGAGGTATGAGTAAAATAATGAGTCCTCAAAAGAGGACAAGATTAGGTAGTAAATGATGAGGTTAGGAGGGTGAGGTATATGGTCAGGGTAAAGGTTGGGTGAGGTAAAAAAAGGATTCATGTGGAAAAATTGGAGTGACAGGTAGGGAAATAAGGTAAAATTTAGACTAAGCATGTGTAAGAAAGGGTGACCGATGATTAGTCAAGGGTAACCAATGCCAGTCAGAGCTATAACTGACCACAATAAAGCTAGGGCACTAAGACCGATGTCAGTGAAGGTAAATCCAATGTCAGTTAGGGTCGGGGATATTATAAATAATGAAAAATCCACATGTTTTTATTAATCATTTGTCTATCTTAGCGAATTCAAAAAATGACACAAGAGAGAGAGAAAAAGGGAAAAGTTTCCAGATGAAATAGAGAGATGAGTTGAGGAGCCGAACGATGGGTGGGTGGTTAGTGAGAGGAATATCCATGGGATCGGTGTGTGTGATTTGATTGGTTAGAGTCGTAGGTAGCGATTTGGTGATGGTAGAGGCCAGAGAGGGATTGGGCGGGTTGACCTTCCATAGCACTAGCATGTGATAGGAAGAGATGTACCTAGTCCATCCAGAGGAGACGAGGCTAGTAGTTCTATTGATGGAGGTAGTGTGCTACTTTACAGTACCAGATGTAGAGGGTGGGTGGTTTCCCTGATTATTGATGGGGGTATTGCACGACATGATGATAGAATAGACCCAGTTTGCCTAGGTGTCAGCATTCCTGAGGCAGCTATATAGAGATTTTTGGGCATATGGGCAGTTGCGCAGATTCAACCTCTGCTTTACCTTTTTACTTCACTATTGGGCATATGAGCACACTATCTGTGTGCATCCAGTGGGCATGCCCCAGGCCGATGCCTTTCTGTTAGGCTATGTATGAGTGGGGTATATGCGACGGGTGCCTATTATTGGAGAGCGGAGATCAGATAGGGCCACACATGATGTGCCCTATTTCTAGTGACTATTAGAGGGGTTGTCTAGGGTGGACATCATTTAAAGGCCCTGTGTGGGCATCCCATCATATAGGCATATGTGTGATGAGCTAGCTGAGTTATACCTACTAAGATGGATACATGTTTGTCATGTCGGGGAGCAAAAGATGATCCCAGTTGACAGAGTCAGGAAGCAGTTCGGGCTATTACATGAAATACCTCCACCCTTCCCGTAGTATAGGAGAGATGACATGGAGAGGCCCTTACCTCTACCACATCTGATACTTCCCACACGGCAGGAGGATCAGGTAGTGGACCGGCGAATTGATGATGTCAGGGTCATAGACAGATATAGAGAGTGGTGGGCAGCTCACTTACGAGAGATACCACCTAGGCTGGGGTATCCAGATCTATACACCATCATGGTACAAAGAGATGCCCTACAGGGGTAGGTGGCTACTCTAATTATCCAGTTGGGTATGGTGTAGACTTGCCAGCTCAGAGGTAGAGGTAGTGGAGTTATATATACAAGTGGCCAATCTTTAGGCCTAGATGTCTGGGGGTGGGGATGGAGACGGAGATGGGGATGATTGTTGGGTGGCTAGCCTATAGGCACAACTGACAGAGTTACAGGGCTAGCTAGCCATAACACAAGCACAAATTGGGGCTTTACAGGCCCAGATACATGCATAGGGGTAGGGGCTGATGGCACCACCATAGGCACTGAGACAAGGTCCCATTTCATAGTCATGGGTAGGATAGGGTCCCGCAGGACAGGTACAGGGGCTAAGGCCTATAGGGCCACAACAGAATGTGCCCATATCTAGGTTGCGGGATGCCCTAGGAAAGTCTAGATACTACCAAGACTAGCTAATGGCACTTGAGATAGACTTTCTATCCTATGGAGAGTACAGGGAATAACAGGCATCGAGTGAGAGGATGAGATTCCACACTCAATATGTACAGAGCATAGGGGGCCATCGAGCTCCTAGACAGGATCAGCGAGAGACCACCAGCTCATAGAGACTAGCTCCAGGTGATGTGCCAGTAGGGACCCAGCCACCACCTATGATGGGTGGGGAGATGTTAGCAGGTCACCAAATAGGGCCCAAGAAGGTAGAGGGTACATGTGATATAGATATGGAGGAAGTCCCCCAAGATGTCTGAGATATGGCTCTTGATTTGCGTTGTATTTTAGTCATTTTTTGAGATATACCAGCCTATGTGCCGAAGAGATTGAGGATGTACAAGATTTTTTGTATATTTTAAGCATATACTGGCCTACGTGCTGAAGATAATTTTTATTGTTTTATTATTTTATTATATATGATACTGACCTATGTGCCAATAACATTTTATATAGAGAAGTAGCCTACATGTTGACAATTTTTTTAAGATAGACATGATGGGATATCCATGTATATTGTATTGAGACACACATAGTTATTTATATGATGAGATACATGAGATGCTTGATTTTTTGGTGTTTTATGATAATTATAATTTTTTGTTGTGATATGGATGAAAACTAGACGAGTTAAGCATGATGGAGTCAAGTTGGTTTACACATGGATCGATTCAGTTTTGGTTTAGGCATGGATTGAGTTAGGTCTTACGCATGGATCGAGTTAGGTCTTAGGCATGGATCAAGTTAGGTCTCAAGCATGGATCAAGTTAGGTCTTAGGCATGGATCAAGTCAAGTCTCGGGCATGGTTCGCATTAGGTCTTAGGAATGGATTGAGTCATGTTTGTGGTCTACGCATGATTGATTTTAAATTGGTTGGGGTTGTGATTCATTAATTTGTGTAATGCATAATGATATGGGTCATATTGAATATGTTTTTATAATATATGCATGATGATGATAGAGAAATGAAAGTCATAATAAATGTATGTTGTGATGAGGATAACAATGTTAAGCAACTTGTTATTTGTTCGGTTTAATTTCCAAGTGTAAGATATAAAAAGGAAACTAAGTAGGGTAGAATTTAATTTGAGGAAAATGAAATATGAATTGGTTAGGGTAGAGAGTGGCTGAGATAACCTCCAAGGGCCCCATCCCCTTAGAGTGTTGCCTACATAGTCCCGGTGAAAAAGGGACCTCAGGCCTATGTAATTCTCCCATAAGCTAGGGAAGAATATGAGGAGGTATGAAAATGAGTTGACAGATTTTAGGCATGTTTTGGGTTTAGGTCCATTAGGTGTGGGTGGGTTATAGGAAAATTAGTGTAGGTGATGTCAATTATGGTAAAAGAAGAAGATTACCCTAAAGGTACACGTTGAGGACCAAGTCTTGTATAAGGTAATAAAAATGTAAATAAAGATGGTTTAAAACATAAGAGGGGATAATAAAGCCACTTGATTGGTTAGGATTAGAATATGTAGATCATACCTTGGAGGAGGTAATGAACATGAGTCCCTAAAGGCATTACATGATTGATTGTTCTAAGGATGAGTGATAGGCACATGATCACCAAATGTTACAGTTCCAAGAGGTCCCTTAAGGTAATGGGAAATGGGAGTATGAATGGAGAAAGGCATAAAGAGGTGGTTAAATTTGATATGGTATGAGGTAGCGGGAGCTTTGGGTAAGAGATCTGAGGTCACAATGGGAAAATCCATGACTAAAAGTCTCTTGTTTTGACTTATATTTGAGATAGATTGATTGATGCGGGAAGTCTATATAGGATGAGGAAATGAACTCCTTGAGGTCTTCGTGAAGCTGATCAATGCAGGAAGCTTCAGTTTCTCTCATTTTTTTGTTTTTTGTTTTAAAGAGCTTTACATAGTTTTCCTTCAAGGGAGTAATCTATTTATAGCAGTGACAACAAAGAGGAAGATGTCCTTTTGAGGGAGCCATATTTTTATGAGAAGTTTGACTCAAGTAGATGGGTCCCATGTGAGAGCTTTGAAGTCATGGACAATACCAAGGTGAAGTATAGGATTCTTTTTCAGAAAGTAGGGATAAAAAAATATGAGATCTCATCTAAAGGTAGACAAAAAGTATCCATGTGAATCATGTTATGTGCAGTGTCATGGTACACATATTCAAGAGAAGATAACAACTAATAGGTACTCACATAATTCCTATTTAATCATTGGTGAGGTGCGAGAAGTGGAGAGTGCTTAGGGAATGAGCATGGAAAGAGGAAAAAAGTGATGTAGGACTAAAATTCAACAATAGAATGGTCGAAGATGCAAGGTGTTAACGGGCTCAGGCTCAGGTTTACCATCGAGGGATGATAAGCGATACGCACCTGATCCATAGGTATGAGTCACGATGTATTGTCAAACCCAATTAGGAGAAAATTTAACCCGTTTACTTTTTTCTACTTTGCTTACATGTTGATTTTCTTTAAGGACAACGTTACTGACTTAGAAGGTTTGTTCATGGACACATTTTTCGTAGGCATGTTTGATACATTTTTGGTAAACTTGGAGGTGGTCAAGAGTGTTAAGATGACATTCATCTAAAAACTTCAATTGTGCTAAATGGTCCTGATGAAATTCATCATCATTAAGCATGTCATGAAGAGAAATGTGGAGTGAGTGAATGTGGACTTTGAGGGGTAGAACAACCTCTGTTTCATAGACCATAGAAAAAGGTATAGTGGTTGTGGAAGTGTTGGTGCCATTTTTGAGCTTGCAACATGTTGCCCTAAATTTTCAAATTTGTATCTGCTAAAAAAATGTTTTTTCCTTTGATTTGATGATCTGTAATTCTTCCCCTCCAGTTGAAATGTTTTAAAAATTCTCACAAACTTGTTGTTTTTCCCTAATTTGAAAGAATAATCCAAGTTTTCCCTTTTCTGTGCCTTAGTTTTTCCAATTTTGTGGGCTATGTCATTTTCCCTTTGCCAGATCATGAAAAAATCAAAATTGATCAAATCATATTTGTTTTTATTTGAAAATCCGAATCCTAGATTGGGAATGTTGTAAAAAACATGGTTCTGTTGATTTAAAATAAAAAAATCTACCATCCTTGGTGAAAAATTTGAATTCTAAGGCATCCTTTGAATTTTTTGCATTTTTACGGTCATACGGGCATCATTTGCCTATCAAATTCATCCTCAGAAGGTATTGGAAACGTGGAAGGTTTTCATTGGCTGAGGAGTGGCGGGAAATCTTTGTAACTTGTCATTTTTTGATTTTTTTGGCAAAGTGGAAAATTTGCCTCCACGGCTCCACCTTTTTCAAAGTTGCCTACATGGCATGTTCTTATTGGCCAAGGAAAGGTGGGGAGCCAGATTTCCTTTGAAAATTTTGGCTTTATTTTACAAAATTTCCTAAGTCAAATTTTTTCCCAAATCCCCGCAGCCAACCAAAAGAAAACACATGTGCTAAAAGTTTCAAAATGAAGGAGCGGGCTGGATTGGGGACTTAGAGTTTTAACTCTATTTTCCAAAAATTTCAAAAATCAATTCTAGCCCCACTCCAATCAGAGAATGCCAGTGGTAGTTTTCTTAGAAAAAAGGGATGCGGGTGGCGAAAGAATTTTGTAGTTTTTTGTGTTTTTGGCTCAAAGTGTTGATGTAAATGTTTTGCCCGAAAGCCCTCAGCCAATCATGAGTAGACACGTGTCCATGAAGGGTCAGAGGGAAGTGTGGGCCATGGAGGGAAATGGGGAATTTTTCCCCTTTTTGACAAAAGGAGTTAAGGCAAAAGTTTAAGCCATGGGCCTACAAGCAAATCAATGAGCGACATGCGGTGGATAGAGCGGGTCAACAGGCTGGCGGAGGAAAGAAAGAATTTTTTCCCTTTTGTAAAAAGGGCTCAGAATCAAAATTTGGAGCACTGGCCCATGAGGAATCATAAGGACACATGTGGCGAGGGAGAAATCTGAGGTGCAAGCCGACAGGGAAAAAAATTGAAAATTTTCCAATTTTCCGAAAACAATGTCAAAATATGTATAATTAAAGTGTGATCCAAATGGGACCCACTATGTGTCATGTGTCAGCTCCAAAATTTAAAGGTGGAGGGGCGGGGACAAAATGAAATTTTTTCCAAATTTTCAAAAGGTCATAAAGTAATTGTTTTAAAACTGGGCCTGATCCAATCATTTTTTGCCACGTGTCTGGCCTTATCCAAAAAATTAAAAAGGGTAACTCAAGCTTATTTATAAGTTCACATCTTCCAAATGGAGGCCCAGGATTAAAAGATGGATAAGATCGATGGTTAATGTGCATCGATGTGTTTTGATAGCCATAGGACCTCTAGGAAGCTTGGAATCATGATTTTTGCATCAAAATTCATCAAATTTATAGTGATTTTGTGTCATCTTGGCCTTTTAGGATCATTGGCATCATTTTCATGGTTTAATTCTTTGATTTAAGGTTGTTTTGAAATACATTTTTCCCTAATCTGTCCAAAAATGTGAAATGAAAAATTCAAAAGTTACAGAGGTAGTTTGAAAAGGTAAAAAGGTGAAAATGATGAGTAAAACATGTTCGCATGCCTCAATGATGAAAAACGTGCCTCCAGTATGGAAAATGATCCATATTTTTGTAATGATTTAATCTTTTTGGGCACACCTAACAACCCGTGAATTTTTTTCTGTTTGATGCCATTTTCAGTGAATCATGAGAAATATTTATAATAGAATTGATCCCTTGCCATTTTATTTTCTTGGGAAAGAATGTTGCAAGGTGGAATAATATATGTAATGCATGTTAGGAGACATGCGAAGGGTTGGGAAATTTTGAAAAATCATGAGAAAATTCTGAGAGAAAGCTCATTTTTTCTAAAAAAACCACCAAAGAACCAAAATAATTTCTTCTGTGTTGGATCTTCATGTATGTGAGTTGGTTACAAGTGTATAACCATCACATAGCTCTGAGATTGTTTTTGAAACTCTCCCCTAATGATGAATCTAAGAAGCTTTTTATTTAATCTGTGTTTCTCTGGGCAATATGATGTTTGTTATCATTTTTATACTTACAAATAGTTTTCATTGTTCTTGTTAAAATCTTACATTCAAAGTCTTTAGAAATCACACAGAATCTCCATTTCTTGTTGATAGTTTAGTGGAATTTGCAATCTCATGTTCAAAATAGCCTTCATTTGATAAAGAGAAACAAATTTAAAATCACTTTACCTTCCTTGACTACAGAGATTGCTTGTAAGCCTTTGGGGGTACCATAGGTGTGGTTGGATCAAGGATTTTTGTGTTTGATTGAGTTCTTTACTTCAAGATTTTGTGGTGAGTTCTCAAATATTGTGTGAAGAGTGCAACTTTGGCTTCCATTTATGCCTCTTCTAGTTGAAAGAATATCCTGATTATTTGAAGCATTTTATCTGATAGTTGTTTAAGTATTGTAGAGGTTGTCAAAGATCTGATTTATCACAATTTGTCTTGTCAACACCCCACCAAAAAATTCATTCAAACAAACTAATCCTACCCACACTACCCCTACATTGCATTGTGTGTCAACAAAAGAATACAATCCATTTACAAAAATGCATAAAGCAAATCAGGATCATATAATGTCTCCAGTAACCCTTGCCTTGCAATGAAAACATTTTGGAGTGACAACTTGTGAAATTCATATTTGGAGTGTTGATCATATTTTCCCAAGTTCTTTTCATACTATTTCCATAAATTCAAGGATATCTTCATCTCCTTCACCATTTGGGGGTTACAATTTAGCTTCTCTTACTTTGGTTAAAAGGCACAACCTAAAATAGCGAGGGTCAAATCAAATCATTTCAAAGTGCTATTCATCTCTCTACAAATCTGAGTTCCAATTAGATCACATCTCGAGCTACAAAACGTCACACATCATGATCTATCTAAGTTCAAGATTCATGCCATATCTCTGATGCTGCTCAGACTGAAAAGGAGAAAAAAATTTGGTGCCAACACTTTTTGGTGCCATTACCGGGGACATTCTTTAGTATTTTAGTATTTTAGATCCCTGGTAATACTTCTTGTGTGATTTATGTGCAATTACAAATCTAAGTATCATCTTCTTATCAGATTTATAAGATTGGAATAAAAAGTAGAGCTCTAAGTTTGATATTCTCTTAAGTTCAATCTGATCCATGGGTATGCATATTTGAGATATTTGAATGCATATCAAATCTTGGTAAAGTCCTTTGCAAATTCTACATGCAAATACGTTGTTGAAGCATCATTTTATAATCAGATTTGTAAGGATTGAGTGAAGATATAAGTTTTGTCTACAATTTTACAAGTTTTTAGCAGTTGTTTCACTTCATTTGCATTTGTGATTCATAATTTCCAGAAGAAGGAAGGTCTGATTTGTAAAGTTTGGCAATATTTTCAGTGTTGGTAAATATTTGATAGAGTATTTTAGCGCATTAGCACAACTAGGGTGAAATTACTTAGTGGCAACTCCATGCTGATTTGAAATATTGATAAATACCAGTGCCTTGGATTTCTATCAATTATTTTTGTGCTGCTAATCTCTAAAAAATTGGAACAAAAAAGATCTCTCTTCCTTAGAGACTCTGCTCAGAAATTGTTCTCAGGTTCAAGGAATTCAAAGTTGGAATGGAGAAGAGTTTGGAAAGTTGTTAAAGGTTAGACATCTTGTAAAGATATATCCATCGGTGAGAGAGATTATCCTTTGGTAGAGGACTATCACTCTTCTTCTAGTGATTATGATTCAAGCAATCCTCTCATAAACTTATTTGCGTTAGCTAGTGAAGTCCCTTCTGCTATACCTGGTAAGTTCCTTCTCCAATCTACACCTTTGTGTTTTAATTCAGGTAAAACTTTCCAAGAAAATCAACACTTAGAGAATACCAGTCTTTTGAATCACATTCTTGAGCCCTAAATATCTTGCACTCCTCATCAGCTTGTTTCACCTCCAAGATCACCCCCACCAAACAATATGGCTCAGCCTAGACCTCCATTTTTTGTTAACACCTTTTGTCCCATAGATTTTAGAGGAATGGATGGTTACCTGAGTGTTGTTCCATAAGATGTCAGAAATAGATTGCCAAAATTTAAAGGCAACAATGCAATAACTGGTGATCAACATCTCAAACTCTTTGCTAATATCATGGAAGATTTTGAGATAGAGTTTGAATATGTGTATATTAAGTTATTGATTCATACACTAGAAGAGGATACTAGGGATTGGTACAAGGCTCTACTTGATAATTCTATTGATTCGTGGACTGAAATGAAAAATGCATTTAGGTTGCAATATGGTGACAATAATGATCCTAGATTTCTTTTGTCTGAGTTTGAGAATATCAAGAAGAACCCTAATGAATCATTCTATGACTTCAACACAAGGTTCAACAAAACTTTGAGAAGGCTACCTATTGGTTTGAGGCCTTGTGATGAATCTTGTTTAATCAAATATGTAGATGCATTTGATAAAAAGGTAGCATATTACCTAAGAGATAAGAACCCTACCAATCTAAGACAAGATTTCACCATGGCACTTCAAATTGAAAACAATATCAAGGCTATTGGGAAACCTTTCAAGAGAGATGGTGTAAAATTGATAAACCCTGAAAAACCTCAAGCTAGCAAAGGTGCTGATTTAGAAGAGGTTGTGAAAACTTTGGCAGGGGCTGTCAAATAAATATCATACAAGTTGGTAAGAGGTAAGAAGGGAATTGGGTAGACTTCATAAGGTCATCCTAGGAAGAAAGCACAAGATAGATGTGGCAATCACCATAAGAATGAGTAGAGGTTTGATGACAAAGGTAAAGGGCCTGTTGGATCTATAAATAGACATCCTCAAGCATGTGAAGGAAGAGTGTTTCCTAATCCCTTAACTGCTAGGGTTGTTGTTGTTCAAGAGGTTATTGATATTGATTGGTGTGATAAGTGTTTTCTGCCCCATTCTCCATGTGAATCAAACTAGTAAGAAGGTGAAGTTAATAATGATGATGGTACTAATGATGATATTTGCATGGTGGGTTGTTCTTCAAGCTCAAAAGAAGGAGAAACATCTATTGAAGTAATAAGTGCTAGGACAACTGCAAATTTTTTGGATAGCATCAAACGGTTACAAGTATTTCTTCCCCCTCATGCTCTTGAATTTGATGTAGTGCAACCTTTTGAAATTCCTAACAATGACTTTGAATACTTAAGAGCTTTGATGATTAAGAAGTATGATGGTGGTATCCCTTCGGAGAAAGATAGATAGTTGTTAATGAATGTTGTTATAGCTCAAGAGAAATATTATAACACTAGAATCAAAGTTGTTAAAGGAAGTGGGCCTCAAGCCAAACCTAAAACACCCTTGCTCACAAGAATTCCAAAAGAAGATCCTAGGAAAGAAACACTTGCCAAAAGCTCTGATGCCCCAAGAAAAAATTGTTGTCCTCCTCATGCCTAAGCTGCTAAGAATCCTTTGCTATCAAATGAATCTTCTTGTCTCCTTTCCAATTTTTTTTTGCCAAAGAGTATTCCCTATGACATAGCCCAGGTATTGAACCAAATTAAAGTGAGTGTTCCAATCATTGAGTTTCTTAGAATTCCTGAGCATAAGAAGAGAGCATTTGAGTACTTGGGGTTGAAGGAAGAGAAGATCACTCTAGGCAGAAATGTAAATGTTGTTGAGACTCCTCCTCAAATAATTACTGACCTTGAAATACCACCAGCAATAGAAGATCTTGGAGAGACACCTAAGGTATATTTGGGGACATATTTGGTTGATTCCCAATTGAATGTTGATCCATTCTTTATAACTTTGCTCATAAAAGATAGGGTACTTCACAATTATATGTTTGATTCCAGTGCATCATGTAATGTCATGCCTCTAGAAGTCATGAATGAGTTGGATATCAAAGTGACAGTTGCCTATAGGAAGTGTACTACCAAGGATTCAAGGGAAATATTGGTGGTTGGTTGTGTGAAGGGTTTGGTAGTGCAACTTACAGCCCATCCAGGTAAGAATTTAAAACTTGATGTTATAATTATTGACTGCCTTGCCAAATGGGGTATGATTTTGTCAAGAAAATGGGCTACAAGTGTTGGTGGTAGCATTCAGATGGACATGTATTTTTCCACCATTCCAATTGAGGGCACCCTTGTTAAAATTTATGGTGAGAAGAAGATGTTGTACCTAATTGAAGATCCCAACAATGCTTCCTATGAAGTGTTTTTTACTAATGTAGATACTGAGAATTTCATTGGTTTTGCTGATGGAAAAGAAAATAAGATGGAAATATCAAAGTTCCTTGATATGGTAGGTTCTCCATGGACATTTCTATTTGATGGAGCTTGCTCTAAATTTGGGAATGATGTTGGTATAGTTTTGCTTTCTCTTAGTTTCGAAGAGTTTGATTTTTCCTTCAAATTTAATTTTGAATGCACTAACAATGTTGCTAAGTATGAGGCATTGTTGTTGGGGATAAGAATTTCATGGAAGTATGGAGTGAAAGATATTGTTGCAAAAGGAGACTCAGAGCTGGTTGTTAAACAAATTAGAAAACTGTATGCTACGAAAAATCAGCGTATGAAATAGTATAAGCATGTAGTTTCATATCTAATTGAAATGTTTGATTCCATTAACATTGTGTATCATGATAGAGGTCTCAATGCTACTGCTGAAAATTTGGCAGTGTTGGGTTCAAATTTGGAAATTACACCATTTCACCTTATTGTGAATACAACATTGAAGTGCTAACTAGGCTAGCTATCCCTGATAATGTGAAACATTGGCAAGTTTTTAATGATGATTCTCAAGTGCTAAGGTTATTACAAAACAAGGTGAGTTTAAAAATTAGAATATTAATTGGTTGCCAATGGTATGCATGACTGAAGGAAGAGAAACTTTATTTGAGAAAGACATCATCCAATTTAAAACAAACACCATTCCTAGAGGTCTTGTTGCACTTTAGTCAAATTTTAACAATGTTGATTGCATCATAAATAGAAACATGTCTGCCTCAAGGGATGTGGAAGAGCACAAATTGGGCACTAATGGTAAACCAAGGAAGATTTGGTTGGGGAAAAATTTAAGTAAAGAGGAAAAACATTCCTACGCCCAACTCTTGAAAAAATATCAAGACTACCTTGCTTGGTCCTATTCTGAGCTAAAAACATATAGAGAAGACTTGTTTCAACATGAGATCCCTCTTGAGGCAAATACTAAGCCATTCAGATAGAGGAAAAGGCCAATTAATCCACTTCTCTCCATGAAAATTCAAGAGAACCTAAAGAAGTTGAGAGATGGAGGTATTATTCAGCCCACTAGATATTCATCTTGGGTTGCAAATCTTGTGCCAATAAAAAATAAGAACAGAGACATCAGACTTTGTGTGCATTTTAGAAATCTAAACAAAGCATCCATGAAGGACAACTATCCCTTGAAAATTATGGAAAATATGTTGCAGCTTGTGACATGGTTTGAGTTGCTTTCTCCATTGGATGGTTTCTCTGGATACAATCAAGTGGTTGTCAAATAATCAGAAAGACTTAAGACAACATTCACTACTCCTTGGGGAACATATGTTTTTGTTAGGATGCCCTTTGGTTTGATGAATGTTAGTGCCACTTTTCGAAGAGAAATGGATGTTGCTTTTGTTGGTTACATTAATGAGTTCATTGTAGTTTACCAAGATGATGTGACTGTGTTTTCAAGGCAGAGAGGTGATCATTTGCAGCACTTGGAGAAAATGCTGATCAGATGTAGGGAGTATGGTGTTTCTCTTAATCCAAAGAAGTGTCATTTTGGCATAAAAAAGGCCAAGTTTCTTGGTCACATTGTGTCAAAATATGGTGTTATGATAGACCCTGAGAGAGTGGAAGTAATCAGCAAAGTACCTATCCCAAGAACCAAGAAAGGCATCCAATCTTTCTTTGGTCAAATTAATTTTATTAGAAGCTTTTTTCCAACTTTAATGAGTTGACTCTTCCAAACACAAGAATGCTAAAGAAGGATCAAGTTATCAGGTAGGATGAGGCTGCCATTTAAGCTTTTGAAGGAATTAAGGATGCACTTAAACATACACCTAGTTTAGCAGCCCCAAATTATAAGATGCCTTTCCAAATCTTTTCCTTTTCTTCTAAGTATACCATTTCTTCTATTTTGCTACAAAAGGATGAGAATGGGGCTGAGAGACCTATTGTATTCTTTAGTAAACCTTTACAAGCATCTAAGATGAAGTATATAATCATGGAGAAACAAGCATTTGCCTTGGTGAAAGCAACAAAAATTTTCAGGCCTTATATATTGAGTTTAAAAGTTGTTGCTTATGTTCCCCACACCATGGTGAAATACATCTTACCAAAGATGGATATCTCAAGAAAAAGATGTAGGTGGGTGAACAAGATACAAGAGTATGATATGGACATCTAAACCACAAATTTGGTACATGGTTTGGGCCTTGCTAAGCTCATGCTTGAGAGCAACTTGCAGAATGTGGAAGTGAATTAGCTAAAGGAAGAAAGGGTAGATGTGCTTGTAAAGTTGGTAAGTTCTGAGTGGTACAAAGATGTGATCTTCTACCTCAGACACCTGTGCTGCCCTAGTCACTTAAATAAATATTAGAAAAGAGCCCTCAAGATGGCTTCTAAAAAATATATCATCACAAACATTGGGATGGCTTGGAAGAACCCTGAAGGTGTCCTCATGAAATGCATAACTGAAAATGAAACTCCCCAGATAGTTGCTAATTTCCATGGGAGAGTTTATGGAGGACACTTTGTTAGAAGAGTAACAACACATAATATTTTGAGAGCTGGTTATTGGTGGCCTACTCTCTTCAAAGATGTAACCCAACTGGTTAGAAAATGTGATAGTTGTCAATGTTTCTTGGAAGAGTGAAGCTTTAGGCTCCCCTCCTTTGCAGCTTGTATCAATTGAATCTCCTTTCAAGCAATGGGGGATGGACTTCATTGGTGAGATTTCATATCCTTCTAGTGCTGGCCATAGGTGGATCCTTGTAGCCATTGATTATTTTACAAAGTGGGTAGAGGCAATCCCCACCAAGAAAGAAACACACCAAATAGTTATGGACTTCTTGTTGAATCAAATCATATGCATATTTCGAGTCCCAATCAAGATTATAACTGATAATGTCATGTGCTTTAGAGTTAAACCTTTAATAGTAATGTGTAATGAATATGGAATCAATCTAACTTATTCTTCAAACTATAACCCCAGGGGAATTGAAAAGTTGAGTCCAACAATAAGAATTTGTTAAAGATCATTAGAAGAACCTTGGAGCAAAATAAGAAGAAATGGGGTGAAAAATTGAAATTTGTAGTTTGGGCTGATAGGATAACTACTAAAAGAGATACTGGTAAAAGCCCATTTGAAATGGTATATGGAACTCAGGCTTTGCTACCCTTGCACCTGTAATTATCTTCATTTCAATTTTCCCAATAGTTGGAAGATCAAGAGCTTGGCCCATATGAATAAAGGATCAATCAGATTATTGAGGTTGATGAGGAGAGAAGATGATCCCATCAAAGACATGTCATATTTAGGGAAAAATTGAAGAGATTTTTTGACAAGAAGGTCACTTCTAAAGCCTTCAATGTTGGAGATTTAGTTTTGTTGTGGGATAGAAGGAATGAAGACAAGGGCAAGCATGGAAAATTTGATGCATTATGTATGGGCCCTTATGCCATTCATATCAAAATTGGTGAACATAACTTCTTTCTCAAGGACTTAAATGGGGAATTACTGGAGCTTCCTGTTAATAGTAGAAATTTGAAGCATTTCTTGGATTAATCCCCAAATCTGAGGTATGCACCAATTGTACAGTTGTATAGTCTTTTTTTTTTACTTTTTTTTTACTTTTTTTTTGTTGTTTTGTTGGTGTGTGGTTTTCCCTTGTTCTTGGTAGCCATTCTAGTTGGTTTCTCAGCTCATTTTTTAAGGATGGTTCTATTTTTTTGACTGCCTTGCGTATTGACTCCTTTACCCAATGGATATTTTGGCACTTGGTCTACGTTTTTTCCTTGTGGCACTCACTGGAAATGCCCATCCCCAAACCAAAGCTGATGTTGGTGCCATTTTTGAGCTTGCACCATGTTGCCCTAAATTTTCAAATCTATATTTGCTAAAAAAATGTTTTATCCTTTGATTTGATTGTCTGTAATTATTCCCCTCCAGTTGAAATGCTTTAAAAATGCTCACAAACTTGTTGTTTTTCCCTAATTTGAAATAATAATCCAAGTTTGCCCTTTTCGGTGCCCTAGTTTTTCCAATTTTGTGGGCTATGTCATTTTTCCCTTTGCCAGATCATGGAAAAATTTAAATTGATCAAATCATACTTGTTTGTATTAGAAAATCCAAATCCAAGATCGGGAATGTTGTAAAAAACATGGTTTTGTTGATTTAAAATCGAAAAATATGCCATCCTTGGTGAAAAAATTGAATTCTAAGGCATCCTTTGAATTTTTTACGTTTTGATGGTCATACGGGTGTCATTTTCCCATCAAATTCATCCTCAGAAGGTATTAGCAATGTGGCAGGTTTTCATTAGCTGAGGAGCGGTGAGAAATGTTTCTAACTTGTCATTTTTTACTTTTTTGGCAAAGTGGCAAATTTGGCTCCACGTCTCCGCCTGTTTCAAATTCACCTACGTGGCATGTTCTTATTGGCCAAGGAGAGGTGGGGAGTCAGATCTCCTTTGAAAATTTTGGCTTTATTTTACAAAATTTCCTAAGTCAAAATTTTTCCTGAATCCCCATAGCCAACTTGAAGAGGACACGTGTCCTAAAAGTTTCAAAATGGAGAAGTGGACCAGATTGGGGACTTAGAGTTTTCAATCTATTTTCCAAAAATTACAAAAATCATTTCTAGCCCCGCTCCAATAAGATGAGGCCACATGGAAGTTTCTAGGGCAGAAAGGATGTGGGTGGAGGAAGAATTTTGTGGTTTTTTATGTTTTTGGCTCAAAGTGTTGAAGTAAATTTTTGGCCCGAAATCCCTCAGCCAATCATAGGTTGACGCATGTCCATGAAGGGTTAGAGGGAAGTACAAGCTGTGGAGGGAAATGGGGAATTTTTCCCCTTTTTGGAAAAAGGAGTTAAGGCAAAAGTTTAAGCCGTGGGCCAGTAAGCAAATCAATGAGCAACATGTGGTGGGAAGAATGGGTCGGCAAGCCGGCGGAGGTAGGAGAGAAGTTCTTCCCTTTTGAAAAAAGGGCTCAAAATCAAAATTTGGAGCACTGGCCCATGAAGAATCATAAGGAGACACGTGGTGAGGGAGAAATCAGAGGTATAGGCCCATGGGGCAAAAAAGTGAAAGTTTTCCAATTTTCCAAAAAACGGGTCAAAATGCGTAGAATTAAAGTGTGATCCCAATGGGACCTACCATGTGCCATATGTCACCTCCAAAATTCAAAGGCAGAGGGGCGGGGACAAAATGAAATTTTTTCCAAATTTTCAAAAGGTCATAAAGTAAATGTTTTAAAATTGGGCCCGATCCAATCATTTTTTGCCATGTGTCTGGCCTTATCCAAAAAATTAAAAAGGGTAACTCAAGCTTATTTCTAATTCCACATCTTCCACATGGAGGGCCAGGATTAAAAGATGGATAAGATCGACTATTGTTGTGCATCCTTTTGTTTTGACCGCCATGAGAGCTCTAGGAAGCTTGGAATCACTATTTTTGCATCAAAATTCATCAAATTTATAGTGATTTTGTGTCATCTTGGCCTTCCAATATCATTGGCATCACTTTCATGTCTTAATTCTTTGATCTGAGGTGGTTTTGAAATAAATTTTTCCCTAATCTGTCCAAAAATGTGAAATGACAAAATAAAAAGCTACAGAGGTAGTTTGAAAACATAAAAAGATGAAAATGATAAGTAAAACGTGTTTGCATGCCTCAATGATGAAAAACATGCCTCCAGTATAGATAATGATCTAAATATTTGTAATGATTTAATCTTTTTGGGCATACCTAGCAACCCATGAATGTTTTTCTATTTGATGTCATTTTCAATGAATCATGAGAAATGATTATAACATAATTGATCCCTTGGCATTTTCTTTTCTTGGGAAAGAAAGCTCCAAGGTGGCAAGAGATATATAATGCATGTTAGGAGACATGCGAATGGTCGAGAAAATTTGAAAAATCATTAGAAAATTTTGAGAGAAAGCTCATTTTTTCTAAAAAAACCACCAAAGAACCAGAATAAGTTCTTTTGTGTTGGATCTTCATGTATGTGAGTTGGTTACAAGGTATAGCCATCACATAGCTCTAAGATTGTTCATGAAATTCTCCCTTTCTCATGAATATAACAAGCTTTTGATTTAATCTATGTTTTTCTGGGCAATATGATGTATGTTATCATTTTTAAATGCTTGCAAATAGTTTTCATTGTTCTTGTTACAATATTGCGTTCAAAGTCTTTAGAAATCACACAGAATCTCCATTTCTTGTTGATAGTTTAGTGGCATTTGCAATCTCATGTTCAGAAGATCCTTCATCTAATAAAGAGATAAATAAATTTAAAATCACTTTACCTTCCTTGACTATAGAGATTGCTTGTAAGCCTTTGCGGGTACCATAGGCGTGGTTGGATCAAGGATTTGTGTGTTTGATTGAGTTCTTTACTTCAAGATTTTGTGGTGAGTTCTCAAATATTGTGTGAAGAGTGCAACCTAGGTTTCCATTTTTTCCTCTTCTGGTTGAAATAATATCCTGATTATTTGAAGCATTTTATCTGATAATTGTTTAAGTATTGTAGAGGTTGTAAAATATTTGATATATCCTAGTTTGTCTTGTCAACACCCCACTAAAAAATTCATTCAAACAAACTAATCCTACCCATACTACCCCTACATTGCATTGTGTGTCAAAAAAAGAATACAATCGATTTACAAAAATGCACAAAACAAATCAGGATCATATAATGTCTCGAGTAACCCTTGCCTTGCATTGAAAATATCTCGATAATCTAGGAGTGACAACTTGTGAAAGTCAGATTTTGAGTGTTGATCATATTTTCCCAAGGCCTTTCATACTATTTGCATAAATTGAAAGATATATTCATCTCCTTCACCATTTGGGGGTTACAATGTAGGTTCTCTTACCTTGGTTAAAAGGCACAACCTAAACTATTGAGGGTCAAATCAAAGCCTTTCAAAGTGTTATCCATCTCTCTACAAATCAGAGGGTCAGTTAGATCACATCCCTGGCTAGAAAATGACACACATCATGATCTATTTGACTTCAAGCTTCATGCCATATCTTTGATGCTGCTCAGACTAAAAAGGAGAAAAAATTTGGGTACCAACAGGAAGTACAGATACTAGTGTGGTATGCCCATATGGAAA
Source organism: Taxus chinensis (assembly GCA_019776745.2). Lineage (NCBI taxonomy): Eukaryota > Viridiplantae > Streptophyta > Pinopsida > Cupressales > Taxaceae > Taxus > Taxus chinensis. The sequence continues at coordinate 28,272,594 of CM034147.1, forward strand.
AAGGAATGTGCGTATGCCAGTCCTTCCCAGTACCGTTAACCACTTTCGTGAGAATTTTGTTAAGGGTTTTTTTAGTGGATTTGGCTTGTTCGTTGGTTTATGGGTAATAAGGTGATGAGAAACTCAAGTGAATGCCGAAGGTATCACAAATTTTTCGCAATGTTTTGTTTTTAAATTGTTTTCCATTATCAGTGATGAGGTGATGAGGAACACCAAAGCAGTAAATGATGTGATGGTTGATGAACTCACTTATTTTCTTGGATTTTCTGGAGATGAGTGGTATAGCATCAACCCATTTTGTGTAGTATTTGGTAGCGGTAATGATCCATTGATTTCCTTGGGAACAATGAGGGTTGAAGTCTTTGATAAGATCCAAACCCCATTGAGAGAAGGTCCAAAGGTCACGGGAAACCTATAATGTGTGACTAGGTGTATGATTAAGGTTGGCTTGTTGTTGGAATTTTACACAACGTTTGACATAGTCATAGCAATCATGGTTGAGGGTCGGCTAGTAATAGCCTAGGTGAAGAATACGCTTAGAAATAGCAAGACCACTGAAGTGACCTCCACATATGCCATCATGAACCTCCTTAATGGTATAAGGAATTTCAGAAATTGTGAGGCATCGTAAGAGAATAACATCAAAGCCATGCTTATAAAGGATGCCTCCCATGATGACGTAATGAGAGACCTTTTTAAGGAAGGTGCGTTGTCCACTATGGGTGAGATCAGGGGTTAAGATGGAGAGAGAAAGATAGTTTGAATATTTTTAATACCAAAGGTCACTCGGGTCATGGGTAGTGGTTCTGATGGAGTAAACATTGTGAGGTAAGTAAGAGGGTTATTAGCATCATTATAGGGTGATAAATATTTTAGAATCGGTAGGCAAAGCGGGTATTTGAGAAGCTAAGTAGGCCATGGTATCTGTAAATTTGTTGGTTGAACGGGGGATGGTCTGAAGGTCATAACGGTCAAAGGTGGTCAAAATTATGTCGACCCGATGTTTATACTTTTGAATTATCTCATTACGACATTAGTATATACCATTGACGTGGTGTATGACCAATTTAGAATCACCAAAGATGTTGATTGATTTGACATCGAGGGCATAGGTAGCTTGAAGACCTAATATGAGTGCTTCGTATTCGGTAATATTATTTATACAATCAAATCAAGTTTGAAAGACAAAGGCATGGGTTCACCATCAAGAGGAATGAGAATACCACCAGCCCCAGCTCCACACTGACACTTAGAACCATCGAAGAAGAGTGTCATTTGATAAGCGGGTTCATCTAAGGAAAGGGTGGCAATTAACTCATCTAGAAAGTCAAAATTACAGGGTTGATCCTCGGAAATAGGTACGTCAGCCAATTGGTCGGTGATGGATTGGCCCTTGATGGAATTTTGATGATTGGATTCGAGGTTGATGTAAGCTAAGAGCATATGCCATCGTATGGCATGCTGATTTTGATAAGGTTTGGCATACATGAAGTGTAGAGGGTTAGTGTTGGTTACAACATAGGTTTTGTGTTTGAGTAGGTAATGGAGGAGTTTTTTGGCAATGAGAACTAATGCTAAGGAAAAATTTTCGAGATGGGTGTATAGGGTATTATAGTCCAAAAGAGTGCAGCTTATGTAATAAACAACCTGCTCCTTATGTTGTTCATCGCGATGAGCGAGCATGGCTCCCAAGGAATGATAGGTAGCTGAGATGTATAGGTAGAAAGGTTGATCATCTTTAGGTGGAATGAGTACAGGTGGTTGGAGAAGGTATTGTTTTAAGGCCTCAAAAGCTTTGTGGTAGTCATCATCCCATTTAAAGGAGACATCCTTCTTGATAAGATGATGAAAAGGTTGACACCAATAAGATAATTGTGAAATGAAACTACGAATAGACTACAACTTAACTTACAAACTACGGAGCTATCTAAGGTTAGTGGGTGGAGGAATTTTGAGAATGGCCTTGACTTTAGCAGGGTCCACTTCTATACCACATAAGGAAAAGATAAATTTGAGGAGATTTCTTGAGAAAACCATGAAGACACACTTCTTAGGCTGAAGTCAAATGTAATATTTAATGAGACAATCAAAAATGGTTTTGAGGACGACACGGTGCTCAAAGTGGCATTTAGATTTGGCAAGGAGGTCATCCACGTAATCTTCTAATATATGATGCATGATATCATGGAATATATAAGTCATAGCCCGCTGATATGTGGCACCAGTATTTTTAAGGCCAAAAGGCATGAATCAGTAGCAGAAACTCCCCCAAGGGGTGATGAATGTGGTTTTTTATTGATCCTCTGGGGAAAGCAGGATTTGGTTATAACCAAAAAATCCATCCATGAGTGATAGCATCTCATGACCAATGTTAAGGTCAACCAGTTGGTCAATGCCAGGTAGAGGGAAGTCATCTTTTGGGTAGGTGAGGTTGAGTTCATAGAAGTCTATGCAAATGTGGAGTCCCTGTGTCACCTTATTGATAAGGACAATGTTAGAAATCCAATGAGGATAATCAGTTAGTAATATGAAGGAAACAGAAATAAGGTACTCAAGTTCTTCTTTGACGAGAAGGGAAATGTGAGGGTGGATTTTCCTCAGATTTTGTTTGATGGTTATAGCATTGGGAATGGTTACAATATTATGGACCACTATGGTGGGGTCAATACTAGGCATGTCTATGTAAGACCAAGTGAAAGCATGGTTATGATCTCTGAGAAAACAAGTAATGGCTTCCTATTCAGCAGCATCTAAAGATTGACCGACATTTAGAATGTGCGGGTCATCTTGAGTATGAATGTTGATCTCGATAGTTGATTCATTCAACATGGTTTGCATTTCAGAGGGTAACGATTGATGAATATATGAGACTTTTACACCAAGGTAGGTGATTATAGATTCATCATCTTGACATTGAATGATGTTAATAGAAGGTGTATCGTCATCGATCATTTTAGGGTACAGGAAGGGAAGAGAGGAAGGGGCCTCACCATCATGTTGATAAGTCAAAGGCCCCAAGGAAATGGTATTTATGAAAAAAAAAGTTAGGAGGAATAGATTTAGGATCCATCGACTTTTTCGGCAAAGGTGGCGATGAAGGTGGAGCAGGTGAAGAAGGTGGAGAGGGGTTGATGCCTTTGATGAGTTCAATGTGGGCCTATTCGGTAGGTGGTTCAGGAAATATAATACCACTATGGTCGTTATATTTGTGGGTGGTACATGGAATAACATTATGGTGTCTTTTCTCTTAAAATCCAAAACCAAAACCCTTCCACACAAATTAGTATAAGAAGGTGTGGGTGAAATGGTGATTGGTGAGAGACTGGAAGTCAACGGAAAATGGATGGGTTTGTGATGGTGGTTTGGGTGTGCAAGTGGTAGTATCAAGTCCCCCATAGATGAGATTGGTACGAAGGTGAGGAGGACCATAAAGGAGGCACTCTCCTATGTAGTGATTATAATGAGGATACTGGTGAAGACTTCCATACTCTTCTAGAGTAAGGAATATGTTGACACTATATAAGCGATACTCTCCTAGAGTGAGGCATTGAAAAATTCCTTCCAAGGGATCAGTGGTTGGTATGTGGGTAGCTAGAATAGATGATGTGTCAGTGGTCGATGCAGAGGTAAAGCTAATAGATTAGGAGGCTAATGGGTTAGCCGTGGAGGTTGTGGATGCGATCGGAATGGAGGAGGTATGTGTGGTTAAGGTAGCGAATGTAATGGTAAGCGGAGGTGTAATAGGTATGAGTACGTCAGTGGGTCGATAGAGCATATTGCATGTTTTGAAAGGTGATTGTTCCACTAGAATAGTATAAGTGTGCCCTCCATGCTCAAACTTTACACAATGATGCAAAGTGGAAGGAATGCAACCCATGACATGAAGCCAAGGTCTGCCAAGCAATAGGTTATATTGAAATTCCCCCTCCAAGATGTAGAATAAATCTGGAATAGTGCGGGGGCCCACAAGAACATGGAGGATGATGGTGCCTAGTGTAGAGGTGATAACATCATTAACTATATGCAACATGACATGATCCTTATGCATGTAATTGTCAGGTATCCTCATTTGATTGAATGCATGGGATGATATGATATTAATACTAGCACCCCCATCAATCATTACCCATCGTACATGTATATCATTGATGTGGATAGAGAAGAAGAGGGTTGGGTTTGGGTCATAAATTTGGTGCGGTGTGATCTCTTCCTCTGAGAATCTAAGGGAGGGTACTTGGTGAGTAGGGTGAGGTGTGGATAAAGGTGGAAATTTGGTGAGAACAGCTACATGATGGGGTGTGATAATGGAGCCTTCAGGTGTAATGTCATTGGGTCAAACCTCAATAGATTGAAGAACCTCCATTAGAGCTCAACGATGGGATTACAAGGTTTGGATGAGGTCGTATAAGGAAATTTTGAGGGGAGAGTGATGTAATTTGTTGAGCATGATGGATGTGTGACCCCATTAGAAATAGGGTATGTGGGGCCACGAATAGTGATTTTAGGTGTAGGTTCAGATGGTATGTTGGGTATAGGATTAGTTGGTGGGTCAGTTGCCTTTTCCTTACCTTTTTCCTTCTAAGCACAAGTAGTGACGTGGATCATGTTGATATGAGGGGAGTTAGAAAATGGAGAAGGTATAGGGTGAGTGGTATAATGACATGACAGAAAAAAACCTACCGGAGGAGAAAAACCTTGTGAGGCGAGTTGGGCATAATGGCAATTAGGTAATAGTGGGGAAAGTTATCTGATGCGAACGAATGTAATTTCAAATCTTGGGGGTGGCTCTAAGAGTTGTGGGGGTGAAGGTCATGGTTATTGAGTAGGAAGTGAGGGAAGGATTGTGGGAATGGGTGTTGGTGAAGGAGAGTCCTCATCAACAAGGTTGTCATCCTCAAAGTTGGCTTCAAGTGGAAACAACTAGATAAGGACAGTTTTTAAAGCCTTGTAGTTCTCCACATCATGCCTTAGCACACGATGGTAGGCACAAATTTTAGTGTCATCAAACCCTTTTGGATTGAATTTGAGGTAGTCATAAGGTCTAAGTGGTGGTAATGTGATGATAGAAGTGTCAAGGAGGTTGGTTAACATCTTGGCATAGGACCCTGCTAGTGAGTCACAATGGGAAGTGAAAGTGGGTTTGGGTGTAGGTGTGTCTTATTATTGAGGAATGGTCCTCGTAAGAGGGGGAGTGGGTTGAGCCATGGTTTTGGGTGTGGGAGTGGTCTTGGGTATTGGTCATGTTTGTTTGGGTAGGGGTATGGTAGATGAATGGGAAGGAGGGTGTATGGTTGTTTTGACTACATTATTGGAGGGTATTGGATTTTTGTTTTCGGGTTGCACCTTCTTGGGTTAAGGTGATATGGGTGTACATAATATAGAAGGAAATGCAGATGGGGAAAGAGGGTGAGTTACCCATGGGGATATTGGAGGTGCTGTGAAGGTAGATGATGTGGATCATGCAGGGGGTGTGGGGGATAGAGATTGAAGTGTAGTGGGAAGTGAAGAAGTTGCTGAGGGTATTTGACGTATGGGTGGTAAAGATGCTGCAGGTGTAGGTGTAAGTCATGTCAGGAACTTGGGTAGGTTAGAGGTTTGCGAGGAAGGAGTGGGCTGTTGTGTTTTTGGTTTATTAATGGGTGGAGGTTTCTTGACCATGTTAGGAGGTTGAGGTCCTAAAATGGATGAAAAGGGTGAAGGTGATGCAGGTATGATTGTCACAGTCAAGGTATGAGTTATATGGTCTTGGTTTTTCTATATCGGTGCCAGAGTAGATGTGGTGTTAACTTTGGAGGATGTAGATAAATCCAGTTTGATAGGTGGATGAGTAAGACTAGTGGTCAAGGTGACCCCTAAGGTAGTGACAGGTTTAGTTGAGGAAGATGATGTAGGTGCAGGTTTAGATTTAGGTGTATTTTGGGTTATGGGTAAGGGTGTGTGTTGAGCTATGATGGGTATCCTGGAAGAAGTTGTGGTAAAGGTGTTTGTATTTGTTTTGATTTTTTGAAATATATTTGGGTAGATAGTGGAGGTATCAATAGGAAACATCTGCATTTACGTTGAGGTAGGAAGTAGAAGGTGCCCCCATAGTAAGGCCTTGTCCACATAATCTAGGTGATCAGCCAAACATGATAACAAAACATCTGTAGGTGATGTTGATGAGGATCTAATGGTAATTCTCATAAAATGTGTCTTAGAGATAAGGAATTTGTTGGCTTCAACTTCTTTGGTAAGAGAGCTGAAAGTAGGTATGTGGGATCTTGGGTAGTTGATGGAGAATGCTCACCTAGATGCAAAGGTATCTCTACTAGATTTGTGATAGGTGAAGGAGAAAATGGTTGTTCCTTTGAAGGTGGAGGAGATGGTGGCTACTCCTTTGTGGGTGGAGGAGATGATGGGTGCTCCTCTTTGGGTGGAGGAGATAAAAAATTATCCTCCATGGACTGAAGAAGTACTATGGGTGACGGTTCCATAGGTGGAGAAGCCAAAGGTGAAATGGTCTCAACATTAGCAAAGGGCTCCTCCATGGGTGAGGAAGGAGGTGAAAGGTGTTCCTCGATGGGTGGAGGAATAGGTGAGGTAGGTTCTAATATAGAAGGAGGATTTCAAGCTAGAATTTCCTCTATAGAAGGAATATGAGGTAATTGGGAAGTAACAGGTGTGTTACTAAAAATAGCATGGACCTCACGGATATGGCTATCGTGAGTTGAGGTCTCACCGATTTGATCAGACGAAGGGGCATGATTGGGAAATGGTTTCTCAAATATATGTATGTTTTGATTGGCAGGTGCATTAGGATTATCCATAGTTAACTCACCTTTATCAAGCATTTATTAGACAATATTTTTCAAAGTGATGTGATTTCCATCACTATGACCCTTTACTCGATGATAGTTATAAAATTTGTGTTCTTTCTACCATCAGGGTATGGGACGAAAAGGGTCAAAACTAGTGTGTGGTTTTATAGGTGTAAGGGTGATGGCCCCATATTTGATGAGATTTTATAAGATAGAAGAGTAAGGCTCCCAATTGGGGTGTATTTCCATTTTTCTTGTCTGAATTGAAAAGTCTTGACGGGTGAGAGATTAGATGAGGGGCTAGCCTGATTTGATGTGTGAGTTGGGATAGCCTTGCAAACCACTATATTAGTGGTGCCCTTGGCCTTTGAATAATTGTTCTATGGTCTAGAAGAAGAAGAGGTATCATTCGACTTGAATGCCAAATTCTTATTGCATAATTGGATTTTATTCTCTTTGATGGCCCGAATCTCTAACTTTCGTGCCATGGTGAATGCTTCAACGAGTGTTTGAAAATTTTGGACCTGCAAGGTCAATGAGATATGTCTAGCACAATCCCACATAAAGAGCTCAATGAGTTCTATTTGTGGTACTTAAAATGTGATTTGATTGATCGAGCTATCCTAACTAGAGACAAAATCTATGATAGATTCATCATCATACTGATGTGTGGAGTACAGGTCAGTCATGGTAACCTTCTTGACGATATTGATGGATAAGTGATCCAAGAAGGCTTGGACTACCTGATTAAATGAAAATATAGATTTTCTAGGTCACCCACTGTACCAATCTAACGTAAGTCCAGTCAAATACATGGGAAATGTCCTTAGGAGCAAAGCATCATCATGGGCAATTAGGTAGCACCCATGTTTGAACAACCGAAACTATTATTAGGGTCTTCCTTACTATTAAAACGGTTGAATTTAGGCATTTCCCAATGCATGGGGTATGGACGGATAGGAATGGATGGGTGGATAGGCTCATTACAAATCTCGTCATAGGTGAGAGTGTTTTGTGAGCAAGAAACTGATGCCTCCAATATTTGCATCTTGTTCATCATTAATTCGATTAGGTCGTTGGTAGGTTGTGATGGTTGGGTGCCTCCTGTAGCATAAGAGGGTTGATGTTGGGCATATAACAAGGGTGGAATTCTAGTATATGGTGGTGCCATGTAGGTGGATAGAGAAGAAAGTAATGAAATAGGGGGTATGTACCCAGAATGAATAACAGATGAAACAAGAGGCTACTGGTAGTACGTATATGGAGGTGGAAGGGTTGTGGTAACTCTAGTGGCAATGGGGGCTAATGATTGTGGAATAACAAGGACCACATTTTCAAAGGGGGTAGGGATCACCAACATGGGAGGTGGTTGTGTAGATATGGGTATATGTGAGATAATAAGGGTGGATGAAGTTGTGTTTTGGGTGGTTTTCAAAGGTATGGCGGATGTGGCGGGTGTAACAGATGTAGCAGATGTGACATTTATAACAGGTATAGGGCCTAGCTACGAAATGACTTGGGGTAAGGTAGATGAGGGTAGTGCAGAGCTAGATGGGGCTGACGCAAGAGTGGGAGTGAGATTCAGGGGGATAGATGTGGGCATACCATATATCAACTGACCCGAGGAATCTCAAGTGGATGAACAGGAAAGATAAAACTGTAAAGCAGCAGGGTTTTGGTTAAGGAGTCATGTGAACTCCTTATCTCTAGTAGTGATAGTGATAGGTTGGATAGGATCCATGGTGGGTGATAAAATAGAAGGTGGCAAAGGGATAGGTGGGATCAGTTGACAACTGGCATGGAATACAAGGGTGCTATCTTGTCGATGCGTTAGTACCATGTGAATAGGTACTTATCAAGTTGGGCTGCCTTTCTGTAAATGACATAGAAATATAGCAGGAATAGAAGGAACAAGTGGTAATAAGTGGATTAGGTACCGAATGTTAGCTGGAAAGTGGTATAGGGTAACTGATTTTGGTCAGGGTAAACTGACACCGGTTAGGGGTAACTGTTGCTAATCACTGTGGGAAATGGACAGTGAGTCAAAAACAAGGTGTAAGGCCAAATATGATAGGTATGCCGAATACTGGTGAGATTTACAAGGTCAATGGGAAAGATAGTAGTGATAGGGACTCTAAATAGTTAAAGAAGGTTAATAAATGTCCTTTTAGATAGGTTAACCAAAAGGACCTCGAACCAACACTGGTTGGGTATAACTGACGAGGGTCAGAGGGTAACTGGCAATGGTCATTGGACTGACACCAGTCACTGTGAAATTGAAACAGTGATGAAAGAAAAGTGTTTATAAGTTAAAATTTGATGTAGAATCAAACCCAGAATTCTGAGAATGATGAGAATATGGTCTAGGCACACTCAAATGAAGTTAGAATACACAAACTATGATGAGAAGCGTGCATGGAGAAATAAGAAAAATGAAGAACGTGACCTCTCACCTCAAAATGTAAGCCAAGCAAAAACACTAAGAAAAATGTGATCCTAAGAGTTCCTTTTGTATTATGTTTGTTTAGCTTATGCTATTTAAGGACTCAGTCGTGAACTGAAATAGAGTGTTTTGGTGAGGATGGCTTCCTACAAAGGATGTCTAAATGGTGAGGTTTTAGATATGTTATGGTGGGGGCAGGCTTCACTTTGAAGTATGACTTGATAGAGTAGAAAGCTAGGTAGTACCTACCAATCCTCATATCAATGTGATCATTGATAGGCCTTGCCAGGAAATATGTTGTTTAAGAATATGTAATTTTTTTGAATTTGTGTAATTTGGTAAGACTCAAAGAGAGAGAGATGTGCTTTCTACGTATTGCTTGTCAACCATCAACTGGGAATGAATTATAGCGTATAGGTTGCCCTCAATTAATGTGAGATAATGTGATAAATCAGAATGAAATGTAATGATTTTTAAGCCTAAATTGAAATATAAAGTTTGATGACACAAATAGATGAAGAGGAAGAGGGATGCTCTTTCACTAAAATGTAGAAAACAAGAAGAAATGGTTCCTTTTAAGTACACCAAAAGAAAGGTTTCTTTTAGAGAAAATAGAAAGAAAAAGAAGGTTACCAAGGAAGAAAATTAATATGTATGCTTTTTAGAAGGGAAACAAACACACAATTTTTCCTAAGAATGAATAAAAATGCAAGGAACCCCAGATGGGTCCCACTAGGCATGCCAAAATGTTTCACCTAATTCTTAGACATTTCTTTGAAAGTGACGAAATAGATAGGGTGATGGGGGTAGGAGGAATACATGTTAATATGTTGGTTGATGGGTTGTTGCACACATATGGCTTCTAAATCCACAACTGATTGTGAGAGCTTCCTTTTGGCTAGGAGGAACTACCTGAAATGGAAAACAAGACCACTAAATACAAGTTAAACAATATGTGTAGTGAACTGCCTAGCATGTGCTAGATTTGGGAAGTTTTATACTTCTTAGATGGTTTTCAGTCCACTTCTTTAAACAATTTATTGCTAGTAATAAATTAAATCCTATTCTAGTTATAATTATTTAGGTATCTCATTTAAAACACAAAAGGAAAGATCTAATCTAACAGGCTAGGTTAAAATAAGATCTGAAGTTCAAGTAACTAGTTATGGGTCTCTGTAGATCTGATAGAGGTCTTAGGTGGGTCACAGGTGATTAAGGGTGATGTGGGAATAGGTGGGTAGGTCACTGTTTTGGGTTGTATTAGGAAATACAAAGACCGATGCTAGTTAAGGGTGACCAATGCCAGTTGGGGAGAACTAGTGCTGGTTACTATGGAATACTGGGAAAGTCACAAAATGAGCTTTGGATCTCCCTTATGATTACATAAAGGACTAAGCTGGTTGAAATGAGGTATTAAGTCATTTGGGTGGGATTTAGCGAGGTTTTAATGGGGATATGGAGGGATGAGTATTAAAGGAGGTCAATGGGTGGCTATGAGAACATAGGATAAAAATACAATGATTAAATGAATGAACCAGAGGAGTAAAAATGTTTTACTTACTTGGAATCTGGTCATGGATGTTTGTGTGTGAGGAATGAAGGTGTTGATAAGAGGTTGAATGCTATAGAGAATCACCAAATGTTGGGGAGTTATTGCATGGGCTTCATGTTCTCTCCTTCTTTCCTGATTGGATCAAATCTATGTTGGGTGGTTGCTAGATGAATGTTGGATGTCTATGCAAGTGAAAATTATTGATCTCCTTCCTTGCATGTGTGTTCTCACTGAAGCTTGTTCTAAAAAGATGTGATATCTCTCACGAATCTGCCAACTTTTTTTAACCTCAAAAATAAGGTTGTTTTCGGGGTTAAAAGGTGACTGACGGTGGTTTTGGCTTAACTGGCTGTGGTTAATGGTAACTGGCGTCGGTTAGGGTAGGTTTTTCTAGGTTTACTAGACTAGGTAGATCCCCTTGATTTTCTAGGATCTCATGTTGTTAACTCACGGATTAGACTGGAAGCTTGTTTTAAGCATGCGGGAATGTGGATAGAGGTAATGTAGAAATTTATTTTTAGGGTTTGGGTAAGTCTTTGTTAGTAATGACAAACTACTAAGAATAGGTCTTAAGGTGAGGTGGCTTGATGATGTGTCTAGGTTAGGTGGATATGTGGGCATTATCTAAATTAGGCTATTTAAATAATAAATATAGTGAGGATAATGAATTAATTTAATTAAATTAATATTAGTGGAGTGAAAGGGGGTCCATGGCTAGGTGAATGTGATGAAGGTGTTTATTTGGCAATGGACCAAAAGGGAGTGTGACTTGATCTTGGTGTTTACACGTAGACTAGAGAAAAAGGTGTAGTGGTAGTGGAAGTGTGAATACTAGTGTGGTACGCCCACATGGAAAAAGGAATGTGCATATTCCAGTCCTTCCTAGTATCCTTAACCACTTTCTTTAGAATTTTGTTCAAGGTTTATTTAGTGGATTTGACTTGGCTGTTGGTTTGTGGGTAATAAGGTGACAAGAAACTTAGCTGAATGCCGAAGGCATTGCAAAGTTTTCACAATTTTTTGTTTTTGAGTTATTTTCCATTGTCAATGATGAGGCAATGAGGAACACCAAAGAAATAAATAATGTGATGATTGACGAACTCACATATTTTCTTGGCTTTCATGGAGATAAGTTGTATGGCTTCGACCCATTTTGTGTAGTATTTGGTAGTGGTGATGATCCATTGATGGAGTTGGGAAGAATGTGGATTGATCTCTCTGACAAGATCCAAACCCTATTGAGAGAATGGCCAAAGGTCACAAGTGAACTGTAAGGCATGACTAGGTGTATGATGAAGGTTGGTATGTTATTGGAATTTTACACAATGCTTGATGTAGTCACAACAATCATTGTTAAGGGTCAGCCAGTAATAGCCTAGGTGAAGAATACACTTAGCAAAAACAAGGTCACTGAAGTGACATCCACATATGCCATCATGAACTTCCTTAATGGTATAAAGAATTTTAGAACTTGTGAGGCATCGCAAGAGAATACCATCAAAGCCGTGCTTATAGAGAAGGCTCCCCATGATGACGTAATGAGAGATATTTTTAAGGAAGGCACGTTGTCCATTATGAGTGAGATCAGGAGGTAAGATGAAGAGAGAAAGATAGTCAGAATATTGTTTATACCAAAGTTCACTCAGGTTCATGGCGATGGTTCTAATGGAGTAAACATCATGAGGTAAATAAGAGGTTGATTGGAGTCATTATATGGTGACAAATATTTTAGAATCAGCAAGCAAAGTAGGTATTTTAGAAACCAAGTAGGCCATGGTATCTAAAACTTTTTTGGTTGAACGGGGGATGGTTTGAAGGCCGTAATGGTCAAAAATGGTCAAGAGTATGTCTACATGATGTTTATACTTTTGAAGTATCTCATTATGACATTGGTATATATCATTGACTTCATTTATCACAAGTTAAGAATCACCAAAGATGTTGATGGATTTGACATCTAGGCTATAGGTAGATTAGAGACCTAATACAAGTGCTTGACATTCGGAAATATTATATGTATAATCAAAATCTAGTTTGAAAGATAAAGACATGGGTTCACCATCAAGAGGAATGAGGATAACACCATCCCCACCCCCACACTGACATTTGGAACCATCGAAGAAGAGCGTCATTTGGTAAGAGGGTTTTTCTATGGAAAGGGTAGCAATGGACTCATCTGGAAAGTCAAAATTAGAGGGTTGATCCCTAGAAATAGGTGCATCAGCCAATTTTTCAGCGATAGCTTGGCCCTTGATTGATTTTTGGTGAATGAATTTGAGGTCAAAGTCAGCAAAAAGCATAAGCCAGTGTGTGGCACATTGATTTTGGTAGGGTTTGGCGTACATAAAGTGTAAGGGGTTTGTGTTGGTCACAACATAGGTTTTGTGATTGAGTAGGTAATGGCAGAGTTTTTTGGCAACAAAAACTAAGGCTAAGAAAAGTTTGTAGGGATGGGTGTATCAGGTTTCATAGTCCAAAAGAGTACAGCTGATGTAGTAAACCACGTACTCCCTATGTTGTTCATGGCGATGAGCGAGCATGGCTCCCATGGAGTGATCGGTAGTTTAGATGTATAGGTAGAAGGGTTGATTGTCTTTAGGTGGGATGAGTACAGATGGTTAGAGAAGGTATTGTTTTAAGGCCTCAAAATATTTGTGGTAGTCATCATCCCATTTAAAAGAGACATCCTTCTTGAGCAGATGATGAAATGGTTGACACCGATCAAATAATTTTGAAATTAAATGGTAAATAGACTGCAACTTACCTTGCAGGCTACAGAGCTACCTAAGGTTAGTGGGTGGAGGCATTTCAAGAATGGCCTTGACTGTAGTAGGGTCAACTTATATACCATGTAGGGAAATGATAAATCCCAATAGTTTTCCTGAGAGGACCACAAAGACGCACTTCTTATGCTAAAGGTGAACATAATATTTAATGAGAAGGTCAAAGATGCTTTTTAGGATGGTGAGGTCCTCGGAGTGGTGTTTAGATTTGGCCAGGAAATTTCCCATATAATCTTCAAATATACAATGCATGATGTCATGGAAGATGTAATTCATAGCCCACTGATATGTGGCACGAACGTTCTTAAGGCCAAATGGCATGACTCAATACCAGAAGGTCCCCCAAGGGGTAATGAATGTGGTTTTATGTAAATCCTCTGGGGAAAGTAAGATTTGGTTATAACTTGAGAAACCATCCATGAGCGATAGCATCTCATGACCAGTAGTAAGTCCAACCAGCTGATCAATACCAGGTACAGGAAAGTCATCTTTTGAGCAAGCTAGATTGAGGTCATGGAAATCTGTGCAAATGTGGATTCCCCATATCACCTTAGTGATAGGGACAATGTTAGAAATCTAATGAGGATAATCAATGGTTAAGATTAAGGAAATCGAAAGAAGGCGCTGAAGTTCTTCTTTGACAAGAAGGGCAATGTGAGGGTGCATTTTCCTTAGTTTTTGTTTGACACGTTTGGCATCGGGAACGGTTACGATATTGTGGGCCACTATGGTGGACCACTACCGGGAATGTCTGCGTAAGACCAAGAAAACACATGGTTATGATCTTTGAGAAAAGAAGTGATGGCTTCCTGTTTAGCAACATCTAAAGATTGACCGATCTTTAAGATGTGAGGGTCATCCTAAGTATGAATGTTGATCTTGATGGTTGATTCATTCAACATGGTTTGCATCTTAGAGGGTAACGACCAATGAATATATGAGTATTTTTCACCAAGGTATGTGAGTATAGATTCATCATCATGACATTGAACGACATTAATTGAAGGTGTATCATCATCGATCATTTCAGGATACAGGAAGGGAAGAGAGGAAGGAGCCTCACCCTCACATTGATAAGTCAGAGGCAACAAGGAAACGATGTTTATGAAAAAAGAAATTTAAGAGGGATGGATTCTGGATCCATCAACTCCGTCAGTGAAGGTAGTGATGAAGGTAGATTAGGTGAAGAGGGTGCAGAAGGGATGATATCCTTGATGAGTTCAATACATTCCTATTTGGTAGGTGGTTTAGAAAATCCGATACCACCACAGTCATTATGTTTGTGGTTAGTACATGGAATAATAGTATATTGGCCTTGCTCATAAAATAAAAAACCAAAACCCTTCCACGCACATCGATGCAGGAAGATGTGGGTGAAACAGAGATTAGTGATTGATTGGAAGTCAGCGGAAAATGGGCGGGTTTAAGATGGTGGTTTGGATGTGTAAGTGGTGGTATCAAGTATACCATAGGTGGACTGTTATAAAGGTGAGGAAGACCATAAAGGAGGCGTTCTCCTATGTGGTGATCATAGCGAGAATGTTGGTGAAGACGTCCATACTCTTGTGGAGTAAGGAATGTGTTTACACTATATAGGCGATACTCCCCTAAAGTGAGGTGTCAAAAAATGTATTCCAAGGGATCATTGGCTAGTATGCGGGTGGCTAGAATAGATGATGTGTTAGAGGTCAACCCAAAGGTGGAGCTAATAGATTAGGAGGTGGATGGTTCGGCTGTGGAGGTTGTGGCAGCAATAGGAATGGAGGAGGTATTTGTGGTTAAGATAGAGATTGTACTAGTAAGAGGAGGTGTAGGTGAAGCAGTAGTGGTCATGGAGGTAGATGCCTTAATGGGTATGAGTATGTCATTGGGTCATTAAACCATGTTGCCATCTTTAAAAGGTGATGGATCAGCTAGAATAGTATAGGTGTGTCCTTCATGTTCAAGCTTTACATAGCCCATGACACGAATCTAGGGTTTGCCAAGCAATAGATTATATTGAAATTCTCCCTCCAAGATGTAAAATAACTCTAGAATAGTGTAGGAGCCCACATGAATGTGGAGGATGATAGTGCCTAGTGTAGAGGTGATAGAGTCATTAAATGAATGCAATATGACAAGATGTTTATGCATGTAATTGTCAGGTATACACATTTGAAAAAATGCATGGGATGAAATGATATTAATGCTTATTCCCCAATCAATCATTACACGTCATACATGTATATCATCGATGTGGATAGAGATGAAGAGAGTTAGGTCTGGGTCATTAGTTTGGTGCGGTGTGATCTCTTCCTCTGAGAAGCTAAGGGAGGTTACTTGGGGAGTAGGGTGAGGTGTGGATAAAGGTGGAAATTTGGTGAGAGAGGCTACATGATTGGGTGTGATAATGTAGGCTATGGGTGTAGTGTCATTGGGCAAAACCTTAAATTAAGACCTCCATGAGAGCGTGATGATGGGATTCTGAGGTTTGGATTAGGTCACATAAGGACATTTTGATGGGGAATTGGTGCAATTGTTTGAGCATTCTACGAAGTGTGACCCTATTAGAAATAGGATATGTGGGGCAACGGATAGTAATTTTAGGTGTGGGTACAAATGGTATGTTGGGTATAGGATTGGTTGGTGAGTCAATTGCCTTTTCCTTGTCTTTGTCCTTCTGATCACGGGTAGCAACATGGATCATGTTGATATGAGGGGAGTTAGTAAATGGAGAAGGTGTAGGATGAGTGGTATAATGATAAGATGGGAAAAAACCTACCAGGGGAGAATAGCCTTGTGAATTGAGTAGGCACAACAAAATTTAGGTGATGATGTAACAAGTTCTCTGATGTGAACCATGTTAATTTCAAATCTTGAGGGTGGCCTTAAGCGTTTAGGGGGTGGAGGTCGTGGTTGTTGAGTAGGCAGTGAGGGAAGGAATGTGGAAATGGGTGTAGGTGAAATGAGGTCCTCATCAAGAAGGACGTCATCATCGAAGTTTGCTTCAAGAGGACACAATTGGATAAGGACATTTTTCAAAGCCTTATAGTTCTCCACATTGTGCCCTGGCACCCAATGGTAGGCACAAATTTTAGTCTCATCAAACCCTTTTCGCTTGGGTTTGAGGGGGTCATAAGGTATGAGTGGCGATAATGTGATGATAGAAGTCTCAAGGAGTGATTAGGGGATCATTTGTGAAAGTTCCCTAAACATCCCTAAATTGTGTTAGTGCATAATATCATCTCAAGAGCTTTCCAACGACTGTAAGAATGCGACAAACGGACATCGGGAGCTCTAGATATGTCTGGTCAAAGTTTAGTCAACGAGAAAGTCAACTCTAGTCAACTGGTCAACATTGGACCAATCGCACTATGACACATGGCTTGCCACCACTCATCAAATTCACTTGATTTTCCTATCAGGAGACGACAAGTGGAATATATGCTATTTACCGAGTTAATTATCTCTATGCCACATTGTATGAGTTGAAATTATATTATCTTGGTAAGTCCACTTTCCAAATGGCACGCATATATGCCAAACCACATATATACATATTAATGTTTATACATTAGTATTATTAAACTGCCAAACATATGCTACTTCCATGTGGAGGAGGAGTGAAGCGGTGGTGGGGAGCATGTTGAATGGTATGCGTGGACATCCACATGGTGAACAAGGTGGTAAGCGGTGTTAGGGGGCGGTTATGCTCCAAAGTGGTCCTTTGACCACTATCCTTGCATGGAGAAAGGATTAATAAATCCTAAGACTTTATCTCCTTCCACCATATGTGGGAATTTATACCCACTTAACCAATGCCGTGCCAAATTTGGGTTTTAGTCCCATTAAAAATGCAACCCGAATATTATCCCAAATGTTATGCTAAGATTTAATCCCATGTATCTTGCTACAGGTTAGGTTAAAAATAGCATAAGGATAATATGTAATTTCATATTTCAAGGGCCCTAAAATTGTATAAATAGGGTACCTAGTTCATTGTAACACACACACACATGACAAGCTTATTATTTGTTAAGATTTTTTGTGAGGTGTGTCAACAGATATTGTCTATCGGCCTATTATTTTAGGCAATACGAGATGAAATATTTGTTATTGGAAGTAAATTATAAACTACCCAATAGGCCCATTGAGCCACACCAATTTCTTGCAAATCCTAGATTGTCGACTAGAGTGCTAGCTTCGCATTGATAGCATCAGGAAGGCCGATCGAAACCAAAGGAGATTATATGCCAGGAAGGTGGAAGTCAGGTGCTATTTTTCACCCTTGTCATCTGAAGGTCTAGTTATTCTTCTAAGAAAGTTTAAATAGTTTCCCTCAGGTTTTCTTGTGAAAGTACTATTGTAACTTACAAGTTTTGACTAGTGGAAAGGTTTGACCACGAACCCGGAGACGTAGGCAATTAACTCCGTAATCAATCTATGTGCAATTGTCATTATTGTCTTGCATTATTTTTAAATTGGTTACTTAAAAGGATTAAATTATCAGCAAATAATTGAATCCTACAAGGGTCTGAGATCAGGTAGTAATAATCTGATTATTTTTGGATCAAGTTTGGTATCAGAGCTGGTAATCGACACTTGCAAACTTGCTAATCTCTGAAGCAAGTTGGTATCGAGCAAGTTAATTAGTACAGGTTACTTTGATAGGGATGGCATTGGCTTGTACTTTTGGATTCTATATTGGTGGGATAGACTGAGAGACAGGTTTAACATACTCAGTAATTTTCTCGCATTTCTATTTGGATGAATCCATTGTATCTCATATGCAGATAAAACCTGAAAACTATTGTGTTAGGTAGAATGTATTGGTAAGACCCCTTTGAGGGAAACATTTGTATACATCTAACTAGACATGGCACATTAGTTAAAGACCCAATTCTGGGCAATTTTCGTACTCTGTTATACTTGCATTAGTAAGACCCTCGGTGGGCAATTATTTTGGTGATTTTTCTAACACCATAAAATGCAGTATATTTTCCTTATTTAGTCATTGTTCTGGCAGGGAGAAGACAAATGAATTCAATCCACATTGTAATGCAGTGGAGAAAGACCAATCTCATCATGCAGAGTTGAGAAATGGCGGAAAGAGTTCCTCATCCTAGAAGAAGGAGATTCAGATGAATTTTTGTGCTCATTTCCAGAGGAATGGGCACCAGGTGGAAAATTGGTGGAAACTACATCCATCTCGCCATCAGAGTAATGGCAAGCCAAAGATGGAATGGAGGCCTATTGTAAAGGAAAAAGTAGTTTCTACTCAACCACTAATTTACAATTCAACCCAGGACCAGGTAATACCTGAAAGCGAAAGTCCTTTGAAATGGGTAAGTCAACAATTTTTCAATTATATATTGCATAATTCAAATTGATGAATTGTATGTAGTATTAAGTTTGGAGATCAAACTCTGTGAGGAAATGCTGAGAGAAAGGTTTACAATACTCAGTGGATTTTCTTACTTAGAAAATTTGATTAATGCTCCAAACATATCTCCTAATAAGCTTGTGAGTACCTGTTACAGCTTGGATACAGGATTTCACTCATATAAAGCTTGGAGATTGATCTACCATTTGTGCAGACAATAGAGTTCTCAAAAGATCAGCTCAGAACTTCATTCTGTGTAGAGGCATTGTGACCGTGCAACAAAATGGTAGTTGAATCACCATTGGCATTGATGTCGGGTCGGAACTTCATTCTGTGTTGAGGCATTGCGACCGGGCAGCAGAATGGTACCTAATATTATATGTTAACAAGAAGAGCTCTCAAAGTATCAGCTCAAAACATCATTCAGTGTCAAGGCATTATGACCACAAATACGAATGGTAGCTGATCAATAGACTTAGCATCATGCATCGAAGGTTCAAGGTCTTGAAAGAGGCTTAGCATCATGCATCGGAGGTGATGAGGTCTGTAACAGACTTAGCATCATGCATCGGAGGCTCGAGGTCTTGAAAGAGGCTTAGCATCATGCATCGGAGGCATTGAGGTCTGTAAAGGGACAAGGCATTGTCCATCATTGACATCGGATCAATCAAAGCTCTACATAACATGGAGTTCCTTCAAACCAGTTCAGATTCTTTGGAATCAACTTGAAGCCAAGAGCTGTGTTATAGAGTCAAAGAAGATCCTTGTTATCATATTTCAAGAATCTTAGCACTGCACAGAAGGAGCGTTGACGTTTCATTCATAAACATAGCACCATAAAGCGGAGGCATGGAGGTCTTCTTCGGATGTCAAAGTGGTGCAGCGGAAGCGTCGTGGGCCCATAACCCACAGGTCCCAGGATCGGAGCAGAGTTTTTCCAGATTCAGGACAGTATGGAAGCTTTTTGGGACAAAAAGCTTTTCTTAGTGGGGAGGTGTGATCAGGGGATCATTTTTGAAATTTCCCTAAACATCCATAAATGGTGTCAGTGTAGAAGATCATCTCGAGAGCTTTCCAATGACTGTAAGAATGCGAAAAATGAACATCGGGAGCTCTAGATATGTCTGGTCAAAGTTTAGTCAATGAGAAAGTCAACTCTAGTCAACTAGTCAACATTGGACCAATCGCACTGTGACACATGGCTTGCCACCACTCATCAAATTCACTTGATTTTCCTATCGGGAGACGACAAGTGGAATATATGCTATTTACCAAGTTAATTATCTCTATGCCACATTGTATGAGTTGAAATTATATTATCTTGGTAAGTCCACTTTCCAAATGGCACACATATATGCCAAACCACATATATACATATTAATGTTTATACATTAGTATTATTAAACCACCAAATATATGCTACTTCCACGTGGAGGAGGAGTGAAGCGGTGGTGGGGAGCATGTTGAATGGTATGCGTGGACATCCACATGGTGAACAAGGTGGTAAGCGGTGTTAGGGGGCGGTTATGCTCCAAAGTGGTCCTTTGACCACTATCCTTGCATGGAGAAAGGATTAATAAATCCTAAGACTTTATCTCCTTCCACCATATGTGGGAATTTATACCCACTTAACCAATGCCGTGCCAAATTTGGGTTTTAGTCCCATTAAAAATGCAACCCAAATATTATCCCAATTGTTATGCTAAGATTTAATCCCATGTATCTTGCTACGGGTTAGGTTAAAAATAGCATAAGGATAATATGTAATTTCATATTTCAAGGGCCCTAAAATTGTATAAATAGGGTACCTAGTTCGTTGTAACACACACACACATGACAAGCTTATTATTTGTTAAGATTTTTTGTGAGGTGTGTCAACAGATATTGTCTATTGGCCTATTATTTTAGGCAATACGAGATGAAATATTTGTGATTGGAAGTAAATTATAAACTACCCAATAGGCCCATTGAGCCACACCAATTTCTTGCAAATCCTGGATTGTCGACTAGAGTGCTAGCTTCGCATTGATAGCATCAGGAAGGCCGATCAAAACCAAAGGAGATTATATGCCAGGAAGGTGGAAGTCAGGTGCTATTTTTCACCCTTGTCGTCCGAAGGTCTGGTTATTCTTCTAAGCAAGTTTAAATAGTTTCCCTTAGGTTTTCTTGTGAAAGTACTATTGTAACTTACAAACTTCCATATAAACCACCACATGCTATTTCCAAACTTCCACGCACATGGAGGAGGTGGTGAAGTGGTGTTGTGGGAGGAAAATGCCATATGTGGAAGCTTCCACATGGAGAAGGAGGTGAAGCGGTTTTTGGGCTTAAAGCCATGCATGGATGTTTCCACGTGAAGGATGGAGTGGGTAAGGGTTAATAAAACCTTACCCAAATTTAATGGTGCCAAATGTGGGATATCCCACTTAACTAAACAAGCCACTCCTTATGGGATTTTTATCCTATTTAAAATGCTAAGTGCCCATTTTGGGAATATTTTATCCCATTAAATATGCAAACCACCCTATATGGGTATGTTATCCCATTAATTTTTCTACGGGTGAGGATAAGGTTTAAAAATAGCCTTAGGATAAATTATATTGCATTTTTTTAGGGCCCTATTTTTTGTATAAATAGGGAACTGTACGTACCCAAAATTGTAAGGTATTGTACTGCCAAAACAGTGTAACAAGTTCCCCAATGATGATACAGGTCTCCTCGCAAGGTGTTCGGGATCCGAAAAATCCCCCGGAGTATGTGTTAACATCCTGCATGCCCCGCTTAGCCCCCGCGCCCTTTTTTTCCCTCTTTTCCCCTCTTTCCTTGGCCTCTTGATCTTCAGTGACGAAACTACCACCCTACAGGGTGGCGGTCTCGTGACCGCCGAACTAATCAGGGCCGCGGTCCCGTAACTGCCGCCCTGCTCAGAGCGGCAGTCCTATGTGTGTTTTCTAGAACATTCTTTTGAAGTGACTTGCATGAAATATCACGATTCACCAGCTTTTCCTTGCCGACTTGAGCATGCATTTATGTTTTTGGTCCCCTGGAATAGTGTTTTTCCTTTGTTTATTGTTTAGGAGTTCATTTTGGTTTTGATCTTTGGGTGATTGAATTCCTATAAATGCATAGCTTGTGCTGAGGTAAATGGCCAACATTTCCTTGTTAGAGTCTTCTCATTTTCAGTGGTTTGGTCAGTTAGTTTGCTTAGGATTGATAGTATAATTCATTTCATGCTTGGTTAGCATTGTCCAGCTGTTGGTAAGCCACATATCTAGCTTGTGCAAACAGTGTTGTTGTTTTATCTAATCCATTAGAGTAGAATAGCTTAGGAAGCCATTAAAGTTGCAGGTTTTTCTCTTCAAACAGGATAGTTTCAGGTTCTGAACGCATTATGTTGCATGATTCGCAATAGATCCCACTAGGAATTACATAAGCCAAGCTATGTAGTCTTATGTTATCCCTCTCCTATCTGCATTCTATTCTGTCTGCATTTTGAAGGTTGTCCCTTGTTCCAACACCTATTCCTGTTGATGCAAGCATCACATGCTTTTCTGGATCTACGTGAGCACAAAGAACGAAGAGATCATACTAAGGGGACAAGATCACGCATACCATCGGATTCGCCACTGTTATGCGGAATCCAGGTTCTAGCTTTCAAATTTCTAGTTAGAATCATATCAAATAGAGTAGTTAATCACTTTATTTCAGTAAATTCTATTCTCGATATTGCCAGGGAAGCTGTGGGGATTGATATTTTTTGAGAAACTATGATTCATTCCTCACTTCTGAGGTAGGATCGAGAATCTTGCAAATAGATTAGTTATTTCATTGTTTAGAATAGATATACAAATTACACAGACAAATAGCTACACTCGGCTATTTTGTTTGTTTTAAATTATTAGTTTAGTTGTCAAATTCTAAATATTTTAAATAGTTGCTTTATTAAATTCATATAAATCATCAGAAAATACAAAAAGAAGTCATATATGCTATAAATACGTTTCATATACTTAGAGTTCACTTTATTGCAGTTTGTCTATATTATGGCTTTCGTATGACTATTACGGGACCTAGGGAGCCCAGAGAATACATTTTCGAGCCAATCGTGCCTCAACCCATTCTCACAACAGCAATAACTGATATTGACTAGAATCTTAGAATCTAGATCTTCCAAACAACAGCAGACTTCCAACAGGTTAGATCTCAGTTAAGAGGATTAAACATAGAAGATGACCAGGCACATGCATTTTGGTCAAGTCAGCCAAACTACAGATTACCCTAGAAAAACATCCACATGACTATAGAAGGGTTTGAAAGAGAAAAAACATTCGGGTGTGATCCTTTAGTTCCACAACCAGACGCTGGAGACACCTTCGTAAATATAGATACCAGCTTCAGAATCCAGGTTGCGAGAACACCTGTGAGGTATTCTGAGAAGATTACACAGCTGTTGGTTCTAAACATATAAGCTGAGAAAGCGTATGATTATTGGATACTAGGAATCAGGACTTGATTCTATGTATGACCATAGCTGGCCCACAACAAACACAAACCTACGGTTGTGATCCATAAATCCCGCAACCCAACGAATCCATAAGAGAATCAGATATAGACACCGGCCTATGTATACTAGTATTTCAGTCCACTCCACTTCCACCTATTATCATTGAACAACTATCCTTGCTGGACATAACAGCTAACAAAGCTAGAGAATTCTAGACTAGGCCAGAGAACCGTCCATAGAGTTGACTATATTTACCATTCACCATATGACCCTATCTGGAGAAAGATAC
Organism: Taxus chinensis; assembly: GCA_019776745.2. Taxonomy (NCBI): domain Eukaryota; kingdom Viridiplantae; phylum Streptophyta; class Pinopsida; order Cupressales; family Taxaceae; genus Taxus; species Taxus chinensis. The sequence continues at coordinate 28,296,324 of CM034147.1, forward strand.
GAAACTATACCGGGTCATTTTCCACGTATTCCACAACCCATAGATTGATTCACACCAGAGCTCGATATTGATTGGAGCCTTCGAGCAGTCATCCTTTCCGTTCAATCTATCATGCCAGTCCAGGTTAGAAGGGCCTTCTTTATCCTAGATTCATAGATTCCATTAGTGCATGTCGAAGACATTAGACTACCTAACTAGTCTGTCCATATACCACCCATATTACATCCCCACCGGGTGTCTCGGCACGACCTCAGGAGGTCGGGTACGCGGAAGAGTCACTTGTAGATTCCCATGCTCACTTGTCGCTTTTCCGGCATACAAAATTGGTGAACCCGACGTGAAACAAACAACTATTTTACCTTCTGCGTTTTCACAAATCACTTTTCACTCCTTCCCATTATTCTACAGGTATTCATATACCCCCCGAATATGTCAGGATTCGATGCATATGGCAGACCCCTCTTGGGTTTTGAGGCATATTACTCCCAACAAAATAGGCAATCATCACCCTCACTCTCAGTATGGGGTGACAACTATTCAACTAATCAATTGTCAACACAAACCCCAAGAAACAGATATAACACATTTGTTCAAACAGGGGAGTTAGATCAACCCCCTCGAACGCAACAAACAGAGCCTTCAGGCTCAAACAACATGACATTTACCAGAGAATCTGGTTCATCTCCTCAGATGCTACTTAGACCACAAATTAGTAGACAATCTGACCCATACCTAGTATTAGATGATGAACAGTCAATACGTTATCCTAGGAGTGAACAACATTCTCAGGGTATGTACCCACCTATAGGAGGTTTAAAAATACAACCCGAGATCTCTTTCCAAGAAAATACCTCTATACCACTGCATATAGGAAATACTCTCGGAGAAACTTGGCAAGATAGCGATCAGTTTATGACAGGATATCACATGCCTATACAACACCAGAGTATACAACAAACACTTCTCAGACAAAACACCGTGACTTCACCAAATGAATTCATTTCAACATTAGTAGAAAAGATGAGAGGGTTAGAACTTGCTCAAGCAAGTCAAAATCCTCAGTTCATGCAAGTAGGAAGTTCCAATCCTCCATACCACTCTGGCCAAGTAGATCTCCTCACAGGAGTAGGCACGTTAGGCATGCCACCTCACTATCCACAACAAACGCCAACAAGGCCCATCATCTCTAACACTATTCCTCCCGGTCTAGTGTCAAACAATCCATTCCTAGACAATACCTAGTCATACTTAAACATGTACTCCAAATCACCACAAGGAGATATCTTCTTCTCTCCCAGCATGTTTGCTCAAACGCAGGGACCTCCTTATGCCCCTGCCAATGCATACGCTGCACCGTATCAACAACCTATCCCACCATCACTCCCTCAGCAACCACCATCAATGGTCGAAAGCTATGCGATAGGGACTTATTCAGAATATCTAAAGGAACCCTTAGACTTCACCATACGAAGCGTCATGCTTCCAAGACCTCTTCCTGATCTACCCAAGTTCAAGGGTGAGGGAGATCCAAATGCACATATCAAAGCTTACACTACAGCCATACGAGAATTACTCCCTTGGGATGGGGTTGTTGCTAAAATATTTCCCAAAACATTGGAAAGCATTGCTCTTGACTGGTATTACAGGATACCTAAATCCTCATTTAAACAACTCGTGTCAGAGTTCATCAAATCCTTCGACATGAACAAATTGTTGAGAACATGAATCAGTGAATTCTTGCACATCAAACAAGAACACAACGATTCTGTCACCCATTTCATCAAAAGGTGGCGTACAGTTCTTTATTCTTCAGCAAGTGCTCCAAACATGGATCAGATGGAACTATGTGATTTATTCCTTCATTCTCTCAGCAAGGAGGTGAAGGAAGAAGTCCAGAAGTTCCTGCTAAGAACTTATGATGAAGTACTTGAGAGCGCTCTTCGAATAGACCAAGCAGCGATAGATAGTGGTCGTAAGACATATGGAACAAACGGGAGGTTAATCACCTCCACTCAAAACACTAAAACTATTACAAATGTCAATCAAGGACCCAAAATCCTTAACAAAAATCATCGGGTAATAACGGATGGGGTAACCGACCAGCCCAAGAGGGTAAATGTTGTTAATACTCCGTCACAAACAAACAACCAACGAAACAACAACTTTACCCCGATGATCAATACAGTGGATTTTAACCATCCACAACAACAACAACAACGGTGAAATCCCATACAAGGGCCAAGACAAAGCTCATTTGGTTATCACAACCAAAGTCAAAACCAGAAACAACAATTCCAAAACTTTAATCCTAATAGGCAACAGTTTTATCAGAATTTTAGGCCACAATACACACCTAACCAACAAAATAGGAATTACAATCCCAATTCTTATTATGGTTTCCATAAAATTTGGGGTCACGATACTAGAACGTGTCGTGACTACATTAAATTTATGCAACGCTTGCCAGAAGAACAAAGACAGTTCTTCACCGATTTGTTTTTGGCAGATCCCGTCTCGTCATCACCAAATACGCTCGCAGGGGTAGTTTCTCCTCATAATGCTCCCCTCAAGATCTTTAACGATCCACTCCCAAATCATGATAGCAATAGGCTAAATCCAACTGAAACAAACAAAGGTGCAATGACGGGAAACAATGATCATGAAGCCTCAACTTCATTAAATCCATCAGTTGCGCCATAGTTAGGAGCTCAACCGAGACCCAAGTTAGTCAGTTTGGTAGAATTAGATACTGAACTACCTATCGAAGCTATAACAAGAACACGAGAGTATTTCTCTCAACCAAGCCCAAGTCATCTGCCAGAGACAGATAAGAGTCAGCAAATAGTTGAAAAACCCATCGGTGCCTATGATTTAATTAGTGACCTAACAAAGACCTTCTCACACATTTCATTTTTGGACTTACTAAAGAACTCTCCCCCTCACAGAGCTGCTCTTTTAGAAGCATTAGGTCTAGGCCATCTAATTAACATCACTCCACCTCCTAAAACACAAGTAAATCACATAGATTTTGATATCCACCCTTCGGGGCAGCCGGACAAAGATGTCGAATTCATATTCGAAATAAGTAAAATGCCCACAGATGCTGAGATCACACGCCGAGGTGATCTAGCCTTACACTTACAAGTATGGGTTTATAATAACTATGTAAAATGGGCAATGGTTGACGATGGGGCCGCAGTTAACATAGTCCCTTTCTCTTTCCTCCAAAAACTTGGATATGGGGAAACAAACTGTTCCACTACTCAAAATACATTGAGAGGCTATGATAGCCTTAAAGCCACTTCGATAGGAACTATAATACTGCCAGTCACCTTAGGGCCCAAAACAGTCCTGACTAAGTTTTATATTATAGATCGGGAAACCAATTATAATATGATCCTCGGCTGACCATGGATATATCAAATGAAGGCAATCCCTTCTACATTATTTCAAGAAGTAAGATTCTTGCATCTAGGAAAGGTATTTGTAGCCAAAGGTGATCCAAAACCTTTCGATTTACACCTAGGTGATTTAAAGAAAAGACAAGGGGTGCACTCAGAATTTGAACTGCCAACAAACCAACTTAATAAACCCACTGACCCAAAACCAGAGGAAAAGTTGGTACCTACGACGGATCTTGAAACTACCAGCATAGCCAAAAAAATTCCAAACCCTAATGATAAAACTAAAGAAACAGTATCATAGGGGACTACTGCGAAAATCGTTGAGTTGATAGAACAAGATTCACCAATGTTCTTACCATTTTATTTAGTAGGCATAGGATTTTCCCTAGGTGTTGGTTCCTTTCTAGCAGAGGACCTCTGTATGGTAGAAGTAGAGTGCACAAACGCAGCAGATGCCCCAACATCTATACTCCCGGCTAAGTATTGGACTCTCCATTTTGATGGAGCTAAATGTTGTTATGGAGTGGGAGCAGGTATAATTCTTACTTCGCCCGAGGAGAAAGTACTCCCATTTGCTTTTAAATTAAACTTTGAATGCACAAATAATGGCGCTGAGTACGAAGCCCTCCTCCTTGGCCTTACCTTAGCCAAAAGAATTGGTATTGATAACAGCAGAGTCCTGGGAGACTCGCAATTAGTGACAAATCAAGTTTCTGAAGTATATGAAACTAAAGCCAAACACTTATATCTTTACAAAAATGTCGTATTATATTTAAGTAAGGCATTCAACTTTATATCTATTGAAGCAATCCCGCGAGAGAAAAATCTTCTCGCCGACTCAGTAGTAACTTCAGCATCACGTTTTACTCCAAGCAATGAGCTAGAAGATACTCACTTCACAGTATCCATTCGTGACGAACCATTGATAAAAATAATGAAAAATCCTCTTTTAAGCGGAAGTGAATCTACTGTCCTAGACCATATTGATAGTTATGCGGCTTCTTTGGATTACTTAAATGCCTATGCAGCACTACATCTCTCCTATCACATGCTAGATTTATCCTTGATTTCACATTCATCTTCCTACTTCGGAAATCCCGTAACGGATCTTCCCTCACAAATGGAACCTAGCATATACGCAGTAGAAAATGGGGATGATTTAGATTTACCTCCAGCACCACCTGAGTTTGAAGAGGGTAACGCCTCTTTGATCGAAGAAACAATCGATGTCAACATCGGGATAGAAGATGAACAAGAATATTGAAACTAGGTTCTTCGTTAACCCCAGAAGAAGTGGAAATACATACTCAGATTCTCAAAGAACATCAGAAGGCATTTGCATTTAATTATAAGGAGATGACAGGAGTTGTACCCCACATTGCGGTGCACAACCTCGTCACTAGATCAGATGCAAAGCCAATTAAACAAAAATCAAGACCCATGAAGCCCAAAGTAGCTCTCATGGTAAAAGAGGAGGTAATAAAACTCCTTCAAGTAGGATTCATCAAGCCAGTTGACTACTCCCAATGGGTATCCAACATCGTTCCCGTTCTCAAGAAGAATGGAAAGATACGCATCTGCATAGATTTCTGAGACATCAACAAGGCATGTCCTAAAGATGACTTCCTGTTGTCATCCATAGATGTCATTATTGATGCAACAGCTAGGTTTGAACTGTTATCTCTTATGGATGGATTCTCGGGATACAATCAAATCAAAATATCCGAGCAAGATCAAGCTAAAACCACGTTTATAACTCCTTGGGGAACCTATTGCTACGCTGTTATGCCATTCGGTCTCAAGAACGCCGGTGCTACGTACCAGCGGGCCATGACATACATATTTCATGATCTAATTCATAAAATCATGGAATCTTACGTAGATGAATTATTGGCTAAAGCCAAGAAGCGTTGTGACCATCCCAAAGTACTCCGCATCATTCTTTCACGTCTAATAGAATACGGAGTCACGCTAAATCCAAAGAAATGCATCTTTGGTATAACAAGAGGAAAGCTCCTAGGTTACATCATATCATCATGAGGAATTGATGTTGATCCAACCAAAATTCGGGCTGTCCTCGAAATGGTCCCACCTTCTAGTGAATCTGGAATTAGATCATTTCTCGGAAAGTTAGGTGCAATCGAGAGATTTATCCTGGACTTAAGCTTCGTTGTTCATCCAATCAACAATTTACTCAAGAAATACTATAGCCTTGATTGGACCGAAGATTGCAATAAAGCTTTTGATGCAGTTAAGCGTTTCCTTTTATCGCCACCTACGCTAATGCCACCTAAGCTAGATCACCCGTTAATTCTATATTCACGAGCTACCAATGTCTCGTTGGCCTGTATGTTGGCCCAAGAAGACGATAACAAGAGAGAACGTGTGATTTATTTCATTAGCTAAACACTGCTCGACTATGAAACATGCTATACACAGGAAAAACGAGAATGCCTTGCCATAGTCTTTGCTACTAAATGCCTAAGACATTATATGCTGAATCAAGAAACGAAGGTCATGGTAAAAATGGACCATTTACGGAATTTTCTCACACAAGGGTCCTTATCTAAAAAGGCTGGACGTTTTATAACCTTAATGGGAGAGTTTTAATTAACATTTGTAAATCAGAAGTCGGTTAAAGGACAAATCATCATGGATTGGTTAGCTGACAACCCATTAGACGGAGGCGATTTAGTAGATTTAGACTTTCCAGATGAATGCGTATACTACATCAAAACTCGACCCGCTATCTCTGAGTGTCCTTGGTACACTGATATCATTAATTATATCATAGACCATACATACCCGGAGGCAGTTACACCGCAACAAAGAAGGCAGTTACGCATAATCGTAGCTAAATATGTCATTATAGAGCAGGTGCTCTATCGAAAAGCATTCGATGGAATGCTCTTAAGGTGTGTTGACATAGAAGAGTCCAAGAGGATTCTCCATGAATCCCACAGTGGTATATGTGGAGGCCACTTCGGTGGCCATGCCACCACTTAAAAAATACATCGAATGCACTATTTCTGGCCCACTCTAGAACATGACGGGATAGAGTTTGCACGCAGGTGTCATAAGTGCCAAGAATTATTCCACGAGATCCACATGCCAGCACAAGCTCTACAACCAATCGCAACTCCATGGCCCTTTTCTACATGGGGTCTAGACTTAATAGGGAAATTCTCTCCCTCATCCACAGATGGCCATAATTTTATAATCACGGCTACTGAATATTTTACCAAATGGGTGGAGGCCATGCCTCTTACTACTGTACCTGGTTCTGTGATTTCCAAGTTCATTTTGAACCAAATCATTTGTAGGTACGGTATCCCACAAATCATTATCTCTGATAATGGAACTTCTTTTAAAAATGAAGAAGTTTGCGAACTATGCAGTAAATTTAAGATAAGTCATCATACGGCTTCCTTGTATTATCCCCAAGCCAACGGACATGCTGAAGCAACAAACAAAACACTGAAAGCCATTTTCCTTAAAACGGTGAAAGAAAACAAGCGAGATTGGCATTTGAAGTTATATCCAGCCTTGTGGGCCCACCAAACCTCAATAAGAACACCAACAGGAGCAACTCCTTTCTCGCTATTATTTGGGGCAGAAGCAGTTCTCCCACTTGAGGTCGAAATACCTAGTCTCCGCATTTCACTACAAGGGATTCTAGGTGAAGATGCTTACAGAGAAGCACGTCTTTCCAAACTAGAAATCCTAGATGAAACTAGGTTAGATGCTGAACAGTGACATAGAGTCTATGCTGACCAGATGTGCCAGCAGTATAACAAGAAGGTCTATGAATGTGACATATATGAAGGTGATCTAGTTCTAAGACTGGACAGCTTGATCGATAAGAAGACCGGCAAAGGAAGGAAATTCCGGCCCAAATGGTTGGGCCCATACCGAGTCATGAAGGACTATGGAAATGGTTCATACCTCTTATTTACGTTAGAAGGTGAGGAGTTTGGCGAAACAGTCAATTCCCTGCACCTCAAACGTTTCTACACATAAGCAGCTAACACTACTTATATAACTATCTACATTGCATTTTCATATAGATTAGGATCATTTTATCCATTCATTTCTTACACAAACTGTGATTAAGGAATCTATTCTCAAAGCAATTCATTACAAACTCATGATGTTGTTGGCATAAAACTTTCTAATCATATCTCTCCATTTTCACAATATCTTCAATCATCTTAGAATCTTTTATCAAATAAAATCAGACATGACGAAGTCTTAACGGTAACCATACCAAGATCTGCAAGTTTGTTCTCGCTTTGATTTCTTCTTAGGATAGGTGTCTTGCCTATGGTCTGTTCTAGAAGCTTCATGGTGTCACATCTATCCCATATATACATCTCTTTGGAAATAAGCATATACTGACATTTTACTCAAATAAGAAAGCCAAAAAGTGATTAAACAGAAAATTCTATTTTTACACATTTCCTTGCCCCACCAACCTTCGGTGATGAGCTTGCATCTCTTACTAGTGACGTAGGGTTGGGAAAGGATGGAAATTCCCTTACTCACCTATACTTTTCCCACAGTGATAAGCCCATGCTTCTTACTAGTAGCGTGGGGCAAAGTGTAGGGGGTCTTCTTGACAAATAGATACAAATGGTCATGCGCAAACAATTCAAACTTTCAAACTTTGAGTCAAAAACAAATGAAACAAATGTTCAAAATCCTAAAAGAGTTAAAAATCTTAAAATCCAGATTTTGTCTACTATGTGGCCATCTATGGGTCTAAGTCTAGATAAACCGCAAAGCAAGTGCATTCTAAAACTATGAAGTCACTCGGGTGGAGTCGGCTTATAGCTTCCAATTTGGTTCTACCAAAGCTTTGTCTATCTTTCATCACTGTCATTTCACCATATTTCATAACTTGTGCCCTTCTTGGCTCTTGGTGATAAGCCCTCGCATCTTACTAGTTGCGTGGAGTTAGGAGTGGGGCAAGTTAATCTATTCATCATATTAGTTATTTTCATCACTTTGCCAAAAAAAACATGAGGTATCCAAATTGCTCACAGAACCTAAAATTCAAGATCACAATATATCTACAATATCATGTATCAGCATCATGAAACACAAAAAGAAAGCAAACATTTGCATCATCTGTTTTCCATTGCATACATTCTAGAAAGCATATAAACCATACATCGTAGTATACACGAGGAAGCTGGAAACATAAAGGGAAAACATGAGTGACAAGATTTTGATCCAAAAATGAATGCATATATATAAATAATCAATGTTTATATACAATGCCATCATGCACTAGGCATGGTCAAAACACTCAAAGAGCTCGTGATATACAAAAGAATCTATGGTACAAAATACACAAGGGCCAAGTGGCCTCTCAACCCCTATGTGACCCCTCCGAAGGTGCGCGCCCTCGCCTAGGACTCCGGCTGCGCCGGCGCTCTGAATGAATGGAGGGCTCAGGGTCCCAAGGAGCAGCCGTGGTCTCACCATGAGAATGGCTCCTCATAAGACGCTCAGCTGTCCTATAGCCCGCTAACTCTGTACGGAGAGTCGACACCATCCTGGCCACATGCCAAACAAGAGCGAAGATGTCAGTATGCCTGCCAGCTGCTGAAGGCTCCCCGGCATCTACAGATAGCTCCACATGGGTCTTATCCATGGGGATCATCAGGGAATTAGTGCATACCCTGCAGATTAGATCCCGCCACTCATCGACAGTCTCTGCAAACAAAGGAGAAAAATGAATTAGAAACTAGGCAAGAGACTAAAATATACAAGATACAAACACAAGGAGAGATAACAAATCCTAAATTAAACAAACATTGAAAGGAAGAAAGGATAACTTACTCGGATCACCGGGCCTCCAAGATGGGTCACTAGGGCCAGCACCCATCGCGGATGCCGCTACCGACTGAGGGGTTGCTCCTGTAGTAGGAGCAACATAACGCCTCGCAACGGACTCATCCTCTCCACCATGGCTCTGGGAGAGTTGCTCCTCTAAAACTAAGGTCACCCTCTCTATGCTCTCCTTGGACCTCTTTGCCTGCATAATAACCTGAGTGTCATGCCACTCAGGATCGCTATGATCAGTCTACTCCTCCGACCCTCCCTCTGTAAGCTCCTCAAAATCAGAGTCAATGTCTATAGGTTCATCACTGCTATGAGTAGAACCCGTAGCAATCTGAAGCAAAGGTGCCCGAGGCACACCGGCTCTCCCTCTGGCCCGAACTATCCTCCTGGCTGCAATGGGAATGCCAGGAGTGACCACTGTCCAACCTCAGCCTCTAGGCCCCCCTCTGGCCTCGCGAATTAATCTGTAAACTAGTGCCACTGGGGGAAGCATGCCCACATATGGAAGGCCAAACTGCTGAGGAAATCTACCAAAAGGATGTACCTCCACCCATCCCACGCAGTCGATGAGCTGCCCTATGGTGGAGCAAGAGATCAATGTAAGAGTCTCCTCTCCCCATATACCGGTCATGAGCTGGTACAATGTTGCCTCCATATCTACTGGGTAAGGGAGGAAACTGGCTGGTGAGGTGCTCTAAGCACAGACACATCTAACCATCTGGCTGCCCTCACAGCCCTAGGATCTGCCACCTCTACGCCTCTACCATAGGGAATAAAATGCTCATACACCTAACTCATGACTAGAGTTGGGTGGCTCAATGACTGTCCCTGTAAACGGACCACCCTATATAAATCATGGTAGGTGGTCCCTAGAATGTCTTCACCCCAGGCATATATCCTGCCATGCCCCTCTATCTGTGCAATGATGGGGGCCCAGCAGTTTAACAAAGTGTCCCCTCCCTTGTCCCTGATCAATCTCGAGGCAAGGATCCCCATGATGGCCTATCGAAATATGGGGATAGGCAAAGAAGGGATGGATCGAACTCTCACTCCCTTCTTCGACCCCATGGAGATAGTTGCATCTCCCATGTAACCTGCCCACTGTGCAATCTGTTCCCATGATCCTGCTGTCTCTAATGTAAGTCTCCTCCTGATGATCGGGACCCCCAAAATACGGTAGACATCCTCCAACGTAATATTCCACTCACCGCGGACCCCTGACAGTCAGAAAGTGTTCCGATCTGTGTCTCAATATGAAAATAAGTCACAAAGGATGTGACTAGATGGTGTGACATGTGGCATGCGTGATATGCACAGTATACCGGCCCTCTGTAGTGTGTCCTCCTCATCTGCTGAGAGGGCATCCAATACCCCTGATAGCTAGTCACACTCTCTCTCTCAGCTCCATCTAATATACTCCTCTCTCACCTGTATACACCAAAAAACACACAAAACAGAGCAAGTTAATATCTAAACAATGCCAAGAGAGTCATAAAAACGCATAGAAGTGCAAAAATGTACAAGCATAATCTCAAAAATAAGTTATTTTTCATTCTATGCAAAATCACCACCCTGAGCAGGGTGGCAGTTTTGTAACCACCGTCTTAAAGGCGGCAGTCGTGTAACCGCTGCCCTGAACAAGGTGGCGGTCGTGTAACCGCCGCCCTGGCCAGGGTGGCGGTCACGGTTCAAAAACCCGCGCGGGTTTCTAACCCCAAAAAGCCCAAAATAAGTAAAAAAAGACCATTTAACCTAAAAATGGAGCCTACCCAGTAGACGCCCCCCCTAGGTGGACCTTTTGAACCTAACATTTTCAAAAATAACCCCCCATTACGACAAATTTAACATTTCAAATTTAAAGGGTGAAAAACACAAAATTGAAGAAAACCAACCTGTGATCTAGCAGGGTGGTGTTCCGCGCGTGGAGGCATGATCACAATCTCACTGCGGACATTTTGACTATACTCATGCAAGAAACCGTCGCCATGGGTCCCAGAGCTCAAAAACAATCAAATCAACTCGCACAAATGAATAGGAAAATGGGCCCACTTTTATATATATATCACTCTGTTTCATTTTAAAATGACTTTTCACAGGTTTGGAGCGCTGATGGAGGTAAGTTTCTATCCCCGCATGAATGGTACGTTCTCATTCCCTATTATTTTAGCGTTTATTTTTTAAATTATTGTATCTATCTGCACTTGATTTCTACTTTCGTCTTGTAGATGGCGGGAATTTTGGATGGCGTAATTTTAACACACGGACGTGTAAGGTATAACCTCTAACTTCCCATTTTGGGACTGCCATACTCGGACCCACCGTTTTATGCCTCTTCATGGCTAAAACGCTTCTCCGAGGGGGCAATATGTACGTACCCAAAATTGTAAGGTACTGTACTGCCAGAACAGTGTAACAAGTTCCCCAATGATGATATAGGTCTCCTCGCAAGGTGTTCGGGATCCGGAAAAGCCCTCGGAGTATGCGTTAAAATCCTGCATGCCCTACTTAGCCCCCGCACCCTTTATTTTCCCCTTTTTCCCTCTTTCCTTGGCCTCTTGATCTTCAGTGACGAAACCACAGCCTTGGATGGCGGCGGTCTCGTGACCGCCGAACTAATTAGGGCAGCGGTCTTGTAACCGCTGCCCTGCTCAGAGCGGCAGTCCTGTGCGCATTTTCCTTAATGTTCTTTTGACACGACTCACGTGAAATATCATGATTCACTAGCTTTTCCTTGCCAACTTGAGCATGCATTTATGTTTTTGGTCCCCTGGAATAGTGTTTTTCCTTTGTTTATTGTTTAGGAGTTCATTTTGGTTTTGATCTTTGGGTGATTGAATTCCTATAAATGCATAGCTTGTGCTGAGGCAAATGGCCACCATTTCCTTGTTAGAGTCTTCTCATTTTCAGTGGTTTGGTCAGTTAGTTTTCTTAGGATTGATAGTATAATTCATTTCATGCTTGGTTAGCATTGTCCAGCTGTTGGTAAGCCACATATCCAGCTTGTGCAAACAATGTTGCTATTTTATCTAATCCATTAGAGTAGAATAGCTTAGGAAGCCATTAAAGTTGTAGGTTTTTCTCTTCAAATGGGATAGTTTCAGGTTCTGAACACATTATGTTGCATGATTCGCAATAGATCTCGCTAAGAATTGCATAAGCCAAGCTCTATACTCTTGTGCTATGCCTCTCCTATCCGCGTTCTATTATGTCTGCATTCTGAAGGTTGTCCCTTGTTCCAACACCTATTCCTGTTGATGCAAGCATTACACGCTTTTCTGGATCTACGTGAGCACAAAGAACGAAGAGATCATACTGAGGGGACAAGATCACGCATACCATCGGATTCGCCACTGTTATGCGGAATCCAGGTTCTAGCTTTCAAATTTCTAGTTAGAATCATATCAAATAGAGTAGTTAATCACTTTATTTCAGTAAATTCTATTATTAATATTGCCAGGGAAGCTGTGGGGATTGATATTTTCTGAGAAACTATGATTCATTCCTCACTTTTGAGGTAGGATCAAGAATCTTGCAAATAGATTAGTTATTTCATTGTTTAGAATAGATATACAAATTACACAGACAAATAGCTACACTCGGCTATTTTGTTTGTTTTAAATTATTAGTTTAGTTGTCAAATTCTAAATATTTTAAATAGTTGCTTTCTTAAATTCATATAAATCATCAGAAAATACAAAAAGAAGTCATATATGCTATAAATACGTTTCATATACTTAGAGTTCACTTTATTGCAGTTTGTCTATACTATTGCTTTCGTATGACTATTACGGGACCTAGGGAGCCTAGAGAATACATTTTCGAGCCAATCGTGCCTCAACCCAATTTCACAATAGCAATAACTGATATTGACTAGAATCTTAGAATCCGGGTCTTCCAAACAACAGCAGACTTCCAACAGGTTAGATCTCAGTTAAGAGGATTAAACATAGAAGATGACCAAGCACATGCATTTTGGTCAAGTCAGCCAAACTACAAATTACCCTAGAAAAACATCCACATGACTGTAGAAGGGTTTGAAAGAGAACAAACATTCAGGTGCGATCTTTTAGTTCCACAACCAGACGCTGGAGACACCCTCATAGATATAGATACTAGCTTAAGAATCCAGGTTGCAAGAACGCCTGTGAGGTATTCTGAGAAGATTACACAACTATTGGTTCTAAACATAGAAGCTAAGAAAGTGTATGATTATTGGATACTAGGAATCAGGACTTGATTCTACGTATGACCATAGTTGGCCCACAACAAACACGAACCTACGGTTGCGATCCACAAATCCCGCAACCCAACAAATCCATAATAGAATTAGATATAGACACTGGCCTACGCATACTAGTATTTCAGTCCACTCCACTTCCAACTATTATCATTGAACAACTATCCTTACTGGACATAACAGCTAACAAAGCTAGAGAATTCTAGACTAGGCCAGAGAACCGTCCATAGAGTTGACTATATTTACCATTCACCATATGATCCTATCCGGAGAAAGATACGAAACTATACCGGGTCATTTTCCACGTATTCCACAACCCATAGATTGAATCACGCCAGAGCTCGATATTGATTGGAGCCTTCGAGCAGTCATCCTTTCCGATCGATCTATCACGCCAGTTCAGGTTAGAAGGGCCTTCTTTATCTTAGATTCACAGATTCCATTAGTGTGTGTCGAAGACATTAGACTGCCTAACTAGTCTTTCCATATACCACCCATATTCCATCCCCACCGGGTGTCTCGGCATGACGTCAGGAGGTCGAGTACGTGGAAGAGTCACTTGTAGATTCCCACGCTCGCTTGTTGCTTTTCCGGCGTACAAGAACCCATTCTATTGTAAAAACCACACTGGCGCAACGGAGAAGCTCATTACTAGAGCACTGAATGGTGGACACGGACACATAGATCCCAAGATTATTATGTGTTAAGCTTATTGTCAAGACACACATTGGTCCAACAAGCTTATTATTTGTTAAGCTTTTATTTCTGGGATGTGTCCACAAGTATTGTCTATTGGCCTATTATTTTAGGCAATAGTAGATGAAATATTTGTGATTGGGATTAAATTATAAACTACCCAATAGGCCCATTGAGCCACACCAATTACTTGCAAATCTTGGATTGTCAACTAGAGTGCTAGCTTCACATTGATAGCGTCGGGAAGGTCGATCGAAGCCAAAGGATATTGTGCATCAGGAAGGTGAAGAACGATTCGACTAATCATCAGAAGTTTTTCAAAGAACTAGTGTACTGATAGGCAAGTAAAATTTCATTAGGTTTTCTTATGAAAGTACTATTGTAACTTACAAGTTTTAACTAGTGGAACGGTTCGACTACGAACCCGGAGACGTAGGTAATTGCCAAACTCCGTAATCAATCTTTGTGCAATTGTCATTATTGCCTTGCATTATTTTAAATTGATTACATAAAAGGAGTAAATTATCGACAAATAATTAAATCCTACAAGGTTCCAAGATCAGGTAGTAATAATCTGATTATTTTCGGATCAAGGAGGTTGGTTAAGATTTTGGCATAGGACCCTGCTAGTGGGTCACAATGGGAAGTGAAAGTGGGTTTTGGCATAGGTTCGACTAATTTTTGAGGAATGGTCTTTACAGGAGGGAGAGTGGGTTGAGTTATGGTTTTGGGTGCTAGCATGGTCTTGGGTGTTGGTCCTGTTTGCTTGGGTAGGGGTATGGTAGATGAATAAGAAGGAGGGTGTATGGTTGTTTTGACTACCTTATTGGATGGTAGCAAATTTTTTTATTTGGGTTGCACCTTCTTGGGTAAAGGTGATATGGGTGTACAAGATCTAGATTGAAAAGTAGAAGCGGGAAGAGGGAAAGTTATCCATAGGGATAATGGAGGTGCTGTGAAGGGGTATGACGTGGGTCAGGTTGGGAGTGTGAGGGACAAAGATTGAAATGTAGTGGGTAATGAAGAGGTTGTTGAGGGTATTAGAGGTATGGGTGGTAAAGATGCTACAGGTGTGGGTGTATGTTATGTCGGGTGCTTAGGTATGTTAGAGGTTTTTGAGGAAGGAATGGGCTGTTGTGTTTTTTGTTTATTGACGACTGGAGGTTTCTTAACCGTGTTGGGAGGTTGAGGTCCTAAGATGGATGAAAAGGATGTAGGTGATGAAGTTATGATTGGCATAGCTGGGGCATGAGTTCTATGGGTTTATTTCTTCTATTTATGTGCCAGGGTAGGTTTGATCTTGACTATGGAGGATGTACCGAAATCTAGTTTGATAGGTGGATGAGTAAGACCGGTGGTTGGGGTGACCCCTAAGGTAGTAATAGGTTTAGTCAAGGAAGATGTTATAGGTGTAGGTTTATATTTAGATGTATGTTGGGTTATGGGTAAGGGTGTGTGTTGAGCTATGATGGGTGTCATGGACTAAGTTGTGATAGAGGTGGTTGTGCTTAGTTCAATTGGTCCAAATATCTTTGGGTAGATAGTGGAAGTGTTAACAAGTGACATCTACATTTGTGTTGAGACATGAAGCAGAAGACAACCCCAAAGTAAGGCTCTATCTACATAATCTAAGAAATTGGCTAAGCATGAGAACAACACATCTATAGGAGAGGTTGATAAGGACCTAGTGGCAATTTGCATAAAATGTGTCTTAGAGATGGGGACTTTGCTAGCTTTGGCTTCCATGGATAAGAGAGCCAAAATTAGGTCTGGAGGATCTTGGGTAGCAAATGGAGAATGATCGCCTAGAGGAAAAGGTATCTCTACTGGATTCTTGATAGGTGGAGGAGATAATCAAGTGTCTTCCATGGATTGAAGAAGTAATGTGGGTGACAATTCTCTAGGTGGAGAAGCTAAAGGTGAAATGGTCTCGATGTTACAGAAGGCTCCTCCATGGGTGAGGAAGGAAGTGAAAGGTGTTCCTCTATGGGTGGAGGAATAGGTGAGGTGGGTTCCAACTGAGAAGGAGGACTTCGGGCTAGAATTTCTTCTATGGAAGGAAAATGAGGTAATTGGGAAGCAACGGGTGCATCACTGAAAATAGTGTGGACCTCATTGGTATGGATATCATGAGTTGAGGTCTCTCTGGTTTGATCAGAAGAAGGGACATGATTAGGAAATGGTTTCTTGAAGATGTGTAGGTTTTGATTAGTAGGTGCATTAGGATTATCCACAGTTAACTCACCTTTCTCAAGAATTTCTTGTACATTATTTTTACAAGTGATGCAATTGTCATCACTATGACCCTTTACTCGGTGATAGTTACAAAAGGCGTGTTGTTTATACCATGTGTGTGTGGGGTGAGCAGGGTCAAAACTAATGTGTGGTTTTATAAGAGGAAGGGTGATGGCCCCAGATTTAATGAGCTTTTCTAAAATGGAATAATAAGGCTCCCCAATTGGGGTATATTTATGTTGTTCCTATGTAAATTGAAAAGTCTGAATAGGTGAGAGATTAGATGAGGGGCTAGCCATTTTTGACGGATGAGCTTGGCTAGCTTTGAGTACCACTGCATTAGTGGTCCCCTTGGCCTTTGAATAATTATTATTTGGTTTTGAAGAAGAAGAGGCGTCATTTGACTTTAATGATGAGTTCTTATTGCATAATTAGATTTTCTTCTCTTCAATGCCCGAATCTCTGACTTTCATGCCATGGTGAATGCTTTGTCAAAGGTTTAGAAAGTTTATACCTATAGAGTTGGTGAAATATGTCTAGCACAAGCCTGTGTGAAGAGCTCGATGAGTAAAGTTTGTGGTAGTTAAAATGTGAGTTGATTGATCAGGTTACGCTAGTGAGCAACAAAATCTACAATAGATTCGTCATCATACTGACGCATGGAGTATAGGTCAGTCATGGTAACCTTCTTAACAATGTTAATGGAGAAGTGATATAATAAGGCTTGGGCTACCTAATTAAATGAAAATATAGAGTGTCTAGGTAACCAACTATAGCAGTCTAACATAGGTCAAGTCAGAGACATTGGAAAGGTCCTTATTAGAAAAGCATCATCATGCACGATTAGGTAGCACCAATGTTTGAAAGACCGCAAATGTTTTTTTGGGTCTTCTTTTCTAGTGAAATGGTTGAATTTAGGCATTTCCTAATGCATGGGATATGGATGGATAGGAATGGATGGGTGGATAGGCTCATTACAAATCTCATCATAGGTTAGAGAGTTGTGTGTGCCAGAAAACAATGCTTCTTATGTCTACTTCATTTCCATCATTAACTTGATTAGGTAATTGGTTAGTTGTGATAGATGGGTGCCTCCTATAGCGTAAGAGGGTTGGTGGTGGGCATGTAACAAGGGTGGCATTCCAATATATAGTGTTGTCACGTAGGTAGATTAAGAAGAACGCAACGTAATAGTGGGTACGTACCCAGACTGAATAATAGATGAAACAAGAGGCTGTTGATAGTACGTATATGGAGGTGGAAGGGTTATGGTGACCCTAGTGGAAATGGGGGCTAAAGATTGTGGAATAGAAAGGACAATGTTTTTAAAAGGGGTAGGGGTAACTGACACTAGAGGTGGTAGTGTAGCTACGGGTATGTGAGAGACAATACGCTCAGATGAGGTTATACTCTAGGTGGTTGGCGAATGTATAGTGGATGTGGTGGGTACAATGGATGTAGTAGATGCACCAGTCATAGCAGGTATAGGGCCTACCTACAAAATGACTGGGGGTAAGGTATATGTGGGCAACACAGAGTTAACAGGGGCTGGAGCAGAAGTAGGAGAGAGTTTTGGGGGGATAGATAAGGGCATGCCATATATCAACTAAACCAAGGCATCTTGAGTGGATGAGTGGGAAAGTTAAAACTACAAGGCATAAGAATTTTGGTCAAGGAGTCATGTGAACTCCCAGTCTCTGGTATTGATAGTGATAGGTTGGGTAGGATCCATGGGTGATAAAATAGAAGGTGGTGAAGGACTAGGTGGTAGTGGTTGACAACTAGTGTGGAATATGAGGACATTCCCTTGGCTTCAGGTCAGCACCATGTGAACAAGTACTGATTAGGTTGGACTATTTTCTATAAATGACATAGAAATACAGCACAAAATAGGAGAGATATGTGGTTGTAGGTGGATTAGGAATCAAATTTTAGCTATAAAATGACACAGATGACTGATTTTGGTTAGGTTTTAAACTGACTCCAATCACAAGTAACCACTTCCGTTTACTATGGAAAGTGGACAATTGGTCAAAAACAAGGTATAAGGCAAAATTTTCTAGGTATGCCAAATACTGATGAGATTTACTCGGTCACTGGATATGATAAGAGTGATAGAAACTCTAAATAGCTAAAGAAGGTGAATAAGTGTCCTTTTTGGTAGGTTAACCAAAATAACAAAGAACCAATGCTGCTTGGGTATAACCGAAGACGGTTAGAGGGTAACCAATGGCAGTCACTAGACCAATACTAGTTACTGTGGAATTGAAACACTAATGAAGAAAATGTGGTTGTGAGTTAAAATTTAATGTGGAATCAAACCCATAATTCATGAAATGATGAGAATATGGTCCAAGCACACTTATATGAAACTATAATACACCAACTGTGATGAGGATCATGCAAGGGAAATAAGAAACTGAAAAGTGAAACCTCTCTCCTTAAAATGCAAGCCAAGAAGAAACAATAAGAAAACATGATCCTAACATTCCCTTTTCTCTTATGTTTGTTTAGCTTATGTTATTTTAAGGACTAACTCATGAACTATAAAATAGAGTTTTTTGGTGAGGATGGCTTCCTACGAAGAAGGAGATCTACAAGGAGAGGTTTCAGGTATGTTATGGCAGGGGAGGATTTGCTCTGAAGTATGACTCGACAAAGTAGTGAGCTGGGTGCTCACTATACTGTGATCATGCGATCACCTATAACTTCTTCCAGGAAAGATGTTGTTTAAGAATGTGAGCATTTTAAATTTGTGATGTTTGGATAAGACTCGGAGAGAGAGAAATAGAAAGGAAGTGCTTTTCTACGATTCATTTGTCAACCATCAATTGGTCATGACTTCCAGCATATAGGTTGCCCTCATTTAATGTGAGCTAATGTAGAAAAGTAGAATGAAATGAAGTTAATTTTAAACCCAAATCAAAATATGGAATTCAACGACACAATAAGAGGAATAGTAAAAAGTATGATCTTTCACTAATGCAATGCGAAATGAAATATAAGAAGAGTTCTTTTTAAGCACCAAAACATGATTGCTTTGAGACAATAGGAATAAGAGAAGATTCCAAGGGAGAAATTTTAATGTGAGAACCTTTTAGAAAGGAAACAAACATACAAATTTTCACCTAGAAGTGAAGAAAATGTGAGGAACCCTGAATGGGTCCCACCGAGCATGCCAAAATGTTTCACCTAATTCTAGATCGTTTGTAAGAATGTTGACAAAATAGATATGGTAATGGGTGTAGGAGGAATACCTGTTGAAGATGTCAGTTTTAGGTTGTTGCACGCATATGACATCTGAATCCACAGTTGATCATGAGAGATTCCTTTTTACTTGGAGGAACTACCTGAAATGGAACACAAGACCACCAAATAAAAGTTAAACAATATATGTAGTGGACTTCCTAGCATGTACTAGATCCAGGAAGTGTGATACTTCCTAGACGGTTGTCAATCCACTGTTTAAAACAACTTAATACTGGTAATAAATTAAATCCTATTGTAGTTAAAATTATTTAGGTATCTCATTCATCTACAATAAGAAAATTCATTCACATCAGGCTAGGCTATGACTAAATTTGAAGGTCAAGGTCACTATCAGGATACTGTTATTGGTCAGTGTTAGATTCTGGGTATTTTAAGGTATTTGGAGTAGGTTTTAAGATCTGATCTGGGTTTCTGATATAAGACATAGAGACCGACACTGGTTTAGGTTAACTGGGGATGGTTATGGGTGACCAGCATTGGCATGGTCGGGGTATAGGAAACTTGATAAAACTTGGTTGGGTGATAGATCTGGGGTTAGATGAAGGTGGAAGGATAATGACAAGATTCGTAGGGATCTTGGACATGCACAGGAATGATTAAGGTCTGTATATGGGAAGTTCAATGGTGTGAGTAAAGAGATGGCCAAGTTTGCATGGAGATAAAATGGTGGGGAATGGAAATGAAAGCAGAAACTAATAACAATTGTAAAAGGATCTTCTCAAATTACAAGGAACCAATATAGGTTAACAAACTTACTATTTGTACAAGCTTGATGTCTTGTTGGTAATGGTGGGTGAACAAATAAACATGGTGTAGTTTTGGTGATTCCCCGGATGCTCCTGTGAAGGCAGGTATCTGTGTGATTGCTTCAAGTACTGGCTATGGGTGTTCTGATGCTTGTACAGATGTTGGTTCTGCTTGCATTTAGCTTTGGTTTTGTCACTTGTTCTCAGAAGATATTTCTCTCTTAGAAAATGTTCCAACCTCAAAATAAGGTTGTTTTAGGAGTTAAATGGTAACCGACGGTGGTTCTAGCTTAACCGGCAGTGGTTAAGGGTAACTGACGTCGGTTAGGGCAAGATTTCCTAGGTTTAATAAACTAGGTAGATCCCCTTGATTTTCTGGGATCTCGTTTCGTTTACCCCATGGATTAACATGGAAAACACCTTATAACATGCAGGAATGTTGTTAGAGGGAATGTAGGCATTGATTTTTAGGGTTTGGGTATGTCTTAGTTAGTTATGGTAACTTACTAAGAATAGGTCTTAGGGTGAGGTGGCTAGATGAGGTGTCTAGGTGAGGTAGATATGTGGGCATTATCCCAATTAGGATATTAAATAATAAATATGTGACGATAATGAATTAATTTAATTAAATTAATATTATAGTGGGGTGAATGGGGCCATGGCTAGGTGGATCTGTTCAAGGTATTTATTTAACGGGGTACTAACAGGAGTGTGACCTAATTTTAGTGTCTATAGGATTCTCAGGATATAATCAAGTAGTAGTGAAACAATCAGAAAGAATTAAAACTTCTTTCACTACTCCATGGGGTATGTATGTCTATGTGAGAATTCCATTTGGCCTGATGAATGTTGGAGATACATTTCAAAGAGCTATGGATGTAGCATTCTTACGATACATAAATGATTGTATTGTTGTATATCAGGATGATGTAACCATATTTTCAAGAAAGATAAATGATCACCTGTAACATTTAGAGAAGATGTTGTTAAGATGGACAGAGTATGGTATTTCATTGAACCCTAAAAAGTGCCACTTTGGGGTTCAAACAGAAACGTTTTTGGGACATATTGTATCTAAGAAAGGGGTTAGGATTGACCCTGAAAGAGTGGAATTTATTGGTAAATTTCACATTCCCAAAACTAACAAATAAATTCAATCCTTCTTTAGATAGATAAACTTCATGAGGAGATTCATTTCTAACTTTTCTGAAATGACTATCCCTATCAAAAGTATGCTAAAAAGGGATCAGATGATCAACTTGGAGGATGAATCTATCCAAGATTTTACTAGAATTAAGGAAGCACTGAAGAATGCTCCTATTTTGGGAGCTCTAAATTATAAAAGGCTTTTAAAATGTTTTCTTTTTCCTCTGAAAATAGAATTACATTTGTACTATTGCAAAATGATGAGGAAGGAAGTGAAAGGCCAATTGCTTTCTTTTGGTAAATCACTACAGGGGGTTGAGTTGAAATACACTATCATGGAAAAGCAGGATTTTTCTTTTATTAGAGAAACTAAAAATTTCAGACCATACATCTTGATTTCCAAGATCACAGTGTATGTTCCCCATACCATGGTCAAGGACATCTTGTCAAAAATGGATATCTCAAGTAAAATATGTTGATGGGTGAACAAATTGCAAAATTATGACATGGATATCCAAACTACTAAATTGGTTAGGGGTCTTGGCTTGGTAAAGCCAATGATAGAAAGAAATTTACAAGTGATAGAGGTAAATGAAGTTGAGGAAAGATATATGAATGTTCATGAAATATTATTCAATTATGCATGGTACAAGGACATCATTATTTATCTTAGACATTTGGAATGTCATGGTCATTTAAATAAAAACCAAAAGAGGGCACTCAAGCTAGATTCCTATAAATTCACCATCACTGATTATGGATTGGCATGGAAGAATGTTGAAGGGGTCCTCATAAGATGTATTATTGAAGATGAATCTCCTAAATTAATTGCATATTTTCATGGAGTAGTTTTTGGGGGTCATTTTGTTGGAAGAGTAACTACCCACAAGATATTAAGGGTTGGTTATTGGTGGCCCGCACTTTTTAAAGATACAACTTTGTTAGTAAGAAAATGTGAAATTTGACAACGATTTTTAGGAAGAATGAAAGATTAAGGTGCTCTCCCTTTACAACCAGTATTAATTGAAGCTCCTTTTAAACAATGGGGCATGGACTTTGTTAGGGAAATTTCAGATCCTTCAAGTGCAGGTGATAAATGGATATTGGTGGCTATTGATTACTTAAACAAATGGGTTGAGGTAATCCCTACTAAGAAATCAACCAATCAGATTGTTATGGATTTTATCTTAAATCATATAATTTACAGGTTTCCAAAATAGTTATAGAAAATGCTATGAGTTTTTGAGCTAAACTATTAGTGGCCATGTGTCAGGAGTATGGGATAAACCTAACATATGCATCTAATTACAACCCTTGGGGTAATGGACAGGTTGAGTCAAGAAACAATTTTTTTTTAAGATAATCAGGTGGACATTAGAGATAAATAAATGAATATGGGGTGAGCAGTTGAAGTTTTTTTTTTTGGGTATATAGGATCACTGCCAAAAGAACTGCTGGAAAATTCCCATTTCAGTTAGTCTATGGAACTCAGGCCCTTCTTCCCCTACACAAGCATTTATCTTCTTACTAATTTATTTATAAACTTTAGGATCAAGAAGTCAGCCCTTATGATGCAAGAATAAATCAGATTGTTGAAATAGATGAAGAAAGAAGAGAGTCCCACTAGAGACATTTTAAGTTCAAGGAAAGGATGAAAAGGTTATTTGACAAAAAGGTGACTCCTAGAATTTTCAGTGTGGGAGATGTTGTGTTATTAAGGGATAAAATACATGAAGAAAAAGCAAAGCATAGAAAATTTGATGCATTATGGATGGGTCCTTATTCCATTGATATCATAATTGGTGAACATACATTCTTTTTAAAGGATCTAGATGGAGAATTACTTGAGTTTCATGTTAATGGAAATCACATGAAACATTTTCTTGACTGATTGTCAAATCAATGTATGCATCAATGTATAGTGTACAGTTGTTCTGTTTTTTTCAATTTATTGCGTGTTTTTTTTGGTTTTTGGTTTTTCTTTTGGTTTCTTGGTTTGTTTTTGCAACATGGGTTATTGTCACTTGACCTAGTGGGTTGGTATTTGACTCCATGGCCCAATATATTTTGGAACATGGTCTATTGTATTTGTACTATGCCTAGTTCTTGTGGAACTCATAGTGAGTGCCAATCCCTAAGTCAGATCCTGTGTTGGTGCTTCAATTAATCTCGCCCCTTTTTGTTTGAAATTTTCCTTTTACGTTTATTGCATTTTCTTTCTTCTATGAGAGGTGTGAGTTTGAAAGGTTTTAAGTCATTGATGAAATTATTTTGATTCTCATGTGTGTTGATTTTTTTTCCTCTTTTGGGTGGAGTATCGTGTTTGGATGTGTATTATTTTTGAAAACCCTTGCAAAAAACTGATCATGAATCAGGTCTAAAAATAAAAAAAATTACCTGTGTGAGGTGTTCCTTGATCATGTCAATAATTTTGTATTTTGTTCCACCACCCATTGGTACAAGGCACTTCCCAATTAGATTTGGTATTTCAGGTTTAAGTTGCAAACTTATAACTTTCTATAACATTCACAATATGCAAATTAGGTCCCGCATCCTGACAAATATTCCTACAAATATTTGAAATCAGAAAGTGTACAAACATATTTTTAATTTGCCTACGAAGGTGTACAATTGTCACAAGTGGGATGGATATGGGAGAAAAGGGAATAGTTGTTTTTTTGCACACCAAGGTAATAAAGTATAAAAGTGCATAAAATCTCCTAAGGCCCGCAAAAGACATGTGGCACTTTCTTATGCAAGGACTAGGGAAGCAGGTCATTAGAGTAAATTTATACTTTTGGTTTAAATTGAAAAAGGAAAAAAGTTTTAGAAAGGGCCCATAACCCCACTATTAGTTAGGTGTGACCATGTGTCAAGCTCGGATTGAAATTCAAAATCGGGTATTCGAGTCAAATGACTAGAAGTGTATGTGTTTCAAAACATGAAAAAAATGAAAAGAATTTCCCTGAGCCCACATCGACACAATACTTTTCCATGTGGATGACTCACTTTTAAAATTGGGAAAAGTGGAAATGAATGGCCACAATGCAACACATTAATTTATGCCACCATCAATGCATTTTGCATAAATCAAGGATGATTTAAAAAAATTCAAATGCCTCGATCCTTTTATTATCAATCATAAAGATCTAATTTCCATCATTAGTATTTTTCATTGAGGAATATTGTTAATTTGACCATGGCGCTCAAATTGGGAACCATAATTTTGAAAAGCTTTCGAATTGAGCTTGAATTGCTCAAAAATTCATGGGAAAACTAGTAAGAACTAAATAGCTCCTATGTTTTTCTTTTATTTGTAAGAAATTTGAATAAAACCTAGGGTTTTTAAAGATGAAAACCATGTCATCTTCATTTTTGGTTGCATCTAGAATCACAAGTGATTTAGATAAAATTACAGACACAGACCAAATGAATACCAACTCAAAATATTTTCTTCAAAGATTGAGTATCCCTAATAAGAGTTAGTCCATGAAAGTAATTCATTATAGCCCCATCACTTTAGTTGGTGTAATTCCACCATCAGTTCATTTCCCAGAATTGGTATGGCATTGTGCTATTAACTATGACATAAAAAAAAAGGGAAGTGTTATATAGAAGTGGTGATACAGTGTTGACATTAATGCCTACAACTATTAGGATAATGCTCAAGTTACATGTAGTAACAAATCTAATAACCTTGGGTATCAGGTTAGCTTTACAATATTATGAGGAAAAGAAAAAATATTATGTTAAGCTATTAAATACAAAATGGCTCCTAGTAGATAAAATTGTAACAACTCAAATCCCTAAAAAACTTATTAGGGCACAATTCATTAAAGAAGTTGAAGATGTTATTTTATTGTTAAGTTGAATGGGTAGGTTGGAAACTACAAATGAGTTCAAGGAATGGATGTGCACCTACATGTGGATAATTTTGGAAAGGAAGGGGAGCATCTTCTGGGCTACATTTATTGTAGAAGCACTTCATAACCACAAGGTTACCTTGGAAGCAAAAATAGAGATGGGTGATACCTCAGAGTAGAAATTTTACATGATGAACTACCTGATTTACAATGTTACATGACATAGATGTTTCCCTAGTAGTTTTTCATGTGCTAATTTTAAGAAATTTCAAATGCATGAGAATTTTCACCAGTTACAGCTAGTTAATTTGAGTGGGAATGTAAGATTTGTCAATGAAGTTTTATTTGCACCAATTATATGTCTCTTCAAACTAGAATGGGGGCAGTATAGGATTTTTGAGAAGGATAGGTAGGTTATTATGGAATATGGGTGTTATTCAATTTAGCATAAAAAGTTCACATATATAAGAGTTAGTGGTTTTGAAGGTAAGCCTTGTAAATTGCCCAAATACTTAGATGATAAAATGGGTTTGTGTAAACTGGCAAGGAAATTAGCACTGGTTCACAAATTAATTCCTGGGAAACTTAAGACAAATATTAAGTTACCCATAAGAGTTGGAAGGGACACATTCCCTTCAATTATAAAGGCAAGATTAATTAAGAATGAATTGAAAATGTTTGAGATGGAAAATTTTGAGGCAAGAGCTAACTATGACATCAGGTGGGTGTTCAATAATAACGAAAAAAATTTTGAACATGAGCCTCATTCTGAAGACTATTAGATGAATTGTAGGGATGGGGAAGAAGTCAGGCTGAGAGATTTATCTAGAATGACCATTGCATAAATAATAGACTTCAAGATTGTAGTTATCCCTGAGGGAATTGTGGATGATCCACACATGGTGAGTAAGTAATATCTTGATCAAAAGGTAGAGGGATATCCTATAGCCCCTGTAAACTATAATGAAACATAATCAAATTATTATTATATTCATAGAACTGATGTGATGAGGAGAACTTTAAATTGGTTGGCTTAAAATAATATTGATTTATTAGTCCAAAATACAAGAATCCTAAACAAATTCAGGGATTTAGGAAACTTAAATGATGATATCCCTCCCATGAGATAAGGGGATGACATAATTTATCCTTTAGGAGGAAAATATCCTCAGTTTCCTTCAAACAAGCCCACTTCTAGACTTATAGATGAATGGACTTCAGCCACTAGTGGTATCGGTCCTTCTATATCTACTCTGAGGAAAAAAACTAAGGAAATGCTCTTGAAATCTATGGAGAATGATCTTATTACTTTTACAACACCACTTTAAGAAAAAGGGAAAGGTTTCGAATCTCATTTGGTTCCTTTAGGTATTTTTCCAAAACCTCATAGTGTTGAAAAGTTAATGAGTGGGGCTATAGAAAGTGGTCATTCTGAATCTATGCCACGTAAAGAGGAATGAAAAGCAGCACCAGACCTCAAAAAGTTTGAAATGGCACAAAAGAGACACAAAGTTGTCTATGATCCAATTATGGTAAGAGAGGGTGCCCATACAACCAAGAAACATAAACATATAGATGTAGTGATTGATCCCCTTAAACATGATAGGAATGATGTTTCGTAGACACAACATTTTGCACCAGTACCACATATGGAACAATCAGTGTATTTCTTCTCATCTTTTCCTTTGGAAGAAGTGACAATGAAAAGTACTTAGGAGAAAATGACCTAAGACGATGTTTCATCTGATCCATTAGACAACAAAATTCTAAGTCCAGGTATGAAAACATCTTAAACCCTACCTATTGAGGATGTGAATAATCCTTGGTTTGAAACATTGTAGGATTCTACAAAGGATCAAGAAGATGTGATATATGTTCACATCGGTGAATAATTTTCCACATGAGATGTACTTGATGTATCTATTAATGAATAAATAGCAAAACTAGTAGATAATCTTCAAATAAATAAATAATTGGAAGAGATCACTCATGTGTCAACCGATGAAATAAAGATCCAAACATCGAAAGCTTCTTCTATAGGTCAAATGACTTAAAATTAAAAAAAACCAGAGTTTCTCAGTGGAGAGGATATAAATGTAGAGTTATTGGTGGAAGAAATTGCTTCCCATTATGTCAGAACCACCAAGGATGATGAGCCTTGTCAAATAGGGAAATATATCTTTGAAAAAAAAAAAAAGTTACATAAGATGCAATCGCTAGAGAGGAAATTATTGCTGATATGGATATGCAATATTTGGATAGGGAGGTGGCATTAGGAGAACAATCTACTATGACACAAACTAGGACATCATTAGAAAATGAGGGTAAAAAGGCATCAACTCAAAAATCTTCAAGGAAGGTAGAACTATGAGATGGGAAGGAGGAATCTATAAGCCAGTTATTGGTTCAATAAAACCTCATAGGAGAAACTAAATTTTAGATGGTGTAAATTGGAGAGATAAGAAAATAATATATCTTAACTACTGGTATAAATTAGAAGGAGATAGATCAATCGAAAGATTTAGACCAAGGATAAGGAAAATTGAAGGAATTGTTAGTATAGGGTGAGAGAAGTGAAATGGCTATGGAAATAGATGGTGAAAAAATAGGTAAAATCATTATCCTAGAAAAAACAAGGACTATTCAAGCAATTGGCGGTTATCCCCGAGAAACCCCAATAAGTATTACAATAAGCAAAGGATGGGACAAGTCTTACAAAGGGATGGATTGGTGAATTGATCTCAAATGAGGAAAGATAAGTTCTTCCTATTCAATAAATTGATCTTACTGCATTATCCTTACTAAATATAGTAAGAACATCTAAAAGGGCTACAGTTATTACCAAGACTCATACTAATTCATTGGGGTCCAAAACTATAGAAATAACAATCCCTTATGAACGAAAAAGAAGATATAATGTAACAGCTAATAAATACATTATTCAAACCATTCCTTTAGGAAAACCTTCAAGATATCAATTAAAGTAGGGATTATCAAAGGTAGTAAATGACATGCTGTAAAAGGTGGATTAGGACATGGTAACAAAAAAGTAGTTAAAAGAACAGTTCAAAGCCTTAAGTTCTAGTTTGCAATAGTTAATTGGATAGCCTAGTTATACTCAAGAAGATACCTCTATAAATACCTCTGAAGGATTGGAAAATATTGATAAAGTTGTCAAGAAGGTTCAAGTTGTAGACATATGGATAAAGAAATCAAAAAAAGAGGAAAAGAAGCAATTGAAGAAGCTATAGAAAAGTATGAAGAACTCAAGAATAAGCTTAATGAAATTGATGAGATAGTTGAGCAATGTGACAATGAAATATTCTACTTTGATGTAATTTTTCCCAAATCAGACCACATAATTCAACTTAGTGATGAATTGGTTGAACAGGAAAGGATTGTGCCAATAGAATTCAAAGGAAGTCAACATGCCATGGAGGAACTAGAAAAAATTGGAGTGGAAACTTTTAATGGGATCAAAGAAAATCTCGAAGTTAAAATAAATTGGGTTCCTGATACTCTTGATGCCATCGATTTGAAACTGGAAGACATGGTGTCTAAAAAATTCAAAACTATTTATGGTAATTTGAATATTGTTTTCTTGTTCAACTCTTTTGAGAGGTATATTCAGAAAGATGATTAATGAAGGCATTAAAACAATGAGAAAAATTGAAAATATAATTGCAGAGTTAAAATATAGGCCACTCAAATATAAGTAGAAGATGGGTCATTTTATAGATGCAATAGCTAGATAGACATAAATATTTCAACACCACACTAGGACATACGAGGATGAAATAAATGATCTTTTCTAGAGATATGATGCATATGTGGAAATATTTCCAAAATAAAATGATGCAAGAGTGGAAACTAAAGAAGAAAAGGATATAGACATAAGAAATGGTGAACAAGCTTAAGCTTGTTGTTCTTAAAGTTGTAATTTCATTCCATACTTCCTTTTTAAGATAATGTGTTAATTGATATTTTTATTTCATTAAGGATAATTTTTACTCTGAAATTCATTTTTTTCCTATATCAATTGTGAAATGGTACAATGCATTAGTTTTATACGACTTAGATAAAATTCAATATACATATATACAAACATATAAAATATTGATATATTTATGCTTCTTGCATGTTGAAAAAGGAAAAAATGGGGTTATATAGGGGCCCTTGCCCATGAAAAAATAAAAAGGTGTTGTATACATGTCGAAATTAAAGGAAACAGAATAACAATGTTTACACATCTTTTAGTCCCTCTTCAAAATTTCCTCCTAGTGGGGGAAGTTTGTTCAACAATTTTTTCTTTCTCAACATGAATTCAATGGAGCCCTATGTCATCTAGAAAAATTTGATGGACCCTAATAGATCTCAGAACATACCCATGTCCATCAACGACTTGAGATTCATTCTAGGACTTTCCATAATATTTTCCAGCTCAATTTTCTTTTGATGATAGGATACTCAGTCTAGAAGATCTAGGCCACCTGTGAAGAATGTTGTTTTCCCATTCCCATTGTTAAGGGTACTCTAGTTAATAATAGACTGAGAGAGAATGGCTGGAGTAGTTGAAAGAGTAATGACTACATCATGGGGACCAAAAGTAACAATAGACTGTGGGCATGTTTTAGTTTACCATATCCTTGTAAAGGGAAGATTCTCTCTTTGGGGAGGGATTGGCCGAGGACCTGAGAATTCGTGTCCTTATGAAGGAGCATAACTTCCTGAGCTGTTGGGTGACCAAACTAAAAATCTACCTCTCTTTTCCTAAGAAGAGGATTTTTCCACTCTTGAATGAAATGTATATATGGAAAAATACTCTTCTCCATCTGAGATAATGATGGAAGGATGAGAACTTTATATGCCCCTTCTTTTTCCCAAAGATGATGTTGGCATGGAACTTGATTATGATGGTACATGTTCTTTTTATCCTTTCTCCAAAGAGATGATCCTCTACTCTAATTCATACACCTTGTGAGAGATGGCAGGCATGGTGGTAATGGAATATTTTTTGTATAACACATAAGATTTGTTAGGAATATCCTTTAATACAAATTCTTCATCACATAAGAATGGATAATGAAAGTAAGTTTTCCCAGACACTTGGGGTCTTCTCTCAATCTAGAATTTATTTAATTCTTTAGAAGCCTTCATATGTTCCCATAGAAAGATATGAAAGTACATGAATTTAAATGCTACGAATACAAGATTGATCCTAATTAGCCTTGTAATAAGCACTAGCTAGACTTGCCGATAAGTCAAAATTCCTCTAGTGTCTCCAAAACATTCTATGTCAAACAAGACCTTAAAAAAGACTCATAAGGACCACTCAGGTCGAAGATTTGATTCAAATATTCTGAAGAAATTTCTTTCAAACTATTTTCCATAAGCATTCCCACCATGTTGCTGATAGGAGGTTGTGAAAAGTTTCCTCACTTAGAGGATAATAAAAGTAATGCATCCTAGTGATGGGATGAAACTAGGTT
Organism: Taxus chinensis; assembly: GCA_019776745.2. NCBI lineage: Eukaryota > Viridiplantae > Streptophyta > Pinopsida > Cupressales > Taxaceae > Taxus > Taxus chinensis. Next base: position 28,327,260 of record CM034147.1, read on the forward strand.
TTATAGTATAAGTGACACAAATTGATTGAATTGAAAGAGATCATTCACACCTGATAAAGGAAGATATTTCCCATCTTGCACAAGGATAATTTAATGGTTGAAGTGAATTAGGACCAAACATGATTGATGAATTAATAACATTTGACATGAACCATGTGGGTTGATTTATCCAATAAGACATGAAATGAAGTACGTAGCACCTGAAATGGATTTTGGGGAAGTATATGGGGATACATGTCATATCATAATCACTTTGAAGTGATCAAAAGTCATATAAAGTGATTATATAATCAATATGTGGAAAGAATGATTAAAATAGTCTGCCGAAAGCAATGACCTGGTATCCCATTCAAGAACAAACAAAACCAATTCAAAAGAATCACATTTTGTACACCTAGTAGTATGAAGTGAAGCATTTTCAAAGGAGTGGTGTGTTTTGAAATGAGTATTGTAAAGGGAAATATTCCCTTGAATATTCAAAATTTTTGTGGGAAAAAACTCTGAAGGTTAGTGAGTGAGTTGAATTGCATAAATGCATGAAAGATAATCACACGTAAAAGGGGGGTTAAAAATTTTTGAGATCTTTTCGAAGAAAAGAGAGATCTGAGTAAAAAACCATTTTCCAAGAGCTTATCTGAGAATCCTTTTATTTCCTTTGTTTTTTCAAATTTAATCACGTCAAGATTATTGCAATTGTCCAGCCATTAACAAGTTTTGAGATTGTAAATAAAACTTTCCCTTGCTGATAAATTTGATGAACCTTGAGATAATTGTGTTAATCATGAGCATCGTTGTGTTTTCTTTCATTTTGAGATGTTTCAGGTAGTTATTCATGTCCCTATTGCAATCTTATGTTGGTAATTATTCTGAATCACACAAGATCTTATCCTCGTGGTAGTACTATGGTATTTATAATTGTGCTATGAGAAGAGTTTTCATTTCATCATGTAATAAACAAATTAAATTCACTTTATTTCCATCTTGCTGATACAGATTGTTTTTTAGTCTACGAGTGTATCTTAAGCGTGATGAAAAAGGTATGTTTAATGTTTAGTTGAGTCTTTGACATGATCTTTTATGTCAATTTCTCAAATAGTGTGTGAAACCGTGCATCTTTGGGCTTCCATGTGTGTGCATCTTCTAGTTTAAGGTTCATTGTTGACTATTTGAAGTGTTTTTATCATCTTGTTTGAATGATTTTCCAACCTTTGTTGAAAATTATTAGGAATTTTGTACAATAAACTTTATCTTAATTCCCCAAAAAAATTCATCTATAAATGATAAATAATATAGGAATTACCTCTTCTTGTAATGTTTTTCCATAAATGATAAGGATATTTTCTGAATTTACCTATCCTTTACTCAAAACATGTAGGAGAAATCGGGTCTTATTGTTCTCTTTAGTAACCTTAACCTTGTTTAGAATACATATCCATTCTCTAGAGTGAAAAATTGTGAGAGTTAGATTATGTTGCATTGACCATGTCTTCTTAAGGTTTTCTTTCAAATATCATATAGGGAAAGTCCATTATAGCCAATATAATTACATCTATCACAAATACAGGTTACAAAATGGGTCCTCTCACCCTGGTTGAAGGCACAACCAAAAGTATTGAGGGTAGGTCAAACCCTTTGCATGATGCTACCTAATTTTTCCAAGCTCGAGATACAAAGGGTCATTCAAATACCTCCCTGACTACGAAACGACTCAAAATATTATTTATCTATCTTTAATCATATTTCTCAACATGTTGATACTGCTCAACTTAAAAGGTAGAATCAATTTGGGTACCAAAAATTTCCATCTTCTTCTCAGCCTCGGCTAGAATTTTATCCCTCTCCTCCTTGTTTCCCTTATTCTTAACCTAGAATTACTTTATATCCACCTCATGCGTAGAAACCAATATACTTACTACCCAATCTCTATCAACGTAGTTATCATACACCACCTGAATCATTTATGTTGTGGTCTTCATAGTGGCAAGGAGCTCAAAATACCGAGTGAGTTTCTCCCTGATATTTAGCCTTTCTTCCTTATTATGGCATGCCCATGCCTCTTATTGTGATTCTAATGTGAGCAGCCACCTTTCCATGGTGAGGATGTGAGTCAATTATTCCAAGCATTACAAGGTTGACTCGAATTTCTACTTAGGCAGGGCCAGGTCTTGGTGTTTCAATATTATAGCATCTGTGATAATCTCTATCTTTTTATACACCTCACACACCTTCGCCTTCTCCTCCCTTAGTTTTCACCTTAGCTGTGAGCTGATCATCTCCTCCTCCTTCAGATCCTTTCTCTTCTCAATGATTTCTTTGTTTTTCTTCTCCAGTTCCTCCTCTAAAACTCTTACTATGTCATTCCTCCCAAAGAGTCTCACCTCAACCTCTACTGACACATTGTTGAGTGTGTTGCACACTTTCTCATCTAATACTTTTTAGGTTTTTATCAGGGAGTTCACTCTTTTGGTCTCTAATATCTTCATCAGCACCCCTTTGTTGACCTCAAATTCAGGATCATCAACATGGGACTCAAAATCTTAAGATAACATTTTTTCTTGTACGAGGGTATGTGCCTTCTTCAAATAAATACCATGCAAGTAGTTGGTTAAAGGGAACGGCACTTTTGAAATGTGTGTGCAATACCTTAATTGGATCATTGATATAAACTATCCCTTAATCTTGCATTACTACCACAATATTTCCTCATATACGCGCTGCCTTAGGAAAGCTTACCACTAAGTTGGGATCTTTTCTCATGCTCCTATATTCCTTATCTACACTTTCACTCTCTATCTCCATGAGAACTTCTTTAGCGCTATGCTCCACCTCCTATTCTACCAATTTATTTATTATGTCCACTACCTCCCTCTCCGTGGCATCCTCTATCTACTCCTTGGTGAGGCTTGGGGTCCTTTGACCCTTGGTGTTTACCTCCTCACTTCCCCCCTTGCCATGTGCATCTCCTTCCTCCTCATCCTTCTCTCCATTCCTTTCATCGAAATCATGTACATCGTACACAGGATGGTTTGGAGCCTCTTCATGCTCATCATCATATTTTTTCACCTCTATAGGCTTCTAGGCTCTCCGTTTCTTCTAAGTTAGCCTTCTCCGCTACATTCTTCATCTTCCTAACTAGTGATTCCAATATTGGGGATTTTTCTTTTTCATTTTCTTCAACAGGTGAAAAATTCCTTATTGGTGACTCATATTTTATAGGGGGATCTTATTGCTCTAGCGCATCTTCTTTAGGTGTCTTTTATTTTTCTTTAATGGGGGACTTCTTCCTCAATGCATATGTGTTTATCTTCGAGCATGTTTCCTGTGTGCCTACAGAGTGTGATGTTTGTGCACTTGTGCCTGTCTCTGATGCCTCCTCTCTCTCCATCTTCCTCAGCACGGCCTTCTTTCTTGTTGTAGGGTCTTTTGGGATTGAGAAATCATTTTCCAGATAGGCACCCTTCTCATATTTTGGCCTTATGCATAGGTATACCCTATTGGGGTTAGCACACCAGTTGTACAAATAATATATCAAATATAAGCATACATGCAAACAAAATCATATATTCTATCAGAAGAAATACATAAAACAAGATATATAAATTAACACCATATTTAAAGTGGTTCACCCTGTTTGGGTTATTTCCACCAAGAAACAAGCCAATCTATTATCCAAAGCTTTCACAAGATATACAATGAATATTTACAATCTTCCACACCTCTCATATGTATAACACTTTCTTTCACTCTAGATTTTGCTTCTTCTCCAAGAATTCTATCTCTCACAATAATCATCAATTTTTGCAAGTTATTCTTAATTCTTTCTTCTAAACCCTAGCTTTCATGCTTATATAGGTGCATACAAACTTAGGGCACTTAGCCATGAAATTACAATCAATAGATCTATTTTAATACTAAAAATAGATCTAATTTCCAAGAGTTAAATAAAACACTCCCACACAGGTAATTGATGTCGATTATCAAAAACCTATGATGGTTCTTCCTTTCCTAACTAATGTCATTCATAGGTGACTGATTCTATTCCCTCCATAACTGATTTCAGTTACTGTATTCTCAAGAAAGTTTCATATTTCATACTAATCCAAATTAATTGAGCTCCTCAACTCAACAATCTCCCACTTGCAGATTAATTACTACACCATACATGTACATCGTCATTCTTGGATACTTCCTTAGATTTGTTTCTTCATCTTCAAGTCTCAAACTTGAAGAACAATAGAAGTGGAGTGTAGCTCCAAATTTTCCTTTGCTAATGTCTTCATTAGCATATCCGTAGGGTTCTCACTCATATGAATATTTTCCATATTCAAATTCCTATCCTCCAATACCTACCGTATGAAGTGATACCTCAACTGAATGTGTTTCATTCTTGAATGAAATGCTGATTTATTTCCCAAATGAATTACACTCTAACTATCACTAAATAATTTGTAATCATATTTCTCCTTTCCCAACTCTTTCATAAACCCACTCATCCATATCATCTCCTTGCTAGCCTTTTTAGCTGCAACATACTCTTCCTTTGTAGTAGACAAAGCCATAACCTTCTACAATATTGAAATCCAGATAAATGTCATCACACCTACTATGAAAATGTATCCAGTAGTGTTCCTCCTACCACCAAGATCTCTAGCCATATCTGAATCAACATAGCCACATAATGAAATATTTGAACCTTTATAGCATAATTGTATGCTAGATGTCCCTTTAAAATACCTGAGTATCCATTAGAATATTTTCCAATGATCTTTACCTATATTGGCTATATATCTTCTCATTACTCCCACTTCCTATGCAAATTCTAGTCTAGTACAAACCATTGCATACATGAGACTCCCAAATGCTCAAACATATAACAATCGTGTCATGTTTTAGACTTCCTCATGTGACGATGGACATCAATATTTTCTCAATTTGAAGTTTCCATCTATAGGTGTACTAACAAGTTTTACATTTGGCATCTTAAACCTTTCTAACACCCTATAAATATAATCCTCCTTAGACAAATAGAATTTCTTGTTCTTCCTATCTATTTGTATTTGCATGCCAAGGATTATTTTTGCAGCTCCTAAATACTTCATAGAAAATGTGTGAGCTAGCTTTCCCTTAAGCTCACCAATGTCCTACATACTAGATCCTACAATAAGCATATCATCCACATACAATAACAAAATAATAGAGCTCCTATTTTCAAGCTTTTTTAAATGAACACAATGGTCAGATTCACATCTCAATAACCTTGCTCATGCATACAACTATAAAACCTCATGAAACATTTTCTTAGAGATTTTTTGAGGCCATATAGGATCTTTTTCAACCTACACACTAATTTCTCCTTTCCCTTGAATTCATACTCTTGAGCCCATATAAATTTCTTCATCCAAATCACCATGAAGAAAATATGTTTTCACATCTAATTTCTCTAAATGAATATCATGTACAACAACTAAACTCAATACAGTATGAATATAATTCATCTTTACAACAAGAGAAAATATTTCACCAAAATCAATCCCTGATTTATGTGTAAATCCCTTTACTACAAGCCCTACCTTGTACCTTATCTATCCACCCTCTTATTCCTTGATCCTATAAACCCGCTTGTTCTACAACATCCTCTTACCTACTAGCAACTTAATCAAATACCAATTTTGGTTTTGTTCTAAGGAGTCCATCTCCTCATCCATGCCATGATCCCACTGGACATGGGTCTCATCCTACATTGCTTCTTAAAAACTTTTTAGTTCGCCATTATTGGTCAATAATAAATAATATGGAGAAGGTGTAAATATTTTTAGAGGTTTACTTACCCTTTCTGACCTTCTCACATGAGTTTTGGGTGCTAAAGTCTCACTTTTTACCTCATGGACATCTGTATCCAAATCTATCAGTGACTGATGCTAGTCACCTATAGCCAATGTCATATCTTCTCTTTTGTAACCGATACTAGTTCTGCTAAATGATGTCAGTCAGGGGTCAACCGACACTAGTTACTATGTAACCCTGTCAGTACTACTTTTAAATCTGAGAGTTCATTTTCATTCACAAATTTCTCAACTGGTTCATCCTTAGGTACCAAAATTATATTCTTGTACATTATCCTTTCATTCCATTCAATATCACGACTCCTAATAATTTAGAATTCTCTAAATCCCAAAAATGGAATCCAAAATCACTAGATCCATAACCAATGAAAGTGCATCTCTTGGATTTTACATCCAACTTTTTCCTATTTTCCTTATCAATATGTAAAAAAGCTTCTGAACCAAAAACTTTAAGAAAAGAAATATCTACCTCTTTTTCGGTCCAAGCTTCCTCTGTTATTCCTCCATCTAGTGAACATGAAAGCCCACAATTAATCAAATAAACTGTTGTATCAACTACTTTTTCTCAAAAATGATAGGGTAATCCAGAATGTATCCTCATACTTTTAGCACATTCCATGATTGTCCTATTCATTCTTTCTGCAACACCATTCTCCTGTGGTGTTCTTGGAACTATTCTTTCTCTTCATATCCCATTCACTGAACAATAATCATTAAAATTTTTACTACAATATTCACCACCATTTTCAGATCTAAGGAACTTTAACTTTAAATTTGATTCATTCTCAACAACAGATTTCCATCTTTTAAAAGTCTCAAAAACATTTGATTTATGTTTAATATAATAAAACAATACCTTTCTTGTAGCATCATCAATAAAAGTAACATACTATTGGGATCCTCCATGAGAAGATACTTGAGCTAGTCCCCACACATCTGAGTGTATAAGCTCCAATTTCACTCCTTCTTAGTTGCCCCAAATTTGAGAAATCTCACTCTCTTTTACTTTCCAAAGACACAATGCTCACAGAAATCAAGATCTAAATCTTTCAAATTTGATAACTTACCCTTAGCCTTTAAGATATGCATTCCTTTTTGACTCATATGACCCAACTGATTATGCCACATACATGCATCATAATCTTAAGTAGATAATGCACAAAAGGAATTATAATCACAAGTACATAAATATAACATTCCAACATTACCTTTTAACATAACAAAAGAACCCTTGGCAACTTTCCAAGAGTCTGCTATGAATGTAGCCATGTAACTAGCTTCACCTAATTACCCAGCAGAAATAATATTCCTCCTGAGGCTTGACACATGCCTCACATCTTTCAATACCCATGTATTTCTATTTTGCAATTTTAGATTAACTTCCCCTTTTACCAGTAATACTGCAAGGTTCATCATCACCCAAATAAACATGCTCAAAATTTCCTTGGACATAATTTCTAAAATAAACCTTATTAAGGGTTATACGGAAATAAGCTCTTGAATCTAAAACCCATTATTCAATTATATTATCTAAAGAAATAATAAGATTATCTTACATTACCTATATTACAGCAATATTTGCTTCTTTACCATTATCTGGTTGTTGGTTCTCTTTATCCTTTGACCAACAATCTTTTTTTTCATGTCCTTTCTTTCCACATTTCCAACAAGTAGTTCCCTTACCTCTAGATTTAGATCTTCTATCCCTTTCCTTTGATTTCCCATTACTCTTACTCTTGGATCTATCCTTTTTCCTACCCCTACTTTCTACATTCAAAGCATTCCCAGATGATGATTCCTCTATACTCTTCCTATGAATTTCTTCATTCAATATTATGATTAGAACATCATCAAACTTCAAAATATTATTAGCAAATGTTGTATTGCTAACAAACATTACCAATTTATCCTAAATATTAAGAAAATAACATAAGAATAAAATTCCTATCACTTCATCATCAAACGGTATATCAACAGATGTTAACTGATTTACAATAGATCTGAAATCATTCAAATGACTAGATGCAGATCCACCTTCATGCATCTTAGAAATAAATATTTTCTTCATAAAATAAACTTTATTTGAAGCACTAGGTTTTTCATATAAATTAGCAAGATATTTCATTAACCCTACCGTAGAAGTTACTTTTGTAATATTTGAAGCCATGTATCCTTCCAGGCTCAATATTATAGATCCCAAAACCTTTTTGTCAAGAATCTTCCATTCTTCATCAGTCATCTTCATAGGTCTAGACTTTTCATCCAATGGTAAATACAAATCTCTTTGATACAGATAATCTTCAATCTACATCTTCCATAATTGATAATTTTGGCTATCAAACTTCTCTACCTTGTATTTATTTTCTTTTGTGATTGTTGTAGCTCCCACTCAATCAGAAAAACCTCTACAAGTAAGTCTATCAACAAAAAAAACCCTCAAACAAATATCTCGTACTATTTTTTGGGGTTAGCACATTGGTTGTACAGATAATGTATTAGATCTAAGCATACATGTAAATAAATAATCTACTAGAAGAAATACACAAAACAAGAGATATAAATCAACACCATATTTAAAGTGGTTCACCCAATTTGGGCTATGTCCACCAAGAAACAAGAAAATCTATTATCCAAAGCTTTCATAAGATACACAATGAAGATTTACAATCTTCAACACCTCTCATATGTACAATACATTCTTTCACTCAAGATTTTTCTTCTTCTCCAAGAATTCTATCTCTCAGAATTATTCTCACAATAATCATCAACTTTTACAATTTATTCTTAATTCTTTCTTCTTAACCGTACCTTTCATGCTTATATAGGTGTATACAAACTTAGAGACTTGGCCATATAATTACAATTAATAGATCTACTTTAATACTAAAAATATATCTAATTCTCGAGAGTTAAATAAAACACTCTCGCAAAGGTAACTGATGTCGGTTAGCCCTAACCAATGACAGTTCCTCCTTGAATGACCGATGACGGTTATAGGTGACCGATGTTGGTCCCTCCATAAACAATATCAATTACTTTATTTCCCACCAAGATTCATATTTCATGCTAATCCAAAGTAATTGAGCTCCATAACGCAACATACCCTTGTTGCAATTCTTCCATCAATAAGAAAGGTTACTGGATTTATCATATGCACTTCATGGGAGACATACTTCTCCACATAGGTGCAATTCTTTGGTTATATCAAATTCCTTCATAGCTCTTGGTAATCTTGTTCCACCACACTAAAATCAAAACTTATCCTTTTTTCCTCGAAGAATTTGACACTAGCCTAGAAGTATTATGCAGTGAAGGATAAAGATAACTTGTACCATGGGATCTTTGTGTTGTCTGCCAAAGTGAACCTGCTAATAAAAAATGTTGGTATACTACAAACTCATATTTTCCTTACACTAGAGATGGAAATTACTTGGGTATTCTCCACTTAGCCCAAAACACATCATGTATTCGATTGTACCACTTCTCAAGCCATGCCTTTTTGGTGGTTGTCATTGTTTCACAAGTATACTTCTCAAATATTTTTACAGGGGAGGGGTTCTCATATAATTATTCCCATAAAAATTTGTCTGGTCCATCAGTTACCCCAATTTCTGAAAACATAATGGTAAATAGGATGTTACCAAACATTATCTTCTTCCCATCACATGTGGCACTGATGATCTCCTCTTTTATGAACGTTGAGAGGTTGTAGATGGTCCCCTCTGAGATCTTCTAGAAAATGTTCAACCATGCCTTATTGATTTGGGTCCATCTTTCTTGTCCATTTAGTTTTGTGACCAAGCGCGTGGCCATCCTCATTACAGGGTCAGAAATCATAGATATTTTGAAGTACCATGACCCCTTCTTGTATTAATAGGCCTCCACATTTTTTTGTATGGCCTCCTTGTCATCCAAATCATCATCAAATGAATCTCCCTCATAGGTAAGACTAGTAAATTTGGAGATTAGTTGGGGAGTTATTCACATTATGTGTCCTGCAAAGTAGAAATGTTCTTCATATATGTATGAAATTAACCATTAGTACAATCACTCGGGTTTACAAAAATATGGCAACTCATATAGTTATAATAATCCAACCTTCACATTTACCTTCACCTCATCGTCATAGATGGGCATTCCATCTAGTGTCCTCTTGTCTATAGGTCTAACCATCTCTAATGCCATATCTTTATCTATGGTGCTCATTCAATGGTTGCAGTCACTTACAACCATCTTTCTCACATGAGACACCCATTATTTTCCTAGCAATATGCCATCTAGGTATTGTATTTCCTCATACCATTCCTTGTTAAAGCTAGTGGAAACAACTTGTTTTCCTTTTCCCTTTCCCTTCTTTGGTGAAATGGTGGTTACTTTCCTTGGTGTCATTTTCCTTGTTGGGTTGTTTACAAATTATTTTCTTCCTTCTGATCTTGACTCTTCTTAGCTCTACAGCTCTACTCTTATGTGAAGATCCCTTAAATCCTGTACCCTAGCTCTAGAACCCTAACTTGGAAAAACCCTTTCTTCTACAAGATAGTGTATTGACTTATGGGTTTTGAAAAATTCAAAAAACCTCTCCTTTCATGACCGTGTACTATTTTTCCACACTAGTTTGATTCTCAAACTAGCTATGCACTCAGATCTTCACAACCTCCTTTTGCATAGTTTCTCTCAAGGATGCCCTAGTTTGCAAGAGCTCTTCAATATCAAAAATAAAAGGTAATAACAATGTATCCCAAACTTCTACGTATAGATTTTTCTTCTTTTCCTATAATAAATTCAATGTTACCTACGATTGTACCTTTACAATAAAGGCATATTTTTTCCCTAAAGCTAACCTTAATCACTTTTACACCAGCGCCCAATCCTACATGAAAAACCCCTACAACCTTTTGGCACACAAAAATCTTTACTGGAAAAAGATCCTTACGTGCATGCTTATAGCACTGAAGGCACTTCTTTTGTCCTTACCCTAATTTTTTCCCTTACCATGTTGTTCATGTGTTTCTCATCCTTATACGTGGTTTTTGTAAAGCCTTCTTGACACCAAATTCCTTATGTCCACCTTTTCTATGTGCACTTTTCCACACTACACACTTTTTATCCTTCAATTCGGGCCATAGAAACACAACTTCCATTTTACTTTGCATTACTCTGCCCCATATGAAAATAAATGTGTGGTCCTCTACGCATAGAAATTTTTTGAAAATAAAGTCACTACTAGTGCACCATGCACCCAAAAATAAAGGGAACAAACAACAAGAAAGAGAAACACAAAGAAGGGAAAATCATAAAAGAAAATCCTAGGCTAAATGGAAATGCTTCCTTATTTATGATTACATAGTAGCCTTATTTATAATAGGGCTTCAACCTACTCCCACTAAAATAGCTTGGTAACCACGTTCCATTTAACGCTTGTAATTGGAAAGAGCCTAAAACAATTATGTAGGATACAATGTATGGACCCATCTAATGGACAATAAAACCATCTACCTAACCTCAAACTATTTATTCTATATGTGTCTATCATGTCATGCCTTTTGCCTAACTTTCTCTAATTTATAACTCCAGTGAGTAATAGCCCACCTTTCATCTAACTGCATTAACTTATTAATCCTATCCTCAAGAGATTTCTCATCTTATAACCCTCTTGTGCACATTATACGCAGTGATGATAACATGAATTCAATAGGTAACAACACTTGTTCACCAAACACCAACCGAAACGGTGTCACCTTTTTCAGTATTTTATATGTAGTCCCGTATGACAATAATATAGCATAAACTTTATCATACTAATCCTTTCTTCCCAAATCGTAAATCTTAGTTAATGTGTGACTTATAATTTTTTTAAATGCTTCAGAAGTTCCATTAGCATGTGGGTGATATGGTGTAGTATTGTGGTGGGCTACTATGAATTTTGTCAACAAGATCCTGATTATCTTATTGAAGCAATGGGTACCCCTATCACTTGTTAAACTCAACAAACATCCATATCTATTGATTATATTTTCTGACAAGAACCTAGTTATTGTTTTTATTGTATAATCCCTTGTAGGTATTTCCTTTTCCCATTATGTTAAGTAGTCAGTTCAAGTGATGATATAACACGAACCAGTCCTTCACGTGGCAGGTGAAATTGGTCCTACAAAATCAATGGCCCATTTTTCAAATGTTTTACGCTAGCGATTGATCTCAAAGTTATCTCATCCCTTTTTCCTCTTTTTCCAAGGTGATGATAATGGTCACAAGCCTTGTAAAATTTAATACAATATTTGTAAATCATTTCCCTCCAAAAACATGCTAAAATGATCTTGTGCACGATTACATTCCCTGCATAGAGTCTGCTTGTAAACCCACTATTTTCTTCCTCCATGATTGCAATGCATTCATGCGCTAACACACACTGGTGCAAAACCTCATCACAACCTGACTTTTATAAGTCTCCACTAATTAACATGTAGGGTGTGGCATGTATTGTAGACACTTAAAATTGGTTACTCAATTTAGTGTCCCTCTCATTCATTTACCTACTTAGGTAACCTGGGGCACGTTTTACGTCACCAACTATTCCCTTGGGATATTATCCAATTTGTGATTTAATCACTTATTCCAAATTTAATTCACCCCATCACATCTTACCCATGAGTGATTAAATATTAAATATTTGATTACGCTTCTTCCCATGCATCTTAATCACTTATCTACCCCAAATTTATTCTATCTATGTACCACATCTATATCTTCTCTTCCCTAAGTGGGATATTTCCCGTATTTGGGATAAGTCTTATCTTTCTTGAAATCACTCATTTTGGCCATCTCGGGAGTCTATTCCGCGATCGGTGCTGACCCATATGGTCGGCGCCGATTTTCTAGGATCGGCGCCGATTATAAAAGCAAGTCCAGAGCTCAGTTCTAGGGACCGAAAAAGATACCACGAATGAGCGAAAGAGCGAACAGGTGAAAAAAGGAAGCATTTACGCACAAACAGAGAGCGAGAGAGATATAGGTTTTGAGAAAGAGAGATCTTCTTAGCATCAATTGTATCAAATTAGGGCAGATCCTGTCCGAATCAATCCCTGAGAGGAGCACCGTTACTCTGTCCCTGTCACATCAGCATCGCACACCACCATCTATCATCTGGTGACTCTGTTCCAGTGTCTCGCCAACTTCAGCACATCCAGCAGACCACATTCATCTTCTAATTCTCGGATCTTACCCAGTCCCTGATTGATCGATCTGCCTTTAGTCGACGCCGATCTAACCCAGTCGACACCGATTAGTCTCAATCGATGCCGACCACATCAGTCGACGCCGATTCTACCCAGTTGAAGCTGATTTCTCTGCAGACAGGTAAAAGGACACAGGTAACACAAATTCAGCATTATTTTTTTCCTAGTTTCCCTGTTTTCTGTACTTTCTGTCTGCTGTTTGATTCTGTCTATTACCTCTGCAATCAGAAATTCTAGCTTGTTAACACTTACATCGTTTTATCATGTAGTCTTCTTTCTTAATTGAACAAACGTGGACTGACAATCCGCCGAGGAAGCTTATCGCTTCCCGGACCATCCCCCCGCCTCTCGGCAGTCCACCTAGTATCTTTTAACATGATCTTTTTCTGTACAAGCAATCGGCGTTTTGCATGGTTACTCAGATCTATTTGTGCGAATCGCTCGTGTTGTGCGCACCAGTCTTGTCTACAGATTCCGGCTTCCCCTCATCCATCTACATCTTTTGATCTTATCCATCCATGGTATCAATTTCATTGGATTTTTCAGGGTTTTGTGTTTAGTTTGGTGCATTAACTTGGACAGGTACCATAAGCACCGAAATTCTTTGATCTACATTCTGGCAAACGCCCGGTGGGACCCACCAAAAGTCCCTTATTGGTAACCTTCAGTTTCTTTTCTAGTTTTGAACTTTGTTCCTTTTTCTTCACTGATTTCCTATCAGTCCTATTTGAGCATTTCTTTTCAATCATTTCAATCTTGCTCTTTTTAGGTGAAATCGTTATCTTCGATCTTCGCAATTTTTTCTAGTTCCTAAAATAGTAGATTTCTCTGTTTTCAACCATTATCTAGATATACTCTTTCTTTCTGGATTTTGTTTGTTTATTTGCTTAAACCTCTTCTTGCGGAGCCACTTTCTTGTTCGTTTCGGGGATTGTTCGGGGAAGAGCTCAACAACGTTCTTTCTGAAGTCCACCACCTTGAGAGCTAAATCCATCAGGTATTCTCTCTTTTTCGGTGTTTTTCCCTCCTTTTAGGATGTTCTTTGGTTGGTTGCTATCACATCCAAACTTCAACTTTTTTTTTGGTGCTTAAAAAGAACTTAATCGCATTTGGGAAAGGAATTTGTTTGACTTGTCTTCACTGAATCAAACACTCCTCGTTTTTTAAGTGCTTAAAAAGAACTTTTTCTTTGTCATTGCTTGCATGCGCTTTTCATCTAGTTTTAATTAGGCTAGAAAATTGATCAAAATCAGTAGTGACACTATTTTGATTTTTATTTTTCAACCCTTGCACCAAAAGCCAAAATCACTAGTATAAAAGCCATTTAAAAAACAAAACATCCTTCCCCTGGCCTCGCCTACTTGGAATGATATCCAGAGGAAGAGCCTATACGCGGTACTTAGGATCCGCGCTATAAAGTCACGGAAGATTTGTGGTATATATTGGCAAAGCACCCGACTCCCCTTATTCGTATCGGATGTGTGAAGTGTGGGGGTAGGCCCTATATCAAGCCACTTACCTGGTCTTTTATTGAAGTGCCTTCGGGACTCCTCACCAAACATTACCTCAAACCCATCCTTAGTTTGGCTATCTGAGTGTTCCCTGTTCTAAAAAAAAGCCTTCCCTAACATTTTCTTTCTTAAACGCAATCAAAATTTAAAGGAGATAATCAACTTGCGCGTGCTTGAATTGTCTGTGCATTAGTTTAGGTAGGTCAATTTTCTTTTGTGTTTTATGACGGTTATCACTACTCGGTCACAATCTAGAAGAATGGCTCAACTGGTTCCTTCTTTTCCTTCTTCTCTCCGAGATCACCACTAGTGGTGGAGGTTTCGGCACGCTCCCCCAATCTTCCTCGGGACCACTGTTAGTTGGTTCCCCATCCTGGTCATATAATCCTTTCTATATCAAGCCAAGGCAATCCCATCACGTCCCGCTCCCCCTAGTCCTTTTGAAATATCATGCTGGATCGGAGTATGTTCCCCGCGGGATCCTGAATTCCAGGCAATTCCTCGACCGCAATCTGATAGCCCTCATGGACTACCTAGTACACAAGTCCATTCAATAGCCTGATCAAGGACAACCATCGAACAAGTTTAAACGAGGAATCCGATCCTCGTGATCATCCCAAGCCTTCGTAGCGTCTAGTTTGACTCATCATCTCTTGCCTCAGCCACGAAGAATAGCGAGGACCCTATGCCTCCCCTTTTCTCTTTCCACCTACCATATATCGACTAGTTCTCAAATAGTCTTATTTACCTATTCCTAACACCCGCATTACTTCAAATATCCACAACCTACTTCTGAGAGGTCTTCTACCCTTGCTATAATAAAATGCGTCTGCATACCCGCATATTGCTATTATTCATCGATGCCCTCCATTGTGTCCCAAGTCAGTACCCATCTTCATGAGCCAACCCCCTCCCGAATAGTCATTGGCTCCTACTTCCTCATCCTCTAGGGGGTCTTTCTTCCTAATGTTCCCAAGCAACTGTGCTTCACCCATCCTCTACATCGGCAACCCTTAATACCTAATCCGGCAGTAGAAGGGCCCCTTTCAAGGTCTTTGTTCCCCACATGTCCAATCTTAACCCAACACCCTGTTGGTTCCTCAAAATCTGTCCCGATCCAATCAACAACATAGGACGTCTCCACCATCACACAGGCTCCATCCGTCACCAAACCCAAACCTTTATTTTCTCAACCACTTATTATCTCACATCAGCCTGCCTATAACGCAAGCTATCTCATAGCAAATACCCCACCCCACCCGGTGTCAAAACCCCCCCCACCCAGAACACCTGTTATTCCTCTTAATCATCCCTATCCATCAACAATGAATCCCCCATTTACACTCTCAACAACATCCACCACTTTCTTCTTATGTAGGACATACCAATGTACCTCCTCCTCAATCAGACGTGGTTCAAATTCTCTTCAAGAAAATCGCGGACTTGGAAGCCCTCCACAAAAGCGGGCTCGTCCTTCAATACTCCTTTGAAGAAGATGTGTAATGAACCCATTCACCCTTCAGTGGCTTTTACGTCCTTATCCGTCCTCCCACAATGGGAACTTCCTAAATTTTTTTCAAAATTCATAGTTGGGAAACCCTCAGGCAACATTTGCGAGCATTCAAACATGCTTGCTACCACCTCATAGTCCAGGATCAGGAGCTTTATGCTCTGTACCTTTCCTATGTCTCTACAGGTCCTGCTTTAGACTGTGTACAATAACATTTCCTCACATTCCTTGTTTTCCCTTCTCTTAATGGGGCCCCGATGGTTTTGTTAAAAACTTTTCATAAATATCGCGCATAAGATCTCGATCACAGATCTTTATACATTTGCCAATCGATGATTATCTATTGCAGACTTTGTCGCTCGTGGAGAGGATAAATCACCCACCAATTGTCTTTCTCCCTTCCTCAATCCCACAAATCGAGTTTTTTTACTCGATCTTGTGGGGCTACATCACATTTTCTTCTAACCTTTCAAAAGGATCACAAACTTTTTCATACTTTGAAGAAGCCTTCACGATGGCATGCAAACTTGAATCTCGCGCCATTGAGCAAGGGAAGCTAAAACTTCACTCTAATCTAAACCAGATTTTTCTCGGTTTACCAAAACAATTCTTCCCCTTCTAACGAGACCCAAATCAAGGATCCACAACGCTATCGTATTAATAAGCATCACGAGCCGACACATACATCCTAACAAACATCACGAAGAGACCCCTCAATCTCCTGCTCGAAAAAAGGACTTTATCATCCTCAAGGATCTATATCCTCGCTCCATTGGGGGAATCATATGCCCTCTATCTTAGAAAAAATGTTGGAAGTTCACATGTATCGAACTTCCCCCCATTAGGAATAGTGATGAAATAACCAAGAAACGTCATTCTAGTATAGGAAAATGATTTCTGTCATTATCATATAACCAAAGGTCTGACATCGAACGATGTCAAACATTTCAAAATCGCTCGGCAAAAATTCATTGATAAAAGGCGACGCTCATTCTGGATAACCCAAATGCTCCCCAAATCAGGCGCTCGAATGTTTTTAAACACCCTTTTCCCATAATCATGCCCCCCGAACCCTAATGCTTTCAGAGTCTCAAAAACCAAACACTCATACCATCAACTTCATCTCTACCGAAGAATCTTCTTCCGAAACCAGCCATCTGCCAACACATCAATCGAATCAGAACTCCTCCTCCACTTCATCTATCACTAGAGTTCCATTATCTGTCAGATGGCCTGGTCTTTTGAATATTCCTACATTAATTAGCACGGAGTCTTCTTTCTCCGGCTCCTTGTCTGACCTGACTACCATCTAGAACCTACCCCCGAGGCAGTGTGTCATCCTCATCTGTCCTCATCTTCAGACATTCTTTCAATACTCGAGGCAATTACACTCCCTTCGAGTTTTCCACTACAGGCACAATCCACTTCTGTTGCTCCCATTCCCGCTGCTCAACTATGTCCTTGGTAACGTACCTATAATTGTTTTTGGTGCCGACTGTGACAAAGTGTCTGTCGATTAGACCTGACTTCCTTCCTATCTCCTTTCCTACAGTAGTTCACCCATGATTACTGCATCATGAAGTAGTCTCTTCGCAAGGAACTGCTTCTCATCACCCCTTCTTCCTCACCCAATACTTACGATACGTATACTTTCGCCTATTAAGGAAAATCAAAGAAGTAGCACCAGTCAACACCACCTATACACTTGTTCCGGAACCTAAACCGAGACCACCAAAATCTAACATTACACCATCAGTAACCTCCCCACCCACTCCTCCGAAAAAAGGTTACAATCACCTTATGGCCGTTGAAGTTGTCACCATCCCTGAAAAAGGAAAGCCCATATTTCAGACCGTCAAGACTCTTGGTGCTCTTTCACAAAAAATCTCTCTCTACGCCTCATAAACGATTGGATTTGCCCGTTGAGAAAGTGTTTTCTTCTACACACTTATCAAATCCATCATCTTCTTCTACAACACATTCTTCACCAATACCCCGAAAAATAGACTTACCTACTAAAAAGACGTCACCTCTTCTATCAGGATCATCATCTTCATTACAAAAAACCAAGCACCCTATGTCCCTCCGATTACACCTACTTTGGGAGCTTCTTCTTCCTCTTCTAAACCGACATTATCTAAATCATCAGTAAATTCGACCAAGCAACCCCCTTTGTCTCCAAAGACCGCAAAATTTGTCACATCTCCATCATCTTCAAAATCTATTTTAGGGGCTCCTCCTCCACTAAAGTCAATCATGTCTCACTTACTCCCATCTCAAGTGCCCAAGACTGCCCCTCCAAATGTCCAAACAAATAAGAGGATCCCTGAAAAGACTGTTAAACCTAACATACAAGTTCTTTTACCTTGGCAGTTGGTTAATGTAAAAGAACCACTTTCATCATCTCTGTCCTCATCTTCGTCTACCGGATTCTACATCGAAATCCTTCATCAACTTATCCAATCTTCATCTATAACCCTTCCTCCGATTAAACCTTATAACCCTAAAGGATTTAAACCTACCTGGTTTAACTCTGATCTGATTTGTGCTTACCACCGTACCCCGGGTCATGATACCGAGGGATGTAAAGCTCTTCAAGCCATTGTCAAGAACCTTCTGGAAGAAAGTGACCTTTTGCTGGAGGAGGAGGAACAAGTACCTCCTGTCACCTTAGCCTCATCTGAGCCCCAACAACCCACTCAGACCTCTGGTGGTCCCACTCCACTTGATCTTCCACCTTCCCAGATTGACACAATCCATATCGCCACTAGAACCCAACACTATGATAACCCATCTTCATCTTCAGCATCTCGACCACGGGTTGTCATTTCTGCAGCCCCCGAAGGCGTGTCTCCTTCCTCATTAGCCTCACGACCCAGGGTCTCTATTCGTGCTGCACCTCGGGCTCAAGTTCCCGTATCTGTTGAGGAGAGTGTTATGAAACAACTCACCCAAGCTCCGGTCAAAATGTCTCTTCTTGACCTCATCCAATCCTCTCCACAACATCGCCAAGCTTTGATTGATAATCTGCGTCGCATCGAAGTGAATTCGGATGAGCCCCAGCCCTTCGAGTGGGTTGTTGGATTGAATAGACCATCAACCACCGTTTCTTTTGAAGATTCAGAAATTCCTTCTCTTTCTTCCAAGGATTTGGAGGCTCCCCTCTTTATCACAGTCCAAATCAATAACACTACCTTAAAACGTGTTATGATCGATAGTGGAGCTGCACTCAACGTCATCTCCTCGCACACGTTTGAGCAGCTTAAGTTACCAAAGAATGTAGTGTCACCCCCGCCTTTAACCCTTCGATCATTTAACGATCCGCTAGCAGTTACTTTAGGAACTGTGGTCTTACCCATTCAAGTAGGTAAGAAGCTGCTTCATGAACTCTTCTACATCGTTGAAGGAAAATTCCACTATAATATGATCCTCGGATGCTCCTAGATTCACGCAATGCATTGTGTCCCATCCACCCTCCATCGATGCTTAAAATATCAATATGAGGGCAAAATATATACTCATCCAGGAGATCCTTTTCCTTCCGCACAATGCGACATGACCACAAGATCTGCCCCTTTAAAAGAAAATGCATGTTCTCCTGAAGGGGCCTCATCTTCTTCCATACCTGCAACCAAACTACCGGAATTACAAAATCTAGAAGAGACATTGCAGCGTTTCTCACTAGGAGAGCTTCCTCTCTTTTCTTTTGATGCCCATCTCAAACCTAATGAGTATGGTAGACCAGACAAACAACCTGAATATCAACAAGGTCTCGGTCGCATCGTCACCATTGGTCTGCCTAATCAATAGACTAATTTCATCTACGGTGGTCTTGATACGCCTCACTATCACCCAGATTCTCCTCCTAGGACCAAACATTACTCAATAGGGTTTGATTATCTACAGAATCCCATGTTTGCAAAAACTTATCTATATCGATGCGCGTGGAAAGGTTTTGGCCTGGGAAAATATGAACAAGGTATACATGACCTCAAATCCATTCCTACTCTCATGCCACATCAGAAATTTGGTTTAGGATTTAAACCCCTTTCAAAAGCCACCGTCACTATCCTCGATGAGCCTCTTCCTACTGAAGAACCATCTTCCCCCACTAAGTCAGAAGCATCACTTGATGTGAACGATGACATTTCCATCCCACCTAACTTTTTTTTTTTTATCAATACCATTTCCTTAGGGCCGTTAGTCTATGAGACTAGCAATCAGTCCGCTTCTATACCATTAATCTTCCCTGAAATAGTTGGAGACGATTCTCCCACTATCAACACTATCCACTGTGCGGATGATGATTCTGTCCTCACCTATCTAGGGGCAGAGGATTCATATCTCCCCAAAACTATTCCTTTTGACACGTCTACCCTTCTCAACGAGGCCACTATCGACCTTAATATAGGGACTTCTGAAGACCCTCGTATCATTAAGGTCGGCCAATCCCTTAATCCACAGGAGTTAGGGGATTTTACCACTTTTCTTTCCAAACATTGTTAAGCCTTTGCTTGGTCATACGAAGATATGCCAGGGCTCGATCCCGATATTTTGGTCCACAATATCGTTACTCTTCCCAACATCAAACCAGTTAAGCAAAAATTACGTAAAATGCACCCTCGAGTAGCCCTTCTTGTTAAAGAAGAATTACAGCGCTTGCTCTCGGCTAACTTCATCCAACCCATCGATTATCCGCAATGGGTGTCTAATGTAGTACCAGTAACTAAGGCTACTGGGAAAATTTGAATTTGTACCGACTTCCGGGATCTTAATCTTGCCTGTCCAAAAGATGATTTTCCTCTACCTAATATCGACCAACTCGTAGATTTAACTACGGGTCATGAGATGCTTTCTCTTATGGATGGTTTCTCTGGATATAATCAAATCCTCATCGCACCAGAAGACCAACATAAGACTTCCTTCATAACTCCGTGGGGGACCTTTTGCTATCGTGTCATGCCTTTTGGTCTTAAGAACGCAGGAGAAACCTATCAACGAGCAATGACCTACATCTTCCATGATCTCTTGCACAAAACTGTGGAAGATTATGTTGACGATCTCCTCGGCAAGTCCAAGCGTTGTTAGGATCATCTTTTCATCCTTGCACCTCTCTTTGAGAGGCTTATCCACTTTTGTCTTCGTCTAAATCCAGCTAAGTGCGTGTTTGGCATTCTCACTGGTAAACTTTTAGGTTTTATCATTTCCATCAGGGGTATTGAAGTGGACCCCGCAAAAATAAAAGCCATCCTTGAGATGCCTTCCCCGTCTAACTTGAAGCAACTCCGCAGTCTCCAAGGACGTCTTCAGTCAGTGCGTCGTTTTATCTCCCAATTTTCAGACTGTTGTCAACCTTTTCACCATCTCCTCCCGTAAGAATGTTCATTTTGAATGGGATGAGCATTGCCAAAAGGCCTTTGATGATCTCAAAGCTTATCTTCTTTCTCCACCCGTGCTTACACCTCCACGCGAGGAGGAGCCTTTCTATCTTTATATCTCTGTGACTGACCATGCTCTGGGAGCCATGATCTCACAGCGGGACACTTGTGGTAAAGAACAAGCTATCTATTACATCAGTCGCACCCTCCATGAGTATGAGACACGTTACTCCGAAGCTGAAAAACTATGTTGTGCTCTCTTCTTCGCAACTTCTAAGCTTCTTCATTATCTCCTTAATCATAAAACTTACATTGTCACAAGTATCAATCCTCTCAAGACAATTCATGCAAATCCTTATCATAATGATCGTATCACTCATTGGCTTATGCTCATGACAGAATTTGACCTCGAGTTTATCCCGCAAAAGGCTATCAAGGGTCAGGTTATCGCAGATCAATTAGCTGATGCTCCTCTTCTGGACACTCAAGACCCCCTTGCTCAGTTCCCCGATGAATATATCCAACAAATTGATTTTGGTCTATCTCCATTTAAAGTAAAGATCTTCTTTGATGGATCTAAATGCCAGCAAGGGGGAGGTGCGGGTTTCGTGATGATTCCTCCTTGGGGTACGCCTATCCCAGTTGCACACAAATTAAACTTTGAGTGCACCAATAATATGGCTGAGTACGAAGCTCTTGTCTTAGGTCTTCAAAGTGCCATTAATCTCGGCGCTCGTCATATTGACATCTTCGGTGATTCTGAACTCATCGTTAATCAGGTCACGGGTGTCTATCAATGCAAGAATGATATCCTTCAAAAATATCGTGACATCGTTCTTGCTCAACTCCAATCTTTTGATAAGTTCACCATCCAAGCCATTCCTCGCATTGAAAATCGATTCGCAGATACAATGGCCTTGTTAGCCTCACTTATCCCACCTTTTACCGAAGACTCGCGTCTTTATGTGGCTGTGCAACGATTAGACCAACCATCTCATCTTCAACGACTAACTTCGATCAATGCTGTCACAACCCATACTCAGGATGAGTGGTATCAACAGATTGTTGATTATCTATCTCATTCAATCCTTCCTTCAGATATGACTTCCAATGGTAGAAGGTCTTTTGTCCAACGCACCAATCGCTATACTATTCTAGGCGGCCTTCTTTAAAAATGCGGTTTTGATGGTATTTTGCTTCGATGCCTCAAAAACCGTGAATCATCTAAAGCTATTCAGGAGGTCCATGACGGTATCTGTGGTGGACATTTTAGTGGCTTAGCTGTAGCTAAGTGCATTTTACGTTTGGGATATTATTGGCCTTCTCTTAATCGAGATTGTTGTGAATACACTAAGAAATGCGTCAAGTGTCAGCAACATTCCAATCTCACACACATCCCTAGTCAAGCTTTGCAACCTGCGACGGATTTGTGGCCTTTTTCACAGTGGGGTCTTGATCTTATTGGTCTCATCAATCCCCATTCTTCACAGCGTCATCATTCTATCATTACTGCCACTGAGTACTTCACTAAGTGGGTAGAAGCTATCCCTCTTTCTTCAACAAAGGCTAAACCCATAGTTGATTTCATCTATCAACACATCATTTTTCGCTTTGGCGTTCCACATAAGCTAATCACAGATAATGGTAAGTCTTTCAAGAATGCTGATTTGCAGAATTTCTGCAACGCTTTCAACATCAAGCTCAGTTTTTCTTCTCCATACTATCCTCAAGCTAATGGTCAGGCTGAAGCATCCAATAAAACTTTGCGTAGTATCCTCGCAAAGGTAACTAGTTGAGCTGGCAAGGATTGGCATCTACATATCCCTTTTGCTCTATGGGCTTATCAGACTAGCATTCGTACTCCTACTAGTGCTACTCCCTTCTCTCTCATCTATGGGTCTGAGGCTGTCCTTCCTTTGGAAGTCCAAATCCCATCTCTCCGTGTTTCTCTCAGAGAATTTGTCTCCGATGAGGATTATCATCAAAATCATCTAGCACAACTTGAATTATTAGATGAGCAATGTCTTAACGCTCTTGAGCATCATCAGGTCTATCTTGAGTGTGTCAAACGTGCTTACAACAAGCACTTGCAACACCGTGACTTCAAAATTGGTGACCTTGTTCTTAAGGAAAATCAAAATGTCACTACACTCGAAAGAAGTCAACGTGGAAAGTTTGCTCCCAACTGGATGGGCCCCTACATTATCACTCATAAATATGGGTCTGGGGCTTATCGTTTATCTTCCATGGATGGTGTACCTGAGGTGGAACCTCTCAATGCCTTGCATCTACGGCCCTTCTATTGTTAAAATCTATCTTACACAAATCTAGTCGCAACTCAGATCTTCCATCCGTCCTAATAACCAGTCATCTACTTTTGTGGTGATTTGAAATCGTGTGGTTCTCCGCCTATTGCCTTGTTTACCTTAAATATGAGTATCGTGGCTCTACTCATTGCACGTTTCTTTTGGATATGTTCCTCCTCATGGTAGGAATACCTTAATCACCACTTCATCTATCCCAAGTACTTATCTTAATTGGATCTACTCGGGGCATGAGTACATGTTCTTCTATGTTCTCTTCCCCTCCATCTGATCTATCTAGGTCTAAACTCAGCTTCTTCCAAAGAATTTCAAAAAAAAAAAAAAAAGATGCTATCCAAAAGATAGACTGATCCCTTGAAGGACAGCTATCCATACATTATCAAGTGAATCAAAAAGAAAATAGACCATACCCTCGAAGGATGGCTATCATTAAAATTCAAAATACAGACCGCTCCCTTGAAGAACGGCTGTTTCTCAAAGAAATATTCAAGGCTTCTTGTAATCAATCAGCCTTCCAGTCAGTTTATACACTTTTTAGCATCACTGAAAGACTTCCCGCATCGATCAGTCTTTCCATATCAAGCAAACTTCCCGCATTGATCAGTTTGCTTTTCTGTCAAAGTCATGAAGCTGAGATTTAAGACCTTTTGTCGATCATATGGAGAATCCTATTTTCCTATCATGGACATGTATCCTGTCCCTTGTAAATTCCGACAAGATACTTACTTTTCTTTCCATTTCTATCCTAGATCTGGTTTGCGACTAGTTAGTGTCAGGTTTATTTTAATCTTATATAGGGCCTTGTATGCTTGGTCTTTCGGTTTCTTATCTAGATTTTATCTATGGTCGGTTGGAAGTCCGACTTATCATTTCCCTTCTTTTCCGAGTGTCTTCTCTTCTAAGTCACGGTTTTTTCCATTTACATCTTTGGCTCTTGCATCCTGTTAAATTGACATTTCACATGTTAATTCAATCACAATTTATCTTCTATCAAAATTCCTCTTATCTATCAAAACATCTATCTTTATTCATTTCTCATTAAAATTACATCTATCTATACATCAAACACATCTATCTATCTATCCATCAAAATATTTAAAGTATGTACATCTAAGGTACATTATATCTAATCTATACATCAATCACATCCATCAATCTATCCACCAAAATGTACATCCAAGGTACATTATATCTATCCATATCTAATCCAAACATCAAACACATGTACATCCAAGTTACATCACATCCATCTATCAAAGTTATATCCACATCACATATATTTCTATCATCTATCAGTCTATATCTATCAAATCACATCTACTTTATCCACATATCAATCTATCTAATCACATATATTTCTATCATCTATCAGTCTATATCTATCCAATCACATCTATTTTATCCACATATCAATCTATCTAATCACATCTATTTCTATCATCTATCAGTCTATACCTATCCAATCACATCTATTTTATCCTCTATCAGTCTATATCTATATCCATCTATCCATGTATATCCAAAATTAAAAGCATGAGTACAATTATATGACAAATAATGAATCTATATATACATATGTGTCTGTACAAAAATGGGTGGCTTTCAATCAAGCCATCTAAACAATGCCTTCCAATCGAGGCTACATCACTATACAGATACAAAATCTATCAAATCTCTATATAGTAAAATCTGAAGCGTGGAGGACACTATCTCCTCCACCCTCCTCTGCACCTGGCTGTCTCTCCTGACCGCCGCCTATTGAGCTCGATGCACCTACTGCTGGAGGTCTCGGCCCACCTCGATCTCTCCCAGTGCTCCCTCCGCCTGAGGCTCCACTCGCCGTAGCCGTCGCTGCTCTCCTCCTCACCCCGTACCGAGGCACATCTGGGGCATGTTGCGCTAGGGCATCCTCGTAGTATCTCACCTCAGCGAGGAGAGACTGGTACATGCTCAGGCTCACAGTACCCGGTGCTCGTAACGATGCTGTTGGTGCTGCTGGGGCTGCCGGCGCTACTGGTGGTGCCCCTCCTAGGGTCGTACCCTGTGTACCAGACTCTGATGTGGCACCTGTCTCCCCATACTTGGCCTTGAGGGCCTCCCTGTGCCGAAAGTAGTGGTCCCTCTACTGGATCACTATATCTCACTCCTGGCGAGCGGTGTCTCTCTCCACAATCAGGGCATCCCTCTCCTCCGTCAAAGCCCTGATCTCCTCCAGAGCTACCTGATGTGTCTGTGTGAGGGTGGCATGCTCTCCCTCTAATCTGTCCAGCATAGCAGCTATGTCCTCCTCGTCAGCATCTATAGATGGCGGGAGATGTTGTGGAAGCTCTGTGGCGTACCATGCTACGTAGCTCTCATCCACCCCCGCCTCATCATCACTGTCTATGGAGGGTGGGGCCTCTCTCAATGGGTCTACCAGGATCAAAATTGGCAAATCCGTCTCTCTGCTATCCCGCCTATATGGTGTGTAGGTGGCCGGCACTATCTGTACTAGGCCGAACTGCCTCAATATCCGCATGAACGGGACCCGCTCCCACATATCTGGCCTCCAGCCCCTGACCACCCGGCTCCGTCTCAATGTTACCAAGTGCGCATCCTGACCGGCCCATATCGGGAATGCCCGATATGGTCTCCAGATGACATGATCTGGTGTAAGCATCCTGAAACGCTCAGAGTACCACCCGGCTGGTCTACCTGTATCTCCTGCGGCCATGTCAACCCGCCATCTCCGAAATCCATAATCAATGCCTCCCACTACTGCTGGCATCCAAGGAAGCCCGGATGGCCTGATCACCGCTATGTGCTCATATGCCCAGCAATGGAGCACAAAACTGACATCAATCCCTGTCCTCCGGCCAGTGGTGTACATCCATAGCTCATGATATATCTGAGCTATCAGGGCATCAGCGAAAGCAAAAACCTGTCTGTACTGCAAGATGTCGCACACACAGTCTAATAGTAACAATGGGAATCTCCCACCTCCTGAGTCTGGCAGGGAAAAATAGGATATCGCCATCTGAATCAAGGCTATCCACCTGCTCCGAGGGCTATCCTGCCTGTACTGTGAGGCTATCCTCACTGCCCCAGATACTATCTCAGAATCGTCTGCCCTACCTCTGTATAACCGACCCAGGGCCCTCTGCTGCTGCTCCCGGGGTGTGATCTCAATCGGGTCCCCAGTAATCGGTAATCTAAGGATCCTGAATATATCCTCATGGGTGATAGTCATCTCACCCGTCCTGAACCAAAATGTGCACGTCTGGTTGTCCCATCGACGCACTAGTGCCCGCATGAGCTCCACATCTCGTGGCACTCGTCTATAATATCGGAAACCCCCGATCCTGGCTAGCTCTAAATGCTGCCATTCTGCATCTGTCACATCAGGAAGAATCGTCTCCAATAACTCAGGAATGGCGTCCCTCATATGAAGTACCTCTCGTGCCTGCATCCACGACATCAAAAACATAATCAGTCTCTTATTTCCCCAAATCACATCTTCCAAAACCATAAAAAAAAAAATCAATATCTTTCAATCGGCGTCGATTTGGTAAAATCGGCGTCGTTCATTTTAGTCGGCACCGATTAATACCAATCGATGCCGATCCAAAACCAATCGACGCCGATTAAACCAATCGGCGCCGACTGCCTGGCTGGACATAAACCGGACCCCGGCCTCCCATGCAAGAAAAAAATCAAACAAAAAAAAAACAAATTAAGAAAAGTGGGTTCAAGAATGACCACTTACCCCAGGTCGTGTCCTCCTGCGCTTCTGACCGCTCCCAGAGGCTTCCATGATGCTCAAATCACAAATCTGTCTCTCTCTGAATCAATCGTCACGTTGAAAATAAATCGTTTACGTTTTTCGTTCGCATATTTATATGTGCCTGGATTGGTCGGCGCCGATTAGTTTGGTCGCCGCCGATTTTCTATATCTGTTTGCCATAGTGTTGATGCTTGGCTTACTTATCTATCTGATCATTGTTGTGTGCTGAATTTTGCCTTTTGGCACATTTTTTTTAGATATCCTTGTCTATTTCGGGTTTGTTCCCTTTGCGTGGGACACTCGTAATTTCTGGCAGCTTAGAGTTAAACGGGTCCGTAGGCACTAACGTCGTCTGTTTTCCAGACCGTCTAGTTGTCCCTACCAATGTGTCTCTCTTTAGATGCTGACCATTTTGCAGTTCTCCTTGCACTCATGGGTCTGTAGGCACTAACGTCGTCTCATGAGAAGACTGGCTAGTTTGACCTACCAATGTGAGTTCCTTAGGTTGCTGCCTTTTATTTATTTTTATGCGTCATCAATGATCAGATCTACTCCAGGCATCCGACTGGGGCATCCTGCATTTTTCATCTACCTTTTTCAAACTTGGGATCGTCTGTTCTATCATCCATCCCATCCCTAGTTTGAGGGGGATCACATCATCACACATTATTCCCTTCTTCCATCCCTTTGTTTTTGTCTCATAACCTTGCTTATCACAAGTTACTTGACAAAAAGGGGCAAAATGTAGACACTTAAAATTGGTTACTCAATTTAGTGTCCCTCTCATTCATTTACCTGCTTAGGTAACCTGGGGCACGTTTTACGTCACCAACTATTCCCTTGGGATATTATCCAATTTGTGATTTAATCACTTATTCCAAATTTAATTCACCCCATCACATCTTACCCATGAGTGATTAAATATTAAATATTTGATTACGCTTCTTCCCATGCATCTTAATCACTTATCTACCCCAAATTTATTCTATCTATGTACCACATCTATATCTCCTCTTCCCTAAGCAGGATATTTCCCGTATTCGGGATAAGTCTTATCTTTCTTGAAATCGCTCATTTTGGCCATCTCGGGATTCTATTCCACGATCGGTGCCGATTTTCTAGGGTCGGCGCCGATTATAAAAGCAAGTCCAGAGCTTAGTTATAGGGACCAAAAAAGAGACCACGAACGAGTGAAAGAGCGAACAGGTGAAAAAAGGAAGCATTTACGCACGAACAGAGAGCGAGAGAGATACAGGTTGTGAGAAAGAGAGATCTTCTTAGCATCAATTGTATCAAATTAGGGCAGATCCTGTCCAAATCAATCCCTGAGAGGAGCACCGTTACTCTGTCCCTGTCACATCATCATCACACACCACCATCTATCATCTAGTGACTCTGTTCCAGTGTCTCGCCAACTTCGGCACATCCAGCAGACCACATTCATCTTCTAATTCCTGGATCTTACCCAGTCCCTGATTGATCGATCTACCTTTAGTCGACGCCGATCTAACCCAGTCGACGCCGATTAGTCTCAATCGACGCCGACCACATCAGTCGACGCCGATTATACCCAGTCAACGCCGATTTCTCTGCAGACAGGTAAAAGGACACAGGTAACACAAATTTAGCATTATTTCCTAGTTCCCTGTTTTCTGTACTTTCTGTCTGCTGTTTAGATTCTGTCTTATTACTGCAATCAGAAAATCTAGCTTTTTACTTACATCTTTTATCATGTATGCTTCTTTTCTTAATTGAAAACGTGGACTGACATCCGCCGAGGAAGCTTATCGCTTCCCGGACCAGCCTCTTGGGCAGTCCACCTAAGTATCTTTTAACGTGATCTTTTTCTGTCAAGCATCAGTGTTTTGCAGGTTACTCAGATCTATTGTGTGAATCGCTCGTGTGCGCCCGTCTTGTCTACATCGGCTTCCTCATCCATCTACATCTTCGGATCTTATCCATCAGGTATCAATTTCATTGGAGTTTTTCAGGGTTTTTGTGTTTAGTTTGGTGCATTAACTTGGACAGGTAACAAGCGCAAAATTCTTGATCTACATGTATAGATAACTTCTTTCTTTCCAAGGTCTTCATTCTTTCTGGCACCACACCTATTTTGAGAAATATAACAATATCTTCTAAGTCAGAGGACACACTCTATAGCCTAAATAGTTGTGCATATGACATAGTATCCTTAATTATATGTGTGTCCTCTTCTGAGTCAATCTTTTATAAATGATCAGGTCCTAAGTTACTCTTTCCTGGTTTCACAACATCTATAAACTCAAATTTGTGAAACAACAAGACCCACTGACATATGCACCCTTGCAATATGGGTTTGTTCACCAAGTACTTCAATTCCATTTCGTTTATGTAGAATATTAAGGGTGTTACTAATAGATATTATCTTAATTTGTGTAGCAACTAGATCAATGATAGTGCTTCATGCTTAGTAGTATTTTAGTTTTGTTTTTCCGGTGTTAACTTTCTGCTAGCAAAACACAAGGGGTGGTCAACAATCCCTTCTCCAAGTTGTGCTAAGAATGCCCCAATTTCCATCCCCGAAGAATCAACATGTACATGGAATACCTTATCCCAAGAGGGAAAACATAAAATGGGCATCGTGAAAAACCTATTCTTCAATGTATCAAACATTTTCTGGTGCACCTCCCCCGAGTGAAATGCACTCTTATGTTTTATTAACTCCTCTAATGTCATAGAAATATTGGCATACCCATTAATAAATTTCCAATAGTACCCAATATGCCTAAGTAATCCTTGCACTACACTTTGACTGGTAGGATCTCCCAATCCTATAATAATGGAAACCTTGGTGGGATCTACCAGCAAACCTTCCTTACATATGATATGCCCCATTAGGGTCCCAAATGGAGTAGAAAAAACACATTTCTTAATGTTGAGGGATATCCTCAATTGCCGAAATCTTTCAAACATTATTCTCAAATTTTCACAATGGTCTTTCACTAGTCCATACACTATCCAATCATCAAGGTAGGCCTGAAGGAACTTGTGGATAAAATCCTTAAATGCCTGGACCACTATGCGTGAAAACATAACAAGCACATGCTTTAGTCCAAAAGGCATAACCATGTAGGTAAAGCTTCCCCATTCAGTGGAGAAAGTTATCTTTTCTTGGTCTTCCTTTGCAATTCTAACTTGATGATATCCTGAGAATCCATCTGTGAAGGAATAGATCTCACACTCAGCTACTCCTTGTAGGATTTCTGTAGTGAAGGGGGTTGGAAAAGGGTCAATAACACATACTTCATTCAAGTCCTTGTAGTCAACACAAATCCCCATCCTTCCATCCTTTTTAATACTCATGACCATCAGACTTATCCATTTTGATTCCTCAACAACCTCAATGATGCCTGATCTTATAATTTTGTCTATCTCCTAATTGACTCTAACGTGAAGATTCTGATTCATTCGATAATGTATCTTCTTAATTGCGCACAAAAATTCCTTTAACTTGATTTTAATCTATCTCAAGGAGTGGTGAACACCTTTAATTTCATGGTATACGCATGGAAATAATTCCTGAAACTCATGCAATAGATCAATGATTTTCTAAACCTCCGTATATGACCAATAGTCTCCAATAGTGGCATCTTTAGGTTCCGTTTCTGAATCAATATAAACCATCTTTATTTTTAGAGGTTCATGGTAGGTGTGCACTTTCTCATTAGCATTATCCCTAACTTCACACATGCCTTCATTATGGCTAGCATTAAAATTTTCCATTTCTTCGCCATCTATCACATAGACTGATTTCCCTTTTTATTTCTCCATGCATGCATTCTCAAGATGTGTCTCTTCTTATCCTTCCTCATCAAATCCCATCTCCAAACTAGGTTCACCTAATAAATCTAGTATTCTATCCTCTTTCATGGTATTATCTCCCATCGTAAGGCATTTAATAACCTAAAATGCCCTATCCACCAATGGTTTAGTACTATGATATTAAAAATATTGAAGGAGTTCATCCTTAAAATCCTACCAATGTCCTGTATGATGGTGCATCTCGAAGTGAATATACCATGTGAGTGCATAGCCTTGTAAATTGGATTACATCTTATGCACCCATAAAGAAGGTGGAAAGGATTTTTCACCTTCCATCTAGGCTTTCTCACATGCTTAGACATGGAACCAGGTGGGTTCCTTCCCATGATAGTCTTGTATGATTACTTTAGGAAAACCTAAAAATAATGTGATTCTCAATTCGTGCCACTCTAGAAGGCTATCATGATGTGTTTCCCACTAACACACTATGGTCCCAAGCAAGTTATAGTTGAGCATCCCTCTTCTTTCAATCTCATTTTTCCACTGAGCATCCATTTCTCGTAATAAATCATCAGGATTGGCCCCTCCAGAGTAACTTGGAAAAAATTTTCCCCCCAGGTGCTTGAATGAGAGCACATTTGTCACCCTTGTAACCAAACCTCTTAACTATTTCCCAATTAACTCATAATTCCCATGCACCTAGTTTTCACATGATACACTAGTTATATCACCCATGGATTGAGCATCCTCGAACTGAATAAATCCTTCCATAGGGTGAATCACCTTAGGGTACCTAATCAAGCGCAAATAGATCTTGTCAAGAAATTATTATTCCAAGGGCTCAGAATAGGGAACTGACTTCCCATCGGTCAAGGGGATGATAACCCATTCTTCCTTATTTTCAAAACTTATATACTACTTATTGAACCATACGTCAGCATTTTTATTATAACACCATGGGCACCTAAGTAATTTTGTAAAGTTGTCCGCCTTGACTGGCACAAAGACTTCAAAATCCCCAGTGAACTTTTCCCCTTGGATACTGATAGCAAAATCCTTCAAGACACCAATGGGCACTTCCTTTGTCTTTTCATCCATATACAACACATTCGAATATGGTTGTAATGGGGGAATTCCCATTTGATGTCATGAATCTTGACTGAGGACATTGAATTTTGTGCCCATGTGAATCAGGATATTGCTCAAAAGCCACCCATCCATAAAAACATTCAAGGTAATCTCCTTATCATAGTCAAGACTATGGGGAGGAAGGTTAGCATGCAAAACATGCCTTTCGCGCTCTGCTCCGATGCATGGTACCTTTTCCCATAACCATTCCCATAACAAAGGAATTTTATTCTCTTTCCTTAAAATTTTTCATACTTCCCTTACCTCATCTAATTCCTTCTATGGATCCTTGGTGCTCTTCTTTTTCTCTAACTCCCATGACTTCTCCCTCAGACATTGGATCTCTCCTTGTATGCTTCAAATTACATCCATGGTTTCTTGATAAACCTCCTTCTCATGAATAGGGTCCGAATACTTCCCATACAAAATATTTTATCTTCTAACCAGTAATCTTTTCCTTGGTATCTCCCTTACATGTGCAGCCTCAGCTCATGTCGTAACTAGTACAGGTTTTAGTTCTAACTCGTGCACTACTCTTGGCATCCATTTTGAATTGACCTTCCTCACGCTTACCATTCTGAAGCCTTTTTCCTTTCTATTTTATGGATCATATGTTCAAATAGCTCCTAACACTCCTCATACTCATGTCTTTTTTCCATACCAAGAGCATTGTAATATTTCAGGGCACTCACACTTATAGTGCTCCGTAGATCCACAATTGTAACAAGTTTTATGTGGGAGCTCACTTTTCCCTCCTCTGTGGTTACCATGACCATAAAATCCTCCTCAGATACCTCTTCCATGTGTCCCTCCATCTATGTGCCCTACATAATGACACCCATCATCCTTAGAATTATTTGTGAGGCTAGTTTGGTGCACACCAATATTAATGGCATCATGTATCTAGTTAATTAACCTACAATCCTTGGTGTCATGAGTAGTAGATGTGCAAATATTTCAATATGAGGACACATTCTTTTAGATCACATGCTAGAGTAGTGGACATCTACTTGCATCATGATATCTGTTGCAAATATCATAGTTCACTATCATGGTGCATACCGATCTCTGAGGGAAACTATCCTTTGTATTCCGCTCTTCCTCATAATTTTTGCACCATAAACCACTGCAAGTCTCATGTGTCAAGTTCACAAATATATTCTCCAGTTGTTTGGCCATTATAGTAATCTGAGCTTCAAGAAAAGGGATAGCACTAGTATCTATGCTTCCAATAACCTCAACGCACAGGGAATCTTGCAAGGCTCTCCTAAAAGGTGCTATCAACCCTCCAATGAAACATTGACCATGATGAGATGGATGACTTTCATAGGAAAATTTTGATAAGAGAGTATTAAAACGTGTGTCATATTCCCACATAATCTATACCATACCTTCTTGTATTTCCTTCAATGTGCTAATGCTCTTTTGTTCACACTCAGGGATATTAAATTCTGCTAAGAAAGCATTTTGTTGTGCACTGTAATCTACCACTTTTTGATGGGGGTCATACTTCTGGTATCAACTATGTGCACATCCTTGCACCGTCATTACAAATTGACTTGCATTCCACTCCAGGGTAGTGATCCTCTTTGTGCGCCATATCACCTCACACTTGTGTACATGAACTGTAACATCCTCAACACCTTTTTTTTCTGGTAGATGTAAAGAATTTATGAAAAAAACTTACTGAGGTGGTCAAGGCCCTTGTCTACCTAACCTAAAACCTTGATTTCCTCTGGTGTTGCCTCCTCCACTAGATCCACTAGTGCCTACTCCTTCTGACCCACCAGTTCCTCTAGATCTACCAGGTCCACTAGGTCCTCCATCTCTAACTCCACTAGATCCTCCTCTTATATCTAATAATGAGACTGAAGTGGATATGCCTAGTGTCCCAAATCTCCCACTATACTGTGCACCAAATTTTTTTTATATTTCACTACTACCAAATATGTTTCCCGTGCCACTTCCCGACATGATACCCAAGCTTTTCATACTCCTACTTTGCCAAAATATCATTCTAGATAATATTCCACTGAACACGGAGAATGATTATGTAGCCATAAATGTACCAAATGAGAAATTATATCTCCTAGGTGCAGATCAGTCACTCCCACTAATACCAACTGGGTTAACAATACATACCTCTTGATTTGGAATACTAAGTGTTAGGGGTTAATTACCAAGTGGATTCATATGCATTCTTACAACTCTTATCTCTCTAAGGGAATAACTCTCATCAAAATATGAAGAGGTGTATCTCCCACACTATCCAATATAGGGTAGCACAGACTTATCAGGCTCCACATCCTCTACGTGAACCTCAATCTCTTCCCGTAACATTTTCCTCCATAGATCCATCACTCCTATAACCCCATGTTGTCTAGCCCACTCCCTTTCCTGTGCTTCACTATACTTGAGTCATATATCTTCCTTCTCCTTCTCCGCCACAAGGTCCACCATCTTCCTCCACCACAGCTTCCTCACCCAACACTTAGAATAAACTTAGCTAGCCATAGGAAATGCTCCCAAACTCGGGGTAATGATCAGGATATTTAAAGCTAATGGAATAGAATGTAGAAATGATCCTCTAGGCTCCCTTAAAAACTCAAACTCAGTAACCTCCGAATAACAATACATACAAATGGTGTATTCCAAGGTGTAATTGGTTAGTACTCTTCTCCACTAATGATCAAAAACATGTGTTCATGTCAGATTAGCATCCTGCAACCTCTAATACTCATATTAGGTCCACATGCAAGGTCTATAGTACCAGCTCAATCTAGATGCATATGTTGAAATCCATTCATACAACTCCACTAGAAAGAAGAAAAAGAAGGTCTCATATAGCTCATGATACAGATGTTCTTATACCCATCTATGTGTATCAAAATTAGGTCTAGTACTAAATTTTTGAGAAAACTCATCCTCCATGATTTTAAACAATGCTTCAACATTATCCAATGTCAAGCACTCTATCATCACGCATCATTCTCACAACAACTGTAACATCCTCATTTTAGACAATAGAACAAGTCAAAAAAAAAAATTTATAATTGCATACTGGTTCTAAATACATAATTTAGAACTCACAATTCAAATAACCATTTATATAACAGACAACCATATGCAGCTGTAATGACTCGGAATACCTCCGATCTATTCATTCCATGACTCGGTAATCTACCGATCTATTCATGAGTAAAAAGAGTTAGTGTTTTTATTTAACACAACACTCTTGCGGTTCTCTTCCCTAATCTGGGATTCAGAATGCTCTGTCCAAGGAATCTAACTGAATAACTGTTACCCTTATTCATCGGCATCTCATCCCTTAGACTAGGTGAATTAGGACAACGCAATCAGCAGCTTGCGATACTTTGGCCAAAGATTTGAAACATACTGTTCATGTCTCGTATTCCTTAACGGCATACTCGTCAATCTGGAATACGTCCTTCACCTCATTCATATGTTATATAGAATGTCTTATACTGACTACTGTCAGTCCTTCCTTTCACAACTGAATCACTCGGAGGCAGATTAACAAGGTGATAATGTTATATGGTTGCCCACGAAGGTTAGGGATATGATGACATACTGGTTCAACCTTGCAGTTTAACCAGTGTGCCATGATACCCCAAATCTCCGAGGCAGTCTTATAACATGACCACGTTCTTAATCGGTCCCAGGGTAACTCGTGCGAAATCA
The DNA here is from genome assembly GCA_019776745.2 of Taxus chinensis. Taxonomy (NCBI): domain Eukaryota; kingdom Viridiplantae; phylum Streptophyta; class Pinopsida; order Cupressales; family Taxaceae; genus Taxus; species Taxus chinensis. Next base: position 28,363,455 of record CM034147.1, read on the forward strand.
AGTGTAAATCTTAGCGATCAATGCAAAGGGTGTCGCCATAAGTCATCTGCATTGTTGTAACTTCGAGAAGATCCTAATCTCCTCGGAGGTACAGCCCTGCAGTCGACTTATGTCGTCAGCCTTTAAATCCGCCTCGAAAAGATCTACCCAATAACAAGCGTTACGCACTTGAGTTTAAATTACTTTTTAAAGACTTTTCCCTAAGGTTAGCCTTTCCAAATCCCTGGATTCTTTGTCTTAAGACGACCCTCCTCTATTAAAACCCATTACATGATAGAGATATTACGGTCAAGTTCCCATCAAGGAGTCATTAGAATACACCTGATTCTAAAGCAACAGAATCGGACAATATCTCATAACCTTTGCTTGAGATTGCCATCTGAACTCCATTTGATTGCCTATCAGTTCTCTTAACTGATTTTATATCATACCTTTTAGTTTAAAGATATAAGTGATTAAGAATCCAATTTACTGTTGTCCTTTCATACTTAGGACTAGGGATTAGTAATTTAATCCAGTTTGTTTAGCGTTCTCTTTAGGCCCGTTTTTAACCTATCTATTAGAAAGACAATTATTTAATTCCAATATTGCTTTCGCTAGAACTAATTAGAACTACCAAACACTCATAAGAATTTGATCTCATTTACTTGCAAGCTTTCATTGTCAATCACAAAAGCATCCATATTATACAATGATAACAATGCCCCTTTGTTACATAAACCGAAGAAGGTCATCTTTCAGAAATAGAATACAACACATAAGTATCAAACACTTATTTCCATTCCTTTCAAAACTATACAATTACATTTTATGCAACAGCATACTTGATACAATGATATCGGAAAAGAAACATCTTTTCCCATTTAGTACATCTATAAAATCAAGCTGTAATTCATTACAAATCAAATAAACAATCTGATCAGCTTGTCAGATCTGCATTACTTTTACCTCTACGGTAACCATCTGCAAAAATAGTCAACATGAGTCAGTTCAATGAACTGAGCATGATAAGCACTAACTTTTAAAACAATTGCAATCCATCAATTGTTTTCATTAAACACCCTGTTTAAACGAGATCAGATATTCACATAAGTAAACATAATCAGACTATGCCCTTGTAATACAAAATGATTACAAATATGTAACTCTATCATTGTTACAATTAGTCTTATTCACTTTCTAATATTTCATCAAATATTAAAAGAATCAAGGAACGAATGTACACAACAATCATTGAATCCAAAATCACAACATTGGTCAGATCGTTTCATTCCTCCAAAAAAAAAGGAATAACATAACAATTCGGGACTCCACCAAAATGTTACAAAACAATTTCCCACTGCTTGACAAATATCAACAAATATGAAATAAAGGAAGAGAAAGAATGAATCCAATCATACTTCCTTTCACCTATGTTCATCACCGTACCGTCTTCACATATGAAAACATTCAACCAGTAAATAAATGAACAAGTTAGACAAGCCGCAAGCAAGATCGCTGTACTAAATCAAGAAATAGAAACACAGCCACATTTTTATATAGCAATTAACACATCAACAATTCATAATCAACCCTAAGCCCAAAGCTACTTCATTTAAAACACAGCAAGGCTTTAGAATCAAGTCTGAAATCAGAAACCTCTAAAGTATCGTTGTCAACAACAGACTTATTTACAATAAGCGATTGATGCATCTACAAGACCATACAGAGATTTCCTTATCAATGCCATGATATACACTATCGCCACCTATAAGAAATCAGAAAGAAACACAACACACTGTATATACATCTGTACTAATCGAAGTCAGGCACAAGTACTTACGATTAACTTATACAGGGTCGCGTTACCTGATACAAACCATTATTCAGACAAAATGTCCAATATCAACAACAGTATATCAAGTCAAGTTTCAACTGAAACAATAGAAGATACAAGTTAACTTCCTCAATCCTCTAAACCTGAACTACAGTGAATGGTAAACAATTGTCACTGTTTCCCTTTGGACAAGTAAATAGTGTACATGCCAAAAACTCAGGCAGAACTTTTTAATTAACGAATTCAAATCAAGAACCCGACTAAGTCTTGCCCCTTTTTCGCACAAGATTTCAAGGAACGAACATAAAAATATATCCAAGAAACTGTACAACAAAATCCATGCAACACAAGGGTAATTCCAGGAAATACAGAGGTCTTAGTACATGTCATTCCTTCCAACCACTGGTTCATCATTCACCAACTATTTAAACATATTCAAATTGAACAGCGGCCCAAATAGAAATATAAATCATTGAATCGTCTCCTCTGAGTCGTTCAGAATATATCCATTATAAATCTATAATTACCCATTACATGCAGAAAACGGGTTTACGCCCAAAATCGTAGAACCCAACAACAGTATAAGATGGAATTAATTAATAAATTCTTCTATACCCTTCATGGCAAACATTCCGAATGAAACAAGTGAAGCAAATCAAATACCCTTTTCGAGCAAGGAAATCAACTGAGCCGCTTTAAAAATTCCAAATAGCTTTCAAAAGAAAAGCAATGCATACCCAAGAAATCTATACACCTTATTTATTTCAAATAACCGATGTCAGAAAGCCTGTTCCTTTCTCTATAAAGCTTCCACGAAATCAAATAACAAAACACCAGGATGAATTTACATCTACAGCAGTAGATAGTAATATATGATTCAATCATGGACTCCACTGAGTCGATAAAATAAAGTATAGATGTTTCCATATTATACATAGCCATCAAATAATCCCGTTTCCAAAATAACAAGGAAAACAACTTCCGCTAGATCGTATAAACTACGGTAACACAACAGTTACCTGTTCCTAACAAAATTAGGAAACAACGAAAACCCAAAAAGTATCATTAAACGCTGTCAACACAACCCATGACAGAGTTTCCAAAGAAGCGATAATACTGATCAACCTTACAGTATTCATCAAATCATTCCATACAGTTTCCATAACAAGAAACAACGACCACTAATCAAAAACATACAGTGGTCTTATACTACACACAGGTATATTCTGAGGGCTCACGCCAAACAGGCCGAACACCCAAACTTTTATAAATAAATACCTCACATGTATAAGCCAGAATGAATACTCAAAGCAAATAGAGCCGAAGTTCGATTTCAACAAACACCCATTCAAGAGGAAATTGAAAAATCGAACCAGAAGAGATACAGTGCCAAAAATCAAACAAGATCTCCATAGAAAATTCATCTAATCTTCACAAAACATTTGAACAGAGTTGTTCTAATGAAAGCACTTGAAAGACAGCAATATATTTAAAGGTTAGGGCCTAACATGCCTGTATTTTGATCAAATTTCTGAAGCAGACCACAGGAAGAGCTCAAACTTCCTTTTCTTTTTCCACGATAAAGCGACCAACAAAATTTTGCTGTCTCCATCACATATATATCCTCCATGATAGAGAAAAGAGCCAGAGAAATTCATTCTTGCCATGCAACTCAAAGAGAACTGGTGCGAAGAACCAGTAAACAAGCAGAGCAAAAACCGAAAATCGCGATAAGCCAAACAAACCCACAAACTTCCCGTTTGCATGCCTTCTCGCGAGTTCCGAGCTCGCTTTCCGAGAAAATTAAATGCCATTAAACCAATTTTCCCGCTTAAACTCAACTTCCACCGACCGCCAGATTTGGTGACAGTCCATCTAAAACTCATGTTCATTTCCAAACTTAGCGACCTGCCACGTCCTCACCGGTTAGCCGTCGCCTAAGCCTCCGCCATGACCTGTCCTTCATCCTTATCCCTTACATTTATTGCCATAGAAAACACCGCCCATGGTTCGCCACCCTTCATAGGCCCCTTCATAATCCCTTCATTAGTTAGGTTAGTATCTTAGGTTAGAGTTTAGGGTAATACCCACACTAACAAATTTACACAAAGATACTAACTTAGGATATTAACAAATAGCCTAGGTCTAGGTTAGACTAACAATAATCTAACCCCTAGGTTAGGTTTTAGTTTTAGGTTACTAACCGTTAATAATTCAAGTAAGGTGTAATAATTTATATGCCAAGAAAAGATATAAAATCATGCACCTCCGAACAGGATTTACTCCTATACAGCCGTTAGGCTACAGGAATATACATGAAAGAATTATTACTTGGTCCACGCCTGAGACCTTCCAGATATACCTCCATATCGGGAACCAATTCATTTCTCAAGATCAGCCTGAGTCATACTCTTGACCAGCTTAATAAATGCTTCCTTACCTTGTAACCTGTTCAAGGTCTGTGATCTAATTTATCACAAACAGATTTAAAGCATTACTTGGATCAATTCCACTGATCCAAGTCCAGATATTATAGATGAATATCTCTATAACTCATTCCGTAATCAGATTAATATTCAGACACAAAATGAAATAAATAAAAGAGTCTATTCATATTTTAACTCAGTCAAGATCTGCAATCTGCAGAAAATTCAGTATATATCAAGCATGATTTCTGAATCGAGGAACACATCCTTTTACAAGAAATCACATATCAACACTTGAATGCTTAAGAGAGAGTAACAACAGTTCAGGGTGTTACAACAACTTCAAAAAGAGGTCCCTATAATGGAACCAAGATGTAGTCATTTTTATGTACCCTTAGTAAAACTTTCTAACCCCAAGTGCATCGGCCTATTACCCAACAGGTGCTGGGAACTCACCCGAGGCACATGCGGGAGCCAAGACCCTCCTTTATGTGAGCATTGTGACAAGGTTCTACCATTGATGGGGGATGGTTTGCAGAATGAGAATACATTTACTTAGTTAAAAGAAAAGTGGAAGGGTAGCTTATAGATCCTCATACTAATGTATTAAATAAATTAAGCATCATGTGTAATAAGCATGATGAATCAGATCTACGTCATGAAAACTACTTGACAAGATGGTTTACTCCCTTAAACATGATATACAGATCAAACCCTCAGATATATATTCATTTAGAGTGATTTTGGTAGCTACATTACAATCAAAATAGGTCATCATAGACCATACATATCAAAAGACTAGGACTCATTTCTTACATATCTTTGCTGGTATGATATTCTAACTATGCCTTCCCAGTTCATCCTTTATTACAAAATCTAATGCCATATAGAGGCTTATTACATCCTTTATAACTCTTAGCACTAATTTCTCTAAACCCTATCACTACTGTAACATTCGGCTACTCTGCATCTTACTCTTTATGCATCCTTTGTTCTTCTCTCATCTATCATTCAATTTCTTCCTTTGCTTCCAAGCATCTCTCTTTATAGCTTCATCATCCACTGCTATGCCTCCTTTCCAGAATAGATCGCATGCCAAGATTCAATGTGGTCCTCCAATGGTGATTTTTTATCCCCTTGTGAACCCTCCACTCTCTGTGATGATGTCTATCAGGAATATTTCCTACGTGGAATATTTTGTTTTTAACCTCCAAGGTTCCGGGCTGGCACCTTATCCACTCAGCATGCCTAGTTAAGTCACATTTTTCCTCAAGTGCCTTCATAATTACAAATATGGCTAAGTCATATTAACCCAATGTTCTAACTCTCTTGCATGCCTTGGTTTCTCTAAAACCTCTTTTAAACCTCTGTCCTATGCGCTTCTCCCTGGGATCCCTTCTTCTCATTGTCCCCACATGCATGCACGCCATTTGGTATTTATCCAATATTTCAAGGCCCAAAATTGAGTAAGCATAATGAAACTCTCTATTAACATGACCAACTTCATTAAAAATAAAGCATACAACTAAACTCTTGCCTTTTTAGATTTCAACTTGACTAGGTGGATCATATAAACAATGCCAAACAACATGACCTCTCTCATGGAATTTTAAGAAAAGTACATTCTTTTCTTTCTCACTCCTACTATTCCTCAAAATATGATCATCTCTAGAAAATCTCCTACATTCATTTTACCTATGCCCAAAACCAATACATGTGTGATAATAACCATTGAAATATATTTCATACCTTGAAGCATTGGGATGCCTAATTTATTTTGTCTTCACATTATCTTTTATGAAGTTCTCTTTCTTTTCTTCCTTAAATATTTATTCTTTAACCTTTTTGTTTGGTACCTTATCCTCTTGGATCACTTATTTTCACTTGAAGTCATCATTGAATTAGAAGCTTGCTCCATCACCTACAAATTTCTGATTGCCTAGAATATCATCAAGTTCCCTTGTGTTTTTCTCAAAATTCTAAAATGATTTAGCCTTCTTATCAACTTATAAAAACTCTTCCCTTAGAAAATATATATCCTCTTCAAATTTTTTGCACTTACTCTCTTTGTTTTGCAAACTTTTGAATAGAAACTTTACCTTTTCTTCTAGCAATTTGATTATCTCATTTAGCTTGGTTATTTAAACCAGTGCCCCTCTTCTAGGTCATGGATCTTATGTTCATATCCTTTGACTCGATATCTCATCTTATTCTTCTTCTTTTCAGCATGCCTTAACTCAATTTTGATACACTCTAATTCATCTTCAACAACATCCTCTTCCGTATATTCATAATGTATGGAGTCACAAAAACATTTAGGGCCATTTCTCATAAAGTTAGAAACATATTTTATCATGAATAAAACCTCAACATATACATCTCCATACTCTAATTCAAATTCAAAATCTAAAACACTGCTATCAAAACTACTTGCTTCATATGAGCAAACTTCTTCCTTTATAACAATCTCTTCTTGCATTTCTTCTTGTAATTAAAGGCCTTAAATATATTCTTAGTTTTACTATAGTTGTGATACTTCTTGCCATGATATTCATCATTCTCATGCTCATCACGATCTTATTCTTTGTGATTAAAAGGATAATTTATTGTAAATTGACCTATTTTTCCACAAATAAAACATTTATAAGGAAGCTTACATTTGTATTTTCCAAATCCAACCTTCAATATTTTAGAAAGCATTACAAAGAGTTCTTAATCATCAAACTAAACATCATCCATCTCATGAGAAACATTATCATCTTTTTTCCTCTTGTTATTCTTCTTCCTTTCAGCCTTGAAATCCTATTTCCTTCCTGATAGGTTTACCATTCTAAATTCTCATCTCATATATAGTTAGGGTTCTATCCAACTCATCCACTTTTAAGGGAGTCAAATTTTTGGATTTTTCACTTGTAGATACTTCATCAAACCTAGGTGTTAGATATCTCTAAACCTTTTGAACCACAACCTCTTCCTTAACTTCTTCACCTAGACCTTTTATGGTGTTGATAACCTTGTCAACCCCAAGAAAGCATACATTGATAAGATCATCTTCACTCATTTTCAACCCTTCAAACTCATTTGTGAAATTTTGAAACTTCGTTATCCTCGTATTGGAATCTCCTTCATACATGACTTGAATTTTATCCCATATTGTGTTTGCTGACATACAATGCATCAACTTGACAAGATCCTATTCACATAGACCATTCATGATAGCATTCATATCCTCTGTGTAACATTCCCATTTTAATACTTCAGAAACAAGGAAAAAAAAAATTTCTATGTTCTCTGTTCTAAATACATAATTTAGAACACACATATCATAACAATCATTATTATAACAGATAACCATATGTAGCTATAATGACTCAGTTTACCACTAATCTATTCATTCCATGACTCAGTGAAATTTTGATCCATTCATGTGTAACTTGAGCTTGAATTTTTCTACTGAACACTTCACGTTCATGTTTCTCTTACCCTATTATGGGTTCTGAGTGCTCTACCCAAGGAACCTATCTAAATAATTGTTACCATTATTCATCAGCATCACGATCCTTAGACTAGGTGACATAGGACAATGTAATCAGTAGCTTTCAATACTTTGGCCAAATATTTATAACATACTATTCGTATTACTTATTCCTTGATGGCATACTCATCAATCTGGAATGCATCCTTCACCCCACTCTATTGTTATATAGAACATCTTATTCTGAATTCTGTCAGACCCCTTGCCCCAAGGTTTCACTCTAGTTTAGATTAACAACATAGTCCATGATATGAAGAGGCTCTTAAAGACTAAGGATAATTTGGCATACTAGGTCAACCGTAGTTAACCCCATGTTCAAAGGTACCCTGAGTCTAAAAGGGCTTCCACATAACCTGATTATGGTCCTAATCGGTCCTAGAGAGAAATCTTGTTCAAGTTCCAAGTGTGTAAATCTTAACGATCAATGAAGAAGCGTGTTGCCACATGTCATCTTCCTTGTTGTATCCTCAAGAAGATCCTAATCTCCTCGAAGGTAAAACCTAGTAGTTGACATGTGTCAACATCCTAAGAAACAGCCTTGAAAATATGTACATACCTCAAATAAATTTACTTACGTTAGGTTATTGTTGATGGAAAATCATAGCACCCCTGAATGTCTACAACTCGATGGGTTGAGAATCTCAGTGTGATTGCATAACATGGAGCTTTTCCCAAGTGTGATACCTTACGAAATAAGAAAATCTCTCCGGATGAAGGCTAGTTCCTATTACTCTATTTAGATGCACATGCAAAAAATGCAGAGGGTTTACTCAAAAACCTAAACTACCTTTCCAAGGAGACGGGGTAAGAAGATGCATAAAATAAAACCTAAACTAACAAAGATGATGCACCGAGGAATGAAGAACACCTGTCTTTCCAATAATCACAAACCATTAAAATGTAATGCAAGATCATGCACAGATAACAAAATTTGTAGTGAAATATCAGGAGGATGCAAATGAACACAAAGAGGGTTGAGAATCATCCATAGACATGCATTATTTTCTCCAAAGATTGATACAATACACTACAAAATGCCAAGAGGCAAAGTTGCATTACAGTTTTAGATGGGAGGTTTAAACTCCACAGATTCACCTGCCAAAGAGAAGAAGGGAGGGGCAAAAAAAGAATGTCCAACCTTTTGAAAGAAACCCCTCTTTACAATTTGTAGGGAGAAAAAGAGAGGGAGAAGAGAGGAATTTGAAATCTACCCCAACCACCTAAGACTGCGCTTAATTCATCTCATTATGGAAGTAGGTGAGAACCCTAACAAACCTAAAAAATGGTGAACTGTATTTTAAATTTTTGAAGAACCTGTTCTCACCTAATTAAATATATCCAGTCGTAGTTAGATAGAGGACCTTGTAAGATTTCTGAAAATTCCAACCTTGCGTGAATCTGAGCTCCCTGTGAAAAGTTATAGCCATCTGAATATTTCCCACGTCAGGGTCTGTTTCCATTCAGGTTTAGGATTCTCCTTTACATTTGCATTGGGTTTGGAGGATGCCTCGACATGTGTTTGATGCTTGTGTTTTACCGAAACCCACTTCCATCATTATTTCCAAGATTTCCTTTGTTTCGGGTTTAGAAATTGGACTTGCATATGCATCGGGTTTGGAAGGTGGCTCGACATGTTTTCGCCCCATGCTTTCCCGACTCCAAAACCCGATTTTCCTAGGTAGTGTTTCAGGTTCGTGGAACTCCGAAGCATTGGGACATGCCTTGCGATTTTCATGCTTCATGTCTCATGTTTCCCGAAACCCAAAACCTGAAATTCCTTTGTGTCAGGTTTTTGAACCTCTCCAACATATTTCCTTTGTGTTAGGTTTTTGAACCTCTCCAACATATTTCCTTTATGTCAGGTTTTTAAACCTCTTTGACATATTTTCTTTGTGTCAGGTTTTTGAACCTCTCTGACATATTTCCTTTATGTTGGGTTTTTGAACCTCTCCGACATATTTCCTTTGTGTCGGGTTTTTGAACCTCTCCGACATATTTTCTTTGTCTCAGGTTTTTGAACCTCTCTGACATATTTCCTTTGTGTCAGGTTTTTGAACCTCTCTGACATATTTTCTTGTGTCATTGTCTATATTTACCTGGGGGTACATATATACAACAGTTATATTTGGGTTACAGGACTTATATAATTAGGTAGCCTTCCTTAACCCCAAGTCCAACACTCTTAAAATTACCTTTTCGTAATTAGGTTCCAGTTTTACAAAGGGTTAGAATAAGTTTAAATATTTTTTCCTAGTTGTCAGTTGGTACCTAGCAACCTCCCCCGCCCCCCCCTTATCCAACAAAATAGGGCAACAACTATCTAAGTTTCATCATTTAGAAAAAGACTAACCAATAAAGGATATGTAACAACCTTATAGGCTTAAACATATTAGACTTGGTACCATTAATTTTTAGCGATTCATAACCCAATATTTTATTTTATTTATTTACTGCATTAAAAAATAGGAATGTCCTCTTCTTTTTATGGTTACATTTTAGGGCATAACCCATTCTCAATGTTCCATATAAATGCAGTGTTCTTAATTACAGTTTTGTTAAAACACAATCGTGAGTTATAAAGAATCACTAATCTCAAATGTAGTCTTCAACCACATAACTAGCTATGGCTTACCTAAGAAATTCATCTATATTCCATTGTATAATAACAATATGAATGCACACTCAATCATGTAGATAATAATAAAATCATCCTGATAATATAAGTTACGCATTCCACTTGGGTAATTTCCTCACTATTTCATTCATTTCCAACCTATACAATTACAACTCTGCACTTCGGGCATACTTTAAGACAATAGCCTTCAAACAAAAGAGATAACTTTTCTTTTCACAATACAATTTAGAAATCAAATCAAAATTCTTCATAAGAATCATTTTAGAGTAGTCAATGCATCATATAAGATTTTGCCTTCCTTTACCACTTACGAAGTCCATCTATAAAAATTACTAGCACAGGTAAATTCTTTGAACTAAGAATGATAACCTCTAATTATTAAAACCAAGAGCATTTCAATAACTTTTTCATAAAAATAACCCTGTTGTAATGACAACAATTACTTCATACTCTCTAAACTTTATGCAATAACAATATAAGAAGAGTCATAGCACAATGTTTCAACAAAGCGGACAGGATAAAATTCTACGATACTAGTCCAAGATATTAAGTACGATTGTTTCCAGCAGTCACATTCATGATAATCTAATGATATAAAAATTCACTGATTTTCATCTATCAATTGTAACTTCACTCTAATCATACCTAAATATTACAAGGGTAGTCCCACCACAATCTTTTTAGGATGATTCTCCTCACCTTATGCAAGAAAGGTAGGACTATTCATTTTACCATTACATATCCATCTGAAGGTTAATACCACTTATACCATGATTTATAGAGGTTCTTAAATTGTCGTCTATTCTAAAAAAAAGTAACCATTTTAAGGTATTCATCCGAAACAGGGTCATACAAGAAATTCAAATAGAATTGATGGATTATCTACCACCTTTAATTTCTTTTGTGATCCCATCTTCTACCTTAGTCTTCCTAATGTTCATCAATGAAAAGAATACAAGGCAATAAACACTAATTTTCTTGTTACAATTAGAATAACAAACATGAGGTTTATAACAAAATTTCACCCCAGCTAGATGGTGAAGGCGTGTTAAAAGATTTAGGATTTACCCCCATCCCAATTACCTCTATCAACTACCAAACAGTTTTGTCTTCTCGTAACTATTCAGTTTGAGAATACTGCTAGTTCTAAAGAAGGAGCACAATAAACCCTTAAGGAAAAGTGTAATAAAATAACCGACTTCCCTTATTTTTATTTTTAATTCCTTATGCTTCTTCTCATTTTATTTCAAAAATAACTGTAATGATCTAACCCTACTAGAAACAAGTTTAGAATGAAATCAAGTTCCTAAGACATAAATAACATTTATTAGACCAACAAGAAAAGAGAAGCTGAACAGTTCTAATACTTAATTTAACTCAAATAGAAACAAAGGTCAAGATCTATATTTAGCATAAATATTGTGAACTGATCAAGACTCAACATATAATTCTGTTCAGAAAGAATTAAACTACATTTCTCTTATACTTGATCTATTCCAGCTTGAAATCAAGTTAGGTAACTTCACGGTTCCCAATTGTATCATAAACAATTCAACCAAATTCCAACTTCAAATATATGTAAAGAACTGGTTGTCTTAAAACCTTTTGACTTTTAAAGTTGGGTTCGAAAGAGTTTCTACCACCATTAATATGGTCATGAAAATGAGTTTTCACAAAACATGCAAGAAAAGACTACAAGCTACAAACTTGTTTGCTCGTTTAATAAACACAAGTTCCTTTTTAATGCTTATTCCAAACAACAAAAACTTTTCAAGTAGAATACAAGTTCATTCTCATATTTTTCCCTTTGTGTATGCTAGTGTAGTCATCATTCAAGGTTTTACGCAAAACTAAATGGCTATCTATATCCTATCTTATCCACAATGCCCATGGTATTAAAAAAAAGTCAATCACTTTACTCAGAGAAGTACATACTAACATGCAAATATAATGTATTTAGAATGTAAAAAATTTATAGCAGTCATGACTTCATAGGATGTTACCAAAAAACCTTTTAGGAATTAGCCACAGAACAAACAACTACTAGATAAAACGTGAATAACATACGCTGGTAACACAAAAACAATACTGTTTCCATCTAACTAAAACAAGTTTTTCTTTTTTTCTAAAACTCCCAACATAACATGAACAGGTGGGTTGATTGCAACCATAAATACTTCTAATGACGTCTAAATAACTTACAACCTTTTATCTACTGCAAGCCTTTTTCCATTACCAGAAGTGCTCAATACTCACATCCATAGAGAGAGGAAAGAGATGCTAACAAATTTCCAAAAGAACAAAGCAACCTCCGATTTAACCCAGAATTTAAATACACACACAACCCAAGAAATCTTCTTCACATCAGACAAGCATAAATACTCAGAGTTCATCAAAACATAGTTGTTTTAATGAATCAATTAGAGAAAAGAAAATATTTTAACAGTTAGGGCCTATCATGCCTGATAGTGTCGCTAAAAAATCGAATAAGGCCTCTGGCTGAGCCTGTTCTTTCTCTTCTTCTCCACGAAAGGTTCAACAACAAAATTCCACATCCACCATGCCTCATATATTCTCCAGAAGCATAAATACATCTGTAAACATCAAAATAGCCATGCAATGAAGTATAAACTGCTGGTTCGAAAGGCCAATGTCGATGCAGAGAGAAAAACAGAGTGTATGAAAAATTAAACAACCACACAAAAATCTGTTTGCATGCCTCCCTAAGTGATCTGGGCTCACAAACCCATGACATTAATTGTATTAATGTCAAATATCCCACCCAATCTTCCTTGCCACCACCTGCTAAGTCTGACGAGTTCCAAAACTAAAATAACATGCATTTCCATCTTTAACGATGTTGCCACCTAGGCCTTTGCCAACCAAACTAGCCACTGTCAAAGTTGGCAGTCCGTAGAATTAAATCAAAATTATCCTCTCCATAAATTCCTTGGAACCCATTGCCAACATGTATGTGCCCCTTTAGGTTCCCCTTCATGCCATTAGTTTTAGGATAGGTTAATGTCTAAGGGTAGATCTTAGGTAATATACACCTAACACCTTAGGATATAACCTTATTCAATTACCTTAACAATAGGGTAGACCACCCTTAGGCAATATCCCAACAATACATAGTTTTGAAATTAGGTTAGATTAACATCACGTCCCAACAAATCAATGATACTAAGACATTCCAAGTTGGAATCATAATTCATGTTTTAAGTAGAAGAGCTTAGGTGGAAGGATTCACACATATTACCTGGCTTAAGGTCCAGGTTCTCTCTCTCTAATGCCATAAATGGCTAGAAACCAAATTGAGACTATAATGACCTGTCGGGGTCAATTCTAGAATCCAATAAAACTTTCCACAACATGAAATTATTCTCAAATGAAGGAGGATTAAAGAACATATATGTATTCTATGTTTAGTCAGGTGTAATAATTCATGAAATGTCAATACATAATTGTTCATCCTGAATATAGTTAAAACATTCCTTGGATCAATGCAATTGATCCAAGGATGAGTCATAGAGATAGATAAGTCTACAATTTGCTAGAAATCAGTTTGCACTCATATGCTAGAAAGGAAAGAGAATGAATCCAAGCATATTCTAGTTCAATCAAAGATCTCAATAGAAGAAAAGACACAACCAAATCAAGCATGAATTCCCGAATCCAAAAGAAAATATCCTCAAATGGAAAATCACATATCAATTCTTGAATGCAAAGAAGAAAGTAATAGTAGTTCAGGGTGTTACATGCTTCCCTCCTAAAAGAATCATCGTCCCGATGATTACAAATTTTATTTATCTTATGGTCAGTCAATCCTTTCAATTACTTATCAAATCAACTTTTTCAAACCTAACATAGTTCCAAAAATTAGTATTATGTTACTATTTATTCAAACTGAATAAATGTTTGCCCCAAAACTGGCTCAATTAATGTCATATAAAAGATAAAATCACCATTTTTATCAGTCAACAGATTCAATTCTATTCAAAAAGAAAGGGAAAAGCAATTCTCATATCTTCCAAATTTTCCCAAGTTGCACTTTCTTCGTTAAACTGGTCCCACTAGATCTTACATTGTCGTATTTCACAATTTCTTAAATGCAACTGGCAAGTTTCCAGCACTCGAATGGGCTTCACCATGATTATTCCTGGGTCTTGGACCTACAAGGAATTCCAATTTAATACATGTGACAAATCTGAAATGTATTTCTTAAGCAAAGAAACATGGAAAACATCATGCATTCATGACAAAGCAGGGGGTAATTCTAATCGATAAGATACAGGGTTGATTACTTCAACAATCTCAAAAGGTCCCACAAAATGAGGTAATAACTTGGTAGCCTTGCCAAAAGTTATGGAACTCTTTCTTGGCTTAACATGAAGAAAAACCTTCTCACCAAGTTCAAATCTCTGGTCAACCCACTTTAAGTTGGCATAACTCTTTTGCCTATCTGCTACTTCTTTTAAGTGTTCACAAATCATTTTAACTTGTTGTTCCATTTCTGTAAGGATTTCAGGTCCAATTATTTCTCTATCTTCAATGTTGTCCCAACTAATAGGTGTTTTGCATTTTCTTCCATAAAGTTCCTCGAACGGTGCCATTTTAAGAGAAGCTTGGTATGTAAATTATTGTATGTGAATTCAACTAATGAGAGATACTCTTCCCATTTATAATGTTGATCCATACAATACATCCGTAACATATATTCTAAAACTTGATTTACTCTTTCAGTCTATCCATCTGTTTCCGGATGATACACAGCACTGAAGTTTAGTTTAGTTCGAAGAAATGCAGTAAGCATTTGCCAAAATCTTGACGTCATTCTAGGGTCTCTCTTAGATATAATTAATTCAGGTACTCCATGTAATCTAAAAAATTTGTGTATAAATCTTTTAGCTAAAACAGGAGAATCATCCTTTAGATTTCCAGCAATAAAATGAGCTACTTTTGTTAGTTTATCAACAACTACTAAAATAACATCATGTTTATTTCTTGACATAGGTAGCCCTTGCACGAAATCCATGCTTATTACTTTCCATTTACACTACGGTATGCTACGGGGATATAATAAACCATCTAGAAGCATATGTTCTACCTTCACCCGCTGACATTCAAGATAATGAGTCAAAAAATTCACAACATTCTTTTTCATTCCTTTCCAGAAATATTGTTGTTTTAGATCGGCTAGCATTTTGGTAATACACGGGTGTCCAAAAAAGGGTGAATTATGAAATTAAGTTAATAGTTTCTTTCTCAAATCATTAAGCAAAGGTATGTATACTCTATTTTTGTAACGTAAGATTCCTTCATTATCAAAATAAAAACCTTTATACCTTTCATCTTTTGGATCTGCAGCAAGCACTATTTTTACTTTCTGAAAATACAAATCAGATTCCATTGCATTTTTTACTTCATTTTTAAACTAAGTTTTTAATGTTATAAGAGTAGATATGTGCTTCCTACGACTTAGAGCATCAACTACTCTATTCTCTTTTCCTTTGATGTAACTTTTATCAAAATAATATTGAGACAAAAACTCTAACCACCTTCATTGTCTTGCATTCAGATTAGGCTGGATGAAAATATACTTAAGTCCTAAATGATCAATTTTCAACTCAAATGGTTTACCCAGTAAATAATGCCTCCAAACTTGAAGTGCATGAACTATGGCAGCAAGCTCTAAATCATGTGGAGCATAATTCAACTCATGTAACTTAAGTTTTCTACTTTCATATGCTATAACATGATCATTCTATAACAAAATACCTCCAAGGCCTTCCCCAGATGCATCCGTTACAATAGTAAAGTCTCCATTAGGATCAGGTATAGCTAAAATAGGTGCTGAAGTCAACTGAATTTTCAAATTTTTAAAAGCAGATTCACATTTATCATTCCAAACAAATTTCTTATCCTTTTTCTGTAATGAAGTTATCAGTTCAGCCACTTTAGAAAAATATTTAACAAATTTATTTAATAACTATCAAGGCCCATGAAGCTTCTTACTTCATGTACATTCTTTGGCACAGGCCACTCAGTTATTGCCACTAGTTTAGAAGGATCTACAACAATTCCTTCTTTACTTATAACATGACCCAAATAATGAACTTTGGTATTAAAGAAAGAACATTTGGATAGCTTACCATATAACCTTCTCTTTCTCAGAATTTCTAAGACTACTTTCAAATGTTCATTATGCTCCTCAACACTTTTAGGATAAATGAGAATGTCATCCAAGAATACAAGCACAAACATTTCCAAGTATTCTTGAAAGATATTATTCATTAAGTTCATAAAATTTGTAGGTGCATTAGTTAATCCAAAGGGTAAAACCGTAAATTCATAATGTCCATACCTTGTCCTAAAAGTTTTTTTATGAATATCTTCATCCTTAATTGTTAATTGATGATATCCAAATCAAATATCTATCTTGGAATATACTGATGCTCCATGCATCTGATCAAATAAATCATCAATTCTAGGAAGTCGGTATCTATTTTTGATGGTTGCTTTATTCAACATCTGATCATTAATAGACAATCTAAGTGTTCCATCTTTATTTTTCACAAATATCATTAGTGCTCCCTAAGGTGAAACACTTGGTCTAATCAAGCCCTTAGACAAAATTTCTTGCAATTAAGCCTTAAGCTTAACTAATTCTTTGGTAGTCATTTGATAAGGTGTTTTAGAAATAGGTTCCGTACTCGGTTTGATTTCAATGGTGAATTCAAACTCCCTTTTACGTGGTAAGCCTTGTAATTCTTCCGGAAATATGTCATTGAAATTTTGTAACAATGGGTAATGTTCTATGAAATCACTATCTTCTTCTACAGATTTAGATATTTTCACCGCATATAAGGTAAAACCTTTATTTTGGGCCTTTTTAAGTTGCATAGCTGATAATTTACTAACTAAAATCTCTCGTTTTACACCTTGAATCTCTGTTGTTTTCTACAGATCATCTAAACATCTTATTTTTTTTTCAAAGCAGTCAAATTTTGCTTTATGCTCAGCTAACCAATTAATGCCGATGACAATGTCATAAGATCCCAAAGGTGCAACATAGAGATCAACTTCAATGGAAAAGTTAGGTAAGTCAAGGACTGCCCCAAAAAGACACATACTAACTATATGAACAAAGTTATTACCATAATGTATAGTCCATGATTTATCTATTTTTCTGGATTTTCTTTTAAGTTTCGAAGCAATTTTACTAGAAATAAAACATTCAATAGCTCCTGTATCAAAAAGAACAGTTACCGGTATGCCAAATAACTTACCAAGAACTTCAATAGGTGTAACTTGCTTTTCATCCTACTTGTCTGCTATTGCTACATGTATTTTATGTGGCTGATTATGATCATCCTTCTTTAAAGGACATTGATTTACGTAATGTTCCTTACCAAAATTATAGCAGCCTCCTACAGGTCCCTTTTAGCCTCAAGATTATTTCCAACCTTAATATTTTCATGTTGGCCTCCATAGGACTTCTACCCATTATTATTATTCTTGACAAAGTTATTCCTTGCATTTCCAGTAGGCTTTCTCATTACTGTTTTCTTACTATTATCAGCGGAAAACTTATTTTTGTTAGCAAACTTTTTCCATGGTCCCTTCTTAGGTGCAAGAGAAGCTGAAGAAGGGTTTGATGTCAACTTCCGTACTTCCTCTTTATGAGCAGAAATAGCTTTTAATTTTTGTTCCTGCCTTATGGCTTTCTCAACAACCCCTTCCATAATGGTTGGGTTGTGAACATCAACCTCTCCCCTAATAATGGGATTCAATCCCATGATGAATTTTTGTATCCTAAACTTCTCATCAGTTTGATACTGTGTTACATATTTGAGGAGTTTTGTAAACCATTCCCAATACTCAGTTACAGTAACCTTTTCTTGAGCTAAGTTTTGAAACTCTGTCATTTTCTAATCATAATAAAGTTTTGGCAGCCAACGTTGCCTAAAATAACCTTTAAATTGATCCCAAGTGATGTTAGTTTCATCAATATTCAACTCAGCCTTACGGTTGTCCCACCATGAATATGCTTCATGGGAAAGCTGATAAGCTCCTCAAATAGCTTTGGTTTCCTCTGAGAAGTTTCTTATTGCAAAGTACTTCTCCATTTCACTGAGCCAATTTTCAGCTCCATCTCCTAATGTAGTGCCATCAAATTTGGGTGGACTTATCCTTTTTATGTCATTAGTAAGTTCTGCTGCGAACCTAGCCTTTTTATTTTCTAGTTGGATAGACACATTTCCATTATTATTATCAACACCCAATTCAGGGTTGTCCTTTGGAGGAGGCTGATTGTTATTACCATCTTCTTCTTCCTCCTTATTTTCCATTACTTGTTATTCAAGTATAGTCAAATGATCTCTTGTGTCTAGAAGGGAAGCAAGGATCTCATCAAGTTTTTGGGCTGTTGCTACTCCTTCAATAGGTGGAGCATTATTCACAATGTTTCCCCTTGTTCTAACTATTTTCTGTTACAATAAAACTCTAGGTTTTTATCAAATTATGGACACAATAGGTCTAAGAGTTGCAACCTTCAACTCTGATACCAAGATGTAACATTCCCATTTTAATAATTCAGAAACAAGGAAAAAAAAATTATGTTCTCTGTTCTAAATACATAATTAGGAACAGACATATCATAACAATCATTCTTATAACAGATAACCATATGCAACTATAATGACTTGGTGTACCACCGATCTATTCATTCCATGACTCAGTGAACTTCCGATCCATTCATGTCTAACTTGAGCTTGAATTTTTCTACTGAACACTTCACGTTCATGGTTCTCTTACTCTATTATGGTTACAAGTGCTCTGCCCAAGGAACCTATCTGAATAATTATTACCATTATTCATCAACATCACAATCCTTAGACTAGGTGACATAGGACAATGCAATCAGTAGCTTACGATACTTTGGCCAAAGATTTATAACATACTATTTGTATTATGTATTCCTTGATGACATACTTGTCAATCCAGAATGCATCCTTTACCCCACTCTATTGTTATATAGAACATCTTATTATGACTTCTGTCAATACCCTTCCCCAAGGTTTCACTCTAGTTCAGATTAACATCATAGTCATGTTGGTCCAAAAATCTATTGGGTGGGTAGATCTATGGATAGACGAGCCAACAGTGTGCAGGGCATAGCCCCTCTTTGAGTCAGCAAAGAGAAACTAGTTTATTGCTATTCTACCATAGGAATCTGTGCAAGTCTCACAATATTCCACCTTTAGGGGTTTTGGGATTTTATTCTAGTTGGGGTATTTCCAACTATGAAAAGAAAGGAAAGAAGGGAAAGACGAAGATAGGATAGATCTGAAGGGAGAAAATAAATGAATTCCAAAGCATAAAGGTCAGAAGGTCTATGTTTTGGGGTCGGTAATAAATGGAGCCAAACCTACTTGCATAAATGAACAAAGCAATACTGATGAACAAATGACAAAAAAGTAGAGGTAGATTCAACAGAATAAACATATAGATCTAACATAAGAAAGTTCTGATGCATAACACAGGTATTCAACACAAATTCTCAATATTGTATTAGTATTTTCTTCTGTTACAAAAAGTACAAAGCCTTTTCTCCTTACTTATATTTTTTATCTAAAAAGTGTCCACTACCTGTATACAACAAGTATTCAAGTATTTATAGAAGGAGGAGAAGAGAGAAGGAAAAAATAAACCAACTAATTACAAAATATCTACAAAATATCTTAAAGTCAACTGTTGACTTTGGGAAACTTGGTGGATGACAACATCCCATGGTGCAACATGGATGATGTCATCATTTGTGCCAACATGCTTTTAGATATTTACAAAATGAAAGCCAAGAGGAAGAAGGCTATTCATCATCATCTCGTAGCTAAAAGGGAGTATCTTGCTTCTGCTCAGGAGAGACAATGTGGAATTGAGCCCGGTATTCCATGAATTTACTGACCATCGGCTATAGTTGATCCTGGGCAGGACCCTTGGTATGATCACCGATGACCTCACAAGTCTCCCGTTCATCTCTGAGTTTTTAGGGGAGCTTGAAATATTCATTACCTACTTCCATCAGGTACCCAACAAAATCACGGCAGGCGAGAAGGTTATTGATGGATTCAGTGTCGAAAGTGACTTCTGGCCCTAGCCCTAAAGAGACGATCTCCTTGAAGATCTGAATGGTTTCATCTACCTTCCTCAAGGTGAATGAAGGAGTGAGTAAGCCCGGCGACATTCTTAGGACAATTTTCTCCATTTGATACTACCATGCCTTGTTTTCCAATCTTGGCGTATTCGTTTATCTTATCCTGACTAAGGACCTCAGGAGTTTCGGTGGTAGTCGTAGGAGGCGCACTACCCATTTTCTGCAAGGCTTGGAGAAGATGCTTATTCTGCTCTTTCAATAGCCTCTTCTCTTCCTTTTCTTCTTGAAGCTTCTTGCAAAGGGCATCCACTGCAGATAGGGCCTCTCCTTGAAGGCTCTCAGATGATGTTCCCATTTTGAACTACATCACTGTATAATCTGTAGGGGACAAATCCTTTTTATCCTTTGTAGGATCGAGATACACAATCTCTAAGACTCTTTCTCCTGATGCACTCTGAGAGAAGCGGGTTATCGGTTTCTGCTTCTTAGCCCCTTTTGCTACGATGATGGAGAATTCCATAGGTGAAATGGGGACTTTCCTCTTCTACTGACTCAAGTGTTGGGAGATCCATGCTTGACTTAAGGGAGTGGGACCAGAGGTGGAAGAGGGAGTAGCTGCAGTGGATGAGGGAAAATGGGTCAAGACACTTGGTGGCGGCATCGAGAGAGAGGCCAAGAAATTTCTCACGGGAGGAAGAGACACTGTAGGGGAGGTAGTCGTGGGAGTGGAAGGGAACTGAGAGATGAGAGAAGAAATGGTGAGAGATAGCTCCGTGAGGGAAGACGAAATGGAGGAAGAGGAAGGGGGAACAATAGAAGATGGGGGAGAGGATACGACCAAAGGAATGGTTGCTTGATTCACCTGAGGAGGGGGAGAAGGGATGGTGGGAACCTCTATGATTGTAACAGTGGAAAAATCCTGAGTGGATGTGCCCATTGGAACACTCTCTGCCACTTCTTTCTCTAGGGATACTAGAGTTACAACCTGTTCCTATGCGGCGGAAGGAGGGATCTCAGGAGCTTCTTCTTGAGTAGAGCTTGATTGTCCCTCTTTATCTTTGCCTTTTCACTTTAGAAGATGCTTTGACCTGGCAGGTGCATTGCCCAAAGGGGATGTAGTGAAATCTACTCCAAGGTAGATAAGGCCATTCATCCTGCACCAATGCTTTGTTCACCAAAGTGTGTCCTTAACCCTTACCTCAATGGTCTGAGGTGCCTTTGTCCTATCAATTTCAGCAAACGGCCAGTTGTCCCCATTTGTGTCTAGATATACCTGATCAACTTCTTGATTGGTTGTTTGGAAACCTTTTAGAACAATGGCCATGCCATATTGAATAATTTCCGCTACAGCCAAGCGGGAGTGATCCTTTCTCTTGAGTTTGACTTCGTGATACAGGTCGATGTAGATGTCCTCAATCTGTGGAACGTGGAAATGGATTGAGTTTTTCCTTTGGGAGGAAATTTCTTGTATCAAAGGTGGGCCTTGCCAGGAAATTGTGCTTTAGGTTAAGCAGTTCCAGCTCTGTAAAAATTTCACAGGCCTTGGTGTGAGAAGTGCAGGTGTACCTACCCACTATAAGGGGGAAAGGAATTACAACCTTCTTCCTTTTCAGGAACTTCTCGTGATATGTTATAAGTTGTCTGGATAGCTCCAAAAGGATCAACTTAGGGCCTACATACCTTGGTAATTTAGTGGGCTCCATCAAGAAGTTGGCTGCTCTAAGATAGGTGAAGGTGGATAATTGTGTAAACAATTCCCCCCACTTCTCGGTTGCCGTGACTATGCTCTTGGTCATTCAACCGTGAGTCATATTGGGCCTCAATAGGTAGATGATGTTGTAGAAAAAGGTATCATTGATCTTGGTGAACTATGGGATGTTGTTCGCCAGCTTTAACTCTAGGTAGTATTAATATATTTTTACCTAAGGCCAAATCCCACATCAGCTCAATGCTGGATAGTCCCTCTCTGAGGCTGCAGCATAGACTACATAGGAGTTTATGTAGAACCTCCTCATTCTGGTGAGTTATTGGAGTTACTCGAAGATGGTGTTGATTATGATCTCTACCCATTCAAAGCGCTGATCAGGAACATTTTTATTCATGGTTTCTAGATACCTGAGCATCCATTTATGGAAGTAATGGGCATCAAAAATCCCAAAAACTCTGCTTAGGAAGGTGATGGTATCACTCAATTCCTTAGAGAAGTTGCTGCGGTGAATAACCTGTGGCCCCCTAGTTATCACCTTCTTATTCTTTAAGCACACTTCATTCATTAAATGCATGCACTTATCTTCATTTTCCTGCCACACCTTGGTGCAGTCTTCTTGGCTTACAGCCACAAAATACCGGTGGTGGGGAATACCTAGCATAATCTTGAACTGCGGGGCTGTGAGGTTGATTATGACCTCACCCTTTTCATTCTCGACACACCTTGTGTCTTTGTTATAACAGCGGGCCACCACCATCATAAATTCATTATTCACCACACTGACAGGGATTCCCCTGATGAAATGCAGATCACTACCTACAAGTTTTTCCATTCAAGGACTTCGTGTGACCCTCCTGGTTTTGACCCAAAATTCATCCATGTCGATGTGGCCAAGTTTGGAATCTTTGATGTCTAGGTCACATTTTTCCTGGGACTCGGGCATTCTGACCATTTGATATTTGTATTTCATCTATTCCTCTATGAGTTTGGCCTTACCCTTTAACTTGGTTGGCCTTTTACTTGATGTAGACATATGCGGATCTGAGTTGAATTGCTGATCTGAAAGAAGGAGTGAAGTCCAACACAGAAGAGCCATGTTAGCTGTTAGATCTTCCATCAAAGCTCTACAGGATCAGGAGTTAGTAATTTAAAAGCCTCTGGGCAAAGGAAAGTTACAGGCTGTAGGGTTAAAAGTATGACGCACTAAAGTGGAGTGTTGCAAGGAAGAAATCAGCACCAAAGGGTGCAGGGCACAAGAAATTTAAATATAACATTGTTGTTGTTGTAGAAAGATGTGCGCCTGCGCCATTATATGAGATTTTATATTGGGTGCAAATAAATTTGGTGTTGTATGAGGGTAGGATGTGCCAAGGGCACAGATATGGGACATGTTGCATGGAATTTTGGTGCACCAAGGGAATAAAGGGGGTGCAACATTAAAAGGTGTATCACTAACTTTATGTGCACCAATGGGGGCCTTTCGTGCGGTGTAGGAAAGGATTGCATGACGCTTTTGTTGTTGTAAACAGGATTGCACCTGTGCCGTGGTTATGATTTACTTGGTTTTGCTTAGCATAGGAAGGATTCGTGCTACAATTTGGGATAGTATACCCCCTTGGCACAACTATGTTTTTTGTAATAAGGTAGGTGATTGTCCTAAGAGAAAAATGTGGGTGGAAATGATAGTTTTTAGGTTTTCTCTTCTTCCTGATGGGTTTACGGTTTTTTGGCCTCCTTCAACATGAATCTTGACAGTGGGGGGAACACAACAGAGAAGATCTGAGTTCATTTTTTTGAGATAGAGCCCTCCAGGCTAGCAAATCTAGAAGGAGGGGAAGACTGGTTTGGGGGGAAGCCACTTAGGTTTCAATATTTAATCAATAATAAGAAAAACCATAGTAGAGCAATAAGCAAAACCATAAGAAAAGCAAGAGCCACTTACCGGAGATATATAGGCTGAGAGGAATAAAGTGGGTTCCACGAACGTGACACAAGGATGACAAAGGCACTAATAGGTGTAGAGAAATAATATTTTCACATGTTTTCAATTGTGAAAATGACAGGGCGGATGTGCCTATATATAGCAAAAGGTGCAATAAATGTGCCACCGACTTTTGCAAAGGGCGCACAAAAAAGTATGTCGACATGAAAACTTTTACGCCCTTTGGCGCGGTTATGCGTCTTTCAGCAAGGAAATATCCACACCCTTGGCACAGATTCAAGACTGTCAACATGGTATTTTGAGTGCTTTGGCACACCGTTTAAGGGTGCAACATTTTTGTTGTTGACATGTCGACACATACGCCTTGGTGCAAGCAAGAAAGGTGCATCATGGGGAGGTGCAAAAATTGTTGTGTCAACACTCCAAAGGGTGTGCCAAAGGAATAAAAGGGGGCAAAAATAAGCTTGGTGTTACATAGAAAAAATCTGCGCCCAGCCTAAAAAAGGACCAAAATGACTAAGTTTGAGAAACCAGATTTTTTGGAAAGGGATTTTACACCATTCCGAACACTGAGGGACCTTTACGAGGAAATAGAACAAAATTTTGGTAAGGTTACCTATAAAATTACCATTCTCAATTTTACAGGATAACAGCTAGCTCTTTCTGGGGACTATCTTTAAGCAAAGCTTAAGGGTAGAGAATCTCATATCAACATGTGCCTATCCATTGGGTAACAGAGTCAAAAACAAGGGTGACCGAAAGGGAAGACAGGGAACACACAACAAACAGAAAGTAAAGACATGACAAAACAAACACACAACCAAAGCAAACTGTAAAAAGAAGAGAGCAAGCTCTACTTCCTGAATATTTTGAGATGCTTCCCACCATAGGGAAGTGGGAGCTTAGTTCCATCTGGATATGAGAGATAGAATTTATACTCTCTATCGATCCGCTTGATCTTGAAAGTTCCCCTCCATAGAGAATTGAATTTTTCGTGCATTCCTTTTGGCTCCCTTCACTTGTCCCATAGAAGGATGAGATCTCCCACCTGGAAATCCCTCTACTTGGCCTTTTTATCAAACAGTCTCTTGACTTGATTCAGATGTTTGGTGATTCTTTCAACCACCCTTACTCTCTTTTCTTCAAGCTCCGCTAGATACATGATCCTCTTTTCAAGAGAAATTTGGAAAGTCCCATCTTCACTCGCTCATGCCAAGCACATAACAAGAAGTTCTACAGAAATGGGGAGCTCGGCGTCGATTCCATATAACACTTGAAAAGGTGACATACCGAGAGACTTCTTGGGAGTAATGCGGTCTGCCCACAAAGCGTCGTACAATGACTTGTGTCACGTCCGCTGATTCTCATCAACTAGCTTCCGTATAATGGTCACTAAGTTTTTATTGTTAGATTCTGCCTGACCATTTACCTGAGGGTAATAATCTAAGGCGTGGGCCAAGGTTATCTTGTATTTGTAGCAAAAACCAATAACTTCCCATGAGGAGAAGTTAGAAGCATTATCAGCAATGATTTTTTTTTGAACGCCAAACCTTACAATGATATTCTCTTTGATGAAATTGCAAACAACTTCAGAGGTGGCATTCTTAACAGGTATGGCCTCCACCCATTTGGTGAAGTAATCTGTTACCGTTAGGACATAACTATGTTCAACACTTGATTGGGGATGGAGTGCTCTGATAAAGTTGATTCCCCACTGCCTGAATGGTTCATCAATAATGACCAGCCTGAGGGGAAAAGTAGCCAATTTTGGTTTACCAACAAATGGTTGGCAGAGATTACATTTTTCTACCCAAGTGGTTGTATCCTGAAATAGTGTTGGCCAATAGTACCTAGCCCGGATGATCTTGTGTGCTGTCATGGAAGAGGAGAAATGACCACCACAGGCTGAATCATGAAAATTCTGAAGTAGCTTTATCTGTTGTGGCTTATCAACACATCGCAAGAAGATTTCATCTATTCCACGTTTGTATAAACAGTCATCCTAGATGACATATCTAGCTGCTCTAAGCTTTATAGTATACTTCTCCTTTGAAGTCAGATGAGCTGGCCACTCACCGTAAGTGAGAAAGAAAGTGATATCAGAATACCATTCATCACTAGTTGCAACAAATAGAACCATGGGTAGAGAATCGGCTTTCTCTAGCTGACCTCGTGTTCCATCGATGCAATCATCCTTTTCCTCAGGGTCTCCAAAATCTTGGTTTTCAGCCATGAGCTGACACAGACCCTTTCCTCTTACTAGCTTGGTTAGTTTTATATCTAGATCGTACTCCTGGACCTTTGTGATCCAGTTCCCTCGTAAACTCCCTAACTCCTATTGAGTTAAAATTGACTTGATTTTTGTGTCAGGGACTAGCACCACTGTATGATAGTTTACAATATAATACCTGAAGTTCCTGACTACTTTGACAATGGCGAAGACATGTTTTTCCAACTGAGACATCTTGAATTCTTGAGGCTTGAGGGGAGAGCTCATGAACGCAATTGGAGATTCAACACTTTCATAATTCTTTTGCATTAAGATGGCCGATACAGTATGTTCAGACGCATAGTTATACATGATAAAATCCTTGGAAAAATTGGGACATACCAGGACTGGTGCACGAGCGACGGAGGCTTTTATATCCTCGAATGACGCCTTTCCTTCTTCGCTCCACCAGAAAGTTGGCGACCCTTTCATCATGTTTGATATGTGGTGAGTATTTTTTAGCAAATTCAGGAATGAAGCGCCTAAGAAAGTTTACTTTTCTAAAGAAAGAGTGAACACCGGTCTTGCTTGTGGGTAAAGTAAGGCTCTAAATAGCCCTAACCCTTTTGGCATCTATCTTTTTCCCTTCTTTGCTAACAACATGTCCCAGCAACTTTCCTTCCGTGACCTCGAAAATGGACTTTTTTAGATTCAGGGAGATCTTGTGCTCTCAGCATCTAGTCAATACTTGTTCTAAATGATCACAATGATCATTTCACTATTTAGAGAACACATTTAAGTAATCTAAATAAACTATGATAACCTTTCCCATCATACCTTTGAATGTGAAGTCCATCGCCCACTGAAAAGTGGCACCAGTGTTGGTCAGGCCAAAAGGCATCCTGTAATAGGTGGATGTGCCCCAGGGGGTAGTGAATGTTGTTTTGAATTGGTCTTTAGGTGAGAATTCAATCTGATTATAGCCCCAAAAACCATCAAGCATGGACAACATTTCTGAACTAGTTACTACCTACATAACCTGGTCCATTATGGGAAGTGGGTAGTTGTCTTTTAGGGATGCCTAATTCAGGTTTTGAAAATCTACGTAGATGCGTATCTCACCATTTTTCTTGTGTACTGGCACAATATTTGTGACCCAGGTACTGTGATGGATAGGAAAAATGATCCTTGCATCCAGCATCTTCTGTATTTATGCCTGAATGGTACCTGAGATCTTGGGATTATAGTGCCTCTGTTTCTAGTGAAAGGGTTTGACACCTTCTTTCAATGGGATGTCATGCTGGACATCCTTTGGCTTGAAAGACTTTAGATCAGCATAGGAACATGTCAATACATCCATATATTTCTTCAGCAATTTGACAAACTTTCACTTTTCTTCGGGTGTGCAACATTTTCTGATGTTTACAAACTGCGGATGCTCTGCAGAACCTAGGTTGAACGGCTCGGTCTCTGGAGAGGAGTTAGGATTATATTTCTTGTTCTTCCTGACAAAACGATCATGTCTGTCGAACAAATGTTCTAGAGAAACCAAACCTTTTGGAATTTTATTTCCTTTGAGCTGACATATGCCATCACTTCCTTTTGATTCATTTTCTTGATCAGTAACAAATTCACAGCATGTAGAAGTAGATCCTTCAAAATGAAGCTCACTGAAATTTTTTGCTTTTTCTAGGAAGGCAATAAGTTGATTGTCATCATTGAATACCTACCAGTGCTGAGAGTTTTCTGGCACACTTGGGCGGAAAACTACCTCAATGGTATATGTGTCTATTTTCAAACCTGGGTGGGGGAGCATGAGGGATGCTGAGACGGCTAATGAATCGACCATGTCGTTCTAAGATCTTGGAATGGATTTTATTGAAAAAGCATCAAAATCCTCAATGCTGTCCCATACTGCGTTGTGGTAATGCCCGAGCCTTTCATTTTTTACTTGGTATATCCTTTTTACTTGATTTACGACCAACTCTACATCACCTTGCACTTTCAGGTTCTTGATTCCTCTTTCTTTCGCGGCCTACATGCCAAGTAGTAAGGACTCATACTCAGCAATATTATTCATGTTGAAAAACTGCAACTTGAAATAAAGAGGAATAATCTCTTCCTCCGGGGAAATTAACACAGCTCTGACACCGCATCCACTAGTTGCACAACTGCCATCAAACTGCAATGTCCATATCTTATTAAGATCCTCTTCCCAGACGGGAACATCCATTTTTTCAGACTCAGTAGATAAGAAATAATTTCCCATCCCTAATGATTCAAAGAGAATTTGGGCTTTGGGGTCATCGAAGTTAGTAACCAAGTACTTATTTTGTGATTCCGGCTCCAATGTTTGCATGACACCTTTGACAGGGATTCTAGCCTTAGACCAGTCCATATGAATCTCTCCACCAACTTCACTGCAAAAGCTCCTTCCTAGTAGAATTCCATATGCTGTCAGAATATCAGAAACGAGGACGATCATTTTTACTCTTTTCTCTAGGAATGCTGCAAATGCAAACTGTGCATCTTTGATCTGACTGATCGACGGAACCTGCTTAGTTTCCAAGGAGTAACATCTGTCGAAAGGCTTGGTAAGTGTGAGACCCAGAGCATGAGTGACTTTTACTGGCATGACATTTTTGGAAGCTCCAGAATCAGTTATGCGGTTGCTTAACTTATGACCATTGATTAGGAGAGAGAGATAGAAAGGTTCTATTTTTCCTGACACAAAATTCAAAGCAACATTTATGCGAGATGCAGGAGGAGTAAAAAGAATTCCTTTCGGGGAGGTCTGAGGAGTGATGACAGCTTGGCTTTGAATATATTCGGTCAACCTTATAAGCTGTTCGGGGTTTGATTGAAGATACTCGGCTTCAGACATTTGGATCTTGGTATTTTTAGCATGATCAATTATGTCAAATGCGACCAAGGGTTGTGTTGATGAAGGAATGAGTCCCTCATTTTGTGATGATAGGGTAGGATTACTGGTCTTGATAGGAATATGAGAGGGCTGATTCGAAGGGAAGATAGGGGAAAAATATATCTTTCGAAAAAGACTTAATAATAGGTTGAGCAGGAAGGGGGTTACCTCTTTTAGTGATGGTTGGGGGCGTGTTTGACACGGCCTTCTCTTTTTGCATCCTGGCAGTAACTTCTACTTCTTTTCCTTGTGAGCCGGTGAAAACAACATATGACTCCCCGCTTGTATATCCTTGGGTAATCTCTTCTTCATCAGATTCCTCCTCATCAAATTCCATATACCCGATAGTAGAGTCACCAGTCGGTTCACCGACATCTTGATCACCCTCACCTTGCGATGAAAGTTCTTCATAATTTTTCTCCTCTTCTTCAATTTTGGCCAGAGCATTGACCGGAAGGGGCCTCGAGTGCCAACCGTGGAGCAGTTGTAGGAAAACACGGCCTTAGAGGGGGGCATTGTTGGAAGTGAAATTTCTTCCTGGGATATCCCGGTATGAAGAGCTAGAGGAAGCTTGAGCTAGCTGCTTCTTTAATGCGAGCAAGTCGTTTGCCATCTTCTGGAATGCCAGATCTGATGAAGTGGCTTGAGAAGGAGTTGAAAATTTTGGCTTGGATGGCTCTCGCTTTAATTTTCTAGATATTATCAAGTTATCTTCAATCCGAATGGCAACAGCTTGGGTAAGAACCAGAGTAGTGACTTGTTCTTACAAGAGTAAGAAACTTACTTTTGAGCTCATGGCGTTGACGAAGAAACACTTTTGATTTTCTGGTGTTGGCAACATTGATGATTGATTAGTGAATTGAAATGGGAGATGAAATCATGCATGGTTTCATTAACCTCCTTCTTCAGGTGGGTTATCTTTGACAGTAACGCAACCGCGTCTTCTGAAGGCGTATACCTTTCTTCAAATGCAGTCTGTAAGGTGGCCCAACTAGTGATAGATCCGGCCGGAAAATGCTGAAACCATTCCACTACGGGTCCTTGCAAGGTTTCAAGAAAGAGGCAAACTGACACATCCTTATGGGTCACATCCAGGATACTGCATGACATGATGAATGCAGACATGTGTGATTCTGTACTTTAGTTTCCGCTTCCATCAAATTTGGGGAAATTATTTTAGTTTCCATGAGGGAGCGTGTGAACAGGATGTGACAAAGCAAGTGGGTCTATAGCATTTCCCCATGGCTCTGCCATTTGGACAGCTGGTAAAAGGATGTGAGTTGGAAGCACGGTTCCATTGAGCAGCAAAGCACTGCAAAGAGATGAGGATGCTCCTTGTGAAAAATGCTTCCTTTGTGGAGGTGAGACACTTCTGGATGACCGGTCGGCTGAACTTAGTAATGAGAAGCGTGCCGGTGTAATACTGAAGTTGTGCTTTTGAAGTAGGTCGAAATTAGGATCAACTTCTCCACGAGCTTTCTTGTTATGAGTAAATGGTTCACCCGCTAGTGTATCTCTCAGATTTGCAATATTTAGAGAAAATTTAAAAACTCTTTTTGGTTGTACTTTGCTGATTTTATGATTTTTCTAACAAAAATCAGCAACATGTACTTTTCTAAATATTTAAAATTACCCCCCTTTTGAAAACCAATTGCAGTTTAATAACAAGCATAAGCGGGGATAAAATAAAGGCCAACTCAGTAAGCTAATTTTCAGATTTTAGAGTTGACTTTTGGCAAGGGTTTGAAATTTTGCAAAACAGTCAAAAAGTCAAATCTACGGAAAAATATGGGTTTTTATAAAAACTCAGTGAACTAAAGATCTCTAACTAGCCCAGATCTATGGGTCTCTGAAGAAAATTTTCAGTTTGGATCACTTTTGCAATTTTTTTTTGGATTTTGAAAAAAGTTAAAATTTGCAAACAGATAGTGATTTTTACAGTTTTATCAAATAGATCTATTCAATCCACAGTAGATTCACCAAAAATTGTTGGTCTGAAAATCTGTCGGGTGGGTAGATCTATGGACAGACGAGCCAACAGTGTATAGGGCATAGCCCCTCTTTGAGACATAAAAGTGAAACTGGTTTATTGCTATTCTACCAGCAGAAATCTGTGCAAGTCTCACAATATTCTACCTTCGGGGGTTTGGGATCTTATCCCAGTTGAGGTCTTTCCAACTATGAAAAGAAAGGAAAGAAGGGAAAGATGAAGATAGGATAAATAGATCTAAAGGGAGAAAAGAAATGAATTCCAAAGCAGAAATATTAGAGGGTCTATGTTTTGGGATTGGTAATAAATGGAGCCAAACCTACTTGCATAAACGAACAAAGCAATACTGATGAACAAATGACGAAAAAGTAGAGGTAGATTCAACAGAATAAACATACAGATCTAACATAAGAAAGTTCTAATGCATAACACAGGTATTCAGCACAAAGTCTCAATATTGTATTAGTATTTTCTTCTGTTACAAAAAGTGCAAAGCCTTTTTTCCTTACTTCTATTTTTTATCTAAAAAGTGTCCACCCCTTTTTGAATACAACCAATATTAAAGTATTTATAGGAGGAGAAGAGAGAAGGCCAAAAGAAACCAACAACTAATTACAAAATATCTACAAAATATCTAAAAGTCAACTGTTGACTTTGGGAAACTTGGTGGATGACAACATCCCATGGTGCAACATGGATGATGTCATCATGTGTGCCAACATAATTTTAGATATTTACAAAATGAAAGCCAAGAGGAAGAAGGCTATTCATCGTCATCTTGTGGCTAAAAGGGAGTATCTTGCTTCTGCTCAGGAGAGATAATATGGAATTGAGCCTGGTATTCCATGAATTTACTGACCATCGATTGCAGTTGATCCTAGGCAGGACCCTTAGTATGATCGCTGATGACCTCGCAAGTCTCCCGTTCATCTCTGAGTTTTTCGGGGAGTTTGAAATATTCATTACCTGCTTCCATCAGGTACCCCACAAAATCACGGCAGGCCAGAAGGTTATTGATGGATTCAGTGTCGAAAGTGACTTCTTGCCCTAGCCCTTGAGAGATTATCTCCTTGAAGATCTGAATGGTTTCATATACCTTCCTCAAGGAGAATGAAAGAGTGAGTAATCCTGGAGACACTCTTAGGATAATTTTCTCCATTTGATGTATTACATCTAGGGCTTCCTCCTTGAACTTGTCTATCTTCTCCAAGACAAATTCCATCTGATCGACCCAACAGTCCAAAGCAGCAAGGATTTTGCTGGGTACCCTGGGGTGATCGAAGATGTTGAATTTAAATAATTCATCGACTAAGATGTCAAGCATCTTCTGAAATGTCTCATGTTGTAACCTAAAATGGTCCAACTCTTTAGAGATAGGTCCTAAAATCTCCTGGAGTTCCTTTTTCTCCTGACTAATGTTCTGATATAATTATGTGAACTTGACAATTACTTCCTCGTTGTCTTTGAGGATCTGGTCTCTCTAGGTGGATAATGCCATGCCTTGTTCACCAATCTTGGCGTATTCATTTATCTTATCCTTACTACAAACCTAAGGAGTTTCAATGGCAGTCGTAGGAGGTGCACTACCCATTTTCTGCAGGGCCTGGAGAAGGTGCTTATTCTGCTCTTTTAGTAGCCTCTTCTCTTCCTTTACTTCTTGAAGCTTCTTACAAAGGGCATCCACCATAGATAGGGCCTCTCCTTGAAGTCTCTTAGATGACATTCCCATTATGACCTGTGTCACTATAAATCTGTAGCAGACATATCATTTTTATCCTTTGTAGGATTGGGAAACGCAATCTCCATCCCTCTTTCTCCTGATCCGCTCTGAGAGAAGCGGGTTATTGGTTACTTCTTATTATCCCTTTTTGCTAGGATGATGGAGAAGTCCATAGGTGCAATGGGGACTTTCCTCTTCTGCTGACTCAGGTGTTGGGAGATCCATGCTAGACTTAAGTGAGTGGGACCAGAGGTGGAAGAGGGAGCATCTGCAGTGGATGAGGGAAAATGGGTCGAGACACTTGGTAGAGGCATTGAAAGAGAGACCAAGAAAGTGCTCATGGGAGGAAGAGACACTGCAGGGGAGGTAGTCGTGGGAGTGGAAGGGAGCTGAGAGATGAGAGAAGAAATGGTGGGAGACAGCTCCACGAAGGAAGAGAAAATAAAGGAAGAGGAAGGGGGAACAGTAGAAGATGGGGGAGAGCATATGACTAAAGGAATGGTCACTTGAGTCACACGAGGAGGGGGAGAAGGGACAGTGGGAACCTCCATGATTATAGTAGTGGAAACATCCTGAGTGGATTTGCCCATTGGACCACTCTTTGCCACTTCTTTCTCTGGGGATACTAGAGTTACAACCTGTTCCTATGCGGTGGAAGGAGGGATCTCTGGAGCTTCTTCTTGAGTGGATTGATTCTCCCCCTTTATCTTTGCCTTTTCCCTTTAGAAGATGCTTTAACCTGGTAGGTGCGTTGCCAAAAGGGGACGTGGTGAAATCTACTCCAAGGTAGATAAGGCCATTCATCCTGCACCAATGCTGTATTCAGCACAGTATGTCCTTAACCCTTACCTCAATGGTCTAAGGTGCCTTTGTCCTATCAATTTCAACAAACAGCCAGTTGTCCCCATCTGTGTCTAGATATACCTGATCAGCTTCTTGATCGGTTTTTTGGAAACCTTTTGCAATAATGACCATGCCATATTGAATAATTTCCACTAGGGCCAGGCGGGAGTGATCCTTTCTCCTAAGTTTGACCTCATGATACAGGTCGATGTAGATGTCCTCAATCTGTGGAATGTGGATTAAATCAAGTTTTTCCTTTGGGAGGTAATTTATTAGATCAAAAGTGGGCCTTGCTAGGAAATTGTGCTTTAGGTTAAAGCAGTTCCAGCTCTGTGAACATTTCCCGGGTCTTGGTGTGGGAAGTGTAGGTGTACCTACCCACTGTAGGGGGGAAAGGAGTTCTACCCTTCTTCCTATTTAGGCACTTCTCGTGATATGTTATAAGCTACCTGGATAGCTCTGACAAGATCAACTTAGGGCCTGCATACCTTGGTAATTTAGTGGGCTCCCCCAAGAAGTTAGCTACTCTGAGATAGGTGAAGGTGGGGAATTGTGTAAACAACACCCCCAACTTCTTGGTTGTTGTGACTATGCTCTTGGTCATTTAACTGTGAGTCATATTGGGCCTCAATAAGAAGATGATGCCGTAGAAAAAGGCATCGTTGATCTTGGTGAACTATGGGATGTTGTTTGCCAACTTTAACTCTAGGTAGTATTCGTATATTTTTTCCTAAGGCCAAATCTCACATCAGCCTAGCGTTGGATAGTCCCTCTCTGAGGCTACAGCATAGACTACGTAGGAGTTCATGTAGAACCTCCCCATTGTGGTGAGTTGTTGGAGCTACTAGGAGATGGTGTTGCTTATGATCTCTGCCCATTCAAAGCACTGAACAAGAATTTTTTTATTCATGGTTTCCAGATACCTGAGCATCCATTTGTGGAAGTAATGGGCATGAGAAAGCTCAAAAACTTTGCTTAGGAAGGTGATGGTATCACTCATTTCCTCAGAGAAGTCACTGCAGTGAATAACCTGTGGCCACCTAGTTATCATCTTCTTATTCTTTATGTACACTTCATTCATTAACTGCATGCACTTGTCTTCATTTTCCTCCCACACCTTGGTGTAGTCTTCTTGGCTTACAGCCACAAAATTCCAGTGGTGGGGAATACCTAGCATAATCTTGAAGTGCCAGGCTGTGACGTTGATTATGACCTCACCCTTTTCGTTCTCGACACACCTTATGTCTTTGTTATAAAAGCGGGCCACCACCATCATAAATTCATGATTCACTACACTGACGGGGATTCCCCCGGTGAAATACAAACCACTGTCTACTAGTTTGTCCATCCAAGGACTTCCTGTGACCCTCCTGGTTCTAGCCCAAAAATCATCCATGTCGATGTGGCCAAGTTCAGAATCTCTGATGTCTAGGTCACATTTTTCCTGGGACTCGATCATTCTGACCCTTTTATATTTGTATTTCATCTCTTCCTCTGTGAGTTTTTCCTTACCCTTTGACTTGGTTGGCCTCTTGCTTGATGTAGACATATGCGGATCTGAGTTCAATTGCTGATCTACAAGAAGGAGCAAAATCCAATGCAGAAGAGCCATGTTAGCTATTAGATCTTCCATCAAAGCTCTACAGGATCAGGAGTTAGTAATTTAAAAGCCTTTGGGCATAGGAAAGTTGCAAGCTACAGGGTTAAAATTATGGTGCACTGAAGTGGAGTGTTACAAGGAAGAAATCAGTGCCAAAGGGCGTTGGGCGCAGGAAATTTACATATAACATTGTTGTTGTTGTAGACAAATGTGCGCCTATGCCATTATATGAGATTTTATAATGGGCATAAATAAATTTGGTGTTACATGAGGGTAGGATGCGCCATGGGCACAGATATGGGACATGTTACATGGAATTTTGGTGTGCTAAGGGAATAAAGGGGGTGTAACATTAAAAGGTGTATCACTAACTTTATGTGTGCCGATGGGGGCCTTTGGTGCAGTGCAAGAAAGGATTGCATGACACTTTTGTTGTTATAATTAGGATTGTGCCTACTTTGGGGTTAGGATTTAGTTAGTTTGGCCTGGTGCAGGAAGGATTCATGCTGCAATTAGGGACAGTGCGCCCCCTTGGCGCGACTGTGTTTTTTGTAACAAGGTAGGTGATTGCGCCAAGAGAATAATGCGGGTTGAAATGATAGTTTTTAGGTTTTCTCTTCTTCTTGATGGGTTTGCGGTTTTTTAACCTCCTTCAACATGAATCTTGACAGTGAGGGTGGACTGTACGTACCCAAAATTGTAAGGTACTGTACTACGGAACGGTGTAATAAATGCCCCAATGATGATATAGGTCTCTTCGCAAGGTGTTCGAGATCCAGAGAAGCTTTACGGATATGCGTTAACATCCCACATGCCCTGCTTAGCCCCCGCGTGCTTTGTTTTCCCTTTTTTCCTCTTTTCTTGGCTTTTTGGTCTTCAGTGACGAAACCGCCGCCCTGAAGGGCGGCGGTCCTTTATGCATTTTCCAGAATGTTCTTTTGACGGAACACACGCAAAGTTCAATGCTTCACCAACTTTTCTTGCCGACTTGAGCATGCATTAATGTTTTTGGTCCCCTGGAATAGTGTTTTTCCTTTGTTTATTGTTTAGGAGTTCAATTTGGTTTTGATCTTTGGGTGTTTGAATTCCTATAAATGCATGGTTTGTGCACATGCAAATGGCCCCTCATTTCTTGTTTAAAAACTCATCACTTTCAGTAGTTCAGTCTTCTAGTTTGCTTAAGTTTGATAGTTTACATCTTTTACATGCTTAGTTGCATTTACTCAGCTGTTGGTAAGCCACAGATCCAACTTGTGCAAACAGTATTATTGCTTTTGGAGTAGAATAGTTTAGGCAGCCATTAAAGTTGCAGGTTTTTCTCTTGATACAGATGAGTTTCAGGTTCTAGACGCATTTTTTTGCATGATTCGCAGTAGACCCCGCTAGGAATTGCATAGGCCAAGCTCTGTACTCTTGCGTTATCCCTCTCCTATCCGCATTCTACTCTGTCTGCATTCTAAAGGTTGTCCATTGATCCAAATATCTATTCCTGTTGATGCAAGGATTACACGCTTTTCTGGATTCACGTGAGCACAAAGAATGAGGAGATCATACTGAGGGGACAAGAACACACACACCGTCGGATTCGCCACTGTTCTGCGAAATCCAGGTTCCATCTTTCAAAGTTTTAGTTAGAACTTATCAAATAAAGTAGTTAATCGCTTTATTACAGTTATTTCCATTCTCGATATTGCCAGGGAAGTTGTGGGGATTGATAGTTTCTGAGAAACTATGATTCATTCCTCACTTCTAAGGTAGGATTGAGAATCTTGCAAATAGATTAGTTATTTCGTTGTTTAGAATAGATATACAAAATTACACAGACAAATAGCTACACTCGGCTATTTTGTTTGTTTTACGTTATTAGTTTAGTTGTCAATTCTAAATATTTTAGATAGCTGCTTTCTTATAAATTGCCAGAAAATACAAAAAAAAAAGAAATTATATATGCTAGAAGTGTACTTAGATTTTACTTTATTATAGCTTGTTTCATTACTACTTTTGCATGACAATTACGGGACCTAGGGAGCCCAGGGAATACATTTTCGAGCCAATTGTGCCCCAGCCCAATATTGTAGTGGCAGTAATTGACATTGACCAAAACCTTAGGATACAAGTCTTCCAAACAACAACAGACTTCCAACAGATCAGGTCACAGTTGAGAGGGTTAACCGTAGAAGACGACCAAGCACACACATTTTGGTCAAATCAACCAAACTACAGGTTATCCTAGAAAACATCCGCATGACTGTAGAAGGATTTGAAAGAGAACAAATATTCTGGTGCGATCCTTTAGTTCCACAGCCAGACACTGGAGACACCCTCGTAGATATAGATACCAGCTTAAGAATTCAAGTTGCTAGAACACCTATGAGGTATTCTGAGAAAATCACACCATTACTGATTCTAAACATAGAGGCTGAGAAAGCTTACGACTACTGGATATTAGGGATTAGAACTTGATCTCACGTATGACCATAACAGGACCGCAACAACCAAGAGTCTACGGTTGTGATCCACAAATCCCACAGCCTAACGAATCCACAAGTCAGTTAGATATAGACACTGGCCTACGCACATTAGTATTTCAGTCTACTCCGATTCCACCTATCATCATTCAACAGTTGTCCCTACTAGACACAACAGCTAACAAAGCTAGAGAATTTTGGACTAGGCCAGAGAATCATCCATAGAGTTGACTATATTCACCATATGACCCTATCAGGAGAAATACACGAAACCATCCCGGGTCATTTTCCACGTATCCCACAACCCATAGATCGAATCACGCTAGAGCTTGATATTGATTGGAGCCTTCGAGCAGTCATCCTCGCTGATCGATCTATCACACCAGTCCAAGTTAGAAGGGCCTTCTTTGCCTTAGATTCGCAAATACCATTAGTGCGTGTCGAAGACATTAGACTCCCTAACTAGTTTGTCTATATATTCTACCCCCACCGGCTGTCTCGGCATGACCTCGGGGGGTCGGGTACGTGGAAGAGTCACTTGTTAATTCTCACACTCGCCTGTTGCTTTTCCGACGTACAAAATTGGTGAACCCAACGTGAATCAAACAAAATTAGTGAAGCTGACGTAAAACTTCCTACCTTCTCGTTCGGAGTCATAAATATCATGTTTCCCTTCACAAATCGCCTTCACTCCTTCCCATTATTCTGCGGGTATTCATATACCCCCCGAATATGTCGGGATTCGATGCATATGGCAGACCCCTCCTGGGTCTTGAGGCATACTATGCCCAACAAAATAGGGAATCATCACCCTCACTCTCAATGTGGGGCGACAACTATTCAACTAATCAGTTGTCAACGCAAACGCCAAGGACTAGATATAGCTCATCCTTCCAAGCAGAGGGTTTGGAGCAACAACTTGCTCAAACACAAACAGAGCCTTTAGGCTCAAACAATATGACATTGACTGGAGAATCTGCTTCATCTCCTCAAATGCTACTTAGACCACATATTAGTAGACAATCAAATCCATACTCAGTTCTAGATGACGAGTACTCAATACGTTATCCTAGGAATGAACAACGCTCTCAAGGCATGTACCCACCTATAGGAATTTTGCAAATACAGCCCGAGTTCTCTCCTCAAGAAAATACCTCTATGCCATCACGTATAGAAAATACTCTCAGAGAAACTTGGCAAGATAGCAATCAGTTCATGACAGGCTATCACATGCCTATACAACACCAGGATATACAACAAACGCCACCAAGGCACAATATCGTGACTTCACCAAACGAAGTCATTTCAACTCTAATAGAAAAGGTTTGAGGATTAGAACTTGCCCAAGCGAATCAAAATTTGAAATTCATACAAACAGGGAGTTCCAATCCTCCGCACCATCCTAGCCAAGTAGATCTCCTCACAGGAGTAGGCACGTTAGGTATGACTCCTCAGTATTCACAACAAGTACCAACTAGACCCACTATCACTAGCACAGTTCCTCTTGGTCCGGTACAGAGCAATCCATTCCTGGATAGTACCCCTTCATACTTAAACATGTATTCCAAATCGCCACAAGGGGATATGTACTCATCCCCCGGCATGTTTACTCAAATGTAGGGATTGCCTTATGCCCCTGCCAACACGTACGTTACGCCATATCAACAACCCATTCCGCCACCGCCTCCTCAACAGGCACCATCAATGGTTGAGACGTATGTAATAGGGACTTATTCAGAATATTTAAAGGAGCCCTTAGATTTCACCATAAGAAGCGTTATGCTTCCAAGGCCTCTTCCCGATTTGCCCAAATACAAAGGAGAAGGAGATCCGAATGTGCATATCAAAGCTTACGCTACAGCCATTCGAGAATTACTCCCATGGGATGGGGTCATTGCTAAAATATTCCCCAAAACACTGGAAGGCATTGCCCTCGATTGGTATTACAGAATACCCGAGGCTTCCATACATTCATTCAAACAACTCGTGTCTGAGTTCATCAAAGCCTTCGACATGAACAAACTATTAAGGACAGGAATCAGGGAGTTCTTGCACATCAAGCAAGAACATAACGAGTCTATCGCCCATTTCATCCAAAGGTGGCGCACAGTCCTTTATTCCTCGGCAAGCGCTCAAAACATGGATCAGATGGAGCTATGCGATTTATTCCTTCATTCTCTTAGCAAAGAAGTGAAGGAAGAAGTCCAGAAGTTCCCACTAAGGACTTATGACGAAGTACTTGAGAGCGCTCTACGAATAGACCAGGCAGCAATAGATAGTGGCCATAAGATGTATGGAACAAATGGGAGGTTAATCACCTCCACTCAAAATACTACAACTACCACAAATGTCAATCAAGGACCCAAAATCCTTAACAAAAATCGTGGGGTAACAACAGATGGGGTAACTGACCAGCCCAAGAGGGTAAATGTCGTTAATACTCCATCACAAATAAACAACCAAAGAAACAACAATTTTACCCCGACGGTTAATACGGTGGATATTAATAATCCACAATAGCAATGGTGAAATCCCATGTAAGGGCGAAGCCAAAACTCATTTGGTTACCAAAACCAAAGTCAAAACCAAAAACAACAATTCCAAAACTTTGGTCCTAATAAGCAACAGTTTGATCGGAATTTTAGGCCACAATACACACCAAACCAACAAAATGGGAATTATAATCCCAATTCTTATTGTGGTTTCCATAAAATTCGGGGTCATGACACTAGAACGTGTCATGACTACAAAAAATTCATGCAACGCTTGCCAAATGAACAAAAATAATTTTGTATGGATATGTTCTTAGTAGATCCTACGTCACCAACGGCAAGTACCTTCGCAGGGGCAGTTTCCCCTCAGAATGCCCCTCTCAAGATCTTTAATGATCCACTCCCAAATCATGATAATGATGGGTTGAAACGAACTGGAACAAACAAAGGCACAATAACAGGAAACAACAATCACGAGGCCTCAACTTCGCTAAATCCGTTAGTCGCGCCACAACTAGGAAGTCAGCCGCGACCTAAGGTAGTTGGATTAGTGGAGTTAGACTCCGAATTACCCGTTGAAGAAATTACGAGGACACGAGAGTTTTTCTCTCAACCAAGTCCAAGCCATCTGCCGGAAGCAGATAACATCCAGCAAACCGTAGCAAAACCTATGGGTGCTTACGATCTAATTAATGATCTAACAAAAACCTTATCGCATATTTCATTCCTTGATTTACTAAAGAATTCCCCTGCTCACAGGGCTGCTCTTTTAGAGGCGTTAGGTTTGGGTCATTTAATTACTATCACTCCACCACCAGAAGCACAAGTAAATCATATAGACTTTGATGTTTATCCTCCGGGACAGGCGGATAGGGATGTCGAATTCATATTCGAAATAAGTAAAATGCCTACGGATGCCAAGATCGCACGCCGAGGCGATCCAGCCCTACACTTGCAAGTACATGTTTATAATAATTATGTAAAATAGGAAATGGTTGACGATGGAGCTGCGGTTAACATAGTCCCTTTCTCTTTTCTCCAAAAATTGGGATATGGTGAAACAAACTGTTCCACTACTCGAAATACCTTGAGAGGCTACGATAGCCTTAAAGCCACATCGATAGGAACCATAATACTACTGGTCACTTTGGGACCTAAAACAATCCTGACTGAGTTTTATATTATAGATCAGGAAACTAACTATAATATGATCCTCGGCCGGCCGTGGATACATCGAATGAAGGCAATCCCTTCCACGCTATTTCAAGAAGTAAGATTCTTACATCTGGGAAAGGTATTTGTAGCCAAAGGTGATCCAAAGCCGTTTGACGTACACCTAGTTGATTTAAAGAAGAGACCAGGTGTACACTCATAATTCAAACTTCCAACAAACCAACTTAATAAACCCACTGACTCAAATTCAAAAGAAAAGTTGGTACCTACGACGGATCTTGAAACCATCAACGTAACCAAAACAACCCCAATTCCTGGCGGTAAAGCTAAAGAAACTGTATCATTAGGGACTACTGCAAAAATCGTTGAATTAATAGAACAAGATTTACCAATGTTCTTACCATTTGATTCGGTAGGTATAGGATATTCCTTAGGGGTTGGATCTCTTCCAGCAGAAGATCTTTGCATGGTCGAAGTAGAATGTGCAAATACAGTAGATACACCTACATCTATGCTCCCGGCTAAATATTAGACTCTCCATTTCGATGGAGCTAAATGCCGCTATGGAGCGGGGGCAGGTATAATTCTTACCTCACCCAAGGAAAAGGTCCTCCCATTCTCTTTCAAGTTGAACTTTGAATGCACAAACAACGGCGCTGAGTACGAAGCTCTCCTCCTTGGCCTTACCTTAGCCAAAAGAATTGGTATTGATAACATCAAAGTTTTAGGAGACTCGCAATTAGTAACAAACCAAGTTTCTGAAATATATAAAACTAAAGCCGAACATTTACAACTCTACAAAGACACTGTGTTAGATTTAAGCAAAGCGTTTAATTTCATATCCATTGAAGCAATCCCACAAGAGAAAAATCTTATTGCCGATTCGATAGCAACTTCAGTATCACGCTTCACTCCAAGCAATGAGCTAGAAGATACTCACTTCACAGTATCCATTCGTAACGAACCATTGATAAAAACAATGACAAATCCTCTTTCAAGCGGAAATGAATCTACCATCCTAGACCATGTTGGAAATGATGCGGCTACTTTGGATTACTTAAATGCCTATGCAGCATTACATCGCTCCTGTCACACACTAGATTTATCTCTGATCCCGCATTCATCTTCCTACTTCGGAAATCCCGTAACGGATCTTTCCTCGCAAAGGGAACCTAGCATATATGCAATAGAAAATGGGGATGATATAGATCTACCTCCAGCACCACCTGATTTTGAAGAGGGTAACGCCTCTTTAGTCAAAGAAACAATTGATGTCAACATTGGGATAGAAAATGAACCAAGGATATTGAAACTAGGTTCTTCATTAACCCCAAAAGAAGTAGAAATACATACTCAGGTTCTCAAAGAACATCAGAAGGCATTTTCATTTAATTACAAAGAGATGACAGGAGTCACACCCCACATTGCAGTGCACAACCTCGTCACTAGATCATATGCAAAGCCAATTAAGCAAAAATCAAGACCTATGAAGCCCAAGGTAGCCCTTATGGTAAAAGAGGAGGTAATAAAACTCCTTCAGGTAGGATTCATCAAGCCAGTTGACTACTCCCAATGGGTATCAAACATCGTTCCCGTTCTCAAGAAGAATGGAAAGATACGCATCTGCATAGATTTCCGGGACATTAACAAAGCATGTCCTAAGGATGACTTCCCATTGCCATCTATCGATGTCATTACTGATGCAACAGCTGGGTTTGAGCTCTTGTCTCTCATGGATGGATTCTCGGGATACAATCAAATCAGAATATCCAAGCAAGATCAAGCTAAAACCACCTTTATAACTCCTTGGGGAACCTATTGCTACGTTGTTATGCCATTCAGTCTCAAGAACGCCGGTGCCATGTACCAGCGGGCTATGACTTATATATTTCACGATTTAATTCATAAAATCGTGGAATCCTATGTAGATGACTTGTTGGCTAAAGCCAAGAAGTGTTGTGACCATCCCGAAGTACTCCGTGTCATTCTTTCACGTTTAATAGAATACGAAGTTACGCTAAATCCGGAAAAATGTGTCTTTGGTGTAACAGGAGGAAAGCTCCTAGGTTACATCATATCGTCACGAGGGATCGACGTTGATCCAACCAAAATTTGGGATATCCTCGAAATGGTCCCACCTTCGAGTGAATCTGGAATCAGATCATTTCTCGGGAAGCTGGGTGCAATCCAGAGATTCATCCCAGACTTAAGCTTCGCTATTCATCCAATCAATAATTTACTCAAGAAAGACTATAGCATTGATTGGACTGAAGACTGCAACGAAGCTTTCAACGCAGTTAAACACTTCTTACAGTCACCACCTACGCTAATGCCACCTAAGCTAGATCACCCGTTAACTCTATACTCATGGGCTACCGATGTTTCGTTAGCTTGCATGCTAGCCCAAGAAGATGATGACAAGAGAGAGCGTGCAATTTATTTCATTAGCCGAACATTGCTCGACTACGAAACACGCTATACACAAGCAGAACGAGAATGCCTTACCATAGTTTTCGCAACCAAACACCTAAGACACTACATGCTAAATCAAGAGACAAAGGTCATGGTAAAAACTGACCACTTACGAACCTTCCTCACACAAGGGTCCCTGTCTAAAAAGGCGGGACGTTTTATAACCTTAATGGGAGAGTTCGAATTAACTTTTGTAAACCAAAAGTCAGTTAAAGGGTAAATCATCGCAGATTGGTTAGCTGATAACCCGCTAGACGGAGGCAACTTAGTAGACTTAGACTTTCCAGACGAATGCGTGTACTACGTTGAAACCTGACCTGCTATATCTGAGTGCCCTTGGTACGCTGATATCATTAGTTATATCATGGACCATAGGTACCCAGAAGGAGCTACAC
This sequence comes from Taxus chinensis, assembly GCA_019776745.2. NCBI lineage: Eukaryota > Viridiplantae > Streptophyta > Pinopsida > Cupressales > Taxaceae > Taxus > Taxus chinensis. The sequence goes on from CM034147.1 coordinate 28,407,958, forward strand.
CTCAACAAAGAAGGCGGTTACGCATTATCGTAGCTAAATACGTCATTATAGAGCAAGTTCTCTATCAGAAAGCATTCGATGGAATGCTCTTTAGGTGTGTTGACATAAAAGAGTCCAAGAAGATTCTCCATGAATCTCACAGCGGTATATGTGGAGGCCACTTCGGCGGCCACGCCACCGCTTGAAAAATACATCGAATGGGCTATTTCTGGCCCACTCTAGAACATGACGCAATAGAGTTTGTACGCAAGTGTCATAAATGTCAGGAGTTCTCTCATGAGATCCACATGCCGGCACAAGCTTTGCAACCGATCGCTACTCCGTGGCCCTTTTCTACATGGGGCCTGGACTTGATAGGGAAGTTCTCTCCCTCGTCCACAGATGGCCACAATTTTATAATCACGGCCACTGAATATTTCACTAAATGGGTAGAGGCCATGCCTCTTACAACTGTACCTGGTTCTGTAATCGCTAAGTTCATTTTGAACCAAATCATTTGCAGGTATGGTATCCCGCAAATTATTATCTCAGATAATGGAACTTCTTTCAAGAATGAAGAAGTTCGTGAGCTATGCAACAAATTTAAAATCAGCCATCATACGGCTTCCTTGTACTATCCCCAAGCCAATGGGCAGGCTGAAGCAACGAACAAAACACTGAAATCCATTCTCCTTAAAACAGTGAAAGAAAACAAGCGGGATTGGCATTTGAAATTATATCCGGCCTTGTGGGCCCATCGAACCTCAATAAGAACTCAAACAGGAGCAACTCCTTTCTCGCTGGTATTTGGGTCAGAAGCAGTTCTCCCACTCAAAGTTGAAATCCCCAGTCTCCGCATTTCGCTACAAGGGATTCTGGATGAGGACGCTTACAGAGAAGCACGTCTTTCTCAATTAGAAAGCCTGGATGAAGCTAGGTTAGATGCTGAACAACGACATAGAGTCTATGCCGACTGAATGTGCCGGCAGTATAACAAGAAAGTCTATGAACGTGACATATACGAAGGTGACCTAGTTCTGAGGATAGACAGCCGGATCGACAAGAATACCGGCGAAGGAAGGAAATTCCGGCCCAAATGGTTGGGCCCATACCAAGTCATGAAAGACTACGGGAATGGTGCTTATCTCTTATGCACTCTAGAAGGTGAGGAGTTTGGCGAAACAGTCAATTCCCTCCACCTCAAATGTTTCTACGCATAAGCAGCAAGCGCTACCTATATAACTATCTACATCGCATTTTCATATAAATTAGGATCATTTTGTCCACTTGTTCTTACACAAATTGTGATCAAGGAATCTATTCTCAAAGAAATTTATTTCAAACTCATGATGTTTCTCGCATGAAGTTCTTTAATCATACTTCTCCGTCTTCGATATCATCAATCAATTCAGAATCTTTTATCTAATAAAATCAGACATGACGAAGTCCTAACGGTAACCATACCAAGCTCTGCAAGTTTGTTCTCACTTTGGTTTCTTCTTAGGATAGGTGTCTTGCCTATGGTCTGTTCTAGAAGCTTCATGGTGTCACATCTATCCCATATGCACATCTCTTTGGAAATAAGAATATACTGACATCTTACTCAAACAAACAAGTCAAGAAGTGATTAAACAGAAAATTTTATTTTACACATTTCCTTGCCCCACCAACCTTCGGTGATGAGCTTGCATCTCTCACTAGTGACGTAGGGTTGGGAAAGGATGGAAATGCCCTTACTCGCCTATGCCTTGCCCACGGTGATAAACCCATGCTTCTTACGGGTAGCACGGGGAAAAGTGTAGGGGGTCCTCTAGACAAAGTAAATGTTAAAAGGTCATAAACAAACAATTCAAACTTTGAGTCAAAAACGAATGAATCAGATATTCAAAATTCCAAAAAGAGTTAAAAATCCTAAAAAACCCAGATTTTGTCTACTATGTGGCCATCTACGGGTCTAAGTCTGGATAAATCGCAAGGTAAGTTACATCCAAAACTATGAAGTCATTTAGGTAGAGTAAGCTTGTAGTTTTCAATTTGGTTCCACCAAAGCTTCGTCTGTCTTTCATCACTATCACTTCACCATATTTCATAACTTACGCCCTTCTTGGCTCTTGGTGATGAGCTCTCGCATCTTACTAGTTGCGTGGAGTTAAGGGTGGGGCAAGTCAATCTGTTCATCATACTGGTTGTTCTCATCACTTTGCCAAAACAAATCATGAGGTATCCAAATTGCTAAACAAAATTTAAGATTCAAGATCACAATATATATCTACAATATCATGTATCAGCATCATGAAATACAAAAATAAAGCAAACATTTGCATCATCTGTTTTCCATTGCATACATTCTAGAAAGCATATAAAACATACATCGTAGTATACACGAAAAAGCTGGAACGGAAAGGGAAAATACAAGTGTAAGTTTTCAAAAGAGGTCCTTTTGCATTCTGTGCAAAACCGCCGCCCTAGGCAGGGGGGCGGTTTTGTAACCGCCACCCTGGCCAGGGCGGCGGTCGCGGTCCGAAAACCCGCACGGGTTTTTAACCCCAAAAAGCCAAAAACTAGCAAAAAAAAAATGACCATTTTGGCTAAAAACAAAGCCTACCCAGTAGGCGCCCCCCCTAGACGGACCTTTTAAACCTAACATTTTCAAAAATGACCCCCCCATTACAACAAATTTAGCATTTCAAAATTGAAGAGGGAAAAGCACAAAATTGAAGAAAAACCAACCTGTGATCTCGCGGGGTGGCGTTCCACATGTGGAGGCATGATCACTATCTCGTTGTGGACTTTTTGACTCTACTCACGTGAGAAACCGTTACCGTGGGCCCCAGAGCTCAAAATCTATCAAATCAACTCACGCAAATGAATAGGAAAATGGGCCCACTTTTATATATATAGTGCTCTAATTCATTTTAAATCCCCTTTTCACAGGTTCGGAGCGCCAACGGAGGTAAGTTTCTATCCTCGCACTAATGGTACATCCTCTTCCCCTATTATTTTAGCGTTTATTTTCCAAGTTGTTGTATCTATTTGCACTTGAGTTCTCCTTTCATTTTGCAGGTGGCGGGAATTTTGGATGGCGTCATTTCGACACACGGACGTATAAGGTATAACTTCTAACTCCCCATTTCAGGATTGCCATACTCGGACCCACTGTTTTATGCCTCTTCATGGCTAAAACGCTTCTCCGAGGGGGCAATATGTACGTACCCAAAATTGTAAGGTACTGTACTGCGGAACGGTGTAATAAATGCCCCAATGACGATACATGTCTCTTTGCAAGGTGTTCGGGATCCAGAGAAGCTTTACGGATATGAGTTAACATCCCACATGCCCCGCTTAGCCCCCACGTGCTTTGTTTTCCCTTTTTTCCTCTTTTCTTGGCTTTTTGGTCTTCAGTGACGAAACTACCGCCCTGAAGGGCGGTGGTCTCGTGACCGCCACGCTGAACAGGGCGGCGGTCCTGTAACTGCCGCCCTAAGCAGGGCGGCGGTCCTTTACGCGTTTTCCAGAACGTTCTTTTGATGGAACGCACGCAAAGTTCAACGCTTCACCAGCTTTTCTTACCGACTTGAGCATGCATTAATGTTTTTGGTCCCCTGGAATAGTGTTTTTCCTTTGTTTATTGTTTAGGAGTTCAGTTTGGTTTTGATCTTTGGGTGTTTGAATTCCTATAAATGCATGGTTTGTGCACATGTAAATGGCCCCTCATTTCTTGTTTAAAAACTCATCACTTTCAGTAGTTCAGTCTTCTAGTTTGCTTAAGTTTGATAATTTAAATCTTTTACATGCTTAGTTACATTTACTCAGCTGTTGGTAAGCCACAGATCCAACTTGTGCAAACAGTATTATTGCTTTTGGAGTAGAATAGTTTAGGCAGCCATTAAAGTTGCAGGTTTTTCTCTTCATACAGATGAGTTTCAGGTTCTGGACGCATTTTGTTGCATGATTCACAGTAGACCCCGCTAGGAATTGCATAGGCCAAGCTCTGTACTCTTGCGCTATCCCTCTCCTATCCGCATTCTATTCTGTCTGCATTCTGAAGGTTGTCCATTGATCCAAATATCTATTCCTATTGATGCAAGCATTACACGCTTTTCTAGATTCACGTGAGCACAAAGAACGAGGAGATCATACTGAGGGGACAAGAACACACACACCGTCGAATTCGCCACTGTTCTACGAAATCCAGGTTCCAGCTTTCAAAGTTTTAGTTAGAACTTATCAAATAAAGTAGTTAATCGCTTTATTACAGTTATTTCCATTCTTGATATTGCCAGGGAAGTTGTGGGGATTGATAGTTTCTGAGAAACTATGATTCATTCCTCACTTCTAAGGTAGGATCGAGAATCTTGCAAATAGATTAGTTATTTCGTTGTTTAGAATAGATATACAAAATTGCACAGACAAATAGCTACACTCGGCTATTCTGTTTGTTTTACGTTATTAGTTTAGTTGTCAATTCTAAATATTTTAGATAGCTGCTTTCTTATAAATTGCCAGAAAATACAAAAAAAAAGAAATTATATATGCTAGAAGTGTACTTAGATTTTACTTTATTATAGCTTGTTTCATTACTGCTTTTGCATGACAATTACGGGACCTAGGGAGCCCAGGGAATAAATTTTCGAGCCAATTGTGCCCTAGCCCAATATCGTAGTGGCAGTAACTGACATTTACCAAAAACTTAGGATACAAGTCTTCCAAACAACAACAGACTTCCAACAGATCAGGTCACAGTTGAGAGGGTTAAACGTAGAAGACGACCAAGCACACACATTTTGGTCAAATCAACCAAACTACAGGTTATCCTAGAAAACATCCGCATGACTGTAGAAGGATTTGAAAGAGAACAAATATTCGGGTGCGATCCTTTAGTTCCATAGCCAGACGCTGGAGACACCCTCGTAGATATAGATACCAGCTTAAGAATTCAAGTTGCTAGAACACCTGTGAGGTATTCTGAGAAAATCGCACAATTACTGATTCTAAACATAGAGGCTGAGAAAGCTTATGACTACTGAATACTAGGGATTAGAACTTGATCTCACGTATGACCATAACAGGACCACAACAACCAAGAGTCTACGGTTGTGATCCACAAATCCCACAGCCTAACGAATCCACAAGTTAGTTAGATATAGACACTGGCCTACGCACATTAGTATTTCAGTCTACTCCGATTCCACCTATCATCATTCAACAGTTGTCCCTACTAGACACAACAGCTAACAAAGCTAGAGAATTTTTTGACTAGGCCAGAGAATCGTCCATAGAGTTGACTATATTCACCATATGACCCTATCAGGAGAAATACACGAAACCATCCCGGGTCATTTTCCACGCATCCCACAACCCATAGATCGAATCACGCCAGAGCTCGATATTGATTGGAGCCTTCGAGCAGTCATCCTTGCTGATCGATCTATCACACCAGTCCAAGTTAGAAGGGCCTTCTTTGCCTTATATTTGCAAATACCATTAGTGCGTGTCGAAGACATTAGACTCCCTAACTAGTTTGTCTGCATATTCTACCCCCACCGGCTGTCTCGGCACGACCTCGGGAGGTCGGGTACGTGGAAGAGTCACTTGTTGATTCTCACACTCGCCTGTTGCTTTTCCGATGTACAAGGACACATCAGAGAAGATCTGAGTTCATTTTTTTGAGACAGAGCCCTCCAAGCCAACAAATATGGAAGGAGGGGAAGACTAGTTTGGGGGAAGCCACTTAGGTTTCAATATTTAATCAATAACAAGCAAAACCATAGTAGAGCAATAAGCAAAACCATTAGAAAAGCAAGAGCCACTTACCGGAGATATATAGGTTGAGAGGAACAAAGTGGGGTCTACGAACGTGACACGAGAATGATAAGGGCGCTAATAGGTGCAGAGAAATAATATTTTCACGTGTTTTCAATTATTAAAATGACAAGGCGGATGTGCCTATATATAGCAAAAGGTGCAATGAATGCACCACCAAATTTTGCAAAGGGCGCACAAAAAAGTATGTCGACATGAAAACCTTTACACCCTTTGGCACGGTTATGCATCTGTTAGCAAGGAAATATCCACACCCTTGGCACAAATTCAGGACTATCAACGTGGGATTTTGAGCACTTTGGGGCACCGTTTAAGGGCACAACATTTTTGTTGTTAACATGTTGGCGCATGCACCTTGGTGCAAGCAAGAAATGTGCATCATGTTGAGGCTCAACAATTGTTATGTCAACACTCTAAAGGGTGCGCCAAAGGAATAAAAGAGGGTGCAAATAATCTTGGTGTTGCATAGACAAAATCTGCCCCTAGCCTAAAAAGGACAAAAATGACTAAGTTCAAGAAACCAGATTTTCTAGAAAGGGATTTTACACCATTCCAAATGCTAAGGGACCTTTACAAGGAAACAAAACAAAATTTTGGTAAGGTTACCTGTAAAATTTCCCTTGTCAATTTTACAGGATTACAAGTCCATGATATGAAGAGGCTCTTAAAGACTATGGATAATTTGGCATATTGGGTCAACCGTAGTTAACCCCATGTGCCAAGGTACCCTGAGTCTCAAAGGGCTTCAACATAACCTGATTATGGTCCTAATCAGTCCAAAAGAGAAATCTTGTTCAAGTTCCAGGTGTGTAAATCTTAATGATCAATGCAGAAGGGTGTTGCCACATGTCATCTTCCTTGTTGTATCCTCGAGAAGATCCTAATCTCCTGAAAGGTATAACCTAGTAGTTTACATGTGTCAACATCCTAAAGGATAGCCTTGAAAAGATGTACATACCTCAAATAAATTTACTTACGTTAGGTTATATTTGGGTTACAGGACTTATATAATTAGGTAGCCTTCCTTAACCCTGAGTCCAACACTCTTAAAATTACCTTTTCGTAATTAGGTTCCAGTTTTACAAAGGGTTAGAATTACTTTAAAGATTGTTTCCTGGTTGTTGGTTGGTACCTAGCAACCCCACCCCCCCTTATCCAAAAAAATAGGGCAACAACTAGATAAGTTTCATCATTTATAAAAAGACTAACCAATAAAGGATATGTAACAACCTTATAGGTTGAAACATATTAGACTTGGTACCATTAAGTCTTAGCGATTGATAACCCAATATTTTTTGTTTTATTTTATTTTATTTAGTGTATTACAAAAGAGGAATGTCCTCTTCTTCTTATGGTTACATTTCAGGGCATAACCCATTCTCAATGTTCCCTATAAATGCAGTGTTCTTAATTACAGTTTTGTTAAAACACAATCGTGAGTTATAAATAATCACTAATCTCGAATGTAGTCTTCAGCCACATAACTAGCTATGGATTACCTAAGAAATTCATCTATATTCCATTGTATAATAATAATATGAATGCACACTCAATCATGTAGATAATAAGAAAATCATCCTGACAATATAAGTTACGAATTCCACTTGGGCAATTTCCTCACTATTTCATTCATTTCCAACCCATACAATTACAGCTCTGCACTTCGAGCATACTTTAAGATAATAGCCTTTAAACAAAAGAGATAACTTTTCTTTTCACAATACAATTTAAAAATCAAATCAGAATTCTTCATAAGAATCATTTTAGAGCAGTCAATGCATCAGATAAGATTTTTCCTTTACCACTTATGAAGTCCATCTGTAAAAATTACTAGCACGGGTCAGTTCTTTGAATTGAGCATGATAAGCTCTAATTATTAATAATTAAAACCAAGAGCATTCTAATAACTGTTTCATAATAATAACCTTTTTGTAATGATAATAATTACTTCATACTCTCTAAATTTTATGCAATAACAATATAAGAAGAGTCATAGCACATTGTTTCAACAAAGCGGATAGGATAAAATTTTATGATACTAGCCCAAGATATTAAGTATGATTGTTTCCAGCAATCACATTCATGATAATCTAATGATATAAAAATTCATTGATTTTCATCTATCAATTGTAACTTCACTCTAATCATACCTAAATATTACAAGGGTAGTCCTTCCACAATCTTTTTATGATTCTCCTCACCTTATGCAAGAAAGGTAGGACTATTCATTTTACCATTACATATCCATCCGAAGGTTAATGTACCACTTATACCATGATTTATACAGGTTCTTAAATTGTCTTCTATTCTAAAAAAATTAACCATTTTAAGGTATTCATCCAAAACAGGATCCTACAAGAAATTCAAATAGAATTGATGGATTATCTACCACCTTCAATTTTTTTTTTTATCCCATCTTCTACCTTAGTCTTCCTAATGTTCATCAATGAAAAGAATACAAGGCAATAAACACTAATTTCCTTGTTACAATTAGAATAACAAACATGAGGTTTACAACAAAATTTCACCCCAGCTAGATGGTGAAGGAGTCTTAAAAGATTTAGGATTTACCCCCATCCCAATTACTTCTATCAATTTCCAAATAGTTATCCTTCTCATAACTGTTCAGTTTGAGTATACTGCCAGTTCTAAAGAAGGAGCACAGTAAACCCTTAAGGAAAAGAGTAATAAAATAACCGACTTCCCTTCTTTTTATTTTTAATTCTTATGCTTCTTCTCATTTTATTTCAAACATAACTGTAATGATCTAACCCTACTAGAAACAAGTTTAGAATGAAATCAAGTTCCTAGGGTGTAAATAACATTTATTAGACCAACCAGAAAAGAGAAGTTGAACAATTCTAATACTTAATTTCACTCAAAGAGAAACAAAGGTCAAGATCTATATTTAGCATAAATATTGTGAACCGATCAAGACTCAGTAAATAATTCTATTCAAAAATAATTAAACTACATTTCTCTTATACTTGATCCATTCCAGATTAAAATCAAGTTTGGTAACTTCACGTTTACCAATTGTATCATAAACAGTTCAACCATATTCCAAATTCAAACATATGTAAAGAACTGGTTGTCTTAAAACCTGGAGACTTTTAAAGTCGGGTTTGAAAGAGTTTCTACCACCATTAATATGGTCATAAAAATGAGTTTTCACAAAACATGCAAGAAAAGACTACAAGCTATAGACTTGGTTGCTTGTTTAATAAACACATGTTCCTTTTTAATGCTTATTCCAAACAACAAAAACTTCACAGGTAGAATACAAGTTCATTCTCATACTGTTCCCCCTGTGTATGCCAGTGTAGTCATCAATCAAGGTTTTACGTGAAACTAAACAATTAACTGTATACTATCTTATCCACATTTCCCGTGGTCTTAAAAAAAATAGTCAATCACTTTACTCAAAGAAGTACATACTAGCATGCAAATATAACGTATTAAAAATGAGAAAACTTTATAGCAGTCATGGATTCATAGGATGTTACCAACAAACCTTTTAGGAATTAACCACAGAACAAATAACTACTAGATAAAACGTGAATAACATAGGCTGGTAACACAAAAACAATATTGTTTCCATCCAACTAAAACAAGTTTTTCTTTTTTTAAAAAAAACTCCCAACATAACATGAACAAGTGGTTTTACTACAACCATAAATACTTCTAATGAATTCTAAATCACTTACAAACTTTTATCTACTGCAAGCTTTTTTCCATTACCAGAAGTACTCAATACTCACATCCACAGAGAGAGGAAAGAGATGCAAACAAATTTCGAAAAGAATCAAGCAACCTCTGATTTAACCCAAAATTTAAATACACACACAACCCAAGAAATCTTCTTCATATCAGACAAGCATAAATACTCATAGTTCATCAGAACAGAGTTGTTTTAATGAATCACTTAGATAATAGCAAATATTTTAATAGTTAGGGCCTATCATGCCTGATAGTGTCGCTGTAAAATCGAATAAGGCCTCTGGCTGAGCCTGTTCTTTCTCTTCTTCTCCACGAAAGGTTCAAAAACAAAATTCCACCTCCACCATGCCTCATATATTCTCCACGAAACAGAAATAGATTTTAAAACCTCAAAATAGCCATGCAATGAAGTATAAACTGTTGGTTTGAAAGGCCAACGTGCATGTAGAGAGAAAAACGGAGTGTATGAAAAATTAAACAACCACACAAAAATCTGTTTGCATGCCTCCCTAAGCAATCCAGGCTCACGAACCCATGCAAATTAATTACATCAATGCCAAATATCCCACCCAATCTTCCTTGCTACCGCCTGCCAAGTCTGGCAAGTTCCAAAACTAAAATAACATGCATTTCCATCTTTAGCAATGTTGCCACCTAGGCCTCCTCCAACCAAACTAGCCACTGTCAAAGTTGGTAGTCCATATAATTAAATCAACTTTATCCTCTTCATAAATTCCTTAGAACTCGTTGCCAACATGTATGCGCCCCTTTAGGTTCTCCTTCATGCCATTAGTTTTAGGATAGGTTAATGTCTAAGGGTAGATCTTAAGCAATATAAACCTAACACCTTAGGATATAACCTTAGTCATTTACCTTAACAATAGGTTAGACCACCCTTAGGTAATATCCCAACAATACATAGTTTTGAAATTAGGTTAGATTAACATCATGTCTTGACAAATCAGTGATACTAAGACATTCCAGGTTGGATTCATAATTCACGTTTTAAGTATAAGATCTTAGGTGGAAGAATTCACACATCTTACCTAGCTTAAGGTCCAGGTTCTCTCTCTCTAATGCCATAAATGGCTAGAAACCAAATTGAGTCTGTAATGACTTGTCGGGGTCAATTCTAGAATCCAATAGAACTTTCCACCACATGGAATTATTCTCAAATGAAGGAGGATTAAAGAACATATATGTATTCTAAGTTCAGTCAGGCTTAATAATTCATGAAATGTCAATACATAATTGTTCATCCTGAATATAGTTAAAACATTCATTGGATCAATGCAATTGATCCAAGGATGAGTCATAGAGATAGATAAGTCTACAATCTCCCAAAAATTAATTTACACTCATGTGCAAGAAAGGAAATAAAATTAATGCAAGCATATTCCAGTTCAATCAAAGATCTCAAGAGCTGAAAAGACAACCAAATCAAGCATGACTTCTCGAATCCAAAAGAACATGTCCTCAAATGGAAAATCACATATCAATACTTGAATGCAAAGGAGAAAGTAACAGTAGTTCAAGGTGTTACACTTTGAATTATCACTACACAACTTCTTGTTTGTAGTACTTGTTCATGGAGTAGTGGGAACAATATAACCATCCTCCACATATTGTCAAATATCAAAACCCTAGGTACATGATGTGAGTCCTTATACTCAGACTTAAAACATCTTATTTCACTCCATCAAAAAATGGTTCCTTACTGGTAAAAGAGCCACTCTGTTGACTCACCATTTATTTGCTTCAAAGGATTTCCTTTCAAGTGATCAAAATTATCTAAACACAACTTCTATGATACCAATTGTTGGAAGAAAAATAGAAAAAGAGGGGGGTGCATCAGTACTTAATAAAACCTTATACAATTTCAAATTAACTTTCATACACCATTAACATTCAACCTTGTATTAATATGATCAAAACCATAAGCAAAAACCATACACCATAACATAAAGAAGGAGTACATAAAATACAAGATATAAGTTGGAAACCCTCAAGGGAAAGAAAAACCAGTGAAAATTTATTGATATCACACAAAACGAAGAATCAATTGAATATTACACATCACAAGGTATTTTTGAAGTGAGGCACCAAACCCACGAGGAGCACAAACTCCTAAACTCTTGTTGATATTTATCAAAAAAAGATACTTGCATGAATATTACTCATCACACAAGATTTTGATAAGAATATCACAAAAGATACTATATAATAATTCATCTAATGGTGATCAAAAGATTCATCTCCAAACTCCTTCAAACACACTTCAAACCCTTATTCCTTCAACTCACTCAAACTCAGAAAAACTTGATTTGATATGATCTCAAACCATTGTACACATACTTTCTAACATTCCTTGGCATTTAAAACTCTTTATCAACTAGTAAATAATTCCTTCATACATGTTTCACTCTCACACTTGAGTAGCACTTTTCCCTCTTGCTTAGTTGGTTCAAATTTGAACTAAAACAATATTTTTATACCCTTCTCAACTCACAAGCATGAAAAAATTTGGTCTTAGTCATTTAGATTGACTAATAAATCTATAAAAAATCCCAGTAAATCTATAAAAACATTCATGATGGACCCATGTAGGCTGGCCATGCTCAAACACACTAAACAAGTGAAAAACAACTCAAAATCCCATCACTTGGATGACTAAAAACCACAAACCTCATCACCATGATTATTAAATCTCTAAAATCCATTACACATGTTAAATATGACATAAAAACACCTTCCATGGTCATACATTAGCTTGCACCAATAAAATTATTCATAACTTACTTAAGAAAGCTCATATCCTTCACCTAACAATTATTTCTAGGAACTAGTCTTCACATTTAGGCCTCAAGCACACCCAAGAAGATCTAAAATATGGAGTGTAACAACTCATTTCTATACTTATAAGAAATCCTTCGGAGGTATAAAAATCATCAAACTTGTTGCTCACATATACACCTCCATTCTTGGTTTGAGGAACCTTGATAGACCTTTCATCTTGTTTCTCAGAAATAGTCTTAATGTCTCGAAAGTGATCAAAAACTTCATACTTTATCTTAATAAAATACACCTAAGTGTAACACAAAAATTCATCAATGAAGGTTAGTATATAAATATATCTAGTAAATAAAGGAGATGGGAAAGGGATAGAAATGTCACTATGAATAATATCTAAAGGACGAGCAGCTCTCCATGATTTTCCCTTTCCAAACCTTTCTTCAAGGTGTTTATTGATAGAATAACCCTCACAAAGACCCATAGAAAATATTATGCAGGGTAACCATTGACCATCCATTTTGACTCAATTGTTTAAGGTAACAACAATTAAGATGAAAAAACATGCATTCCATAGCTTGTTAACCTCATCTGCATCAATGATCAAGGTAGTGGGCATTTAATTAGAAGTGGAGTGGGAGAATGTGAAAAACTATAAATAGTGATCTTCCTTTCCCTCAACCACTTGATTTAATTTAATTTAAAATTAATTAAATCTTATTTTAGAGTAATTAATGTAAGACCTGATTCTAAAATTTTTGATATAGAGTAACCCCTGACTTGTATATATAATCCATGCTTGCTAGAGCTCAAGAAACATCCATAAATACAAACCACACCAACTTTAGCCTTCACTAAAATGAACTGCCAAGAAACCAGGTTTAGGAACTCAAATGGTTTGCACCATTTCTTTCACTTCAATAACTCCAAATCCCTTCAATAGGATCACATTTTTCTTCACTTTCCAATTGATAGTAAGCATCAAATAATCCATTTCATGCATCTTCTACATCTAATTTAAGCAAAATTAATACTTACCTGAAAACAAAACCAACCTTCTTATTCACAAATTGAGTTAGTTGACTAATAAAACATCATCATCATGAGACAAAAAAATACCATTGGAAATACCTCTGAATCTAATTTCCCAAACATCTTACATTTCCTTCCAAATACAAGTGCAAGGCCTTCAACCAGGTCCAAATCTAAAACTACTCTAGAACTTCCCCAAAACTTCCTTAAGACTAGTCTTCATAAATAGGACACATGTTTCTGTTTAGAATATAAAACTTGATATAAAACCATCATGTACATCAAGTAAAACTCCTAGGATAAAAATAGTATTAATTTTTTTCATACCACTTTGTTGGTTTTTGAATTAGTACTTAGGTAATCAACGGTTAGGGGACAACAAGTCCATCCTCTTTATGGGAGAGGTTCCCTTATTGAAAGCAAGTAGCAAAGCTTATATACAAATATAAAACTTTCATATTAATGAGGACTCCTGATACTTTGAAATGTTTTATGCCAATAAATATTATCAATACATAGAAAGAGAAGAACAAGAAAACTAAAAGGGAAGAACACAATAGTACTTTCAGGTAATATAGATAGCAGAATATAACCTTATGTGTACTTTAGCAAAAGAGATACAAAATGGAATCATTCACATTGGCAATATATGATATTATTCCACAGACACAAAGTCCTAGAAATCATATCAAAAGAATGCAAAGTTTCTTAATATAAAAGATTGATGATTCATAAATTTCAAATAGGAGAAGAAAGGATAGCAAATGGAAATAATAGATAAGGAAAAACTTTTGTATTGATTACTTTCAAATCTATTACATTTCAAGAGTATCAGGGTACAACACTTAACAATGGCATTAAGATCCCATTAAATAGATTACAAGATAGTTATATTTGGTTACACCTTCTTTTAAACTAACGATTAAAGACTTATTAACAAATACATTAATAGAATGTCTTTAAACAAGTACTACATCATGGGTTTTAAAACCCCAAAATAAAAGAAGTGACTTAGGACTCAGGAGTAGAAACATCCAAAGAAGGTTTAGAGGGACCAAATGTCTTAAGATTCTGATGCCTAAATATTTTCAATGCTTCAGCTATCTCCATGAACTTTGGGATGGTAGTGTTGGAAGTGGCATGGGTCCACATGCCAAGACACTTCTCCATATCCTTCTCAAACTCTGTGTTTTCTAGAAATTCATTATTTTCCTTGGTGATAGTTGATTAGAGAGAGAAGACATCTTTCATTTTCTCTTTAGACATTGAATCTTCCTTGAGAATATCCTCTTTAATGAAGGTGTTGAACTAGGCCTTAATTTCTTGTAAGGAAAACTTATTACCTAAGACTTCATTCTAGATTTGATAATGAATATCTTGGAAAGTCACAGAATACAATTCTTAAAAGCTTCTCCTTTCTACCATATATTTTTTAGTTCTCCCACTGCTTCCTCCAAAACCTTGATCTTCCAATCAATACTAAAAAACCAGGATCTTGATAGGTTTTTCTTGGCTTCATCAACCACTTTTCTTGCGAATAAAATTTGTGCATCTGTCTTACTCATCAAACGAATATCTTGGATGCATTCACACCATATATTTAGTTCTTTCTCCAAGCCACTAAGTGTTGTGCTAAATTTCAATAGTAATTTGGATACCTTCTCATGTCACTTGAAGGCCTCCTCAATGAAATTCAATCTATCCAGTTTTATATCATCAACTAGTGCTTCGATGGCCTTTCCATAAGTGACATGTTTGTGAATATCCTTTATGGTCTAAATTTCATCCTAGCTGAGAACAAAGGGAGAAGGAAGAGTGGTTAATGGATTTGGATCCAATAACTTATCTTTTACCAACAAGGATTTTATAGAATTTGAGAGAACTTGATTATGTTCTTCCAATTGCTCCATAGTTTGTTTTCCCTTCTCTACTTGTTCAATGACCCTGGTCACAGTCTCTTTGAGGTTTTGGACTTCACTTTCAGGTGTAGACTCCCCAAATAGAATCCTTGTGAGTTCCAAATCAGACACTAAAATTTATTTCTCTTTTTTATCCACCAATCTCCAATAATTTTTGACCCTTTAAATCTGACACTATCCTTGAGGTCATCTTAGCTCTCTTTATTGGAGAATGGGAAGCATTACCGAGCAAGGCCTCCACAACATAAAAATTGGGAACTACAACTTGATATGTGAACTTCCTTTTCCTACTATCAATGAAATGTTGAACCCAAGTAAAGGATGAGAAAGAGGAAGAAGGAGAAATGAGTTTGAGTGTATGTGTACTCATCACAATAAATGTTTATACCATAGATGTTTCTAATGGAGAGGCTGGCATGCCCTCAGGAATGTTTTTGGAATAAGAGTCCACCAAACCTAGAGATTCAGACATTTGGCCCTTAGTCTCCATCTCAGTAGTCTTTATAGGGGGTGCTTCACCTTCCTTCAATTCTTCACTATTATTCTCACTCAAAACAATGACATCTTCTGACTCTATAGGAACCTGTAATTGCTCCAAATAAAATTCCTCACTTTCCTCAATCATTTTCTCTATTGCTTTACATCGACTTGCCTTTCTTCATGTATACCTTGGTCGAAGAGGAAGGAGTAGATTTCTTGGGCATATCAACATCAAGTGTAGGTTCTTATTTCCTATGAAAGGGAGTTGCTTGCAAAGAATACCTATCTCGGTTCATCCTGAAGTTCTGCATTTTCTTATCAAACCAAAGCTTGGTTCTTACTAAAATTGGAATGATCACCTCTTTCAAACCATCTTTCTCTTTTACAAACCAATCAATGGTTTGAAGAGGAGAGTTTTCTGATGGTCCTTTCATATTCAATAGATTGAAAGTATTCATCATCATCCTCTATTTTTTAGGTACTTTTTAAAAATTGAAATCTATAATTTTCTGAAGAGAATGTTTTCCAAAATACCTTCTCCTGGCCTCAAAGTCATCCACACAATCAGTGCAATAATATTCAGTATCAGACAAAGTGAATGAAACCTAATCTAAGATTCTTAGCAATATATCCCTTGATATCAAAGAAAATTCGAGACTTGAAATGATGAAGAGTAAGAGGAACAATGGTTCTATCAATGTTCTAAGCATCGAGGGATGTTTTGCATGTATAATTTCCCAAGGTGATAGGGAAATGAATGCCAGCAATATTTTTATCTTTGCAAGTTTGATGAAGTTTGTCCATTTTCCTGATAAATTTCAACCAGGGCCATTTTATCATTACAGAACATAGGAAGCTTTAGAGGGGAGCAGTCAAAACTAGCTAGCCTAAGATATGAAAACTTTCTGAATTGAGTGAAGAAACTCCCATAGTTATATATCGAAGTCTTTTCTTCCTCAAAAAAACTTTGTGCGGTATTTCCTTCCAAGATCCTCACAATATACATGTTGAAGGCATCATTGACTCTCTTGAAATGACGACTGCTGACTTTGAGAGTGAATTGGCTACAATACTCATATATAGGAGCATCCTTCTTATCCTCAAAAAAAGAGAAACCAAGTCATTCCCTAGATGTTGTAATAGTGTACATGAGATAAGAGGACATGTGGAAGGTCTTTGTTCACTGAACGTTAACTAGATACCCTATTAGGTTTTCATAGATTATCTCTCCCTGATTAAAGATTCTGCTTCCCCTCATAAATGATGTTGATATACGGACATCCAAAAATGGAATTCATTTGTAGAAGGAATTCCCATGATCCTATCTAGAAGAGTGATGATGTCTGAAAGTTCTTCATTGAAATCAACCCTGAAAAATGATTTATAAAGTCTGGATGCTCCCTTCTTATGGTTTCTTCAGCCATGACTTAGCTACTCTAGCCTTGTATCTCTTCACTTTCATGAGTCAAATAGAGATTTTTCTTGAGCAAGAGTGAGAGTATTGGCCCATTTCACTATTGGGATGCATATAGAAACATAGATAGATTTGGAATCCAGTCATGCAAATACTTCACCATGTATGTGTCAATTATCTCTTTGGATTCCGGATTGAAATAATCCCCGCAAGCAAGCACGGTGTCAGCACACTGAAATAGAGATAGGAAAACCACGTGTGAATGTAAATCCACTTTTTTTTATCATTTGAGTGATGGGTGTAGGGTTATCACATCCAAGTCATGCTCCAAAAATCATCAAAGTATAGATGACGAGCTTCACTGTCACTGATGTCAGGTATAGACATTTCCAATGAGGAGAGATGCTCATGCCCTTGATAATGCATCTTCATCATGATAGAGGTAGAGAGAAGATAGCATTCAATGGAGTATTACCAATATCTCAAATAATCCCTACAAGAGAAAATCTAGAAACACAGATGCAAGAAACGACTTAATTTGTGCAAACGTGAGCAGGAGTGAATGAGTGAGCAAGTGTGAAAATGAATGAACAGTTACCTCTCTTTAAATATCCATGAATTAAAATGAATGGAGAGAGAAAATAATGAATGTGCAATAAATAACCCTACTGCTGACTCAAAAAAGTGATATGCGTGAAATTCAGAAAAACTTGGCCCATACGGTTCATGGGACATGTGGGATGCATGGAGCCAATATACCCGATCAAAGAAGAATATGGAAAAAGTGGGTTTAGAGAGCACAAACGGTCAAAGGGACATGCATAATTCATGGAGCTAATTTAGTTGATATACAAGGTAGTGCAGGAAAGTCAGTAAATGGGTGAATAGAGGGCCCAATGGTACTTGGGGCAAGCGGGGAAAAAAACTTTGACTTAGCCAATTAGATAGGAATGTGGGTAAGTCAGTGAATTGGTGAATAGGATATCTGACAATCCTAGGGCCATGCGGAATGCATGGAGCTGATTTATCCGATGAGTAAGTGATTTGGGTAAAAAGGATCCGAAGATCATAGACAGTCCAAGGGACATGGGAACATGAAAGACATGCAAACCTGAAAAAATAAATCCGATATACAAGGTAAAGTGAAGAAAGTGGAAAATCGGTGAACTGGAGGCCTAACAGAACTTGGGACACATGGGAAAAAAATACCTGATTTAATCACAGAACACTCAAAATGACCCCAAAGAGTGAAATTTTCTAACTTCTTTAATTTCTCCCTTTACTATAAGATTTCCAAAGGATACTGACTCAAATTTTTTGTAAATTTGTCTTTGAAAAAGGAGGGAATTTTTTAGGGTGACAACAGTTGGCTCTTTCCAGGGATGACTTAACTAGGACAAGAAAAATGAGGCAAGATCAAGAACCATAAGAAAAACCCTGGGAAAGTAGACTAGTGCTTTATCCATTGGGTGAATAGAGTCAAAGGAAAAACAACACAGAAGAAAACACACAAAAGGAAAAAAGGAACAGGGACATAAGGAAAAGACCAAAAATAGAACACTACACAAAATATACAAAAGGAACTACCTAATCACCTAGGACTTGAACAACTTCAAATACTACCCACTTTAAGGGAGTGGGAGAGGATATCCATCCATGTAATTCAAGTAGAAAGAATTTTCTCCAAAAAAGTGTCTTATCTTGAAAGGACCAAGCCAAAGAGAATAAAACTTACCATGGCTTCCACAAGGTTCATGCCTTTTTTCCCATAGTAAAACAATGTATCCTACTTGAAAATCTCTGGGTCTGGTCTTTTTATCAAACAAAAGCTTTCACCTTCTGCTAATGAGTGGAGATCATATCCAAGACTTTCATCTTATCCTCATTTATTTTTTGGAGATACATGATCGTCTTGTCCAAGGAGCTGATGAAACTTGAATCCTCAATGGCCTTCATCAAGTGCAAGGCTCGCAATTCAATTGTTACTGGCAGTTGCGCTTCAACACCATATACCACATGAAATAGAGACATTCCAAATTACTCTTTTGGGTGTAATTCAATCTTCCGAGAGGGCATGATAGAGCTTATTGTGCCAATTCCTTTGAGATTCATTGAAAAGCTTCCAAATGATGGTTGCCAAATTTGTATTTGTTGATTCCACTTTTCCATTCCCTTGGGGCTGATAATATGAAGAATGATCAAGGGAAATTCCATAGCCATAGAAAAAAATCAAATCATCTCGGAAGAATAAAAATTAGAAGCATTATCAGTCACGATTATTTTTGGCACTCCAACCCTTGTCAAGATGTTCTCTTTGATAAAATTACACACCACCTCTGAAGTAGTAATTTGGCTAGAATAGCTTCTACCCACTTTGTGAAGTAATATGTAGCAATTAGCACGTGAGTGTGTCCAACACTAGAAGGTGGGTTGAGAGTTCCAATAAAATCCAATCCCCATTGTTGAACATGTTCATTAATAACTACTGGTTTGAGTGGTAAAGCATCCATCTTAGGTCTTCCAACAAAATTCTAACATACTTCACACTTTCCTACCCATTTTGATGCATCTCAAAACAATGTAGGCCAATAGTATCCTGCACAAAGGAGTTTGTGAGCAGTGATAGTAGAAGAGAAATTCCCTCCATAGGATTGATCATGAAAAGCTACAAAAAAAATCTTCTGTTGTTCTTTGTCCACACATTTAAGGAATCTTCCATCAATGCCTTGCTTGGATAAAGCATTTTCCCATAATACATATTGTGTATACCTTAGCTTAATAGATCTATTTTCCTTGGCACTTAAGTGAGATGTACATTCTCCATAATTAATATTATGTGCAATATCATCATACCACTCATCTTTTGAACTGAGAAAGAGGACAACAAGAACATCAACAACTTCTCTGGAAAATTATTCATCAGCTCCCTCAGTAATGAGTTCACATAAGCCTTTACCCAGGAATAGCTTTGTTGGCTTGATATCGAGGTCATATTCATGAACCTTTTCCACCCAATTTCCTCTCTTAGTTCCAAACTCCTGTTGTGTAAGAATAGACTTAATAGTTGTATCATGTACAAATACAATAGAGTGAGAATTAAGGATATAAAAATGAAACTGCTTGACAACTTTGACTACTACAAAAGCATGTTTCTCCATCAGAGTATACTTTAGTTCATGATATTTTAGAACATAAATCATGAAGTAAATTGGGAGTTTATGATTCTTAGAGTCTTTTTGAGTTAGTATAGAAGCCAATGTATTCTCAGTAGCATAGCAATAAATAATGAAATCTTTGATGAAATCAGGACATACTAGGATGGGATTTTTAACAATAGCTTTCTTGATACCTTTAAAAGCTTCTTTTCCTTCAAGATTCTAACTAAAGGTTTTCTTCCCTCTCATCATTTGATCAATGCTCATGGTTAGTTCTATAAATTATGGGATGAATCTCCTTAAGAAATTTATCTTACCAAAGAAAGAATGAACACCCTTTTTTCTTGTGGGAAGAGGAATTTTTTGAATTGCCTGAACTCTTTCTGGATCTATCTTGATTCCTTATTTGGAGATAATATGTCCCATCATCTTTCCTTTAGTAACACAAAAGATAGAATTTTTAGGATTAAGATATACTCCATGTTCTCTACATTTTTGAAGAACTATTTCAAGATGTTGAAAGTGACCTACCCTTGTTTTGGAGAAAACAGTCAAATCATCAAGCTATAAAACAATGCATTTTCCCTTGAGACTACCAAAATCTAAGTCCATTTCCCTCTAGACAGTCGCACTAGGATTGATAAGAAAAAATTGCATCCTCTTGTAGGAAAATTTTCCCCAAGGAGTAGTAAATGTAGTCTTGTGTTGATCTGGGGTACTGAATTCCAACTGATTGTATCCATAGAATCCATCTTGCATGGATAACATCTCAGAGCCTGTGACATCTTGTAAAACTTGATCCATCATGGGGAGAGAGTAATTTTAATTTAGAGAGGCCTGATTTAAATTACTGAAATCCACACAAATACGAATCTCACCATTCTTCTTTCTTACTGGCATAATGTTGGCATTCTATGTTGAATGATGTATAGGGAAAATGATCTTTACTTTGAGTAATTTTTGAATCTCTTGAAAAATGGTATCAACAATCTTGGTATTGGATTTCCTTTACTTCTGTTTGAAATGTTTAATCCCAAGTCTTAGAGGAATATAGTGTTGCATCTCCTTTATTTGAAAAGCTTTGAGATCATCATATGAATAGGCAAGAATGTCAGCATATCTTTTTAATAGGTTTGTTTCTTTCTTCCTTTCTTATTGAGTGCAACATTTCCCAATATTCACCATCTTGGGTTCATCATTACTTACAATATTAACATTCTCATACTCAAAAAAGTGAAGATCTCTTTGAGAAGATTTAGATTTTATGTACCTATCATGCTTATTGAACAGATCCTCTAAACTTACCATCCCTTTGGGAATATTGTTACCTTTCAATTTGATACAGCAATCCTAATCCATTTCTTCCTTAATATCATCTTCTTTAGAGGGCACATATTCTCTAGAAAGAGTCTCACTTCCTTCAAAATATAATTGATTGAAGTTATCTTTAAGCTCCAAGAAAGAGAGTAAGTGTTGATCATCATTGAAAATTTTTCAATTACTTGCATTATCTAGCATACTAGGCCTATGAATCATTTCAATGGTAAATTTTTCTTGAGAAAAATTTGGATGAGGAATCAAAAAAGATCCTGAGATAGCCAGAGAGTCCACTCTAGTATTCATTTCTCTCAGGACATCTTCAATTGAGAAAACATAAAGAAATTCAATGGATTCTTAGACAAGACTTCTATAATGTTTTAATATCCTATTCTTGACTTGAAAAAGATCCCTGACTTGTTTCACAATTAACTCTGCATCACCACAAGCACAAATATTCTTCACTCCCATTTATTTTTGCCACGTTCAATCTGAGGATGAGATCCTCATATTCAGATGTGTTGTTTGCATTTTCAAAATAAATTTTAAATGAAAATGGATGAATCTTTTCTTCTGGAGAGATTAACACTATGCCAGCTCCAGAACCAGATGAAGAGAAACTCCCATCAAACTTCAAGGTCCAAATTCCATTAGGATTGTGAATTACTCCCTTAGGAAGTTTTTCCTCATCTTCTGACATGATCATATAGTTACCATGCCCTATATCTTCATAGAGTATTTGTGCTTTTAGATCATCAGTATTTTGCACAATGTACTTAGTCTGTCTTTCTGGTAGCAGATTTTTCATTTTTCCATTGACGAGAATTGATGTGTGTGACCACTCCATTTATATTTCACCTCCCACTTCTCTACAAAAATTTTGACTTAGTAACATACCATATGTTAGAAGCACGGGAATACTAAGAGGGGGGTGAATCAATATTCCATAATTTAAAATTTTCTCCAACTTAATAATTTTGTTTTTACACTTAATAAGATATTCAAATATGAAGATAAATGAGAGCACACAAAGAAATCAAATGCACATAACACCAGATATACCATGGTTCACCCAATGTGGGCTACATCCACCAAAAAGAGACAGCTTGGATCTACTTTCCAAAGCTAGCTGAAATAAATTAGTGTTTATAAAAGTATGAGCACCCACTCATAGAAGACACCAATCTCCAAGCTGAACACCAATTCATCCATTGAATTCAAACACCATTGACTTTGTAATCTCTGATTCAAAGCACCAACTTCTGGAGACACCAATCCCCAATCCAAAGCACCCACTTCAGAAAATCTGCAATACAAATTAATAATCTTTCTCCTTCTTTATTTTCTCTCTCACATACTCATACTCACTTAAGAGATTTACAATAATAACTTCACATACATATCACTCTTAAAAAATGCTCCTTCTTTTCCACACTTTGAAATGTGCACACAACACTTGTTTATTTAGGAATAAGGAGAGGAAAAACCACTTGTGGTTTCCCTAAAACCATGTGCCCATACCATGGGAAAATTTACTTGAAAAAATGCGCCATATTTGGAATGAGGAAGCCACATCACTTAGTGGTTACAAAAATAATGAATATTTGCTCTAAATAGCAATATTCTTTTTCATGGTCAAGTGTAACTCATATTTTTCAATAAATACGCATGACCAACTTCCCTTACACGTCCTTAATTTTCCATAAATGAAAAAATCCTCCCCATAAGGATATATTCTCTTTTTGACTTCAATTTTGTAACTCCTCCATGATTTTAGAATCAATTTGTAACTCCTCCATGTCATAAATCATCACTAATGCAAAAGAAACTCCCATTTTTAATTCAAAATTTTATCATGCATTAAGTAACCTTCATTTTAAATGTATGTCATTAAAAAATGATCCATTACACATCCCACCATGTGTCATAGGATTCCTTTGTGATTTTGAATATTAAAATATTTAAATTTTGAAATCACACTAATTTTGACATGGATAAATATTTTACAAACACTAATGTTGTACCTTTGAAATCAATGAAAAATACTCAACAAACTCCCCTTTTGTCATTGATGGAAAACCTCTGCTAAAATTATTCGTGAGAACCTGTTTGCTATGAAATCCAACTTTCTGCCTCTGAGCTCTTTTTCTACCGATGCATTGTACTTGTTCTATGTAACTCTCCCCCATGCTAGAATTCTCCCCCTTTAACATCAATGGCAAGGGATAACTAAACCAATTACCTAAACCTGTACACGGAGCTAAAGATAATGCAATGTGTGGCTCCCCCTATGTCCATACTCCCCATGAGATAGTCAATGAGTAAGAGTGATAGGAATCACTCCTAACTTTTGTCTGAGTGACTCAAAATATTCCTTTGGTGGTTTTGTAAATATATCAGAAATATGATCCTTAGTTCCAACATATTCCAATTTCACCTACTGATCTGCAACTTTCTCTCTCAAGAAGTGATACTTAATGGGAATGTGCTTTGTCCTAGAATGCATGAATAGATTTTTTTAGATGTTAATAGCACTCGTATTGTCACAAAAAATGGAAATAGGATGCTCATAATCTACCTTTATGTCCTTCAATGTTTGCTTCATCCAAAGCACCTGTGTACAACATGCCACTGCTGCAATATACTCTACTTCTGCTGTAGATAATGAAACTGAGGCATGTTTCTTACTGAACCATGACACTAATCTGTCACCAAGATAAAAAGCTCCCCCACTTGTACTTTTCCTATCATCAACACTTCCTTCCCAATCTACATCTTTGAATGCTGTAAGAGTGAAATCATCACTCTTTTGATACCATAAACCATAACCCAACATACCTTTCAAATATTTACAAATTATTTTCACTGTTGCTACATGAGTTTCCTTTGGTGTAGCCTAAAACCATGTAACTAATCCAACAACCTGTATAATATCTGGTCTAGATGTTGTGGTATATAACAAGCTTCCTATCATAGACCTATACAAGTTTTGATTAACATTAAGAGACTCGTCATTCTTACTCAACTTGCAACTTGCAATCATGGGTGTACTAACCAAATTGCAATCTTCTATTCTAAATTTTTTCAACATCTCCTTTATATACTTGGTTTGTGAAATAAAAATGCCTTGACTAGACTATTCAATTTGCAAACCAAGAAAGTAAGACAACTCACCAAGCATAAATATCTCAAACTCCTTTTGCATCTTCTCTACAAATTCTTTGCATAATCTCCTACAACTGCTTCCAAAAATAATGTCATCCACATAATCCAAAACTATCACCTAATGTTCTCCTTCTATCTTGATGTACAAATTGTTATCCACAATTCCTTTTCTAAATCCTTGTTCCTGCAAGTACTTGTCTATTCTAGAGTACCAAGCTCTAGGAGCTTGTTTCATCTATAAAGAGCCTTTTTTAACTTGCATACAAAATCTATATTTTCTGATAGAATAAAACCTTCTCGCTGCTCTATATAAACTTCTTCATCTAAGTTTCCATTCAAGAAAACTGATTTTACATCCATTTGATAAAATTTAAAATTCTTGAAACAAGAAAATGCTAAAAGCATTCTTACCACCTCCATGTGAGAAAAATGTGCAAATGTCTCCTCAAAATCAATTCCTTCAACTTGTGAGTATCCTTTGCACACTAATTTGGCCTTGTTTGTGACAACTTCTCCTTCTTCATTCATCTTGTTTCTAAAGACCCACTTGGTACTAATAATGTTCTTGTCCTTTGGTCATGGAAATAACTCCCATCTTTCATTCTTTTCTATCTGATTAAGTTCCTCTTCCATGGATTTTATCCAAAAATTATCCTTACTAGCTTCATCAAAATAACTTGGTTCAACCTTAGACAACAAAGAAAAGTTTACCTCTTATGGTACACTTGCTAGTCTCCTCCTTGTTTGCACTCCAATATCTTTGTTTCCAATTATTTTATTTTCTAGATGATTCTTTTGAATAGATCTGGATGGTGTCTTTGTGTCTTCTCATTAATATTCTTCTTCTTCTTCTTCTTCCTCTTTCTCATATTTTATTTCTTCATCCTCTTTTTGCACCGCTGGGTGTCATGTTTTCTTCTTTGGTTTCCAGTCATCAAATTTCACATTTATACTTTCCACTAATTTCTGAAGTCTCTTATTATAGCACCTATAGGCCTTGCTTCTTGATGAATAACTAAGGAATATGCCCTCATTTTCTCTAGAATCAAATTTTCCAAGATCATCTTCATCATCTCTCTTAATGTAGCACTTACTTCCAAACACTTTGAAGTGTTTCACAGAAGCTGGTCTTCCCTTCCATAACTCATATGGTGTCTTTTCTATATTTACTTGAATCTATGTTCTATTAAGAATATACACTAATGTGTACATTGCCTCTCTCCAAAAATCATCTAGTAACTTAGAATCATTTAGCATTGTCCTTGTCATTTCCTATATTTTTCTATTTTTCCGTTCAACTACACCATTCTATTCTGGTGTTCTTACTGTAGAAAATTGTCTTCTGATTCCATTCTCTTCACAAAACTCATCAAATTCGTTAGACATAAATTCACCTCCTCTGTCTGATCACAAGCACTTGATCTTAGATTTTTTCTCATTCTCAATCAAAGCTTTAAAATTTTTGGATTGATCAAAAGCTTTTGATTTTTCTTTTAGAAATGCAACCCATGTCATTCTAGTAAAGTCATCAATTAATAACATAAAATAAGAATCACCTTATAATCTTTGTGTTCTTGTTAGCCCATAGAGATCAATATGAATTAGCTCCAATGGATTTGTTGTAGAGTAATCCTTTGTCCTGAATCTGACCCTTGTCTGCTTCCCATGTTGACACTGTCTGCAGATAGTACTTTGCAATTTTGTGATCTTGGGTAAATCTCTCACTGCTTGTTTTGAGCTTATTTTCACCATGTTGTCAAAATTAATGTGACCCAATATCTTGTGCCATAACCAACTTTCATCAATCTGGATCATGCAACATTTTTCTCCCTTTACATCACTCAAAATTTATAGGTTGTTTCTTTTTCTATTTACATCTGGAACCCATTTACATGTATCCTTCTTTCTAATTTCACAACCCTCAGCATAAAACGTGAGTGTATAACTGACACTCAAAAGATTATGTTTCAATCCTTCAACAAGTAAAAAATTTTCAACTTTAGCTTGATCATTTAATTTTATGTTACCTCTTCCTGTGATCTTGGCTGTAGTGTTATCTCCAAACTTTATTGTACCTCTATTATCCTTTTTCAACTTTAGGAACTTACTTCTATCACCCGTCATATGGCTAGAACATCCACTATAAATGTACCAAGGTTGTTATTCATTTTGTGCATGAAGCACCATTTGTACCAACATAACCTCTTCCTTTTCTTCCTCCTTTCCCTGTTGCCACACTTTCTTATTGTTGGCTTTCTGTATGATCTGTTTTCCCTCTTTATCTTGCTTTGGCTTTTCTGTAATCCTACTCCTGCATAATCTTGCTATGTGGCCAACTTTGTTACATTCATAACATCTAATATCATTCTAATTCAAATTTGACAATGTAGTAAAAGAGTTGTAGTTTCTAGCATCAAATTTTTGATTCCAATTTTGAACCTTAGATCTATAGTTCATCATCTTATAACCATAATTGTGACATGAAATACAATAACCATGAAAATAATACCTGGTCATGTAGTTCTACCTTTGATAAGATGAGTTTTTGAAACTTCTTATTATCACCTTCTTCCATTTGTTATCTTCTTTGTTGTTGTTCTATGGAGGATGATCTTCTTGTTTCTTGCTACTTTCTCCTTTACTAAAGCTTTTTAAGATATCTGCATAGCTGGATTTCTTCTCTAGTTCTTTGGTCTCTTTCTTTTCCAGCTTCATTGAATCCAATACCACCTTTGGATGATTTTGGTTTTTGTTTATCCATAATTTTTCTCAACACCTCATAACTCTTTTCAAACTTGAGTCTTTTGTTTAACTTTTCAGTTTCTAGTCTAAGTGTGATAATCTCTTACTCTAATATTTTGCATTCTTCTTATTTTGATTTCAACTATTTTTTAATCACTTCCTCTATTCTCTTTGCCTCTTCAACTTGAATATTTAGATCAACAATAGTATCTTCACATTATTTATCAGCATCCATATTTTTCTTTGCTTCTTCATACTCTTGAAGTTGCATTTTTTGCTTCAGGGTCTTCTTTTTGAGTCTCTTAATCTCACCCAAGGCACAGATGAGTTCTTCTTCCAATTTCACCTCACCTTCTTTGTCAACTATGTCTCCAGCTTCCACTTTTCCATCTTCAAGGGCCATAAAAAAAATTTCTTCAATGTCACCTTCTAGACAATCTTCCTCTGAGCTATCATCTTTTCTGGTGCATAGAATCTTCTTGCTTTGGTTCCAGTTATTCTTCTTTTCAAAATTCCTTTGTTTGAAACTCTTTTTGTAGAAAGGATTCACTTTCTTTGCTTTGACAAGATATTCATCATCACTTTAATTTTTTGCATATGGACACTTAGCTACAAAATGTCCAATCTCACCACATTTAAAACATTTAAAAGGAAGTTTACCTTTGTACTTGCCAGATCCTCTTTTCAGATTTTTCACAAATAGAGATTCTTCTTCCTCATCAGATTCATCATCTGATTCAACCTTCTTCTCTTTTCCTTTTGAAGCTTTGAAAGTAGATTCTCTTTTTCTTTGCTTATCTGGTTCTGTTCTCATCTCATAAGTTGTGAGTATTCCATATAACTCATCCATTTTCATTTTATATAGATCCTTAAGTTCTTCAATAGTTGAAACTTTAGCATTAAATCTAGGAAGTAGATATTTTAATACCTTTTGTACTATTACTTGGTCTTCCATATCTTCACCCAAGCCTTTTATCATGTTCACGGTCTCATCCACATGGAGTAAATATGCTATAATGTTCTCTTCCTCCTTCATCTTTAGACTCTCAAAATTTATTTTGTGTGTCTGAAGCTTTATCATCTTTACTTTCGAATCTTCTTCATATAAACCGTTGAGCTTATCCCACATCTCCTTGGTAGGTTTGCAAAGCATAATCTTTACAAACTCTAAATCTGTTGCACCACACAAAATAGCATTCATAGCTTTAGCATTATTTTCACTTTGTATCTTACTAGCCTGATCTGTAGGTGGAAATGTGGGTATCGTATAGCCATTCTCAACTAGCTACCAAATATCATGTCTAAGAGAATTCAAGTAAGTTTGCATCCTTATGCTCCAAAAGGCATAGTTTGATCCATCAAATAACGGAGATTTTTTTGTGGAGAATCCTTCCTAAGTTACCATCATGCTTATTGATCTACCTTCTAGCTGTTAAGCTACATAGAAGGAACTTGCTCTGATACCAATTATTAGAAGCATGGGAATACTGATAGGGG
Source organism: Taxus chinensis (assembly GCA_019776745.2). Classification (NCBI taxonomy): domain Eukaryota; kingdom Viridiplantae; phylum Streptophyta; class Pinopsida; order Cupressales; family Taxaceae; genus Taxus; species Taxus chinensis. The sequence continues at coordinate 28,436,991 of CM034147.1, forward strand.
GTGAATCAGTATTCCATAATTTAAAATTTTCTCAAACTTAGTAAAAAAAATTTACACTTAATAAGATATTCAAATCTAAAAATAAAGGAGAGCACACACATAAATCAAATGCACATAACACTAGATATACCGTGGTTCACCCAATGTGGCCTACATCCACCAAAAGGAGACTGCTTAGATCTACTATCAAATCTAGCCAAAATAAAATAGTGCTTACAAATTATGAGCACCCACTCACAAAATACACCAATCTCCAATCCGAACACCAATTCAACCCTTGAATGTAAACACCATTGACTTTGCAATCTCTGATTCGAAGAACCAACTTCTAGAGACACCAATCCCTAATCCGAAGCACCCACTTCAGAAACTCTACAATACAAATCAATAATCTTTCCCCTTATTTATTTTTTCTCTCACATATTCATACTCACTTAAGAGATTTACAATAATAACTTCACATACATATCACTCTTAGAAAATGCTCTTTCTTTTCCATACTTTAAAATGTTCACACAACCCTTGTTTATATAGGAAGAAGGAGAGGAAAAACCACTTATGGTTTCCCTAAAACCATGTGCCCATACCATGGGAAAATTTAATTGAACAAATGCACCATATTTGGAATGAGAAAGCCACATCACTTAGTGGTTACAAAAATAATGAATATTTTCTCTAAATAGCAATATTCTTTTTCATGGTCAAGTGTAACTCATATTTTTCAATAAATACACATGACCAACTTCCCTTACACGTCCTTAATGTTCCATAAATGAAAAAATCCGCCCCATAAGGATATATTCTCTTTTTAACTTCAATTTTGTAACTCCTCCATAATTTTGGAATCAATTTGTAACTCCTCCATGTCATAACTCATCACTAATGCAAAAGTAACTCCCGTTTTTAATTCAAACATTTATCATGCATTCAGTAACCTTCATTTTAAATGTAAGTCATTAAAAAATGATCCATTACACATCCCACCATGTGTCATAGTATTCCTTTGTGATGTTGAATATTAAAATATTCAAATTTTGACATCACACTAATTTTGACATGGATAAATATTTTACAAACACTAATGTTGTAAAATAGAATATTAAGATAATACTCAGAGCTCAATATTTATATCAACACTAATGTTGTACCTTTGACATCAATGAAAAAATACTCAACACCATATGAGGGAGGAATTGTAGCCACCAAAATAGTGGCTTTGACCCTTTTCTCTAGAAAATCAACGAAAGCCACTTGTGCATATTTGATTCTTCCAACCAATGGTACTTCTCTACTTTCCATGGAGTAGCAGGAACCAAATGTACGTGTTAGAGTTAGGCCCAAAGCATGAGCTACTTTTGTAGGCATCACATTATCTGATGCTCCTGAGTCAATAACATAATTACTAAGTTTGTGGTTAGCTATGAGAAGTGCTATATAAAATGGTTTAATATTCTCATTAGGTTAAGAGAATGCGGCCACAAGACTTCATTAAGATGAGGAGGAGGGAGTAGGTAATATACCTTTAGAAGTATTGGGAGAAGTTTTGGATTTGGAATTGATAAATTTTACTACTTTAGCAAAATCATTTGGTTGAGTTTGGTAAAATTCTGCCTCTGAGATTTGGATCTTTGTCTTCTTGATGTGGTTAATGATATCAAAAGATCCAGAGGTGGATGGGGCATCATTACTAGGAATGAGGGGAACTTTGGACTTATCAGGATTAGGATTTGAAAAACAAGAAGTTCCAGAATTGGAGATAGAAGGAGAAGAATTAGCATTACTCGCCTTTTTTGTGGAGGTAGTGGGAATACGGGCTCCTCTTCTTGCAACTACTGGAATAGTTATAGGAACTTCCTTAGATTTTTTAGAAGTTTATACCAATTTTTCCTTCATGTTCATGCGCTCTTGATTCATAACAACATATGACTCACTATTCATATTTGCCACTACTTCATCTTCATCATCTATACCTTCAGTGGTGAGGAAACTTGAGACTCGTCAAAATCTTCTTGTTCTTCATTGAATTCTTCTTCAGGCTCTTCATAGTCTTCATTATCCTCTTCATCATTATCTTCTTGAACTTCACAAGTTGCATTGACTAGAACCTTGATGGGTGGGCCTTCGATATCTAATCTATTCTGAGAAGAGAACAAACGGTTTCTAGGCTGAAAATTCTTTCTTAGAATATCTTGGTAAGGAGCATGTTGAGCTAATTGCTTCTTGATAGAAATAATACCATTTGCTATATTCTACACTAATTGATATGAATTGGCTCCTAAGGAGGAAGAGGAAGATGCTTTAGATTTGGAGGACTTTTTTTTCAATTTTACAAGCATTATTAGATCATCTTCAACACTGATAGCCAATCATTGATCAACATCCAGGGTCAGAATATTAGCCCTCCTTAGTGCATAACTTACTTAAGGCAACTGGGCATTAAGGAAAAATCACTTTTGGATTTGATCTACAAGATGGGTGTTCTATGGAATCTTATGAATCAATTTGTTAAATTTAACCACAAAATCCCTCATGGGCTCATCTGGATTCTTTTTAATATGATAAATTTGAGCTAAGATAACATGTACATCTTCAGTAGGTTTAAAACATTTCTCAAACTAAGTTTTCATAGTAGTCTAATCAGTAACCAACCCAGCAGGAATATGATAGAACCAATCAGTAGCATTTTCCTACAATGTTTCAATGAAGAGACTAACATAAACATCTTCATGCTTAACCCAAAGAATCCCACATATAAAAATGAAAGTTGCAATGTGTTCATCTAGGTGTACTTTCCCGTCACCCCAGAATTTAGGAAAATGTTTCCTGTTACCCCTGGGTAACTCATGCAATGGTTGAGGAAGAGAAAGAGGCTCAACCTACTGTCCCTAAGGTAATGGTGTTTCCATATTTGGAAATATTGACTAAAGGGGAACTATAATTCCATAAAGTACTAGGGAATAGAGATTAGGAATGAGTTGATCTTGAGGAATAATACTCTTAGAAATCTTGCTTTCAGCTCTGTGCTTACAGAATGCATTCTTTTGTTCCTTTATTCTGGAGGAAGAGGATAGTTTTGTTGCTCTAGAAGTTGAAATGGAAAATCTTCTACTCCTAGATTTTTCTTACTACGTGTATATCGTAGAGTCACTAGAATGAAAACAAAATGATCTTGAAGTTATTCAAAAATGGTTATGTTAAAATGAAATCCCCAGTAGAGTTTCTAAAAACTATTGGTTTTTTAATTAGTACTTAGGTAATCAACATTCAGAGGATAGCAATTCCCTCCTCTTTATGGGAGAGGTTCCCTTATTTAAAGCAAGCAACAAAGCTTATATACAAATATACAACTTTCATATTAATGAGGAATCCCCTTCCTTCCCCTTCCTTCAATTATTCACTATTATCCTCACTCAAAACAATGACATCTTCTGACTTTGCAGGAACCTATGACTACTCCAAAGAAATTTCCTCCCTTTCCTCAATCATTTTCTCTTGCTTGAAAAACTTGACTTTCTTCATGTATACCTTGGTCGAAGAGGAAGGAGTGGATTTCTCAATCCTCTCAACATTGAGTGTAGGTTCTTCTTTGCTATGAGAGGAAGTTTCTTACGAAGAAGACCTAGCTCAGTTCATCCTAAAGTTCTACATTTTATTATCAAACTAGAGCTTGGTTCTCACTAAAACTAGGTTGTTCACCTCTTTCAAATCATATTGCTCTTTTACAAACCAATCAATGGTTTCAAGAGGAGATTTTCTTATGGTTCTCTCATATTCAATAGATTGCAGGTCTTCATCATCATCCTAGATTTTTTTAGATACTTTGTAGAGATTGAAATCTATAATTTGTTAAAGAGAAACTCTACCAAAATACCTTCTCCTAGCCTCAAAGTCATCCACACAATTGGCCCAATAATCTTCATTATTAGAAAATTGAATGAAACCTAATCTAATATTCTTAGCAATATATCCCTTGATATCAAAGCAAGTTCAAGACTTGAAATGATGAAGAGTAAGAGGAACAATGGTTCGATCAATGTTTTGAGCATCAAGGGTTGTTTTGCATGTATAATTTCCCAAGGTGATAGGGAAATGAATGCCAGCAATCTTTTTATCTTTGTAAGTCTGATTAATTTTGTCTAATTACCTACAAATTTTAACCAGGGCCATTTTATCATTATAGAACATAGGAAGCTTTATAAAGGAACCGTCAAAACCAGCTAGCCTAAGATATGAAAACATTTTTAATTCAGTGAAGAAAATCCCATAGTCAGATATCAAATGCTTCCTTAGAAAACCTCCGAGCGGTATTTCCTTCCAAAAGCTTCACAATATATATGGTGAAGGCATCATTGACTCTCCTGAAATGATGATTGCTGACTTTGAGAGTTAATTTGGGACAATACTCATATAAAGGAGCATCCTTCTTATTCTCAACAAAAGAGAATCCAATCCATTCCCTGGATGCTGCAATGGTGTACATGAGATAAGAGGACATGTGGAAGGTATTTATTCTTTAAACATTAACCAACTTCTCTATTAGGTTTTCACAAATTATCTCTCCCCAATTCAGACTCTACTTCCCCTCACAGATGATGTTTATATAAGAACACATCCAAAAATGGAATTCATTTGTAGAAGTCATTTCCATGGTCCTAGCCAAAAGATTGATGATGTTGTAAAGTTATTCATTGAAATCAACCCTGAACAATGATTTAGAAAGTCTGGATGCTCCCTTTTTAGGGTTCTTCAACCATGATTTAGCTACACTAGCCTTATATCTCTCACTATCCTAGTCAAATAGTTCTTATGCTTGAGAAAGGGTGAGAGTATTGGCCCCTTCCACTATTGGGATGCACAGGGAAACACATATAGCTTTAGAATCTAGTCACACAAATACTTCACCATGTATATCAATGATCTCTTTGGATTCCAGATTGAAACAAGCCTCGCAAGCAAGAACAGTGTCAGCATACTACATAAAGATAGGAAAACCACCTGTGAATGCAATCCCACTATTTTTGATCATTTGACTGATGGGAGTAGGGTTATCACATTCAAGTCTTCTCCAAAAAAATCAAGGTCTAGATGTCGAGATTCACTATCACCGATGTCAGGTATAGAGGTTTCCAATGAGGAGAGATGCTCGTGCCCTTGACACCACATCTTCATTGTGACAGAGGTAGAGAGAATATAACCTTCAATGGAGTATTACCACAATCTCAAATAATCCCTGCAAGATAAAATATAGAAGCATAGATGCGGGCAATAGCTTGATTTTCTCAAACATGAGCAGTAGGGAATGAACGAGCAAGTGTGAAAATGAATGAATGGCTACCTCTCTTTAAATAGCCATGAACTGGAATGGATGGATAGAGAAAATAATGAATGTGCAATAAATAACCCTGTGCCAACTCAAAAAAGTGATATGTAGGAAAGTCAAAAAAACTTGGCCTAGATGGTTCATAGGACATGTGGGATGCGTGGAGCTGATATACTCGATCAAAGAAGAATGCAGAAAAAGTGGGTTTAGAGAGCACAAACAGTCTAAGGGAAATACGGGACATGTGTAGCTGATTTAGCTGATATATAAGGTAGTGTGGGAAAGTCATAAAATTGGCGAACAGAGAGCTCGGAAGTACTTGGGACAAGCAGGGAAAAAATATCCAACTTAGCCGATTAGAGAGGAATGCCGGTAAGTTGGAAAATCGGCTAACAGGAGGTCTGATAGTCCAAGGGACATGCGGGATGCATGGAACTGATTTAGCTGATGAGTAATTGATGAGGGTAAAGTGGGTCTAGAGATCACAAACAATCTAAGGGACATGGGAACATGAAATATGTGCAAACCTAAAAAAAAATCTGATATACAAGGTAATGCGGAGAAAGCGGAAAATTGGGGAACTGGAGGCCCAGTGGCACTTGGGACACATGGGAAAAAAATACCCAATTTAATCACAAAACACTCAAAATGACCCCAAAGAGTGAAATTTTCTAACTTCTTGAGTTTCTCAATTTACCAAAACATTTCCAAAGGACACTGACTCAAAAATTTTGTAAATTTTTCTTTGAAAAAGAAGGGAATTTTTAAGGTGACAAAACTCTTTTCGAAATTTTTTTTCCAAACATAACATATTCAAAAACATTCATGTTTTAGTGGGGTCTACTCATCACCACATGCCCTATCTTACCTTATAAAAATATGGAGGAGTCCTATACAACCTATAATTATCATTATATAACAAACAATCAGTTATGGGCACTTATCATCGATATGAATTCTACCTCTTTTGAGCTATGGATTTAAACTCATAAAAAAATTATAACTTCTTAACATTCATTCATAAAAATGTGAAGATGAAATGAAATCATTATTATTTTAAAATTCTCCTAGCTTAATGAAAAATCATTCCTAAAATCTACATGGTCCCATGTTAAGCAGAAAATTTATGGTGAGCATGATAAGTTACAATTCGAGCTACAAACCACCTTCTTCTCAACCATGTTTCACCCAAAACACTATAACTTGCAAAATATTCTTCATGGAAACCTAAAATTTTTTCTAGAAATCTAATACACTCATGTGAAATGTCTCCAATAATTATCATGGCTCAAATAGGTCTGAATATTCATATCCCATTTTATTTTCATGACCATCCCTTATGTTTTTGCATGGTATAGGCTAGGTCATAGTAGAAGAACCTCATAACTCAACAAGAGACCTCTCCAAAATTCCCTAAAATATATGAGATAATATGTCTCACATCCATGCATGCCTCTATGATCTCACATGAATCTATACCACATCCTCATGCTTCATTTGGTCTTCACGTAGTTAGACTAGGTCTACCTGAGCTCCTGAAACAAGGTCTTCCATATGTACCTACAGTATAAAACTCATGTGAGTTCCTAAATTCTCTCCAAACATGTTCTCTATTTCAATACCATGCTCCTCAAGCTATCAAACAACTCAAACCAATATTCTCCATCACCTAGGATAGTTAGGTCACCTAACTAGGCTTGCTAAACTAGGTCAATCCCACTAGATAAAATCATTACCATCATAGCAACATCTAAATATCCATTTCGTCATCATACTAATAATGTTATGACACTTCTCCACCATCCTATTTGTGATTAATGATATTTTACATCAATTATATCCATGTATTAATTAGCTAAGCTAAGAGAATTGAAACTAACTCCTAATAGTTCCAAAACAAAGCTAATTAAACATAAATCATCATACTAAGAGCTTAAAGAGACTAAATATAAACAACATGAATAGAAATTTGAAGGAAATCAAACTAACATGTTAATCATTATTCTCTACTCTTTGAAAGCTAACTAAAATTGGACCTTTGTAGATCCTTAGCAATCAAAATGTGATTTTTTGTCTAATCCCAAGGGTTTGAGAATGGAGTCTCATCAATACATCTCTACAAGGCCATTTTGATTCTCTCCATATTACCCAAATATTAGATGGATGAAATGAAAAATGAAGATACCTAGCTCAACACTAATGGAGGATGCTCAAATATGAAAATGCCTATAGTTTATGATATATGCATGCAAAGGTGTAAGAAGAAAGGTAGGAGGAGAGTTATTTATATAACCCTATACTTTTAAGAAGCTTTAAATCCTATTGTATGTTGGATAATAGAAAAGATAGGTTAGTTAGGGATAAACATACTTTAAGTTTCTTTAGGAGAGATTAATATATCATTAATGATTCGTGGGAGTTTATGGGGTGTATTAATTAATCAAGAGTTATTAACTAATAGGTAGGTGTAAGATTATAGAATAATTTTAGAGTAAAGTTAGCAAGATTTGGGTTATGAGAGGAGTTTTAATCAAATAAAATGATGATTTATTGATTTAACAGAAAGGGAAGTTAATTAATATAGATAGAAAGGAACACTAATTAACGAAAGGTTATTAATCAATGTCTTGAATGATAGAAGGGTTAATTAATTAGCGTAATGTAATTAATCAGCAGTGATAGAAGAGAAAAGGTGGTTTATTGAGAATATGTAGTTATTTTTTGGGAAAGGGGATAATTATCACAATTTAAGTATTTAAATTGCTCAATCCAAATTATAGGTGTCTACATTTTCCCCTTTTTAGGGCGACGTAAGTGACCACACTTCAAAAATAGTAGACAAGTACAAACACGTGAGTTTTGACAAAAAATAGTGGATTCAAGGATTCCCCCTCAAGTGTCAATGGTGTGATGAAAGAGGTTGATCGACGATCGAAAAAATTAAGGAAACGGATAAAAGAACGATGAGGGGCAGGATGCCCTAAGTGAATAAGAAGAATAATGTTGATAGGAGAATGATCTAGAAGAAATATGAAGACAGGGAGAAAAGAACTATATTTCATCCAATGTATTTAAAAAACATTTGTGTCATCATATTTCCAATGACCAACATCATTGGTCTTTATTAAAAATATACTCATAAAGAAAAAGTGTACCATAACATAAAAAGTTATGATATAAACAATTTTTCATTACTAAATATCCTAACTCCATAGACATAACGCAACATATATAATTTAATTGTTAGTACGAATTCACAGCACCCCCAAAATGACCTATGGATCTACTTTTATAAGGCAATGTCATTTGGTGTCAATGCACAATATTGAGTTTTCCCAAAGTGTGGGACCTTTACAAATGGGGAAAGCTCTCCAGAGAAGGTTGGTTCCTCTTCCTAAACTACCTACCACAAGCTATTCTAGTGCAGTAAAACTAATCTAATCCTAATCTAACTTCCAAGGAGATAGGGAGAGGAAGAAAATAAGGAAAAATAGAGCCTATACTAAAATGGTGATACACCAGAGAAGGAAAACGTTGAACACCTATCAAAAATGCCATGGAACAAGAAGAGGTGAGCAAAGGAAGGGATGGAAAAGTGCATCACAACACCAAGGATGGATTTCACATAATAAATGTCCCAAAACTCCATGAACACATCTCCAAAACCTGTAATGAACATCTAGACATGCACAAATACCTACAATGAAGAGAGGCAAGAAGAAAGTAACCAAAAACGAGCAAGGATGGACAAATGCATCACAAAACAAGTTTTTATTTGCTCTAGAAGTTTGCAAAGAATCATCATTTCATGGGTAAGAGGAAAAAATGCCATTACAAAGCAGTAGAGGAGGCTCAAACTCCATTTTTGACCCTATAGGAGAAAATAAGGGAGAGGCAGAGAATAATGATGAACAACTTTTACAAATGAGTGAAATCTAGCTTTTATCGATCAAACAGAAAGAAAGAAATGAGAAAACATGGGAAATTTTGATTTATAACTCTAACCACTGATAAATCCATTTAATTGGCCTACAAAATGATGGGTTTCCATGAAAAAATCCATACTTCATTATACATTGCTTTGCAGAGCAAAATAGAGGCCCATACTTCATTAATTTAGTGGTTGGGAACCATTTCTATGTTTTTTGCATGTCAAAGACATTTTCCCATTTTTATCCTAAAAAATATCCATCAAGAATCAAAATTTAACCATCCATCATGTAGAGGACTTCAACATCTTTTCAATTATATAAAAATCGTGAAAATCTGAGCTCGGGAACAAAAGTTATGCCCTTCTAAAGATTTAGGGCAAAAATGGGGCAAAAATCAAGTCGATGAACCAAAACTTTAAATTTTTCCCCTTTTTTCAAATTGGGAAAAATTTCCCAAAAACCTCCACCAGCCTACCACTCCTCTATCATGTGGCATCTTCCAATTGCTTGGAGGAATGCACTTCTATTTCAGCCCTTTACGCCTTTTGACAACCTTGGAAAATTTTTCTAAATCCTTCCGCCGCCCTGACTCCCACTGCAGATAGGATACATGGAATTGTGTGATTTCTCAGTGGGGATACACATCTATTTCTACCTTTTACACATTTTTACCAAAATCCAAAAACTTCAACCTTCTTCCGCCCCCACCACTCTGCCTTGACACGTGGTGCTCTTCGATTGGTGTGGCGCCTTAACCAAATTTTCTCCACCACGGGCCCACGGGTGAAATTTTTCCTTTGTACTTTTTAGCCAAAAGGGATAAGTTTGAAAAACTCCCCCTGATTCCCACTACTCCATGGATGACACGTGTCAGCTTCTCATTTGCTACAGGCTTGCCCAAGGAAAATTTCCCCTCCAAACTCCGCCGAGACATAACTTGTGAAATACAAGGAGTTAGGAGGAATTCCTTACCTTTCTGGAAAGGGGAAAGAATTATCTATCTAATGAAATCATTTCTAAAATATTTTGAGTGCTCTAATTGTGTGAAAATTAAATTTGAAGTACCAGGAAGGAAATAATGAAGGCAAGTTATCCAAAATAAGTAGGGGGCTCATTTTGGATAAAACTTTTGGCGACTCAGAGGGGTCATCTACCTGCTAGATGAATGATCAGTGACCTTTCAAGCATCCATTGGGCATGGAATCAAGCTTGATAACCAATTTTGATCTGAATTATGAAAAATTGACCTCTGAGCCACTTGGGAACCCACCAAAACTTGGAGTTGATTTTCACCAAAATGCCACTGAAATGAACTGTGCAAGAGCGAAAAAACAACACCAAAAACTATGTACAAAATTAGAAATCATACATACCCCAAGTGGGATATCCAGAGTTTGCAAAAGCACTTCTTTTTCTGAAAGTAAACCTACCTACTCTACTCTAACCAAGAGCAAATGTAAGCTAAACAAACCCTACAACTGGTTGTAAAAAATAGCTTCCTTTCCTCAAAATTGGTAGCCATGCAAATGATTTGGAGTTGGTCATAGCTGGTTGGATGAGTGGAAAATCAATCAAAAGCTAGCCTTCTACCTAAATTAATAAGTTATCAACTAAAAACAAATCTAATACCTCTTTTAGTTTCTCTGCATTTAGATTGAAGAGGTATGACAACTGATCCTTGGTGCTTTGTAGATCATCCTCATGCTTAGAGGCAAGCATGACTGGTTGTGGCTTCTCCTTTGGCTCCAATGAAGCCAAATACATTATTGGGCATGGTCTAATTTTTTTGATATGCCCATTTCTCTAAAATTCAAAAATGAAGTTCTCTTGTAGACCTTCTTGGATGGATGGTATGGAAGAGATGATAGAATCCTCATGCCTTTTCTATTCTTCCTCCAATGAAGAACTGCTATAAAATTCAAGCTTCTGCAATTGAAATTTATCCTCCATGATAGCAATCTTATGTGCTTGGAAGGTGGATGATTAAGGATAAAATGGTGTGATTTCAATCAGTTCCTCTCCATCAAAACAGTCCTCCAAATCTGATAGATAAACTACCTCATTGTTTTCCTGCTACAAATGTTTAACTTCCTCCATGGTGTTCTCTTGATCTATAACGTGATCACCATGGTTTATCTCATCTTCAATCATTGAGTTTGAAAGATCAAACTCTTCTTCAACACTAGAACTCGAGAGAGATGAATTGAAAGGAAGAACTGAAGGTTCTTCCATAGCTTGTTTATTGTTCAAAGCCTTTGGATCTACACTTTTCTCCTCCATAGCTGGAATGTTCTCCTCTTCTTTTGGATTTGGAAAAGCTTCTCCTTCCTCTACTGCTTGAAGACAATCTTTCTCTTAATTGAACTCTTCCACTACCATGAAGTTTTTCAAATCAAACTCTTCAATCTGCTGCTCTAGAGGACAAGTTGGGGATGTAAGATATCTTTTAGGGTTTTCCTCTTCCATGGCTGATTGTGTAACTTGAATTGGATTAGAATTTCCTTCAAGTAGAGTTCCAACGTGGACACTACATTTTGAGAAAACTAATTATTGATCTACTTCTTCTTTTTTCTCTTCTTCTGTTGCAACAAAATCAATCCTAACCACCACTTTTCCTTCAACCTTAATCTCCTCTGAAGGCTTAACCATCAAGGGGATCTTTGTTATCCAAAATTTTAGAGCCCAACTTCTCAATTTTTCTGTCATTTCTTTCCTGTTGGGATCCTATTCTTACTATCCTTCATGACTAATTTTCTGATTTTCATTTTCCCAACATGGATTTGGGAATGCAAGAGGAGGGGTGGGTTTTGACTCAACTGATTTTGCAATTATTTGTGGTGGTGGAAGAGATGAAACTTCTTGTTTCCTTGGAGTGGAAGGTATTTATTTTAGCTCTTGTTGAGGGGATGAATGTTTGGAAGGAAAAGGACAAAATAATTGAGATGAGGTAGAAGACTAGGGAATGGAGAAATGAAATCAATACTTGGGGCAGCAAGGGCTAGATTTGGAATTTGGAATTCAAAATGAGATGGTGCTGCTTAAGGAATGGAAAGAGAAAAACCAAATGATGGTGTAGAACTTACCCATTGACAAGGTTGCTCAGCACCATGTTTATAGGCCTCTATCTCTGTTTTCCATTGTGCAAGTTGGGGCAGCATTTCAATCATGAAATCTAGCTTCTCCTAAGGTCTGAACTATCTTGGAAAAGGGCCTCCCCGTTGATAGGGTGCTTTGAAACCAAACTAAAATGCCTTCATTTATTCTTGATCCCTAGATTGCACCATGCCAATCTCCATCTTTTAGATCTTCTCCAACAAATCAGTATTTTCTTCTTGGTTTCCCTCACAATCTGCATATCCTTGTGCTTAAAATGCTTTATAGAAAAATTGATTTTGGAATTTCTCATATGGATATGCATACTGATTTTGAATTTGATCAAAATGCTAATCCGAAGGATTTGAGAAACATGTTGGAGGTGCGAAACATTTTTAAATGTGAATTCCATGATGGAAATGAAGTAATGATTGCACAACTTCATGGAATGATGGAAAATAATGAAGGATATGGAAAGAAGAATGAATGGAAATAGATGTAAAATAGATCTGTAACTTAGAGAATGGGTTATTAATCAGATGGAGTCGTCAGATGTGTTTGCAAGTGCCTCCAAAGGCTGAAATTTTCACATGAACACATCAACCTATAAAAAAAGGTGGAAGACCTCTAAGGTCCCACCAGGCATGCCAAAATTGTTAGTTTAAATTCACAGCACCCCCAAAATGACCTATGGATCTAATTTTTTAAGGAAATTTCATTTGGTATGAATGCACAACATTGAGTTTTCCAAAAGTGTGGGACCTTTGCAAATGGGGAAAGCTCTCCAGAGAAGGCTGGTTCCTCTTCCTAAACTACCTACCACAAGCTATTCTAGTGCAGTAAAACTAATCTAATCCTAATCTAACTTCCAAGGAGATAGGGAGAGGAAGAAAACAAGCAAAAACAAAGCCTGCACTAAAATGATGATACACAAGAGAAGGAAAACGTTGAACACCTATCAAAAATTCCATGGAACAAGAAGAGGTGAGCAAAGGAAGGGATGGACAAGTGCATCACAACACCAACGATGGATTTCACACAAAAAAATGTACCAAAAATCCATGAACACATCTCCAAAACCTGTAATGAACATCCAAACATGCACAAATACCTACAATGAAGAGAGGTAATGAGAGAAAACAACCAAAAATGAGCTAGGATGGACAAATGCATCACAAATCACATGTTTTTATTTGCTCCAAAAGTTTGCACAGAAACGTGATTTCACGGGTAAAGAGGAAAAAATTCCATTACAGAGTAGGGGAGGAGGTTAAAACTCCATTTTTGACCCTGGGGAATAAAAGAATGGAGAGGCAGACGAAGAATGATGAACAAACCTTTACAAATGAGCCAAATCTGGCTTTTATCGATCAAACAGAAAAAAAGAAAGGAGAAAACAATGGGAAATTTCCATTTAGAAATCTTAAAGCACCAACAAGATCCATGTTAAATTATCCTGCAAAGTTATGTGTTTCCATGAAAAATCCCATACTTCATTGTACATTTCTTTTCAAAGCAAAACAGAGGGCCCATACTTCATTAATTTTGGTGGTTGGGAGTCGTTGTCCTACGTTTTTTGCATGCTCAGAGATGTTTTACCATTTTTCTCCCACAAATATCCATCAAAAATTGAAATTGAACCATCCATCATGTAGTAGGACTTGAAAAAATTTCCATTGATATAGAGATCATGAAAATCTGAGCTTGGGATCGAAAGTTATGCCCTTTTGAAGATTTAGGTTAAAGAATGGGGGCAAAAATCAGATCGGTGGGCCAAAACTTTTTTAAATTTTTCCCATTTTTTCAAATCTGGGAAAAATTTCCCAAAAACCTCTATTGGTCAACCACTCCTTCTGCCACTTGGCATCTTCTTGTTGCTTGGGGGAATGTGCTTCCATTTCTGCCCTTTGCACTTTTTTACAACTCTTGGCAAATTTTGCCAAATCCTTCCACCGCCCCGACTCCCATTGCTGATAGGACACATGACATCGTGTGATTTCCCAGTGGGGATGCACCTCTATTTCTTCATTTGACCCATTTTCGGCCAAAAGCTAGAAACTTCAACCTTCGTTTCGCCCCCACCGCTCTACCTTGACACATGGCACTCTTCGATTTTGCACGTGAGTCTTAACCAAATCTTCTCCACTGCGGGCCCGCAGGTGAACCTTTTCCTTTGTGCCTTTTATCCAAAATGGATAAGTGCCAAAATACTCCCCCCGATGCTTTCCAGTCCACTGATGACACATGTTTCAGCTTCTCATTGGCTGTGGACCTGCCTAGGGAAAATTTCCCCTACTAAACTCTGTCGAGCCATAACTTGTGAAATACAAGGAGTTAGGAGATCTTCCTTACCTTTTTGGAAAGGGGAAAGAATCCTATATCTGATGAAACCATTTCTAGAATATTTTGAGTGCTCTAAATGTGTGAAAATTGAATTTGAAGCACCAGGAAGGAAAGAATGAAGGAAAGTTATCCAAAATTATTAGGGGGCTCATTTTGGATAACAGTAATGAAATACGAGAAAGTAAACAAGCTAAAATAATAGGGAAATAAGTAAAAACACACATACTCAAACAAAAAAACATTCAAGACTTTTACACACATATTTTTTATCAATATTTAGTTCCTGAATGTTCATGTTTAACGACAAGGGTTAATGATGTAGCCCCAAGCAAGGATAAATGTGAGGAGAATAACAGAGGACATTCAAGTCATGTGAAAAATCATTTGTACAATATGAAATAGTACCTAGCCGCTTGTTGTCTCAAAGGCATACATGCATAGTAAGCAAACCAAATTTGTTAATGGAAGTAAATCCAAATGATCCGGGAGTCACACACAATAACAAGTGAGAATCAAAGAAATATTTTTTGTAGGACAATTTTGATGGTTGTGCACAACGCATTAGACACACGATTTAACTACGTACATGCTTCTTACCAATGTTTTTGATAGGATTTTTTTATTTTTAAAACATATTTGAATGTTTTGAGTTTTCTGACTAACATATGTAAATTTTTTGGGATTTTGAAATTTTATACGAATGTTTTTATATTTTTGATAGTTTTCTGAAGCAATGTACTAGAAATGAAGAAATGTGGATACCCCAGTGGTAGATGGATTGTACCAGGGCAGAATGTCACACAGCTGTACAAGAAAGTGAATATGCAAATTTTCTGCCAACATGAGATGTAACAACTCTACTATATTTTCATTGGTATTTTCTTATTTGAGAAATGAATTGCAACATTGACATGTGATTTTTCATGAGTTTATGCTCCTTATAAATGAATGAATCATGTTTCTAGATTAATATTTATCTTAGTTGAGATTTTCTTTATTAATCATCCATCATTTGCAAGGTACTCTTGAATTGTGATGTTATTTAATTAATTTGTGAAATGAAAAAGATATCTTTAACTTGTGGAAAGTTCTATTTCTATTCTTGGAACCATTGGGTAAGCTAGTAAAATAGGAAAATTATCCTAAGTCATTAATGAATTATTATTATTATTTAATCAATTAATAAAATACCTTGGACTAGTTTCATTGATCCAAGGCATTCCCTTAATTCGATCTACAATTGTGATTAATGTGTGAAATTGAAGTTGTTCATTGTCATGAATAACCCAAGTATACTAATGAATATTGGTGATGTATTCCTGTTTTCTTAATATTTAGTCCCATGTTGAGTACTGGAAGGTGTTGAGAGCTGGCTTGAGTATCACCACTCCATTTTAAAAATATTTCCGGTCAGGTAAGGTTCAGAGGTGGTAGTTATTAATCCTATACTATGACTGATGTGTTGTTAATATTTGAATTTTAATGACCTAACCTAAGGCATAAGGCATATGAACTAATTTAATTCCTAAGAACCTAACCTAAGTGATTTAATCCTAATGATAATGTTAAGATTTATATAAGCCTAACCTAGGATGCAAGGGATACTTTGACCCTAACTCAAAGCTAATCCCAGTTGGCATTGGGAAGGGGGTACATGGTTAGGTAGGAAGTGGTGGTGGTTGGAACCTTTTCATGTATGGAACTTTGATTTAATGCCATTAATGGTAAACACCACCACTCCTTAGAGGTAACCCAAGTTTGGATTTGGTAGGTTGCTAAAAATGACTCTAACATGATTAGTTCGATGGATAAGAAGTTAGAAGATAACCTAGTAAAGGTTAGAGGAATTCTATGGGTTGGTAGGAGGAACAAACCATCCTTTAAAGCATTGATGATTTGGAAAATTATTCCAAAATTCTTAGGGGAAAACATGCCAGATTCGGAGAAGGTAGTATTGTTTTTAGTTTTCCATTTGGTCATTTTTTTCTCCATATCACTCTGTAAATGGAGGTTTTGGACATTTGATCTTGTTTTTAATTAGTTTGAATCTTGACTTCTCTTTTTCGTGGAGAATATGTTGTGAGACATTCCAGTGGAAAGGTGAAGGAAGTTTTGTTAATATTAACTACTTAAATTGTAAAAGATATCATGGGAGTTGGAAGAAGGATCCTGGGAGCTAGAAGAAAATTTTGAGAAGTTGTACTAGGCATGATAGGCTCTAATCCCTTGTAAAAAAAAAAACTATCTAATTATTTCGTTAAAAGAACTCTACTTATGATAGAATACACTTTGGGGTTCTAGGTTTTTACTATTGATCAATAAATGGAATCTATAGATTGATAAGTAGCCAATACCGGTTTTTGAGCTTGCAGCTGTATACATGTTTTATAATGTTTAAAATGTTGATTTCCCTTACATGAATTTTTTTGTCATTTTGAAATAAACTCGCCATGACTACCATGGAAATAAAAAGTGTTATTCTTCAGTTACATGTGAAAATACTTTGCAAATGGGTTTTTCTATAGTGATATTGATCTTGTCATTTTATTTCGATGACTCTAGGTTGAATGTGCTTATATTCTACCAATGAAATTTTGTAGAATTGTTATCGATATCTATATTGTTAGTTTTCAATTGGTATGGAACTATCTGTGTTTATATTTTAAAGGAAGTAATGAACCTATGATGTGGGTCAAGTGGGAACTCAATCCTTCAGTTGATTTAGACTGGTGTCGTCTAAAGATGTTGCTATCTATTTTGTTTCTATGTTCAAATATTTCTTTGAATACTTGAACTCGTGATCATCGTAACTATGAACTCATGGGGATTTTACTTCATGATCACCCTCATGTGCATGATTTTTTACTCAACCCAGTTGGGTATGATCTTGGTTGTATTATTCTATGATCAATATTGAATGTTTTTTGAGTTTTCAATAACCCAGGTCAGGTTAGATCTTAACTGAAGCTTCTGGGAATTTGTTGTACCCATTATGGTTAAATACATTCTCTATTATTTATAAGTAGGTCAATGGAATATTATTCGATTTATCCATTCAGCTTTGCTTTGTTGAACCATGGAGGGTTATTGGCATTCTAGGTGGTATGAACTTTGGGTCCTTCTATTTTAATCATGGTAACTGTTATGTTGCTTCTATACTACCAGAGAAGACAGTTGGTATAGATTTGAATAGGATTGTTTAAAGACATGAAAGTGTAATGGCCACCTGGGGGATATTGTGTATAACTATGTGAACTTTTAGGCTCCTGAGAATACTTCAAGTATGTTGTTTTAACTGGTAGGTGTAAGTTAACCACCATTTTTAATGATCTTCAAGAGTCAAGCATCCTGTTCAGAACCTTGACCTGAACTAGTTGGATGGTTCGTTAAACTTACTTAAGTATGATCATTCTGAATTCATGTCAAAACTTGATCATATTTTTATGCTCAAGGGTATTGTTCAATCATTGAAAGGTTGTTCGATTGTGAGTTTTCTCTACCTATGTGGAATCATTTTGTTTCTCTGTCTGAGTCAGGAAATTGGTTAAGTATGATTTGCACCAGTCTTGTATGGAATACTTGTATGGTTTTAAGACAACCTTATCTCATAAATCTTATATAATGTATTTAATGACTTGTACTTATTATTTGGCTAGATCCAAGTAGTTATGGCATGGACCACTTTGTATAACAAGTTAATATAGATTGGTTTTTAAGATCTTATTGCCGTTATCTCTTTACTCAATGATAATTTTGTCTAACCTTTGGATTGTTAAACTGTTGAATTAGAATTCATTTTTTTTTGTGATTAATTGGATTTGAGTAAAATATTTTAATTGTGTAGTATGGGCTGTATGATTAATACATTTCTACTCTTTTTTTCTCACCTCATATTACGTATACTTGGCTTTTCCTTATTAGTATGATATCACTTATGCAGTAATGTACACCTGTATATTTTGAGGCTACTTTTTTATTTGTATGATTGATGAATGTTAAATTCATTTATTGATAGTCTTCTAGTTGATAAAAATTGGACTCATTTGGATTTTTAGAATCGAACAATGAAGGGTTTTGTGATACACATGAGTATGGTGCTTCTGAAGTGTTCAAACAGGAAAAGATCTTTCTAAACCCTTGACTATTTTCTATTAATAAGTAGTGTTCCTTTATAAAGTTGTTTGCTATAACATATGGTTCCAAGGATTTAGCTCTTATCATGCTCAGTTCAAATTAATTGACCCATGCTAATGCTCTTGCAGATAAAATTCATTGAAAAGGAAAGGAGAAATACTTATGGAAAGATGCATTTATTCTATTGATTGAAGAAATGTAGTTTGATGAAAATATTGTGTTTAATTATTGAACTATTCTTGTGAATAAATGTGTAATGTCTAAGTCTGGTAATGTAAACACTTGAAATAATTTGAATTATATCTTGTCTAATTTAATTAACATCTTAAATTTAAAGTGATTGAAGTTTTTTCTTAAATCATTCTCTCTTGATTGGATTGGTTGTATGTGAATGATGTTTTCAAGTTAAAATAGTTCTTTCACTTAAAAATTAAGCTTGTAGGGAATCATTGGTAGACATTGCTTTACTTCAGGAAATTGATTTGTAATCTTGGGAAATTTATATTAAATGTTACCAATCTTACATTTCTATTATAAGGTAAGGAATATTATTGTTGATCAATTAATAGGAGGGAAAAGGGAATAGTTTTGAATCATTTCCCTTTTAATGACCTGTGTAAAAGGTATAATTATAATATCTTATCCTTGAAATAGTCATTAGTTGTTATAAATTTTAATTACTAATTTTATTAGGATATGACAGTGATGAATAGGTTATATTTAAACAATTTATATGTTGTGGAAGTTAAGTCATGAATGATTATGCTTAATTACATCATTACGACCAACACTTGTATGACTATTTTTACAAAAATGATATAAAATAAAAAGAGATGCATGATTAATAATAAATAAATATAAGTGATTATACTATAATGCATTCTATCTATCCTAATAAATGAAAAAGTACAATAACCAAAGGGAATTATACTTAAGAGGGATAGGATGATAATATGGGGTTAGATGTATAAATGAACATAACCTTAAGGCATTAAGAACAAAGTTCTTCTTGCTCCAATAATGAGGTTATAAATATTATACATATTTGACTTTCATACATAGTGTAATTATGTTATGTAAATTTTATACAAGGGACTATTCACTATTGGGTGACGGAATGAACCCTTCAAGTAGACTATGAGGTGGATGTAAAATATCCTTCCATCGTATATGATTTACACTTAGGGGATTAAGTTTAAATAAGTTATCATGGTTTCAATAGTTTAATGGCTTAAAGGGAAGTAAATGTAAGTCATGAGACTATTGTGGGTTGAATGTATGAAACCCATTAGGAGTCTTAAAAATGAACTTTAGAATGCTCCTAAAGGTATAATTTGATGAGTGAGGTTATTGCCCTATAATATACCTATAAGATGTTTCTAAGATATGAAATCAACTAATGGAGGCTTCATACTTTAAGAGAATAATTAATGAGCAGAAATAAACCTACAGATCCTTCAAGTTGACTTGATTAGAAACATAACGTTCCTTAAAGGAATGTTGAGAGAACCCCAGTTAGTCCTTAGGAATGACACCTAAAGGCTGTAAAATAACTAGGGTGGGATTAACAAGCTACGAATTAAAGGGATTAATGAACTTGTTAAGAAGGAAGGTTTAGATATATGGAACTTAATGGGTTGTTGCAACATAACCGCTATTGTATAGTACCCATCTAACGATGGGGTTCATTGGGTAGCTGATATGGAGTAGTTATTATGGCACAATAATTCGTTTAGCTCCTCTAATTGAGATCATATCATAATGGGATATCAATTCATTGTTAATCCCTAGGTAGTGATGAGTGCATGGTCTAAAGTTGATATCAAATTATGTTGACTTTGGTGATAGAGTGTACTCGAAGTGACATGGGTTGATTTGAATACACTTGAGGATCCTTAGTTACCGTAAGTGGATTATCTACACTAACCCCTGTGGTTTATCTCTTCTTGGCGTTTAACACGGAAATAAGAAAGATTGACAAGAGTAAACAAATTAGAATCAAGATAATTGTTTCAAGTGTGGTGAAAGACATATTCCTTCATGACAATTATGTTTTCTTGAAATATAGGCATGGAAAACATGTTTTAAACTTTGGCAAAAGCATCACAAGTTGTTGGTTGCGCTTTCTTAAATTCACTAAAATAAGGTACAGGATATAAGATGGGTACTCATAACAAGTACCTAGATAATCCCTGGATCAACTACACTTGATGAGCCCTGAAATGAAAAAGGGAACCACAAGTATACTACGTATACAATGAAATGAAATATGAGAGATCAATTCTATGTCGAGTCATAATTGAAATGAAATATTGTAACACCTTGAACAAATTGTTTTATATCTCTTTGCATTACAAGCATTGGCATGTGATTTTATAAAATGAGGTGTGTTTCCTTGATGGTTGAAAATCATGCTTGTTATGGATAAATCATCTTTGCTCTTGGATTCAGTGGATTGAATTGTACTTAAGAGGGATAAGATGATAATATGGGGTTAGATGTAAAAATGAACCTAACCTTAAGCCATTAAGAATAAAGTTCTTCTTGCAACAATAAGAACAAAGTTCAAAGCGGCGGTCCTGTACGATTCACTAGCTTTTCTTTGCCGACTTGGGCATGCATTTATGTTTTTGGTCCCCTGGAATAGTGTTTTTCCTTTCTTTATTGTTTAGGAGGTCAATTTGGTTTTGGTTCTTGGGTGTTTGAATTCCTATAAATGCATGGTTTGTGCACATGCAAATGGTTTGGAGTTTTTGGTCTGAAGCGTGGCTGGATTTTGAAGTTTGATCTTTTCTCTCATTCCCTCATTTTAGTGTTTTAGTTAGTTAGCTTGTTTAGAAGCCATAGCTTGAATTCACTTGCATCTTTTGTTAAATTACTCAGCTGTTGGTAAGCCACAGACCCATCTTGTGCAGGCAGCCTTGTCATTTCATCCAATCCAGTTAGAAGCTTACCTCTGAATTTCTCTTTGTTGTAGATTTACTTTCATTGTGTCTTAGAGTTCTTAGTTCAATTCATTATTTTCCTGGTTAGCTTTATTCAGTTGTTGGTAAGCCACATATCCAACTTGTGCAAATAGTGTTGTTGTTTTATCCAATCCATTGGAACAGGATAGCTTAGGAAGCCATTAAAGTTGTAGGTTTTGCTCTTCATATAGGATAGTTACAGGTTCTGGTCGCTTCATGTTGCATGACTTGCAGTAAAATCCCGCTAGGAATCGCATAAGCCAAGCTTTGTACTCTTGCGCTATCCCTCTCCTACTCACATTCTTGGTCTGCATTCTGAGCTGTCCTTATCCCATAATATACTCCTATCGTTGCTAGCATTACATGCTTTTCTGGATCCACGTGAACATGAAAGAACAAAGAGACCATACTGAGGGGACGAGATCAGACACACCATCAGATTCGCCACTGTTCTATGGAATCCAAGTTTTAAATTTCAAAGTTCTCGTCAGAATCATATCACATAGAGTAGTTAATCACTTTATTTCAGTAAATTCTATTCTCGATATTACCAGGGAAGCTGTGGGGATTGATAGTTTCTGAGAAACTATGATTCACTCCTCACTTCTGAGGTAGGATCGAGAATCTTGTAGATAGATTAGACGAGCTATTTTACTTATTTAGAATTCTACCAAATCACACAGGAAAATAACCACACTCGGTTATCTTGTCTGTTTTAAAATTATTGTTTAGTTATTATTTCTAGATACGCTTAAAATAGTTTTCTTTCCTTAAAATTGTTAGAATATTTCTTAGAAAGATAAAGGTTATATGCAGTTAGATTTATTTCACGTAGTTAGAATTTGTTTCATTACAGTTAGATTGCATTTTGTTTCGTATGACAATCACGGTACCTCAAGAGCCCAGGGAATATATATTTGAGCCAATCGTGCCTCAACCAAACCTCATCACAGTGATAGTTGACATAGACCAAAATCTCAGGATGTAAGTATTCCAAACAACCACAGGTTTACAACTGATCAGTTCACAGTTAAGAGGATTAAACATAGAAGACGACCAAGCACATGCGTTTTGGTCAAGACAGCCAAACTACAGATTACCCTAGAAAACATCCATATGACTGTAGAAGGGCTCGAAAGAGAACAAACATTCGTGTGATCCTTTAGTTCCATAGCCAGACGTTGGAGACACCCTCATAGATATAGATACCAGCTTAAGAATCTAGGTCACAAGAACGCCTATGAGGTATTTTTAAGAAGATTGCACAACTTTTGGTTCTAAACATAGAAGCTGAGAAAGCATACGATTACTGGATACTAGGGATTCGAACTTGATCTCGCATATGACCATAACAGGACCACAACAACCGAGAGTCTATGGTTGTGATCCACAAATCCCACAGCCCAACGAGTCCACAGGTCAATCCGATATAGACGCTAGCCTATGTACCTTGGTATTCAGGTCCACTCCACTTCCACCTATCATCATCGAACAACTATCATTACTAGATACAGCGGCTAACGAAGCTAGGGAATTCTGGACTAGGCCAGAAAATCATCCGTAGAATCGATTGTATTCATCATCCACTATATGACCTTATCAGGAGATATACACGAAACAATCTTAGGTCATTTTCCACGTATTCCGCAACCCATAGATCGAATCATGCCAAAGCTTGATATTGATTGGAGCCTTCGAGCAGTCATCCTCACTAATCGATCTATCACACTAGTCCAAGTTAGAAGGGCCTTCTTTGCCTTAGATTCGCAAATTCCACTAGTGCGTGTCGAAGACATTAGACTACCTAACTAGTTTGTCTGCATATTCTACCCCCTACTGGTTGTCTCGGCACGACCTCGAGAGGTCGGGTACGTGGAAGAGTCACTTGTAGATTCTCATGCTCACCTGTCACTTTTCCAGCGTACAAAATTGGTGAACCCGACGTGAAACAAACGAAATTAGTGAAGCTGACGTAAAACTTCCTACTTTCTCATTCAGAGTCATAATATCACACTTCCTTTCACAAATCACCTTCACTCCTTCCCATTATTCTGCGGGTATTCATATACCCCCTGAATATGTCGGGATTCGATGCATATGGCAGACCCCTCTTGGGTCTCGAGGCATACTACGCCCAACAGAATAGGTAATCATCACCCTCTCTCTCAGTATGGGGCGACAACTATTCAACTAATCAGTTGTCAACACAAACGCCAAGAATCAGATAGAGTTCGTCTTTTCAAACTGAGGAGTTAGATCAACCCCCTCAAACCCAAAAAACAGAGCCTTTAGGTTCAAACAATATGAAGTTTACTGGAGAATCCGGTTCGTCTCCTCAAATACAACTCAAACCACAAATTAGTAGGCAATCGGATCCATACCTGGTCTTAGACAATGGACAATCAATAACTTATCCTAGGAGTGAACAATGCTCCCGGGGTATGTACCCACCTATAGGAGGTTTACAAGTACAACCCGAGATCTCTTTTCAAGAAAATACCTCTATAGGAAATATTCTTAGAGAAACTTGGCAAGATAGTGATCAGTTCATGACAGGCTATAACATGCCTATACAACACCAGGGTATACAACAAACGCCGCTCAGGCAAAGTACCGTGACTTCACCGAATGAAGTCATTTCAACGTTAGTAGAAAGAGTGAGAGGGTTAGAACTTGCTCAAGAAAATCAAAATTCTCCGTTCATGCAAATGGGAAGTTCCAATCCTCCATATCACTCTAGCCAAGTAGATATCCTCACAGGAGTAGGCACGTTAGGCATGCCTCCTCAATTTCCTCAACAAATGCCAACAAGGCCCACCATCTCTAACACTATTCCTCCCGGTCTAGTGTCAAACAATCCATTCCTCAACAATACCCCATCCTATTTAAACATGTACTCTAAATCCCCACAAGGAGATATGTTCTCCTCTCCCGGCATGTTTTCTCAAATGCAAGGACCTCCCTATGACCCTGCCAACACATATGCTGCACCGTATCAACAACCTATCCCACCACCGCTCCCTCAGCAACCACCATCAATGGTCGAAAGCTATGCGATAGGGACTTATTCAGAATATCTAAAGGAACCCTTAGACTTCACCATACGAAGCGTCATGCTTCCAAGACCTCTCCCTGATTTTCCCAAGTTCAAGGGTGAGGGAGATCCAAATGCACATATCAAAGCTTACGCTATAGCCATATGAGAATTACTTCCTTGGGATGGGGTTGTTGCTAAAATATTTCCCAAAACCTTGGAAGGCATCGCTCTTGATTGGTATTATAGAATACCTGAAGCTTCCATACATTCATTTAAACAACTTGTGTCAGAATTCATCAAAGCCTTTGACATGAACAAACTATTGAGAACAGGAATCAGGGAATTCTTGCATATCAAACAAGAACACAATGAATCTGTCACCCATTTCATCCAGAGGTGGCGTACAGTTCTTTATTCATTAGCAAGTGCTCCAAACATGGATCAGATGGAACTATGTGATTTATTCCTTCATTCTCTTAGTAGAGAAGTGAAGGAAGAAGTCTAGAAGTTCCCACTAAGGACTTATGATGAAGTACTTGAGAGCACTCTACGAATTGATCAAGCAGCGATAGATAATGGTCGTAAGACATACGGAACAAACAGGAGGTTAATCACCTCCACTCAAAATACTACAACTACCACAAATGTCAATCAAGGACCCAAAATCCTTAACAAAAATCGTGGGGTGACAACGAATGGGGTAACCGACCAGCCCAAGAGGGTAAATGTCGTTAATACTCCGTCACAAACAAACAACCAGCGAAACAACAACTTTACCCCAACGGTCAATATAGTGGATTTTAACCATCCACAACAACAACAACAACAATGGTGAAATCCCATACAAGGGCCAAGCCAAAACTCATTTGGTTACCAAAACCAAAGTTAAAACCAGAAATAACAATTCCAAAACTTTGGTCCTAATAGGCAACAGTTTGATCGGAATTTTAGGCCACAATACACACCAAACCAACAAAACGGGAATTACAACCCCAATTCTTATTGTGGTTTCCATAAAATTCGGGGTCACAACACTAGAACATGCCGCGACTACAATAAATTTATGTAACGCTTGCCAGAAGAACAAAGATAGTTTTTCACAGACTTGTTTTTGGCAGATCCCGTCTCATCACAACCAAATACGCTCACAGGGGCAGTTTCCCCTCAAAATGCTCCCCTCAAAATCTTTAATGATCTGCTCCCAAATCATGACAACAATAGGCTGAATCCAACCAGAACAAGCAAGGGTGCAATGACGGGAAACAATGATCATGAAGCTTCGACTTCATTAAATCTGTCAGTTGCGCCACAGTTGGGAGCTCAACCAAGACCTAAGATAGTTAGTTTGGTAGAATTAGACACTGAACTACCTATCAAAGCTATAACAAGAACACGAGAGTATTTCTCTCAACCGAGCCCAAGTCATCTGCCAGAGACAGATAAGAGTCAGCAAATAGTTGAAAAACCCATTGGTGCCTATGATTTAATTAGTGACCTAACAAAGACCTTTTCACACATTTCATTTTTGGACTTACTAAAGAACTCTCCCCCTCACAGAGCTGCTCTTTTAGAAGCATTAGGTCTAGGCCATCTAATTAACATCACTCCACCTCCTGAAACACAAGTAAATCACGTAGATTTTGATATCCACCCTCCGGGGCAGCTGGACAAGGATGTCGAATTCATTTTCGAAATAAGTAAAATGCCCACAGATGCTGAGATAGCACGCCAAGGTGACCCAGCCTTACACTTACAAGTGTGGGTTTATAATAACTATGTAAAACGGGCAATGGTTGACGATGGGGCCGCAGTTAACATAGTCCCTTTATCTTTCCTCCAAAAACTTGGATATGGAGAAACGAACTGTTTTACTACATGAAATACCTTGAGAGGCTATGATAGCCTTAAAGCCACTTCGATGAACTATAATACTGCCGGTCACCTTAGGGCCCAAAACCATCTTGACTGAATTTTATATTATAGATCGGGAAACTAACTATAATATGATCCTCGGCCGACCTTGGATACATCGAATGAAGGCAATCCCTTCCACGCTATTTCAAGAAGTAAGATTCTTGCATCTGGGAAAGATATTTGTAGCCAAAGGCGATCCAAAACCTTTCGATTTGCACCTAGCTGATTTAAAGAAAAGACTAGGGGTGCACTCAGAATTTGAACTTCCAACAAACCAACTTAATAAACCCTCTGACCCAAAGCCAGAGGAAAAGTTGATACCTACAACGGATCTTGAAACTACCAGCATAGCCAAAACAATTCCAACCCCTAAAGGTAAAACTAAAGAAACAGTATCATTAGGGACTACTGCAAAAATCGTTGAGTTGATAGAACAAGATTCACTAATGTTCTTACCATTCGATTTAGTAGGCATGGGATTTTCCCTAGGTGTTGGTTCCTTGCCAGCAGAGGATCTCTGTATGGTAGAAGTAGAGTGTGCAAATGCAGTAAATGCCCCAACATCTACACTCCCAGCTAAGTATTGGACTCTCCATTTCAATGGAGCTAAATGTCGTTATGGAGCGGGGGCAGGTATAATTCTTACTTCGCCCGAGGAGAAGGTCCTCCCATTCTCTTTTAAGTTAAACTTTGAATGCACAAACAATGGCGCTGAGT
This sequence comes from Taxus chinensis, assembly GCA_019776745.2. Lineage (NCBI taxonomy): Eukaryota > Viridiplantae > Streptophyta > Pinopsida > Cupressales > Taxaceae > Taxus > Taxus chinensis. Next base: position 28,464,447 of record CM034147.1, read on the forward strand.
ACGAAGCCCTCCTCCTTGGCCTCAGCTTAGCCAAAAGAATTGGTATTAATAACATTAGAGTCTTGGGAGACTCGCAATTAGTAACAAACCAATTTTCTGAAGTATATGAAACTAAAGCCAAACATTTACAACTCTACAAAAATGCTATATTAGATTTAAGCAAGGAATTTAACTTCATATCCATTGAAGCGATCCCGCGAGAGAAAAATCTTCTCGCCGATTCAATAGCAACCTCAGCATCACGTTTTACTCCAAGCAATGAGCTAGAAGATACTCACTTCACAGTATCCATTCGTGACGAACCATTAATAAAAACAATGACAAATCCTCTTTTTAGCGGAAGTGAATCTACCGTCCTAGACCATGTTGGAAATGATGAGGCTACTTTGGATTATTTAAATGCATATGCAGCATTACATCTCTCCTATCACATGCTAGATTTATCCCTGATTCCACATTTGTCTTCCTACTTCGGAAATCCCATAACGGATCTTCCCTCACAAAGGGAACCTAGCATATACGCAATAGAAAATGGGGATGATTTAGATTTACATCCAGCACCACCTGAGTTCGAAGAGGGTAACACCTCTTTAATCGAAGAAACAATCGATGTCAACATTGGGACAGAAGATGAACCAAGAATATTGAAACTAGGTTCTTCGTTAACCCCAGAAGAAGTGGAAATACATACTCAGGTTCTCAAATAACATCAGAAGGCATTTGCATTTAATTACAAGGAGATGATGGGAGTCGCACCCCACATTGTGGTACACAACCTCGTCACTAGATCAGATGCAAAGCCAATTAAATAACCCATGAAGCCCAAAGTAGCTCTCATGGTAAAAGAGGAAGTAATAAAACTCCTTCAGGTAGGATTCATCAAGCCAGTTGACTACTCCCAATGGGTATCCAACATCGTTCCCGTTCTTAAGAAGAATGGAAAGATATGCATCTGCATAGATTTTCAGGATATCAACAAAGCGTGCCCTAAGGACGACTTCCCATTACCATCCATAGATGTTATCGTTGATGCAACAGCTGGTTTTGAACTCTTGTCTCTCATGGATGGATTATTGGGATACAATCAAATCAGAATATCCGAGCAAGATCAAGCTAAAACCACGTTTATAACTCCTTGGGGAACCTATTGCTACGCTGTTATGCCATTTGGTCTCAAGAACACTGGTGCTACGTACCAGTGGGCCATGACATACATATTTCACGATCTAATTCATAAAATCGTGGAATCTTACGTAGATGACTTATTGGCTAAGGCCAAGAAGCACTGTGACCATCCCGAAGTACTCCGCATCATTCTTTCACGCCTAATAGAATACAGAGTTACGCTAAATCCAGAGAAATGTGTCTTTGGTGTAACAGGAGGAAACCTCCTAGGTTACATCATATCGTCACGAGGGATCGATGTTGATCCAACCAAAATTCGGGCTGTCCTCGAAATGGTCCCACCTTCGAGTGAATCTGGAATCAGATCATTTCTCGGAAAGCTGGGTGCAATCCAGAGATTTATCCCGGACCTAAGCTTCACCGTTCATCCAATCAACAATTTACTCAAGAAGGACTATAACATTGATTTGACTGAAGATTGCAATGAAGCTTTTGATGCAGTTAAGTGTTTTTTGTTATCACCACCTACGCTAATGCCACCTAAGCTGGATCGCCCGTTAATCCTATATTCGCGAGCTACCAATGTCTCGCTGGCCTGTATGTTGGCCCAAGAAGATGATGACAAGAGAGAATGTGTGATTTATTTCATTAGCCAAACACTGCTCGACTATGAAACATGTTATACACAGGTAGAACAAGAATGCCTTGCCATAGTCTTTGCTACTAAATGCCTAAGACATTACATGCTGAATCAAGAAACGAAGGTCATGGTAAAGACGGACCATTTATGGACTTTTCTCACACAAGGGTCCTTGTCCAAAAAATTTGGACGTTTTATAACCTTAATGGGAGAGTTCGAATTAACATTTGTAAATTAGAAGTCAGTAAAAGGACAAATCATCGTAGATTGGTTAGCTGATAACCCACTAGACGGAGGTGATTTAGTAGATTTAGACTTTCCAGATGAATGCGTATACTACATCAAAACTCGACCTGCTCTCTCTGAGTGCCCTTGGTACACTGATATCATTAATTATATCATAGACCATATGTACCCGGAGGTAGTTACGACACAACAAAGAAGGCAGTTATGCATAATCGTAGCTAAATATGTCATTATAAAGCAGGTGCTCTATCGAAAAGCATTCGATGGAATGCTCCTAAGGTGTGTTAACACAGAAGATTCCAAGAGGATTCTCCATGAATCCCACAGCGGTATATGTGGAGGCCACTTCGGTGGCCATGCCACCGCTCGAAAAATACATCGAATGGGCTATTTCTGGCCCACTCTAGAACATGACGCGATAGAGTTTGCACGAAGGTGTCATTAGTGCCAAGAATTCTCTCATGAGATCCACATGCTAGCACAAGCTCTGCAACCAATCTCTACTCCATGGCCCTTTTCTACATGGGGCCTAGACTTAATAAGGAAATTCTCTACCTCATCCACAGACAGCCACAATTTTATAATTACGGCCACTGAATATTTTACCAAATGGGTGGAGGCCATGCCTCTTACTACCATACCTGGTTCAGTGATCGCTAAGTTCATTTTGAATCAAATCATTTGCAGATACGGTATCCCACAAATCATTATCTCTGATAATGGAACTTCTTTCAAAAATGAAGAAGTTCGCGAACTATGCAGTAAAATTAAAATAAGCCATCATACGGCTTCCTTGTATTATCCCCAAGCTAATGGACAGGCTGAAGCAACAAACAAAATGCTGAAAGCCATTCTCCTTAAAACGGTGAAAGAAAACAAGTGAGATTGGCATTTGGAGTTATATCTGGCCTTGTGGGCCCACCGAACCTCAACAAAAACACCAATGGGAGCAACTCCTTTCTCGCTAGTATTTGGGACAGAAGCAGTTCTCCCGCTTGAGGTCGAAATACCCAGTCTCCGCATTTCACTACAAGGGATTCTGGATAAAGATGCTTACAAAGAAGCACGTTTTTCCCAATTAGAAAGCCTAGATGAAACTAGGTTAGATGTTGAACAACGGCATAGAGCTTATGCTGACTGAATGTGCCGGAAGTATAACAAGAAGGTTTACGAACGCGATATATACGAAGGTGGTCTAGTTCTAAGACTAGACAGCCAAATCGACAAGAAGACTGGCGAAGGAAGGAAATTCCAGCCCAAATGGTTGGGCCCATACCGAGTCATGAAGGACTACAGAAATGGTGCTTATCTCTTATGTACGTTAGAAGGTGAGGAGTTTGGTGAAACAGTCAATTCCTTACACCTCAAGCATTTCTACGCATAAGCAGCTAACGCTACCTATATAGCTATCTACATTGCACTTTCATATAGATTAGGATCATTTTGTCCACTTGTTCTTACACAAATTGTGATCAAGGAATCTATTCTCAAAGTAATTTATTACAAACTCGTGATGTTTCTGGCATAAAGTTCTTTAATCATACCTCTCCATCTTCGATATCATCAAGTCATCTTGGAATATTTTATCAAATAAAATCAAACATGACAAAGTCCTAACGGTAACCATACCAAGATCTGCAAGTTTGTTCTCGCTTTGATTTCTTCTTAGGATAGGTGTCTTGCCTATGGTCTGTTCTATAAGCTTCATGGTGTCACATCTATCCCATATACACATCTCTTTGGAAACAAGCATATACTGACATTTTACTCAAAAAGACAAGTCAAAAAGTGATTAAACGGAAAATTTTATTTTACACATTTCCTTGCCCTACCAACCTTCGATGATGAGCTTGCGTCTCTTACTAGTGATGTAGGGTTGGGAAAGGATGGAAATGCCCTTACTCACCTATGCCTTGCCCACGGTGATAAACCCACGCTTCTTACTAGTAGCATGGGCCAAGGTGTAGGGGGTCCTCTAGACAATGCAAACGTTAAAAGGTCATAAATAAACTATTCAAACTTTGAGTAAAAAACGAATGAATCAGATGTTCAAAATTCGAAGAGAGTTAAAAATCCTAAAAACCAGATTTTGTCTACTATGTGGCCATCTACGGGTCTAAGTCTGGATAAACCGCAAAGCAAGTTGCACCCAAAACTATGAAGTCATTCAGGTAGAGTAAGCTTGTAGTTTTCAATTTGGTTCCACCAAAGCTTCGTCTGTCTTTCATCACTATCATTTCACCATTTTTCATAACTTGCGCCCTTCTTGGCTCTTGGTGATGAGCCCTCGTATCTTACTGGTTGCGTGGAGTTAGGAGTGGGGCAAGTTAATCTGTTCATCATACTGGTTATTTTCATCACTTTGCCAAAACAAACATGAGGTATCCAAATTGCTCACAGAAGCTAAGATTTAAGATCACAGTATATCTATAATATCATGTATCAGCATCATGAAACACAAAAATAAAGCAAACATTTACATCATTTGTTTTCCATTGCATACATTCTAGAAAGCATATAAAACAAACATCGTAGTATACACGAGGAAGCTGGAAACAGAAAGGGAAAACACGAGTGACAAGTTTTGATCCAAAATCGAATGCATATATATAAATAACCAATGTTTATATACAATGCCATCATGCTCTAGGCATGGTCAAAATGCTCAAAGAGCATGTGATATACAAAAGAATCTATAGTACAAAACATACAGGGCCAAGTCACCTCTCAACCCCTACGCGACCCCTCCGAGGGTACGCGCCCTCGCCTAGGACTCCAGCTACGCCGACGCTCTGAATGCACGGAGGGCTCAGGGTCTCGAGGAGTAGCTGTGGTCTCACCATGAGAATGGCTCCTCATAATACGCTCAACTGTCCTAAAGCCTGCCAACTCTGTATGGAGAGTCGACACCATCCTGGCCACGTGCCAAACGAGAGCGAAGATGTCAGTATGCTTTCCGGCTATTGAGGGCTCCCTGGCATCTACATATAGCTCCGCACGGTTCCTATCCATAGGGATCATCAGGGAATCAGTGTATACCCTGCGGATTAGATCCCGCCACTCATCAACAGTCTCTGCAAAAAAAGAAGAAAAAATGAATTAGAAACTAGGAAAGAGGTTAAAAGATACAAGAGCAAAACACAAGGAGAGATAGAAATTAAAACAAATCCTAAATTAAACAAACATTGAAAAGATAAGAGGATAACTTACTCGGATCATTGTGCCTCCAAGATGGATCGCTGGGGCCGGCACCCGCTGCAGATGTCGCTGCCGACTGAGGGGCTGCTCCTGTGGCAGGGGAAACATGTCGCCCCACAACTGACTCATCCTCTCCACCATGGCCCTGGGAGAGTGGCTCCTCTGAAGATAGAGTCTCTCTCTCTCTGCACTCTGCTCGGCCCTCTCTGCCTACAAAATATCCTGAGTGTCATGCCACTCAGGATCACTATCATCTGTCTGCTCCTCTGACCCTCCCTCTGTAAGCTCCTCAGAATCGGAGTCGATATCTATAGGGTCATCGCTGCTATGAGTAGGACCCACGGCAATCTAAAGGAAAGGTGCCTGAGGTGCACCGGCTCTCCCTCTAGCCCGAACTACCCTCCTAGCTGCAATGGGAGTGCCAGGAGTGATCACTGTCCAACCACGGCCCCTAGGCCCCCCTCTGGCCTCGTGGACTGATCTGTAAACTGGTTCCGTTGGGGGAAACATGCCCGCATATGGAAGGCTGAACTACTGAGGAACTCTACCAAAAGGGTGTACCTCCACCCATCCCACACGGTCGATAAGTTGCCCTGTGGTGGAGCAGGAGATCAATGTAAGGGTCTCCTCACCCCATATGCCGGCCATAAGCCGGTACGGTGTCACCTCCATATCTACTATGGTAAGGGAGGCAACTGGCTGGTGAGGTGCTCTAAGCACCGACATATCTGACCATCTAGCTACCCTCACAGCCCCTGGGTCTGCCACCTCTACCCCTCTGCCATAAGGAATAAAATTCTCGTACACCCAACTCATGACTAGAGTCGGGTGGCTTAATGACTATCCCTGCAAATGGACCACCCTGTATAAGTCATGGTAGGTGGTCCCCAGAATATCTACGCCCCAGGCATATATCCGGCCATGCCCCTCTATCTGTGTAATGATGGGGGCCGAGCAGTATAGTAAAGTATCCCCTCCCTTGTCCCCAATCAGCCTCGAGGCAAGGATCCCCATGATAGCCTGTCGAAATATGGGGATGGGAAAAGAAGGAATGGATCGAACTCTCACTCCCTTCTTCGACCTCGTAGAGATGGCTGCATCCCCCATGTATCCTGCCCACTGTGCAATCTATGCTTGAGACCCTACCGTCTCCAGTGTGAGTCTCCTCCCAATGATCGGGACCCCCAGGATACGGTAGACATCCTCCAAAGTAATGGTCCACTCACCACGGACCCCTGGCAATCGTAAAGTGTTCCAATCTGCATCCCAATATGAGAATAAGTCACAAAGAATGTGACTAGATGGCGTGACATGGGGCACGCATGATATACGCAATATGCCAGCCCTCTGTAATGTATCCTCCTCATCCTGAGAAAGGGCATCCAATACCTCAGAGAGCCAATCACACTCTCTCTCTCAGCTCCATCTGATATACTCTACTCTCTCCTGCATACAACCAAAACACAAAAAACAGAACAAGTTAGTGTCTAAATAATACCAAGAAGGTCATAAAAACATATAGAAGTGCAAGAAAATACAAGTGCAATCTCAAAAATTAAGTTCTTTTACATTCTATGCAAAACCGCCGCCCTGAGTAGGGGGTGGTTTTGTAACCACCGCCTTAAGGGCAGCAGTCGTGTAACCGTCACCCTGAACAGGGCGGCAGTCATGTAACTGCCGCCCTAGCTAGGGTGGCGATCGCGGTCTGAAAACCTGCACAGGTTGTTAACCCCAAAAAGCCCAAAATGAGCAAAAATAGACCATTTAAACTAAAAATAGAGCCTACCCAGTAGGTGCCCCCCTAGGTGGACCTTTTAAACCTAACATTTTCAAAAATAACCCCCCCATCATGACAAATTTAACATTTCAAATTTAAAGGGGGAAAAACACAAAATTAAAGAAAACCAACCTGTGATCTAATAGGGTGGTGTTCCGCACGTGGAGGCATGATCACAATCTCGTTGCAGATGTTTTGACTCTACTCACGTGAGAAACCGTCACTGTGGGTGCCAGAGCTCAAAACCAATCAAATCAACTCACGCAAATGAATAGGAAAATGGGCCCACTTTTATATATATATCGTTCTGTTTCGTTTTAAAATGAATTTTTCACAGGTTTGGAGCGCTGATGGAGGTAAGTTTCTATCCCCGCATGAATGGTACGTTCTCCTTCCCTATTATTTTAGCATTTATCTTCCAATTTATTGCATCTATCTGCACTTGAGTTCTCTTTTCATTTTGCAGGTAGCGGGAATTTCGATGGTGTCATTTCAACACACGGACGAGTAAGGTATAGCTTCTAACTCCCCATTTCGGGACTACCATACTCGAACCCACCGTTTTATGCCTCTTCATGGCTAAAACACTTCTCCGAGGGGGCAATATGTACGTACCCAAAATTGTAGGGTATTGTACTACCAGAACAGTGTAACAAGTGCCCCAATGATGATACAGGTCTCCTCGCAAGGTGTTCGGGATCTGAAAAAGCCCTCAGAGCATGCGTTATCATCCCACATGCCCCGCTTAGCCCCCGCACCCTTTGTTTTCCCATTTTTTCCCTCTTTCCTTGGCCTCTGGACCTTTAGTGATGAAACCGCCGCCCTACAGGGTGGCGGTCTCGTGACCGCTGCACTGATCAGGGCTGCAGTCCTGTAACCGCCGCCCTGCTCAGAGCGGCGGTCCTGTGCACATTTTCCTAAATGTTCTTTGACGCGACTCACGTGAAATATCACGATTCACCAGCTTTTCTTTGCCGACTTGGGCATGCATTTATGTTTTTGGTCCCCTGGAATAGTGTTTTTCCTTTGTTTATTGTTTAGGAGTTCAATTTGGTTTTGGTTCTTGGGTGTTTGAATTCCTATAAATGCATGGTTTGTGCACATGCAAATGTTCTGGAGTTTTTGGTATGAAGCTTGGCTGGATTTTGAAGTTTGATCTTTGCTCTCATTCCCTCATTTTAGTGTTTTATTTAGTTAGCTTGTTTAGAAGCCATAACTTAAATTCACTTGCATCTTTTGTTAAATTGCTCAGTTGTTGGTAAGCCACAGACCCATCTTGTGCAGGCAGCGCTGTCATTTCATCCAATCCAGTTAGAAGCTTGCCTCTGAATTTCTCTTTGCTGTAGATTTACTTTCGTTGTGTCTTAGAGTTCTTAGTTTAATTCATTATTTTCCTGGTTAGCTTTATTCAGCTGTTGGTAAGCCACATATCCAACTTGTGCAAACAGTGTTGTTGTTTTATCCAATCCATTGGAACAGGATAGCTTAGGAAGCCATTAAAGTTCCAGGTTTTGCTCTTCGTATAGGATAGTTATAGGTTCTAGTCACTTCATGTTGCATGACTTGCAGTAAAATCGCTCCGCTAGGAATCGCATAAGCCAAGCTTGTACTCTTGCGCTATCCCTCTCCTACTTGCATTCTCGGTCTGCATTCTGAGCTATGCTTGTCCTAAAATCTACTCCTATCGGTGCTAGCATTACACGCTTTTTGGATCCATGTGAACACGAAAGAACAAAGAGACCATACTGAGGGGACGAGATCACACACACCATCGGATTCGCCACTGTTATGTAGAATCTAGGTTTTAAATTTCAAAGTTCTAGTCAGAATCATATCAAATAGAGTAGTTAATCACTTTATTTCAATAAATTCTATTCTCGATATTGCCAGGGAAGCTGTGGGGATTGATAGTTTCTGAGAAACTATGATTCACTCCTCACTTCTGAGGTAGGATCGAGAATCTTGCAGATAGATTAGACGAGCTATTTTACTTATTTAGAATAATTCTACAAAATCGCACAGGAAAATAACTACACTCAGTTATATTCTCTGTTTTAAAATTATTGTTTAGTTATTATTTCTAGGTATGCTTAAAATAATTTGTTTTCCTTAAAATTGTTAGAATATTTCATAGAAGAATAAAAGTTATATGCAGTTACATTTATTTCACTTAGTTAGAAATTGTTTCATTACAGATAGATTGCATTTTGTTTCGTATGACAATCACGGGACCTCAAGATCCCAGGGAATATATATTTGAGCCAATCGTGCCACAACCAAACCTCGTCATAGCGATAGTTGACATAGACCAAAATCTCAGGATACAAGTATTCCGAACAACCATAGGTTTACAACTGATCAGTTCACAGTTAAGAGGATTAAACATAAAAGACGACCAAGCACATGCATTTTTGTCAAGTCAGCCAAACTACAGATTACCCTAGAAAACATCCACATGACTGTAGAAGGGCTCGAAAGAGAACAAACATTCGGGTGTGATCCTTTAGTTCCACATCCAGACGCTGGAGACACCCTCGTAGATATAGATACCGGTTTAAGAATCCAAGTCGCGAGAACGCTCTGTGAGGATATTCTGAGAAAATCACACAACTATTGATTCTAAATATAGAAGCTGAGAAAGCGTATGATTACTGGATACTAGGGATTAGAACTTGATCTCGCGTATGACCATAACAGGACCGCAACAACCGAGAGTCTATGGTTGTGATCCACAGATCCCACAGCCCAACGAAGTCCATCAGAGAATTAGACATAGACACTGGCCTACACACACTTGGCATTCTAGGTCTACTCCACTTCCACCTATCATTATCCAACAACTTATCCTTATTGGACACAACGGCTAACAAAGCTAGGGAATTTTAGACTAGGCCAGAAAATCGTCCGTAGAATCAATTATATTCATCATCCACCATATGACCTTATCAAGAGAAATATACGAAACTATCCCGGTTCATTTTTCCACATATTCTGCAACCCATAGATCGAATCACACCAGAGCTCGATATTGATTGGAGCCTTCGAGCAGTCATCCTTGCTGATCGATCTATCACACCAGTCCAAGTTAGAAGGGCCTTCTTTGCCTTAGATTCACAAATTCCACTAGTGCGTGTTGAAGACATTAGACTGCCTAACTAGTTTGTCTGCATATTTTACCCCCCCACCGGCTGTCTCGTCACGACCTCGAGAGGTCGGGTACGCGGAAGAGTTACTTGTAGATTCTCACGCTTGCCTGTCACTTTTCTGGCATACAGTGACCATTGTTGGTTTAGGAAGGACCAGTACCAGTTTAGGGTGACCAATATCGGTAGTGTAAAAAGTGACAGGAAGGATCCTCTCTCCCGCATTCTGCGGTCTCATTCTGAGCTGTCCTTATCCCAAAATCTACTCCTATCGGTGCTAGCATTACACGCTTTTCTGGATCCATGTGAACACGAAAGAACAAAGAGACCATGCTGAGGGGACGAGATCACACACACCATCAGATTCGCCACTGTTATGCGGAATCCAGGTTTTAAATTTCAAAGTTCTAGTCAGAATCATATCAAATAGAGTAGTTAATCGCTTTATTTCAGTAAATTCTATTCTCGATATTGCCAGGGAAGCTGTGGGGATTGATAGTTTCTGAGAAACTATGATTCACTCCTCACTTCTGAGGTAGGATCGAGAATCCTGCAGATAGATTAGACGAGCTATTTTACTTATTTAGAATTCTACCAAATCACACAGGCAAATAACCACACTCGGTTATCTTCTCTGTTTTAAAATTATTGTTTAGTTATTATTTCTAGATACGCTTAAAATAGTTTGCTTTCCTTAAAATTGTTAGAATATTTCTTAGAAAGATAAAGGTTATATGCAGTTAGATTTATTTCACGTAGTTAGAATTTGTTTCATTATAGTTAGATTGCATTTTGTTTCGTATGACAATCACGGGACCTCAAGAGCCCAGGGAATATATATTTGAGCCAATCGTGCCTCAACCAAACCTCATCACAGCGATAGTTGACATAGACCAAAATCTCAGGATACAAGTATTCCAAACAACCACAGGTTTACAACTGATCAGTTCACAGTTAAGAGGATTAAACATAGAAGACGACCAAGCACATGCATTTTGGTCAAGACAGCCAAACTATAGATTACCCTAGAAAACATCCATATGACTGTGGAAGGGCTCGAAAGAGAACAAACATTCAGGTGTGATCCTTTAGTTCCATAGCCAGACGCTGGAGACACCCTCGTAGATATAGATACCAGCTTAAGAATCCAGGTCGCAAGAATGCCTGTGAGGTATTCTGAGAAGATTGCACAACTTTTGGTTTTAAACATAGAAGCTGAGAAAGCATACGATTACTGGATACTAGGGATTAGAACTTGATCTCACGTATGACCATAACAGGACCACAACAACCGAGAGTCTATGATTATGAACCACAAATCCCACAGCCCAACGAGTCCACAGGTTAATCCGATATAGACGCTAGCCTACGTACCTTGGTATTCAGGTCCACTCCACTTCCACCTATCATCATCGAACAATTGTCATTACTAGATACAGCGGCTAACGAAGCTAGGGAATTCTGGACTAGGCCAGAAAATCGTCCGTAGAATCAATTGTATTCATCATCCACTATATGACCTTATCAGGAGATATACACGAAACAATCTCAGGTCATTTTCCATGTATTCCGCAACCCATAGATCGAATCACGCCAGAGCTCGATATTGATTGGAGCCTTCGAGCAGTCATCCTCGCTGATCGATCTATCACACCAGTCCAAGTTAGAAGGGCCTTCTTTGCCTTAGATTCACAAATTCCACTAGTGCGTGTTGAAGACATTAGACTGCCTAACTAGTTTGTCTACATATTCTACCCCCCACCAGCTGTCTCGACACGACCTTGAGAGGTCGGGTATGCGGAAGAGTCACTTGTAGATTCTCACGCTTGCCTGTCACTTTTCTGGCATACAGTGACCATTGTTGGTTTAGGAAGGACCAGTACCAGTTTAGGGTGACCAATATCGGTAAGTGTAAAAAGTGACAGGAAGTCAAGTAGAGGATGTTTGGACTCTCTCCTATCTTAGAATAGAGAGTTGGAAAGGTATCTGAGGAAGAGGGTGAGTTAATAGGTCCAAAACAGGTGTGGTAATTTTCTGAGTGAGGATTAGGGTAAGCTATGGGTTAAGTTGTTATGTTGGGTTAACAGTTACAGCGACTGATATCAATTAAGTAGACTGATATCGATATAGGACAGACTAACGACAGTATGGTTAACTGGTTTTGGTGACTATGGGGAACTAGAAGATGTTATAGAATGAGTTTTGGGTCATCTCTGTGATTGCACAGAGAGTTTTGAGGGTGTTTGTAAGGTCTATGGGGGGAGGTGGTTTTTGGATAGATTTTTGTGAAGTTTAGGTGCGGTGTGATGGGGTGGTTGATAGAGAGGAAGTTGAGGGATAGATCTAAATAAGAATAATTAATAGGTGAAAGAAAATAAAGAATACAACTTCCATTAACAGAGGAGAAACCAACTTGCTTGGAGTTCAGATGTATTATAAATTCCTGTAGTGGTGGAGAGGTGGTTGGATATGTTGGTGATAGTTAATCTATGGAATGGTGTTCAGTTCTACGTTAGTGCTTCTTGGAATGTTGTGGTGAATGTAAATGTCTTCTAATTAGTCTTGGTGTTGGCTATGGTTTTCTGGATGTGCGAAAGGACTATGGTTCTTGCTTGTATGCAGATATCATTCATTCCAAAAACCTAGAATGTGGTCAGCCTCCCAAACAAGGTTACCAAAAGGAATATAAGGTAGCTGACGGTGGTTTAGGGTGACCAGCATCGGTTTATGGTTGACCAGTGTTGGTTACAGTAGAAAATCCTAGGTTTTACTAAAAACTCTAGATCTTGGTGATCCTTTTAGGCTAGCTCAGTCTATTCTCGCATATCAAAACAATTATGTTTTAATGAGGGGCATGTGGTTAGTTATGGTGAGTGAAAAGGGGGAAATATGCTAAAAATAGGTTTGTGGTGAGGTGTCTAGGTGAGGTGGAAATTATTTTGATTAGGGTTATTAAATAATGAATATTGTGAGGATGAGTATCACTTTAATTATAAATAATTAAACTAATATTAATGTGGAGTAACAGGGTCATGGTTAGGTGAATATGTTTGAGTTGGCTATTTGAAAAGGGACCAAGGGGACTATGACCCAATTTTGGTGTCTACATTTTTCCCCTTTTTGTTGCATAGCTTGTATTGGTAAGCGATGATAACAAAAGTAGGAAGTGATTGCTCTATGTGTGGGTGAAGGTGATCCACCTCAAACTAGACACAAATGAGGTGTAATACAGAATCAGTGAGTGGTTTGATAAATGTGTAGGTGGTGAAGATATGTGCTGAAGGGTTTGTGGATTGAGGGAAAGGGTGATGGTGAACACAGGTAAGAGGTAGTAGGTCAGCGTCAAAATCAATTTGAGGGTAATGGCAATCAAATGCACGCACACGTATAGATTATAACACTATACCAAGTTGAAGAGCTTGTAAATTCTACATCGTCCAAGGTCGATAGGTTTATCCAAACAAGGGTGAAGTGAGTCAGGTATCGAAGGTATAGGATATGGTCCACAAACACAATGTAGGTCAGGTGCAGGAACATTTAGGTATGTTCTAATACACCAAAGGTTTGGAAAGGTATGGTTGGTAGGCTAAAACAACATAGGCAACAAGAATGCAAGGTATAGTGAGTGTATAAGGTCAATGGTCATACCAAGTAGATTGAGTTCAAGAAAATATGTCATGGCATGGGTAAGGCCAAGGTATAGCTAAAATACCGATTTTGAAGACACAACAAAGGAATTGTAAGGGTAGGTTGAACTTGTAGGTATGGTTCAATGGGTGGTTGGAATGATAAAAGGTACATTGGCACTAATGGTTGTAGGAAAAAGAAAGCTTATAAAAGCCACATATATACATATATGAGGTTGTAGTTATTTTTTCTAGGTTGAACTAAACAGGTATCATCATTGGGAGATGCAACGAGTGAGCGAAGTGGAGTTTCCACATAATCAACGGTTGTGTAGGTAGGTGGGGGTAGTCTAGGTTGTCGATAGGGCCACGGGAGGGGTATAAACATGACCCAACTGATGGTGAGGTTGGGTGATAAGTAATAGGGTCATGGGGGTGAGGTGTAAGGTCAGGGTCAACTTTGGGTTAGGTGGGGAAAGGTTATAGGTAAGTAGATGTGGTGTAATGTTGAGGAAGGGGGTCAAAAAATGATAACCAACACTGGTAATGGATAATTAATGTTGGTCTAGACAAACCAACCACGGTAGGCTAGGGCACATGATCGATGTTAGTCAACTTAAACTGACATCGGTCAGGCTGGGGGTAGGGTAAAAATGTAAAAATCCATATGTTACGAATTCATTTTAACGTATCCACTTTATATAAAATGACAAAATGAATTGTTTTTAGCATTTTATATGAAGAAAAGGACAAGGTGTGTGTACAGCACTAATTTGGAGGTATCTAAGTGGATGGAGAAGGTAGATGGACGAGGCCACAAGATCATTCTAAATGATTGGATTGGTCAGAGGACAAAGAGTTTGATTGGAGACATGGCATCAGTGGGTGAGGTGTGAGAGATCCAACAGTAGGGAGATCAGACATTTCGGCAAGGAGATGCCTACATGTGGAGGTAGGATTTGATCCATGTGTAGCTTTGAATGAAATTGTGTAGGTAAAAATGTAAATAATGGGGAGGTATCAAAAATTTTGAAAATGTGAATAAAAAGAGTGGATTTTAGTATGGGGAAAGGTCACATAGGTGTTTTAGGTAATAAAAATAATTTTGGGTGGGTTGGTTGGGTGTTGGGGTAGGTTTTAGGATCTATTTTCAAGGTTTTGAAACATTGGGGGCATGAGGTTTTGGTTATGGATCCGAAATAGATACCAACGTTGGTCAAGGGTGACCGATGTCAGTCGGACTAAGTTGGCATTGGTCACGGTTAGGTGACTGATGTCGATCATATGTAACTGATAGTGGTCAGGCATGACCGATATCGGTCATCATCACTAGCGTGAGGATAGGGTGCGAGGGAAAAGAGTGTGTGGAAAATAGGAATGGATAGAAATGGGGTATGAGAGGGACCAGAGTAGAGGAAGGAGGCAAGGGGTTAGGTAGGTAAGTGATGTCCTAGGTAAGGTAATATGGAGTTGGGGTAAGTGGACGTAGGGTATGTTGGTGTCCATTTTGATCCTCTATTATTTTTCTCTAATTTTCCTTTCACTATGCATCTCCTAAAACATTTTCTACAGTTTTAATGGGTGAAATTAAGTTGTTGCCTCTATTTTGATGCCTTAGTCCATTTGAAAATCATTTTCCATGCCTCAATTGTGAAGAAACACCCAAGTTATCCATATTTTGTGCCCTAATTTTTCCAAATCCATGGGCCTTAGTCATTTTTTCCATTTTTCCTAGCCTGTGGAGCTTGAATTTGTTTATTTCATATGTATTTTCCCTCAAATATCTATCCCCATGGTCTAAACTTGCATGAAATCAATTTCCCCTTATTTTTTGAGCAAAAAATCCCTCACCCATGAAGAAAAAATCGAATTCGGGCATCTCTGGTAAATAATATGTTTTTTGATAGTCGTACGGGTGTCATTTACCTGTCAAAATTAAGCTCAAAATTCTCCTCCTACGTGTCCACTTTTGGTTGGACAAGGATCAGCAGGTTTTCTATAAAACTTAACATTTTTTTTCCTGTGGAAAATTTCACAATTTTCCCCCGCAACCCTGCATGTCCCAGAGGAGGGACACATGTCATGTTCTTGTGTTAGGGTGGAAGGGAAGGCTAGCAAAAGACTTAGGAAAAATTTGCCTTTTTTGGTGAGGAAAAAAAAGTTGTAGAAGGGTCTACGGGTCCACAATGGAGAGAGGGATGGACACATGGTAGGCGCGGAGGAGAGTGCACCTACCACGTGTCCATCAGAAAAAGCTAAGGTGAAATTTTGGAGCATGGCCTCGTGGCCAATCATAGGTGGACACATGGCCAATTTTGAAAGTCAAAGGAGGAGCAGGCCGATGGAAAACTTAATGATTTTTAGCTTTGTTTTCTAAAAGTTAAAAAATGGGATGCATCCCACTCCAATTAGCGATGGACACTTGGTGGGCAGAGCGGGTCGGCAGGCCGGCGAAGTAAAAAGGGATATTTTTCCCTTTTGCAAAAAGACTCAGTGTGGAAATTTGAAGCGTTGGCCCAAAAATGAACCACAAGGGGACACGTGGTGGGGAGGAATCAGAGGTGTGGGCCCACGGAAGAAAAATTGAAATTTTTCCCTTGGCGAATAAAGGGGTCAAAACATGAAATAAGCCCACATTTTTTTTAGTGATAGAGAGCATGACATGTGTCAAGGGAAAAGGTGGAGGTGTGGGCCCATGGGGTAAAAAGTGAAAAATTTCCAAATTTCCAAAAAAGGACAAAATGCAAAAAATTGAAGTGCAATCCCAATAGGACCCACCATATGCCACGTGTCATCACCAAATTTCAAGGGCAGAGGGGTGGAGGAAAAAGTCAATTTTTTCCATTTTTCCAAAAATGTCAAAAAGTCAAAAGGTGAGCCCAAATTGATTCCCAATCGTATTTTAACACGTGGAGGGCCCAAATTGAAGGAGAAAGAGCAGATCAAGGGTAACTATAAATTTTCATTTTTGGCTGCCATTTTTTCTCTAGGAAGTGTGGAAATGTGAATTTTGCATCATTTTTAATTGAATTTTTGATGAATTTGTATCCTTTTTTCCGTCAAAGATCAATGCAAGTGGTTTTAGGGATTAATTTGTAGATTTGAGGTGTTTTTGAAACAATTTTTTTCCCTAATCAGTCCAAACATGTGAAATGTCAAAATTGAAAGTTACAAAGGTAGTTTTAAAAGGTGAAAAGGTGAAATGATGAGAGGAAAGGCATCTACATGCCTTGATGATGAAAAACGTGCCTCCAGGAAGGATAATGATCCAAATATTTGTAATCATTTAGTCTTTTTTAAAACATCAGACAACTCTTGTTGTACATTTTTTAAATGTCATTTTCAGTGAATCATGAGAAATTGTTGTAACAAACTTGATCCCTTGGCATATGCTTTTCTTGGGAAATAAGGATATAATGTGGCAAGAGATAGATAATGCATTTTGGAGAAATGCAAATGGTCAGGAATTTAAAAATCATGAGCAAATTCTAAGAGAGAGCTCATTTTCTGAGAAACCCACCAAAGAAATAGGTTAATTTCTTTTATGTTAGATCTTCATGTATGTGAGTTGGTTACAAGTATATAGCCATCACACAGCTCTGACATTGTTCATGAAACTCTCCCCTGCTAATGAATCTAGCAAGCTTTTGAGTTAATATGTCTTTTTCCAGGCAATATGATGTTTGTTATCATTTTAAATACCTGCAAATAGTTTTCATTGTTCTTGTTGCAATCTTGCATTGAAAGTCTTTAGAAATCACACAAAATCTCATCCTATTGATAGTTTAGTGGCACTTACAATTTTGTTTGTCAGAAGAGCTTTCATCTGGCATTGAAAATAAGCAGTTTAAAATCACTCCACCTTCATTTGTTGATTGGGATTGCTTGTAAGCCTTTGGGGGTACCTTAGGCATGGTTTAATCAAGGATTTTTGTGTTTAGTTAAGTTATTTACTTCAAGATTGTGTGGTGAGTTCTCAAATATTGTGTGAAGAGTGCAACCTGGGGTTCCATTTATGCATCTTTTGGTTGAAAGAACATCCTAATTATTTTAAGCATTTTATCTTATATTTGTTCAAGTATTGTAGAGGTTGTCAAATATTTGATACATCCAAGTTTTTCTTGTCAATACCCCACCAAAAAATTATCTAAATAACTAATCCTACCCATACTACCCCTGCATTGCATTGTGTGTCAAAAAAAGAGTCTAACCCATATATAAAAATGCACAAAGCAAATCAGGATCATAGAATGTCTCTAGCAGCCTCAGCCTTGTCTTGAAAGCATTTCCATCATTTAGTAGTGACAGCTCTATTGAGTTTGAATAATGGAAAATTGATCATGTTTTCCCAAGGCCATCTCCATACAATATGCACAGTATAAGGATATCTCCACCTCCTTCAAAAAATAGAGGCTGCAATATAGGTTCTCTTACCTTGGTTGAAAGGAACAACCTAAAATAGTGAGGGTTAGATCAAATCCTTTCAAAGTGCCATCCATCTCTCCATAAATCTGAGTGCTGGTTAGATCACATCCCTGGCTAAAAAATGAAAAATATCAAGATTTATTTACCTTCAAGCTTCATGCTATATTTATGATGCTGCTCAGACTGAAAAGGAGAACAAATTTCGGTACCAATACTTAATGGTACCTTTGCTGGGGACTTGTTTTGAATTCCTAGGAAATAATTTGTAGTGCTAAGATTGATCTGCTGATTCATTTTCCAGTCCATGTCTATTTAGCCCATCAACAACACTTAATGGCACTATTACCGGGGAAATTATTCAGTATTTCAGATCCATGGTATTACTTCTTGTGTGATTTATGTGTAATTACAAAATCTGAGTATCATTTTCTGATCAAATTTATAAGATTGGAATGAAGAGTAGAGTTCTGAGTTTGATATTCTCTTAGTTCAATCTGATCCATGTGCATACATATTTGAGAAATTTTAATGCATATCAAACCCTGGTAAAGTCCCTTACAAATTTTTCATGTAAATAAATTTTTGAAGCATTATTTTATAATCAGATTTGTAAGGATTGAGTGAAGGTATAGGTTCTGCCTACTATTTTTTCAGTTTCTAGTAGTTTTTGCACTTCATTTGCATTTGTGGTTAATAATTTCAAAGAAAGGAAGGTCTAATCTATAAATTTTGGCAAGATTTTCAGTGTTGATAGATATTTGACAGAGTATTTTAGTGTATTTGCACAACTAGGGTGAAAGTCCTTAGTGGCGAATCCATGTTGTTTTGATCTTGATAAGTACCAGTGTATTAACCTTTCTGTCATTTACTTTGGTGTTGCTAATCTATGTGAAACTGGAAGGAAGAAGATCTCTCTTCCTTAGAGACTCTTCTAAGAAGTTGTTTACAGATTCAAGAAACTCAAAGTTGGAAGGGAGAAGAGTTTGGAAATTTGTTAAAGGTTAGACTTCATGAAAAGATATATCCATTGGTGAGAGAGATCAGCCTTTGGTAAAGGATTATCACTCTTCTTCCAATGATTCTGACTTAAGAAATCCTCTCATAAATTTCTTTACTTCAACTAGTGAAGGTCCTTCTACTGTACTTGATAAGTTCCTTCTTCAATCTGCACCGGTGTGTTTCAATCCTAGTAAAACTTTCCAAGAAAATCAGCACTTAGAGAATACCAGTCTTATGAATCACATTCTTAAGCCCCAAATACCTTGCACTCCTCATCAACTTGTGTCACCCCAAAGATCACCTCCACCAAACAATATGGCTCAGCCTAGACATCCATTTTTTGTTAACACCTTTGGTCCTATAGACTTTGGAGGAATGGATGGTTACCCAAATGTTGTCCCACAAGATGTCAAAAATAGATTACCAAAATTCCAAGGTAAAAATGTAATAATCAGTGATCAGCATCTCAAACTTTTTCTTAACATGATGGAATATTTTGAGATAGAGTTTGAAGATATGTATGTTAAATTGTTCATTCATACACTAGAATAGGATGCTAGGGATTGGTACAAGGATCCTCCTGATAATTCAATTGATTCTTGGACTGAGATGAAGAATGCATTTAGGTTGCAATATGGTGACAAGACTGATCCTAGATTTCTCTTGTCTGAGTTTGAGAATATC